>OY856409.1:623621890-624264390 GCA_963693085.1 Alisma plantago-aquatica
ATTGAGGCTTGGCTTGTTTGAACTTCAGTTCAGATGCATACTAAAGTTGTGCATCAGATTATCCTGGGAGGACAACATAGTCAACATGCACGTACATCATAGTGCTGATTTGTCTAAAACAAGTCTATATGCATTGGTTTCTCTAAGGAAAGTCTTTAAAGACAAACTAATCAACTAAGTTAGTGTTTCTTTTAAATCTACTACTTTGTTTGCTCTTGTTCTTTCTCATTTATTTGCATATATGACTTTATATACATGTTAATAATATATGTATAAATTATTCCTTATGCAAATTTTATGACGCCAACTTATGACATAATGTAGATTAAAATAGTGTGGAGAATTTAATAATGAATAAGGTCATGGGCAAAAATTGGGGCAACATTTATTATGTAAGCCTTAATTTCATATACATCTACATAGTCGAATAAAACTATACACAAATATGGGATCAGAGATCCATATAGTTGATCATAAATGTAACCTTTTGGGAGACATCCATTCACTTGGATTTTACACACACCCAAAAGAACAAGGTTCGTGATTTTTCAAAACTAAGAAAGTGTATTATTTGGAGCCTGAGACGGGTGATGTGTTAGTCATAAAAACAACTCTCCATACTCCATGGATGAAATACTCATAATACCAAGACCACCATGATTAGATATTTAGGAAGAAGCATTAATAAAACAAAAAAGAGGGGCTAACAAAAAAGACCTAGTTCAAAGAAAACTCACCAAAAGAGATATTTTAGTAAGTTAAATATGATTGGAGTGGGTGAGCACAACAAATTGATCAATGACAAACAATGAAAAAATACTAATGACGAGCAAAGTGAACATAATTATATGAGAACAAAGTTGACTGCAATAGAAAGGCTTATGTGAAGAACTATCATGGATCTAAATATGATCTTAAAGGGGATGGGTACAACATAAGGACCTTGAGGAGATGGATGGAGCAATTGGCTTTACCTAGTGCCACTTGGGGATGACGATTAGCCTAATCTCTTATCACATAAGTTGAATAGAACATGTGCACCACCAAGGCACGGATGAGCATACTACATTAGATGAGTTTTTCTTACCGGACATGCAGGATAAGTCTTTGTTTGCTCAACCCAATGAAAAGTCATGACATACAATATCTTAGTGGATGAATGGGCATATGCTTGCATGCCACAAGCTGCCCTGATCAATGGAAGGGATGAAAAACAACCATCAATGTTATCCTTAATGATTAGTTTTTTTTCGTCGGGTAAAAGTCACAATCAAGACTGACTACTAGGATTCATATGTGAAAACAGGAGTCTCGTGTATGCCACGTAATAGGACCGAAAATGACACATGCCATTTAGATAGGTGCACACACAGAGATATATATAACTTATTTGTTCTTGACTCCTTGTGTTATGTTGTTGCAAATTTACCATTATATGGAATTGAGATGTTATAATTTCTAGATAAGATCAAAATCAATATGTCACATGCAACAGTTCACACTTTACATATAATTCTGAATTAAATTAATACATACTAACTAAAGGATTTTTTCAAATGACAACAATTTGGTTATCACAACTTATGGGGTTAGAGACAATCAATTAGTTAGGAACTAGTGAATTGAAGGACTTATAGACTTCTAAATTCTCAACACTGGGATGACACCAATCATGCTAAAATTGGTGATCGTACGTGATGCTTCGGGATGAAACCCAGCAATGAGTTGTAGGGTTGAAGAAGACTACAACTTGAATATGATGGTCATTTGGAGATGATGGGAAACTTGTTTTCTTAGTCTATTGTAAGGATGTGGTGTGTAGGAAATCAGGGATTGACATGCAAGTGTGAGGGTGTCACCAAAAAATGAAAGACACAAAACTATATATTGTTATCAAAATAATAATAATTATCTCAAATAAGTAAGACTCTTTTATTATGAGTCAAGTAGATATTATGACAATCAGATAATAAATCAAGGAAAAAGTACTGGTATGGTAATCTATATGTTAGTATAAATTATAAACTTTATATTAATGAATTTTATACAAACTAATTAATTATATGGACTTTTTTGGCACTTTGATTATTACAATGAGTCAGAGGCGTGCATGATGTGTGATTAAGGCATATAACAATGGGTGAGAGCATGTTGTGTTATTTTGGTATATAATAATAGGTTAGAGTATGTTGAGTGATTATGGTCTATTACAATAGAGCTTTATACTATAACATGTTAAGTATGTTGTGTGATTATGGTATATAACAATGGGTTAGAGAATGTTGTGTGATCATGGTCTATTACAACAAGTAACACTTATGATTATTACAAGATAATATAACATGTTGTGTGATTGTAGTATATTACAATAGGTTAGAGTTTGTTATGTGATTATGGTCTATTACAATGAGTTAGCACCTATGACCATTACAATAGTTTAGATCATGTTGTATGATTATGGTCTATTATAAAGATCTATAACATATTGTGATATTACATTCTATCACTTATTGCAGCTTAACTATATACTGAAATGGGTTTGGCATGTTTTATATGATTTGTGTTGTTGTATTATATATACTAACTACAACAACACCATTAGGCTTATTGTGTTCCTCCCATTACAGTTGATTGTTTTTGTTATAGTGAATTCTCTCTCCAAATTCTGGAGTTGATGAATTTTCCTAAAAGCTGGATTATTGGGCTTAGGGAAATTTTTCACACCACTACTTATGATATTCTCTTCAATGGATAGGAATCCTCACTCTTTAAGCCTTCCAATGGCATAAGACATGATGAACCTTTGGCACCGTATCTCTTTGTCTTGGTCACGTATATGTTGACTCAGTTATCATTAAAGAAATTACAAATAGTAATGTTCAATGTTACAACCCCTAAATCTTTTAACTAGTAATTTTAGGGTTAAAGATAAATTAAATATTGATTATGATCTTATTAGTACTATAATTACCTTGTGATTTATACTTTGTTTGGATAAGTCAAAATCATGACATGATTATACCATGAGATCTGAGCTTTAGTTGGTATAGAGATAGCCTGCGCACGCATGTGGGAAGAGGATAATGATATTTGATGAAATAATTAGTAAAGACATTTTCACTTGGGAATATTATAAAACTAATACACTAGGATGGTAGATAATTCAATTACTCATCTAAGAAAAAATAACGAACCAAATCAGAGTTAAAATGAGAGAGTTATGACAGCTTTAGTGAACATGTGCAGAATTGGCTTTAGTCTACTTTTTCGTCAGACTAACGACCACACAGGTCGACGGGCCATGCAGACCAATGATCACATAGATCAAAGGCCATGCAAAATGATGACTATGCAGACCAACATCCACATAGACCAACGAAAATAAACTTTGCAGCCACTTAGGATTGTAAAATTAGTAAAATGGCCATAGCTTATGATGTGCATGTCTAAATCTGACAAAATATGTCTCATTGGATTTGAATTTTATTTATCCACACAATTAGATACTAAAACCTCTCAAGAGGTTGATACCGAGGTGATTTATAGGGATACTTTTAAAGGAATGTCAAGAACAAAAGAAAACAACGACCAAACTATGAATCAACCATGGTAAGTAGTTTTAGATGGTAGATCCCTTCTCCGTTACTCCATTTCTTGGTTGAGATCTTATGTGAGACTCATAGGGGGATTTCTTATACCTCCTTTATTCATATTCTTCCTCTAGAGGGCCCTATCAAAAGCTACAGATCTAAACTAGGTGGACGGTAGATTTTGAGGCTATAAGATCAAACCCAAGTTATGTAGACCACAAATCCGGACATACACAGTTTAAATATGAGATCAATGACCCACAGTCAGATCAAGGTGAGTGAAAAATCACCTTCTGACCTTGATTTATAGTAAATAAACCTGAATTAATCATTTTTATGTGTTGAATCTTACTTAGTGATTGATATTGCAAAGTTATTATGCAATTATAGTGATCTTCGTTAGAAAGGATAAGTTGTTTAGTATGTTATGTGCTATGATATTGATACATGCACTTATTCTTTGAACTGTTATAAAATATGGTAAATGGAATAGAGGATCTAAAGACACTGGAAATCCAAGGTTTGGCCTAATTCTGAATCTAAAGGAACTATATGTGAATTTAAAGTATTTTTGATGGTTACTTTTATCCTTATGACTACGATGTACAATGTTTTGTGGTTGGGATAGAGTAATATTAGAAATGGTAATGATGTTATCTAAAAAAATAAATATCATTAGAAGATAGATGCCCTGAACACTTCACAATCATTCACAAGAGGCCTACTATGTGAGGAGGAAGTGTGCTTCTGACTGGAAGATAAGTCCAAACTGAGATAGCCAGAACACACCAGATCAGGGTGTGGGGTCTAGGTTAGCGAGGTAAGGCTCCTTATTATGGTGTGTGTAATATCCTAGGATTTGAGGCCTCAGATAAAATAATCTTAAAAGGAATGATTTCATTATTCATATAACCAAGGTGGACCTCCTTTATAGGGATGGTTTGTGGGACATGTCTCGTCATTCCTAAAACTCTACTAGAGCCTTGTGCAGTGAGCCCAGCTATTACAAATGGTATTAGAGCAATAACTCCTCCAGTAGTTGGGGCCCACATTGACATGTGGCATGCTAGTCTAGAGTCGTGTGGTATAGTCATGTTGGAAAGGGTTGTCCACAATTATGTATCCACCGTTGTGCTGGTATTCCATGATCAGTTTTGGGTGTCTACGGGCCATTCTGGGTCTGCATTGAAATGGGGAAATATTATGACGCAATATAGTTGAGCCTTGATGAGGACGTCAAGAGTCTCAGCGGGAGAGATTGTAACATCCTAGTTTTTGTGGCATTGGATGCAATAACCTTAAAAGGAATGATTAAACTCCCATATCACCAAGGTGCACCTACTTTTCAGGGATCTCATCACTAAAGAACTATGTGATTAAGCGTGCTCATCCCAGAGTAGTACTAGGATGGGTGACCAGTTTGGAAGTTTATCCTAAAACTTCCTGACTAGAGCACAGTTAAAGCTAGTGGTGGTCTGTGGGGCCAGTTTCATCATCTTTGAAACTCTACTAGAGCCTTGGGCAGTGGGCTCAAGTGCTACAATGTGGGACCCAAAAATAATCAGAGATGTTAGTGGCACCTGTGATGTTGGTCAGTTGGTTAGCCCTGGCGGAACCACTGATGTAGATAAGACAAGTGCTTTGACTCTCTACATGAGTACCCATGATTAAAGGTGGAGTCAATTATCTGGATGCCCCCATTAGATGTGGAGCCAAATGTGGCGAGGCCCGTTGTATATGGGGTAGCTAGAGATTTTAGACTTAGAATCTCAAGAATTCTTCTAAGTATTGTACAGTTGAATTGTAGCTTGATACAATGCTTTCACATGTTGTAGTACACTTCATGTGGGTCCAAGACATATAATAAATGGAGTAAAGAATTGAATGTGTATTTATTATTTTATCTTTATCAGTTGTTATTGGTACTCATGTTTTGTTTAAATGGCAAGATATATTCAATTACTTATATAACTTACTTGTATTGTAAATAGTAAATATTTCTCATCTGATTTATCATGGTTACCTATTGATTTTGTATGTATTGAGCTAGGTAGCTCATACAAACTACTAAAATATTTTTCAAGCAAGGGTCCAGCTTTATAGGAAGAGCCAAAAGCTAGCTATTAATAGGAGTATACCAGCTGAGGTCTCAAGAGGAGTAGTTAGATGGTCTCTTGTCCTTCCTTTAGATCCTAGGAATGAGAGAGTGACAAAAAAGTGTAGTCTGTGATAAACTATATATATGTAGTTGATGTGTATTAAGTGAGAACTCTTTCTCTTATGTAAAGGTAGAACCATGTTGTAACCTTTCATGTTTTGCATAATCTATTAGTTATCTTTCAAATTAACCTGATGTTACATCAGTTCCACTAATTTAAAGAAAAGAAAGAAAAAAATAAGTATGATTCTAAGTAAGTGATTAAAAGTATATGGTTAGACCAATCCCTCTTTGGTAGGATTAGACCCTATTTAACGGGTTTGGGTCACATCAACTTCTTGGTATCATAGCATAAAGTTGACCCAAAATTGAGTTTAGGTTTGGGACAATGGCGATAAGAGACCAATAGAATTATGATGCTTTCCTCTTTGAACTGTAATTTTCTAACATATATATCTCTGTTATGGATATACAGATGGTAGGAAGAGGACGTGGACTTAGTTAGAAACAAGTTGAGAGTCATTATGGACATGACCCTCATGAAATGGCTCAAGGTGGAGAAGATAGGGATAAGGTGACAAGGATATGTTGTATTTTTCTAGAGACAAAGAAAAAATATAAGATGGACATGAGGTCATCATCTCTTAGTAAGGACTTGATGAGATCCTATGAGCTGGTGAATAAGCATAATGAAACTAAGTTTTCTGGAATAACAGACCCAATCGTGGCAAATGTGTGGCTTTGACAGCTAGATTTTTTTGCCTAATGGGGTTACTAGAGGATAAGCATATCAATTACGATGTCTATCTACTTAAAGGGATTGTTGACTTATAGTGGTGTTGAATGGAAGATAAGAGGAGGAATACTATGATGATATGGAGGGACTTTGTAGACGAATTTCACCTTAAGCATTTTCCTCCTACCTTCTTAAGCAACAAGATCATACAATTGGAGAATATTAGACATGGCAACATGTCAATTGGTGAATACAAGGCATATTTCATAAGGTTGGCTAACTTTGGTCCTCAGCTTATACCAAAAGATGTAGAGAAATGTAGGATATTACAAGGAGGTTTAATATACCATGTTAGTTGTTGGGAGAAGAGATAGAGAATTTTTTGGAGAATTTATAGAAGTAGTTAGACGTATTAAAGAATCAGTTCATGCGAATAAGAAATTTGGGAGCAATAAAAAATCTCAACATTTTGGTAGAGTAGAACATAATAGTAGTGGATACATAGGATGTGGTGGTTTCTTCTCCAAGATAGGATGAGGCCTTGGTTGTTTTTGAAGACAAGAATCTAGTTCTCCACAGAGTTGAGGAACATCCAATTCTAGTATATGGAGTATACCACCTGGACGAGTACCTTCACCAAAGCCTTCAATGTCATTGATTTCCACCTAGATGAGCACCTTCACCAAGGCCTTTAGTGTCATCAACATCAATGATATGTCTGCAGAGATAGGATACAACTGCATGTGGCAACTGTAGTAGGACACATTATGTTTAGTGTTGGGGAGTCAATATTCAAGCGTGTTATTACTATGGACATATGGGACATATCAAGATGTATTGCCTAAATCTTTAGTCTATACCTGAACAAAGTTCACGACTACAATTTTAAACTCATCACAGGCATGCCCAAGTTAGAGGAGCAAGTTCTGTAGTAGCTTCATCTCTAGAGGGGGAGCACCTAGTACTAGTAGTGGACAACTAGGACATTATGGTAGAGGGATATATACAAGATGTTACTTCTCTATAACTCAATCAGAAGGAGTACTCTAGCCCAGAGTTGTGACACGTGAGATGCTTCTCTTTAACAACATTTGAGTTATAGTTTTTATAGATCCTAGTGTGACACATTCTCTTATGCAAAGGTCATTAGTTAGTGGATTAAATCTTTTAACTCATGATTTATCTTATGAGTTGTTGTTAAGAGTGTTTTTGGGTGAAATCACAATTTTGTTAAAAGTATGTCCCAAATGTCTTTTGAGTTTTATTGGGCATACCATAACAGTTAATATCATACCCTTAGACATTAGTTCTTTAAAAAAAATTGGGTATGGACTGCCTTGAGACGTACCATGATTGTTGGAAGAAAGAAGATATCTTTCAACAAGGTGGCTTTTCATGTGTCTTTGGTGGAGATAGAAAAGTCTCACCCATGTGTATAGTATCAATGATTGTAGCTAATAAGATAATAAGAAAAGGGTGTGAGGCTTTTCTAGTACGTGGTAGATGTTAGGGCAAAGAAAAGAAAAACCAATATAGAGGATGCTCCAATTGTATGTAGTTTCCAGATGTCTTTCCTGATGAGTTACCAGGTTTACCACCTAAGAGAGATATAGAGTTTGAGATATAGATTTTACCTGGAAGTCACCCAATATCATTACCAACCTATAGAATGGTACCTACAAAGTTAAAGGTAATAAAATGGTAGTTACATGAGGTACTAGATAAGGGCTTTATTCAACCTCGTATATTACCTTGGGGATCTCCGATACTATTTTGAAGAAGAAGGTTGGAACTATGTAGTTGTGCATAGACTATTGACAATTGAATAAGATAACCAATAAGAACAAATATCCCCTGCCTAAGATTGATGACTTATTTTATCAGCTACGTGAAGCAACAATCTTTTCAAAGATAGATCTTAGGTCAGGTTATCATTAGTGAAGGATAAAGGCACCAGATATACCTAAGTCAACATGCAGAATAAGGAGTGGTCATTAAGAGTTTATAATCATGTCTTTTGGACTAACAAATGTCCCAACAACCTTTATGGACATGACTAACAAAATTATCAAACCATACTTAGGTCACTTTTTAGTAATGTTCACATACGACATCATTATGTATTCTAGAAATGTATAACAACATGAGCACCATTTAAGGATAGCCTTGCAGTTTTGAGAGAACATCAGCTTAATGCTAAATTCAGAAAATGTGTGTTTTGGGAGACTAAAGTTTCTTTTCTTGGACATGTCATATCAGGAGATGGAGTCAGTGTAGACCCTAAGAAGGTGGAATTTGTTCTCAAGTGGGTGCAACCAACTACTCCTACTGAGATCATAAGTTTTCTAGAGTTATCTAGAAATCACATAAGGTTCATAAGGAACTTTAATGTATTAGCAACACCTCTGACTCATTTAACAAGGAATGATGTTCCTTTTGTTTGATCTGACAAAATGTTTCAAATGTTAAAGAAGAAGGTAGCTACATCACCCATTTTGATATTACTAGAAGCATACAAGGGTTATGTGGTTTTCTATGATGCATCCATGAGAGGGTTGGGATGTGTTCTAATGTAGGTCAGGAAGGTGGTGGTTTATGCTTCTAGATATCTTAAAAGAATGAAGAGAATTCTCCAATACATGATCTTATGCTCGTAGCAGTAGTACATTCCTTGAAGACATGTCATCATTATCTCCATCGTGAGTCATGTCAGGTTTTTATAGACCATAAGAGTCTAAAGTACATTTTCACATAGAAGGATCTCAACCTAAAACAACGTATGTGGTTAGGGCTAATTAGGGACTATGATGTTACTGTAACATCCCTGACCTGGGTTACGCCTTAACCATAGGAGTTTTGCTTAATTAAGTCATTGATATTCTTATCTTTATCTTTTGAAAAGTAATTAATACCAAAGGAGAGCTTATGTTTCAATTTTGGTCCCATTTGAATAATGTTGAAGCAATATTTGCTTGTTTTGGACTAAAGTGCAATTTACCCAATATAAGGGGTTACCTTGCAAAATGTTACCTGATAAATGTTCCTCAAGTACTTTAGCATCATAAGAATGAGAAGGATGCTAAGGGATGCTTTGTGGAAGCCTAAATTCCAAGAAGGGGCTTGTTTGAATAATACTTGTACATTGAATACTAGTTTTGGCATGATTTGTAATTTACCCAAAACCTAGGGTTGAATATGTAAAATAGCACCTCAAGAGTGTCCCTACTATCTCTTGGTATCATTTAGAGAAAAGAAAAAGAAAGGGGTGTCATGTTTGAACCATATTTGAGAAATGATACTCTTGATAATAAAATAATCAAGAAATAAGCATAATTGAAACCCTAAGTGTTTTTGTAGCAAAAATATATAAATTAAATGAAGTGCCCATCAACTAAAAAGCTATGGGAGAAATCCTATAATGAAATGGAGGCCAAAACACCTTGGAAGCACCACTATAATCCTAAGTAGGTGAAAAATATCTACCTACATTTTTAATTGAAAAGTAATGACCACTAAAGTAAAGGTGCTTACGAATAATAATATTTTATTCATTAAGGAGCTTAAATGGTCGACTATAATTCAGGGATAATTCAAAGGAATTGAAGGATAAGAAGGATAGATTCGGAGACAAGGAAGTGGAGAGGGCATGTGGCAAGGAAGGTTGATGACTTCTCTCCTACTTTCTCTCTCCTAAGAATTCAACTATATACACTCAATTATCCACTACTTGAAAGGCTATTTTTGCGATACACATTCACTCCCCACTTAGGCCGAAGACTAAGGAAGCAAAGGAGAAGGAGGAGAGTGTTCTCCAAGCTTGAGGTAAGATCCATGGTCATCTTCAACCTTGGGTTGAAGGCTAAAAATGAGTTATAACTCTTCTTTTCTTCTCTCTTCCATCCAATGCTCAACTTTGGCAATCTTTTACATCAAAAGGGTTGAGAACGTGCCTTGATAATTGGAGGAGCTATCTTCACCATTAAAGACGAAAATCTTGGAGCTTTGAATTTGCTTTGAAGGCAGGTTATATAACTTGAACCCATTGATATTATTATTTGATTTCAATTTTGCAATATATGTTGATCTTTCCTTCTTCTCGAATTTTTCTTGAGTAATTGATGAATTAATGAATCCATCAATTGTATGGATAGAAGAAACGGAGGTTTGAAGCTTGATGATGATGACATCATCTTAGCACACACCTCTAGAAAAACAATATCAAACAGTTTCAACTATGTATGGCCAAACAGTTTCAAACCATTTAAAGTTCAAACGGTTTCAACTTTGGATAGGCCAAACGGTTTCAAACTGTTTAAAGTTCAAACAATTTCAACTTTGGATAGGACAAATGGTTTCAAACCGTTTAGAGTTCAAACGGTTTCAACTTTGGATAGGCCAAACAGTTTCAAACCGTTTAGAGTTCAAGCAGTTTTAACTTTGGATAGGCCAAACGGTTTCAAACCGTTTAGAGTGCAAACAGTTTCAACCTAATCTAGGTCAAATGGTTTCAAACCATTTAGTGATCAAACGGGTTCAACTCAACCTAGGCCGAATAGTGTCAAACCGTTTAGTGATCAAACGGTTTCAACCAAATTTAGTCCAAACGGTTTCAAACCGTTTAGAGGTCAAAAAGGTCACAAATCGTTTAGAGATCAAAGAGGTCCCAAATCGTTTGGAGATCAAAGAGGCCCAAACCGTTTGAAGATTAGAAAATCTCAAGACCGTTTGAAGGTCAAAGGGGTCTCAAGAACATTTGAAGGTCAAAGGGGTCTCAAGACCGTTTGAAGGTCAAAGGGGTCTCAATACCGTTTGAAGGTCAAAGGAGTCCCAAGACCGTTTGAAGGTCAAAGGGGTCTCAAGACCGTTTGAAGGTTAAAGGGGTTTTCAAGATGATTTGAAGATTAAATAATCTCAAACCATTTAGAGACCAAATAGTCTTAAAACCATGTAAGGTCAAACAACCCTATGAGTGTTTGTAAAGTATCTCAAGGTTGATTACAATGGAAATACCTCTAAAGTACTTAGGTGAATAGTACACTTAGAGTGATTGTCATTTGATGCTTATGAAAATAATAAACTCAATACAATATGATAAGCATAGGTGCATGTACTTTAGTGAAAGGATGAGCCAACTTAATAAAGTATGGAGTAATCAACATCCTAGAGAGGATGAGAGAGAAACTCATACTTGTGTAATAAACATGTAATGTGCATACATTGATACTTTTAATAAGTATAGAGTATGAATTGGGGTTTGATCTTTGATAATGTGATCATGAAACCCTAAATTGATAAAGAATGGGAAACCCTAACCCTAATGATGGAATAGTGGTGTTACCCTTGTATTGCATGGTGTTGACATGTAATTGATATGGTTGTTATCAAGTATACTAACTATGCAGGTATTATGAGACGATGAGTATTGCCATGTATGAGCTATAATGTTTAATGGGCCTTGTGAGCCATTATATTATTTGTTGCTTAATGAGAGGTGACAAGATTTTAATGTGCCTTGTGCGCTATGTCAGATGCTTGCGTAATAAGTATCATGTATACCTTGGTCAGATGACCTGGAGGTAATAGTTACCTGATAAGTGATAACAATGTTCAGTGATGAACTAAGGGTTTGAATACCCAGATCCAGTAAACATGATGATAATATTTTTGAGGGATGAGAATTCCCGGTAATGAGATAAGGGATTGAGATCTCAATGTTTTATAAAGTTTTGAAAAGTACATAATAGATGTATTACACTTTTCTTTGTAGCATTTGTCATAATAATACATGTTTGAAAACTTAGTTGATGCTAAAAGAATATGGTAATGCACTTAATTAATCAAGTGAAATCTTATAATGTAGAGCCCTGGCCATAGATCCATCATCGTCAGTAGCTGGTGATGGTGAAACAGGTTTTGCCACAGGATCTCTTGGAGGGCATATTTTTGAATATGTGGGGGTAATGGGTGTGAATATCCTTATGCCCTAATGTGGGATTGATGTGAGATAAACACGAGATCTCTCAATCCTTCATTATATGTGCCAGGATGGATGTATCATGAATCTTCCGATGATGATTAATGTCAAATCAATGTGAGATAAACATGAAATCTCTCGATTGCAAAGAGAGTGCAGCCCCCGCTATAGCTCTATAGAGAAGTTGCCAGTATACCTTGGAAAACTATTTATTAGTGACACTAGATGTCCTGCATGTGGTCTCGCACTGACCGAGACGGATGAGGTCATGGAGTCCGACTCTTCCATTGACCTAGGTATGGAACTAATGCTTTACACCGCTGTGGTCGGTTAGGGTATGAGTGGTATACCTCATCTCCTTAGGGCATAAGTGTGATTGTAAAATGTAATCAGCCACGTAGCATATTTTCTTAAGGATGAAATACAGAAATCATTGGTTGATGTTACATTGCTTAATATATCCTAAAATGTATAAATGTTATACATGTTCTTCATATTCCTTATTGAATAGATGAATTATTCCTTTATCATATATAGTTGTAATGCTTTAAATGATGATATTGCTTTATTCTGCTTAAACAATGATTTATCCTACTTATTAATAATAAAGAATCCTCTATTCAATTTATTATTGTTTATCTACAATGATAATATTATTGGCGGAGAGTTATATCTCTCGTTGGGACATGGGTCTCACCCCCTTGGTCACCAACATTTTTAGGTGGATGCAGACGAGCAGGTAGGGACCATACAACAGGGGAAGGACAACAACATCATGGACCATAGTAACATCTCAGGTGGAGATACTGAGTGTCGTGTCTTGTAGATATGAGTCTTATGTGTCGTCTCTGTACCCTCAGGTCCTTAGAGTCAGTACTCAGTGTTTTCATGATCGATCTGAGATTTTGGCTTGAATGCCTCGAGGTTTTATGTTGCTTATGTATAGTTTTGGCAAATTAACTGTTGCAAATATATTCCTCGAGAAGAGATGGTACATGGTATGTACAATGTAAACTATAATGTATGCAGTACTTTGGTTCTCTTTATAAGAGTTTTCTAGAATTGGATCTCTTTGCAAAATGTTTTAATTTTTAGTGATTTTTGTTATTCTGTTGATTATGGTTAATTTCACAATTAATTACACAGTGACAGTCTGATTTGTTATCGGATCATCACAAAGTTTTGGTATCAGAGCTTAAGGTTCGCTGAATCAACAGAGACATAGGATTAAGGTCGTTGAGTCTGTTCTAGTGTCTTCCAGTTTATCTGATAGTGACTTTTGCTCTCAGGAGAAGAAGTAAAGCTTAAAGATGGTTGGATCACACGAAGAACATGCTATTGAAAACAGTGTTGCTGCACGAGGAGGAGGTGCAAGGGATCAGGCTAGAGAGGAACTAGTACCTGGGAATCCCCAACTTGACCAAGCTTTGATAGAAAACCCAGCTTTCCATGCCCTCTTTGGGAATATTATGGCGACAATGACACATATGGCAGATAGGATGACACCACCTGCACCTAGGGCACCAGTCCCCGATGAGAGACATGGAACTGGAAAGACTTTTGAACGACTTCGACGGGTAGGAGCCAATGATTATACTGGTACATCTGACCCAACAGACGCAGACTTGTGGCTGACTGAGCTGGAGAAGGCCTTCAGAATTCTTAATATCCCAGAAGTTGAGAAGGTTAGGCATGCGGTATACCTATTGAAAGGGAGTGTTGCCCAGTGGTGGGCCATTGAGGAAGAGAAATGACCAGGAGTTGAGGTCGAATGGAGAGAGTTCCGATGACAGTTTGTTAGTAGATATTTTCCCAAGACTTACCTGGAGGAGAAAATATCTCAGTTTGAGCGGATAAGGCAAGGACCAATGAACATTAGTGAGTATGAAGCTAAGTTTATGGATATTCTATGGTTTTGTCTGCACATGGCTACTACAGGTGAGGAGAGGATTCAACATTTTGAGAAGGGTTTGAATGTTGATTTGACCACACCTGCATCTACTCTAGAGAATAGAGAGAGATTTACCACCTTTGTGGAGTTAGTTAGGCAAATAGAAAGGCCTGTGACTGAGAAACGTCAAGCCAATAGTAAGAAAGAGTATACACAGTTCCAAGGATAGAGGTCTGAAAGTTTAAGAAACCTACTCTAAAACAACAGATTAAAGAAGCACAATAGATTGATGTTGTGATTCAGCAGATAAGATCAGAGTACGATAATGAGAAATAGGATGGTTTTCATGAGTCAGATGATGAGTTAGTCTGTTACCATGGTAGGATGGTAGTACCTGATGCCAATGACTTAAGGATGTTAGTCATGGAATCTCATTCATCCATGTATGCAATGCATCCACGGAGCACCAAAATGTATCATAATTTGAAAGATATGTATATGTGACCCGGATTGAAGAAAGATGTAGTTGAGTTTGTTATGCGGTGTCCAGTGTGTCAGCAGGTTAAAGCTGAACATCAAAAGCCCGCAGGAACAATGCAACCTTTACCTATACCACAGTGGAAATGAGATCATGTGACCATGGACTTTATGGTTGGTTTATCCAGAATAGCCAAACGTAACAATTCCATTTGGGTGATAGTTGTAGGTTGACTAAGTCAACACATTTTCTTCCTATAAAACAACCTATACTACTGAGAAACTTGCACAGATCTATATAGATGAGATAGTGCGATTACATGGGGTTCCAGCTACAATTGTTTCTGATAGAGGTCCCCAGTTCACGAGTCATTTTTTGGAACGACTACATAAAGCATTGGGTATGAAGTTAAGATTCAATACCACCTTTCACCCACAAACATATGGACAATCTGATAGAACTATACAAACCTTGGAGGATTTGCTTAGGGCATGTGTCCTTCAGTTTGTAGGAAGTTGGGATCTACACTTGAGCTTAATAGAATTCACTTACAATAATAGTTATCAACACAATATTGATATGGAACCATATGAAGCATTATATGGTAGACGTTGTAGATCTCCATTGTGTTGGTATGAAATAGGAGAATACCAACTTTTGGGTCCTGAATTAGTACAATAGAAAACTGAGAAGATTAAAGTAATACAACAATAGTTAAAAGCTATACAGGATAGACAGAAGTAATACACTAATAAACGACAAAGACCCTTAGATTTCCAAGTTGCAGACATAGTATATCTCAAAGTCTCACATTGGAAAGGTGTTCTTATATTTGGTAAAAGGGTAAGATAGCTCCTAGATTTATGGAGCCTTATCCAATCACTGAATGGATTGGAAAGGTAGCATATAAGTTGGAGTTGCCACCTGAACTACATAGATTGCATCCAGTATTCCATATATCCATGCTGAGAAAGTGTCAGCCTGATACGGAGTTAGTATTGCAACATGTAGAGGTAGAGTTAAATGAAGATATGTCCTATGAAGAAGGACCAATGATGATTCTTGACAGGAGAATCAAAAAGTTGAAAAAGAAAGACATAATTCTTGTGAAATTCTCTGGCATCATCGTGGCATTGAAGAGGCTACGTGGGAACTGGAGGAAGAGATGAGGAGGAAGTACCCTTCTCTTTTCTCTTGATGATTTTGGGGACGAAATCCCTATTAGGGGTGGATAATTGTAACATCCCTGACCTAGGTTACACCTTAACCATAGGAGTTTTGCCTAAGTAAGTCATTTATATTCTTGTCTTTATCTTTTAAAAAGTAATTAAGACTAAAGGAGAGCTTATGTTTCAATTTTGGTCCTATTTGAATAAAGTTGAAGCAATATTTGCTTGTTTTGGACTAAAGTGCAATTTACCCAATATAAGGGGTTACCTTGAAAAATGTTACATGATAAATGTTCCTCAAGTACTTTAGCATCATAAGAATGAGAAGGATGCTAAGGGATGGTTTGTGGAAGCCTAAATTCCAAGAAGGGGCTTGTTTGAATAATACTTGTACATTGAATACTAGTTTTGGTGTGATTTGTAATTTACCCAAAACCTAGGGTTGAATATGTAAAATAGCACCTCAATAGTGTCCCTATTGTCTCTTGGTATCATTTAAAGAAAATAAAAAGAAAGGGGCATCTTGTTTGAACCATAATTGAGAAATGATACTCTTGATAATAATATAATCAAGAAATAAGCATAATTGAAACCCTAAGTTATTTTGTAGCAAAAATATATAAATTAAATGAAGTGCCCATCAACGAAAAAGCTATGGGCGAAATCCTATAATGAAATGGTGGCTAAAACACCTTGGAAGAACCACTATAATCCTAAGTAGGTGGAAAATATCTACCTTCATTTTTAATTGAAAAGTAATGACCACTAAAGTAAAGGTGCTTATGGATAATAATATTTTATTAGTTAAGGAGCTTAAACGGTCGACTATAATTCATGGATAATTCAAAGGAATTAAAGGATAAGAAGGATAGTTTTGGAGACAAGGAAGTGGAGGGGGAATGTGGCAAGGAAAGTTGATGACTTCTCTCCTACTTTCTCTCTCCTAAGAATTCAATTATATACACTCACTTATCTACTACTTGAAAGGCTATTTTCGCAATACACATTCACTCCCCACTTAGGCCGACGACTAAGGAAGCAAATGAGAAGGAGGAGAGCGTTCCCCAAGATTGAGGTAAGATCCATGGTCATCTTCAACCTTGGGTTGAAGGCTAAAATCGAGTTATAACTCTTCTTTTCTTCTCTCTTCCATATAATGCTCAACTTTGGCAATCTTTTACATCAAAAGGGTTGAGAACGTGCCTTGGATAATTGGAGGAGCTATCTTCACCATTAAAGATGAAAAGCTTAGAGTTTGAAGTTGCTTTGAAGGCGGGTTATATAACTTGAACCCATTGATATTATTATTTGATTTCAATTTTGCAATATATGTTGATCTTTCCTTCTTCTCGAATTTATCTTGAGTAATTGATGAATTAATAAATCCATCAGTTGTATGGATAGCAGAAATAGAGGTCTGAAGCTTGATGATGATGACATCATCTTAGCACACACCTCTAGATCAACAATATCAAACAGTTTCAATTATGTATGGCCAAACGGTTTCAAACCGTTTAAAGTTCAAACGATTTCAACTTTGGATGGGCCAAATGGTTTCAAATCGTTTAAAGTTCAAATGGTTTCAATTTTGGATAGGCAAAACAATTTCAAACCATTTAGAGTTCAAACGGTTTCAATTTTGGATAGGCCAAATAGTTTCAAACCATTTAGAGTTCAAACGTTTTCAACTTTGGATAGGCCAAACGATTTCAAACCATTTAGAGTGCAAACAGTTTCAACCTAATCCAGGTCAAACGGTTTCAAACCATTCAGTGATCAAACTATTTCAACTCAACCTAGGCCAAACAGTTTCAAACCGTTTAGTGATCAAACGGTTTCAACCAAATTTAGTCCAAACAGTTTCAAACCGTTTAGAGGTCAAAAAGGTCCCAAACCGTTTAGAGGTCAAAGAGGTCCCAAATCATTTGGAGATCAAAGAGGCCCAAACCATTTGAAGATTAGAGGATCTCAAGACCGTTTGAAGGTCAAAGGGGTCTCAAGACCGTTTGAAGGTCAAAGGGGTCTCAAGACCGTTTGAAGGTCAAAGAGGTCTCAAGACCGTTTGAAGGTCAAAGAGGTCTCAAGACCATTTGAAGGTCCAAGGAGTCTCAAGACCGTTTGAAGGTCAAAGGAGTCTCAAGACCGTTTGAAGGTCAAAGGGGTCTCAAGACCGTTTGAAGGTTAAAGGGGTTTTCAAGATCGTTTGAAGATTAAATAATCTCAAACCATTTAGAGACCAAATAGTCTCAAAACTATGTAAGGTCAAACAACCCTATGAGTGTTTGTAAAGTATCTCAAGGTTGATTACAATGGAAGTACCTCTAAACTACTTAGGTGAATAGTACACTTAGAGTGATTGTCATTTGATGCTTATGAAAATAATAAACTCAATACACTATGATAATCATAGGTGCTTGTACTTTAGTGAAAGGATGAGCCAACTTAATAAAATATGGAGTAATCAACTTCCTAGAGAGGATGAGAGAGAAACTCATACTTGTGTAATAAACATGTAATGTGCATACATTGATACTTTTAATAAGTATAGAGTATGAATTAGGGTTTGATATTTCATAATGTGATCATGAAACCCTAAATTGATAAAGAATGGGAAACCCTAACCCTAATGAGGGAATAGTGGTGTTACCCTTGTATTGCATGGTGTTGACATGTACTTGATATGGTTGTTATCAAGTATACTAACTATGCAGGTATTATGAGACGATGAGTATTGCCAGGTATGAGCTATAGTGTTTAATGGGCCTTGTGAGCCATTATATTATTTGTTGCCTAGTGAGAGGTGACAAGATGTTAATGTGCCTTGTGTACTATGTGAGATGCTTGTGTAATAAGTATCATGTATACCTTGGTCAGATGACCTAGAGGTAATAGTTACCTGATAAGTGATAACAATGTTCAGTGATGAACTAAGGGTTTGAATACCCAGATCCAGTAAACATGATGATAATATTGTTGAGGGATGAGAATTCTCGGTAATGAGATAAGGGATTGAGATCTCAATGTTTTATAAAGTTTTGAAAAGTAAATGATAGAAGTATTACACTTTTCTTTATAGCATTTTTCATAATAATACATGTTTGAAAACTTGGCTGATGCTAAAAGAATATGGTAATGCACTTAATTAATCAAGTGAAATCTTATCATGTAGAGTCCTAGCCATAGATCCATCATCGTCAGTAGCTGGTGATGGTGAAATAGATTTTCCCACGGGATATCCTGGAGGGCATATTTTTGAACATGTGGGGGTAATGGGCGCGAATATCCTTATGCCCTAATGTGGGATTGACGTGAGATAAACACGAGATCTCTCAATCCTTCATTATATGTGCCGATATGGATGTATCACGAATCTCCCGATGATGATTAATGTCGTATCAATGTGAGATAAACATGAAATCTCTCGATTACGAAGAGAGTGCAGCCGCCGCTGTAGCTCTATAGCAAAGTTGCCAGTATACCCTGGAAAGCTATTTAGTAGTGACACTAGATGTCCTGCATGTGGTCTCACACTGACTGAGACGGATGAGGTCATGGAGTCTGACTCTTCTATTGACCCAGGTATGGAATCGATGCTTTACGCCACCGTGGTCGGTTGGAGTATGAGCGGTATACCTCATCTCCTCAGGGCATAAGTGTGATTGTAAAATGTAATCAGTCGTGTAGCATATTTGCTTAAGGATGAAATACAGAAATTATTGGTTGATGTTACATTGCTTAATATATCCTAAAATGTATAAATGTTATACATGTTCTTCATATTCCTTATTGAATAGATGAATTATTGCTTTATCATATATAGCTGTAATGCTTTAAATGATGATATTGCTTTATTCTGCTTAAATAGTGATTTATCCTGCTTATTAATAATAAAGAATCCTCTGTTCAATTTATTAATGTTTATCTGCAATGATAATATTATTGGCGGAGAGTTATATCTCTCACTGGGACATGGGTCTCACCTCGTTGGTCACCAACATTTTTAGGTGGACACGGGCGAGAAGGTAGGGACCATACAACAGGGGAAGGACAACATCATGGACCGCAGTAACATCTCAGGTGGAGATACTGAGTGTCATGTCTTGTAGATATAAGTCCTATGTGTCGTCTATGTACCCTCAGGTCCTTGGAGTCAATACTTAGTGTTTTCATGATCAATCTGAGATTTTGGCTTGAATGCCTCGAGGTTTTATGTTTCTTATGTATAGTTTTGGCAAAGCAACTGTTGTAAATATATTCCTTGAGAAGAGATGGTACATGGTATGTACAATGTGAACTATAATGTATGCAATACTTTGGTTCTCTTTATAAGAGTTTCCTGGAATTGGATATCTTTGCAAAAGGTTTTAATTTTTAGTGATTTTTGTTATTCTGTTGATTATGGTTAATTCTGCAATTAATTATACAGTGACAGTCTGATTTGTTATCAGATCATCACAAAGTTTTGGTATCAGAGCTTAAGGTTTGTTGAGTCTACAGAGACATAGAATTAAGGTCGTTGAGTCTGTTATAGTGTCTTCCAGTTTATCTGATAGTGACTTCTGCTCTCAGGAGAAGAAGTAAAGCATGAAGATGGCTGGATCACATGAAGAACATACTGTTGAAAGCAATGTTGCTGCACCAGGAGGAGGTGCAAGGGATCAGGCTAGAGAGGAACTAGTACCTGAGAATCCCCAGCTTGACCAAGCTTCGATAGAAAACCCAGCTTTCCATGCCCTCTTTGGACAGTTTATGGCGACAATGACACATATGGCGAATAGGATGCCACCACCTGCACCTAGGGCACCAGTCCCCAATGAGAGACATGGAGCTGGTAAGACTTGTGAACGACTTCGACGGGTAGGAGCCACTAATTATACTGGTATAGCCAACCCAACAGACACAGACTTGTGGCTGACTGAGCTGGGGAAGGCCTTCAGAATTCTTAATATCCCAGAAGCTGAGAAGGTTAGGCATGCGATATACCTATTGAAAGGGAGTGTTGGCCACTGGTGGTCCATTGAGGAAGAGAAAGGACCAGGAGTTGAGGTCGAATGGAGAGAGTTTCAATGAGAGTTTGTTAGTAGATATTTTCCCAAGACTTACATGGATGAGAAAATCTCTCAGTTTGAGCGGATAAGGCAAGGACCAATGAACATTAGTGAGTATGAAGCTAAGTTTATGGAGCTTCTACGGTTTTTTCTGCACGTGGCTACTACAAATGAGGAGAGGATTCATCATTTTGAGAAGGTTTGAACGCTGATTTGACCATACCCACATCTTCTCTAGAGAATAGAGAGAGTTTTGCAACCTTTGTTGTAACATCCCAGGATTTGAGGCCTCGGATAACATGATCTTAAAAGGAATGATTGGACTACCTATATCACCAAGGTGCACCTCCTTTTCAGGAAGCCCATCACTAAAGAACTCCATAGTTAAGCGTGCTCTACTTGGAGTAGTACTAGGATGGGTGACCAGTCGGGAAGTTGATCCTGGCTTGCGCGTCAGTGTGGACAAAGTGCGCAATTAAGGCTAGTGGTGGTTTGTGGGGCCAGTCGTCATTCCTAAAACTCTACTAGAGCCTAGGGAAGTGGGCCCTGGCTTTACAAATGGTATCAGAGCCATAACCCCTCCAGTAGGTGGGGCCCACATGGGCATGTGGCATGCAATCTTGAGCCGTGCGGTCCAGGCAAGTTGGAAAGGGCTATCCGTAGAGACGAGATGGAGCCGCCCTTACACTGGTAGCCGTGGACGGGAGTTGGGTGTCTATGGGCCATTGAGGGTCTGCACTGAAATGGGGTCAGATTATGAGGCCATATAGTTGAGCCTTGACGAGGACGTCAAGAGTCCAAGTGGGGGAGATTGTAACATCCCAGGATTTGAGGTCTCGGATAACATGATCTTAAAAGGAATGATTGGACTACCCATATCACCAAGTTGCACCTCCTTTTCAGGAAGCCCATCACTAAAAAACTCCATAGTTAAGCGTGCTCAGCTTGGAGTAGTACTAGGATGGGTGACCAGTCGGGAAGTTGATCCTAGCTTGCGCGTCAGTGTGGACAAAGTGCGCAGTTAAGGCTAGTGGTGGTTTGTGGGGCCAGTCGTCATTCCTAAAACTCTACTAGAGCCTAGGGCAGTGGGCCCTGGCTTTACAAAATGTAACACCCATCCCTAGGGTTTCATACGTAACCAGCGGAAACACAGCCTAATCCCCAACATTATCCATAATGTGGGGTACTTGGCATATCAGGGAGGGATTGTCACATGCATGACCTCATATCAAGAAATAAACAACACTTGGCATTCATAGAAACATAGATTCATACATGAGTTCATGGAAAGAAAGCTACATCATGCTTCTAAAGGTACACTAAACATAAACTAGATAATCATGAAAAAGATTGGATCTCCATAGATGGACGTCCCACCAGGCAACAACTTCTAAGGTCTTTGGATTCATGGAACTCCTTAAGTTGTCTCCTTCCCTTTAGCTCCAACTTCTGTGGACATCTCGTCCCCAGCCATGCAAAACAAACAACACATCAGTAAGCGGTATTTGGCATCTTATATGACATAAAAGTAAATATAGCTTGACATGATAAAATTTACTTGACGTGACTTGACATAAACTTTAACATGGATTTTCTTAAGCATTCATGATTCATAAATTTGCATGCTGAATTGAACAGTGAACATATGTATCCCTCTGTGACGCCCCCTAAGGAGCACATGATTGCTAGGAAAGCCCTTGATGCTAGGAAAGCCCTTGACGACCCCTTGAGGTCCATGATTCGGGAGCATATGAAAACTAATTCAATTCCAATTAACTTGATCATTAACATGGCATTAACATTATCTTAAACATTAACATGATCATTGAACTTTAACATGATGGGATTTCTCCCCTTGAATCATAATGGGATTTCTCCCTCATAAACCATAATAGGGTTTTCCCCTTTCTTGAACATGATTCCTTAACCTTAATTTCATAATCATAATCATAATTAGGTTCATAGCATAGACTATAATTAAACAAGCAAGCAATCAATGATACTTATACATAATGCATTCTTGATAGACATTCATAATTCATGAAATCACCAAATGTGCATAATTATAGATAACAATCAATAAACCAAAGTACTTGTGCCAAATATGCATGGCCCGCTTACCTTGATCTAAAACACCTAAGTCAAACCTTGTTTGACTGATTGGATCCCTTTAAATACCTGAAATTAGATTAAAACATTATATGTACATGAATTCATAGCCTTGAAACCCTAATTTTATTCCTTAAATTATTGAAGAGATTAGAGTTGAGAAACATGGATTGAAAACATGTCAGATCGATAGAAAATCAAAAGAGCTTTCCAAAACATATTTATTTATATTTTTCTGAGGTCGTATGCAAAAGTTATGAATTTTGCACTCTGGACCAATCAGAAATTAGAAAACCATAGCGTGACATCATTTAAATCTATGACTATTTCGATGTAAATAAAGATGAAATACCGAAACAACCCTAGCACGCGTGACACATGAATTAAACAGGCGTGGGGTAAAGTTGTCATTTGAGACAAAATAACTCTCGCGGTCGATGGAGAACAAATCGAATGTCCAAATGTCTATAGTACCCTTGGGCGATCAGTTTAACTGATTGCACTTGTGGGGGCACCATGGTCATCTCGTGACATGGATTGCTCCCCTTCGAGTCATGGCAGGAGAGCAGCAGCTGATCCTCGACTCCTGGGATTGGGATCGCGGAGCAGTGTCCAACAGGGACAACCAAGAGCACAGTGGCCATCCTGGTTGCCACGCGATCTTGACAAGCCCAAGATGGAGCCTCGCGGTGGCCGGGAGCTCCAGGAATGCTCTGCCGCAAAGCAAGAACAGGGGAAACGAGTCGAGAACCAAACCGCTGGATCGGTGGCTAAAAGTATCAACTTGGACGCCAAGAATTCTCATGGAGGGAAAATGGAGCCAAAACCATAGAATCTGTGTTAAACCGGGCTCTGAGGAGCCATGGTAGTGAGCTCCGGCAGGGTGCTCAACCTGGTTATAGGTCCGGGCGATGAGGACCATCGCAGAGAAGAGGGGACACAGGAAAAAAATTCGCGAGGATCCATGGGTGCTCATCGGAGAGACAATTAGGCTGATATGACCGGAAAAGGCTGGACGGACTCAAGGTCGCCGGAAGCTGAAGTCGAGTAGGTCGGGGTGTTCAGGAGCTCTCGGGGCCGAATTGGCAGTAAAGAAGGAGAGGTCGGGAGTCGAAGGTGCTTTTGGGCGCAAAACAAAGGAGGGGGTTGCTCTGTGGTGGCGGCTGGGCTTGAAAGAAGGATAGGGTGTTCATGCCCTAAATGGGTGTTTCGCCTACAGCAAGGGAGAGGGGGAGAGTTAGGGCTCGCTGGGTTCGGGAGAGTGAGGCGAAGACGTTGGTGAAGAAATGAAAAGAAACCATCGAGTAATGAGGGAGAGAGAGATCAGTGATCAAACAACCTGTGAAACGGCTTTGCTCGCGAGAGAAACGGAGGTAGGAGAGGACTGAAGCACCGCTGGATCCCGATCCAACGGTCAGAGATGCGCGGGTCAGTAAATCAAAATCGCAGGCACGTGACAGGAGGAATAAAACTGAAATCTTAGGGAAATCAATGCGATCAATGAAATTGAATTAAATTCTAGGTCAAACAATATTCAAATCTCTCTCAATTTAATTGAGAGGTCAAACATGGTCCTAATGCATTCAAATTTGAACCATAGGTACAATAGAAGGTCTAGAATATTCCTATGCCATTAGATTTAGTGCTTGTACCCATTTAGGCCTAAACATAGCAAAACCCTCATGTATACTTAAATGACCATGATTAATGCAAATAAAGCCATTAATTCTTCAAATAAGAATTGAAAAACATGAAAACGTGCATTCAACCTTATTTAATTTCAATTAACAATATGGAGGCCATTAAGCAAATAATTAAACAAGTAAATCACTAATTATCATAAGAGAGAGAAAATTGGACATAAATCATTTATTCTCAATTTTCTTCAACAAAAGGGCATATATATATATGAAAACATTTTCTTTAAATAAAACAAGGATAAGAGAGCAATTGGGAATAAGAAAATTATTTTGTAAAAATTAACATGGGCAAATTGCATTTAAGTCCATAACTATTATCTAATTTAGAAAAAGAGCATGCAAGGAATAACATAGTTTGAAAAATTGCATAACAAGAGTGGGATGTTACATTTGTGGAGTTAGTTAGGCGAATAGAAAGGTCTATGCCTGAGAAACATCAAGCCAACAGTAAGAAAGAGTATACACAGTTCCAAGGACAGAGGTCCGAAAGTTTTAAGAAACCTACTCTGAAACAACAGATCAAAGAAGCACAACAGACTGATGTTGTGATTCAGCAGATAAGATCAAAGTACGGTAATGAGAAATGGGATGGTTTTCATGAGTCAGATGATGAGTTAGTCTGTTACCATGGTAGGATGGTAGTACCTGATGTCAATGACTTAAGGAAGTTAGTCATGGAGGAAGCTCATTCATCCATGAATGCACCCTGGGAGCACCAAAATGTATCATAATTTGAAAGATATGTATTGGTGGCCCAGATTGAAGAAAGATGTAGCTGAGTTTGTTATGTGGTGTCCAGTGTGTCAGCATGTTAAAGTTTAACATCAAAAGCCCGCAGGAACAATGCAACCTTTACCTATATCACAGTGGAAATGGGATCATGTGACCATGGACTTTATGGTTGGTTTACCCAGAACAGCCAAAAGTCATGATTCCATTTGGGTGATAGTTGATAGGTTGACTAAGTCAGCACATTTTCTTCCTATCAAAACAACCTATACTGCTGAGAAACTTGCACAGATCTATATAGATGAGATAGTACGATTACACGGGGTTCCAACTACAATTTTTTCTGATAGAGGTCCCCAGTTCATGAGTCGTTTTTAGGAACGACTACATCAAGCATTGGGTACGCAGTTAAGATTCAGCACTGCCTTTCACCCACAAATGGATAGACAATCTGAGAGGACTATACAAACCTTGGAGGATTTACTTAGGGCATGTGTCCTTCAGTTTGTAGGAAGTTGGGATCTACACTTGATCTTAATAGAATTCGCTTACAACAATAGTTATCAGCACCGTATTGATATGGAACCATATGAAACATTATATGGTATACGTTGTAGATCTCCATTGTGCTGGTATGAAACAGGAGAATACCAACTTTTGGGTCATGAATTAGTGCAACAGACAAATGAGAAGATTAAAATAATACAACAATAGTTAAAGGCTGCACAGGATAGACAGAAGTCATACACAGATAAACGGCAAAGACCCTTAGAATTACAAGTTGGAGACAGAGTATATCTCAAAGTCTCACCTTGGAAAGGTGTTCTTAGATTTGGGAAAAAGGGTAAGTTAGCTCCTAGATTTATGGGGCCTTATCCAATCACTGGACGGATTGGAAAGGTAGCATATAAGTTGGAGTTGCCACCTGAACTACATAGATTGCATCCAGTATTTCATATATCCATGCTGAGAAAGTGTCACCCTGATACAGAGTTAGTATTGCAACTTGTATAGGTAGAGGTAAATGAAGATATGTCCTATGAAGAAGGACCAATGATGATTCTTGATAGGAGAATCAAAAAGTTGAAAAAGAAAGACATAATTTTTGTGAAAGTTCTCTAGCATCATCATGGCGTTGAAGAGGCTACGTGGGAACTGGAGGAAGAGATGAGGAGGAAGTACCCTTCTCTTTTCTCTTGATGATTTCGGGGGCAAAATCCTTGTTAGGGTGGATAATTGTAACATCCCTGACCTGGGTTACGCCTTAACCATAGGAGTTTTTCTTAAGTAAGTCATTTATATTCTTGTCTTTATCTTTTGAAAAGTAATTAAGACTAAAGGAGAGATTATGCTTCAATTTTGGTCCTATTTGAATAATGTTGAAGCAATATTTGCTTATTTTGGACTAAAGTGCAATTTACCCAACATAAGGGGTTACCTTGCAAAATGTTACATGATAAATGTTCCTCAAGTACTTTAGCATCATAAGAATGAGAAGGATGCTAAGGGATGGTTTGTGGAAGCCTAAATTCCAAGAAGGGGCTTGTTTGAATAATACTTGTACATTGAATACTAATTTTGGTGTGATTTGTAATTTACCCAAAACCTAGGGTTGAATATGTAAAATAGAACCTCAAGAGTGTCCCTACTGTCTCTTGGTATCATTTAGAGAAAAGAAAAAGAAAGGGGCGTCTTGTTTGAACCATAATTGAGAAATGATACTCTTGATAATAATATAATCAAGAAATAAGCATAATTGAAACCCTAAGTTATTTTGTAGCAAAAACATATAAATTAAATGAAGTGCCCATCAACTAAAAATCTATGGGAGAAATCCTATAATGAAATGGCAGCCAAAACACCTTGGAAGCACCACTATAATCATACGTAGGTGAAAAATATCTACCTACATTTTTAATTGAAAAGTAATGACCACTAAAGTAAAGGTGCTTATGGACAATAATATTTTATTCATTAAGGAGCTTAAACGGTCGACTATAATTTAGGGATAATTCAAAGGAATTAAAGGATAAGAAGGATATCTTCAGAGACAAGTAAGTGGAGGGGGCATGTGGCAAGGAAAGTTGATGACTTCTCTCCTACTTTCTCTCTCCTAAGAATTCAATTATATACACTCAATTATCCACTACTTGAAAGGCTATTTTTGCAATACACATTCACTCCCCACTTAGGCCGCCGACTAAGGAAGAAAAGGAGAAGGAGGAGAGTGTTCCCCAAGATTGATGTAAGATCCATGGTCATCTTCAACCTTGGGTTGAAGGCTAAAATCGAGTTATAACTCTTCTTTTCTTCTCTCTTCCATCCAATGCTCAACTTTGGCAATCTTTTACATCAAAAGGGTTGAGAACATGCCTTGGATAATTGGAGGATCTATCTTCACCATTAAAGATGAAAATCTTGGAGCTTTGAAGTTTCTTTGAAGGCGGGCTATATAACTTTAACCCATTGATATTATTATTTGATTTCAATTTTGCAATATATGTTGATCTTTCCTTCTTCTCGAATTTTTCTTGAGTAATTGATGAATTAATGAATCCATCAGTTGTATGGACATCAGAAATAGAGGTATGAAGATTGATGATGATGACATCATCTTAGCACACACCTCTAGATCAACAATATCAAACAGTTTCAACTATGTATGGCCAAACGATTTCAAACCGTTTAAAGTTCAAACAGTTTCAACTTTGGATAGGCCAAACAGTTTCAAACCGTTTAAAGTTAAAATAGTTTCAACTTTGGATAGGACAAATAGTTTCAAACCATTTAGAGTTCAAACGGTTTCAACTTTGGATAGGCCAAACAGTTTCAAACTGTTTAGAGTTCAAACAGTTTCAAATTTGGATAGGCCAGACGATTTCAACCCATTTATAGTGCAAACAGTTTCAACCTCATCTAGGTCAAACAGTTTCAAACCGTTTAGTGATCAAACGGTTTCAACTCAACCTAGGCCAAATGGTTTCAAACCGTTTAGTGATCAAACGGTTTCAACCAAATTTAGTCCAAATAGTTTCAAACCGTTTAGAGGTCAAAAAGGTCCCAAACCGTTTAGAGGTTAAAGAGATCCCAACCCGTTTGGAGATCAAAGAGGCCCAAACAGTTTGAAGATTAGAGGATCTCAAGACCGTTTGATGGTCAAAGGGGTCTGAAGACCGTTTCAAGGTCAAAGGGGTCTCAAGATCGTTTTAAGGTAAAAGAGGTCTCAAGACCGTTTGAAGGTCAAAGGAGTCTCAAGACCGTTTGAAGGTCAAAGGAGTCTCAAGACCATTTGAAGGTCAAAGGGTTCTCAAGACCGTTTGAAGGTCAAAGGGGTCTCAAGCCCGTTTGAAGGTTAAAGGGGTTTTCAAGACCGTTTGAAGATTAAATAATCTCAAACCATTCAGAGAACAAATAGTCTCAAAACCATGTAAGGTCAAACAACCCTATGAGTGTTTGTAAAGTATCTCAAGGTTGATTACAATGGAAGTACCTCTAAAGTACTTAGGTGAATAGTACACTTAGAGTGATTGTCATTTGATGCTTATGAAAATAATAAACTCAATACACTATGATAATCATAGGTGCATGCACTTTAGTGAAAGGATGAGCCAACTTAATAAAGTATGGAGTAATCAACATCCTAGAGAGGATGAGAGAGAAACTCATACTTGTGTAATAAACATGTAATGTGCATACATTGATACTTTTAATAAGTATAGAGTATGAATTAGGGTTTGATCTTTGATAATGTGATCATGAAACCCTAAATTGATAAAGAATGGGAAACCCTAACCCTAATGAGGGAATAGTGGTGTTACCCTTGTATTGCATGGTGTTGACATGTAATTGATATGGTTGTTATCAAGTATACTAACTATGCAGGTATTATGAGATGATGAGTATTGCCAGGTATGAGCTATAATGTTTAATGGGCCTTGTGAGCCATTATATTATTTGTTGCTTAATGAGAGGTGACAATATGTTAATGTGCCTTGTGCGCTATGTCAGATGCTTGCGTAACAAGTATCATGTATACCTTGGTCAGATGACCTGGAGGTAATAGTTACTTGATAAGTGATAAAAATGTTCAGTGATGAACTAAGGGTTTGAATACCCAGATCCAGTAAACATGATGATAATATTGTTGAGGGATGAGAATTCCCAGTAATGAGATAAGGGATTGAGATCTCACTGTTTTATAAAGTTTTGAAAAGTACATGATAGATGTATTACACTTTTCTTTGTAGCATTTGTCATAATTATACATGTTTGAAAACTTGGCTGATGCTAAAAGAATATGGTAATGCACTTAATTAATCAAGTGAAATCTTATCATGTAGAGCCTTGGTCGTAGATCCATCATCGTCAGTAGTTGGTGATGGTGAAACAGGTTTTCCCACGGGATCTCCTGGAGGGCATATTTTTGAATATGTTGGGGTAATGGGCGTGAATATCCTTACGCCTTAATGTGAGATTGACGTGAGATAAACACAAGATCTCTCAATCCTTCATTATATGTGCCGAGATGGATGTATCATGAATCTCCCGATGATGATTAATGCCAGATCAATGTGAGATAAACATGAAATATCTCGATTGCGAAGAGAGTGCAACCGCCGTTGTAGCTCTATAGTGAAGTTGCCAGTATACCCTGGAAAGTTATTTAGCAGTGACACCAGATGTCCTGCATGTGGTCTCACACTGACTGAGATGGATGAGGTCATGGAGTCCGGCTCTTCCATTGACCTAGGTATGGAACTGATGCTTTACGCCACTGTGGTCAGTTGGAGTATGAGCGGTATACCTCATCTCCTCAAGGCATAAGTGTGATTATAAAATGTAATCATCCGTGTAGCATATTTGCATAAGGATGAAATACAAAAATCATTGGTTGATGTTACATTGCTTAATATATCCTAAAATGTATAAATGTTATACATGTTCTTCATATTCCTTATTGAATAGATGAATTATTGCTTTATCATATATAGTTGTAATGCTTTAAATGATGATATTGCTTTATTCTTTTTAAACAATGATTTATCCTTCTTATTAATAATAAAGAATCCTCTGTTCAATTTATTACTATCTATCTGCAATGATAATATTATTGGCGGAGAGTTATATCTCTCACTGGGACATGGGTCTCACCCTATTGGTCACCAATATTTTTAGGTGGACGCAGATGAGTAGGTAGGGACCATACAACAGGGGAAGGACATCAACATCAGGGACTGCAGTAACATCTCAGGTGGAGATACTGAGTGTCGTGTCTTGTAGATATGAGTCCTATGTGTCGTCTCTGTACTCTCAGGTCCTTGGAGTCAGTACCCAATGTTTTCATGATCGATCTAAGATTTTGGCTTGAATGCCTTGAGGTTTTATGTTGCTTATGTATAGTTTTAGCAAAGCAATTGTTATAAATATATTCCTCTAGAAAAGATGGTACATGGTATGTACAATGTGAACTATAATGTATGCAGTACTTTGGTTCTCTTTATAAGAGTTTCCTGGAATTGGATCTCTTTGCAAAAGGTTTTAATTTTTAGTGATTTTTGTTATTATGTTGATTATGGTTAATTCCACAATTAATTACATAGTGACGGTCTGATTTGTTGTCAGATCATCACAAAGTTTTGATATCAGAGCTTAAGGTTCCCTGAGTCTACAAATACATAGGATTAAGGTCATTGAGTCTATTCTAGTGTCTTCCAGTTAATCTGATAGTGACTTCTGCTCTCAGGAGAAGAAGTAAAGCTTGAAGATGGCTGGATTACACGAAGAACATGCTGCTGAAAGCAGTGTTGCTGCACCAGGAGGAGGTGCAAGTGATCAGGCTAGAGAGGAACTAGTACCTGCGAATCCCTAGCTTGACCAAGCTTCGATAGAAAACCCAGCTTTCCATGCCCTCTTTGGGCAGTTTATGGCGACAATGACACATATGGCAAATAGGATGCCACCACCTGCACCTAGGGCACCAGTCCCCAATGAGAGACATGGAGCTGGCAAGACTTTTGAATGGCTTTGACAGGTACGAGCCACTGATTATACTAGTAAAGCTGACCCAGCAAACACATACTTGTGGCTGACTGAGCTGGAGAAGGCCTTCAGAATTCTTAATATCCCAGAATCTGAGAAGGTTAGGCATGCGATATACCTATTGAAAGGGAGTGTTGGCCACTGGTGGGCCATTGAGGAAGAGAAACGACCAAGAGTCACTACAAAAAAAGGGTCTTTAGCTATAAAAAAATTGTAGCGGAAACCCCATATTTTGTAGCTAAAGGCTTTAACTACATATTTCTTTACACATACAAGTTGTAGTATATGCTCATATAGCTAAAGCCTTTAACTATATATTTCAAATATGTAGTTAGATAATCCATTCGCTACAAATTCATATGTATCCGAAAGCGTAGCTAGATATTGTCCTTACATATTTAAATATAAGTATAATTGTAGCTAAATGTATGACTACAATTGCATATATAGTCAGTATGTAGCAAAAACATGAAGTTAATACATTTTATATGTATTTAGTGTGTAGGGAAAGGAAGCAATTACTATATACATATATATGTAGTTGATCATGCATCTAGCTACATATGTAGTGCCATTTATTACACATACATATATGCATATTTGATTATTCATATATTATGTAATTTGTTAGTATAGAACTCTTTTAGTAACAAGTAGACCAACTTATGTTCATTATGCCATCAATATCACTTTCATTTATACTGAAATATGGAATGTACATGGGGAGGACATATACCTTGCCCCTATTACACAATGTGTACAAAGAAAAGGATATACATATGTTAATGATGCAGTGATCTTCTACATGCATCTTGGCCTCGATCAGTGTCCTTGTGTTCTCCTTTTCTAAATGAGTTGCTCAAGTATGGTTATCCATGCATGCAAGCTTGATGAAAAATAGCAACCGAGAGTCGTGTGGCTTCACCAGTGATTACGTACATCATGTCCCTCTCTGGTGGTCAAGAAAGAAAAAAAACCATTGCATGTATTGAGTGACTGCAACAAGGTTGATCAGACACACTTGCATGTATTGAAGAGTTCTGTGAAACCAAGAGCTCATTGCTCATGTATCCTACGTGTGAAATAAACACCACAGGGAAGGGTAGTAAATGACTTCTCATTGAGCTTCTCTAGGACAAAACTTCTCGAATACTCATCTAATGCAACCACAGTGCCATTAAGAAGCTGGATATGGGAGCAATACATAATGTTTCCTCTGAGTTTACTGATGCATTAGCACCATTAGGCAATCCCATTTTCTCCACCAATACATGCAAAAAGTACCAGCATATAGTCAATCACTATTACCATAAAGGGAAGAAAATTGTTTGGCATGTGATATTTCACCAATACACCATCAGGTTCAAGATATCAAATATTGACAAGCATATTAATGAATTAGCAAGATGAGGAAAACTCCATCGTAGACCTTACAACACAAATACCTTGAAGAGAGAAGGCAAACCTGTAACTATACATATCACAATGACTGTGTTCAAGAATTTCCTGTTGCACATATAAACCAGGAGTCGAAACCTTGAACGTAGTAGTCTTTCGAGTAGCCAATTTCAACCCTGGAGGATGCATATAGAAGTTGAAGAAATTGATCCCATTGCCTTGGCATTTTAACCCACCTTCTTGTCATATTGGCTGCTAGACAAGATATTAGTAGCAATGCAAAGCAAAGTCAATATAGATAGTTTGGCTATCTGCAAAATTATAAAAAGATAATAAAAACAAAATCGTGAGACTTGATTACTATCACAAACATGGAAAACTTTAAATTTGCAATCCTGATCTCTGAAATGAGAAATATCTTTAGGCTCAGACGTAGCTGAATCAATGAGAAATATCTTTAGGCTCAGACATAGATGAATCAATGAGACGTGTGGCTCAAACATTTCTGCGTACATGTTGTTTGATTTTGAGGAATATCTTGTATGTCTATTTTCTTGAATGTTTATAGCTCATTAGATGATTAGGGGTGCATTCCCTAATGTCTACTGAGATGTTCTGCTACAGCTATGTCTGTTGTATGTTCTCTAAAGTCTGGAATGAGTTTCCGGCTGCCTGGATATGAGTTGAGATGGTATGATAGATTGCAAATGATTATATTAATGATGTTACAATTACATGAGTGCCTTATCCTCGATATGAATGACCACGAATGATTGTTTTACTATACTGAAATCTCATCTAGAAATGATTAACTTAGTACACAACTAGTAGTGGAAATTGAGGAGTACATAAATGAATACTTTGAAATATATATTGGATGCTACTCTAGTATACATTCTCGTATGTTGAGTTAAGACGTTATTGTAAAAAATGATGGTGTTCTTGAGATTTCTCATGTTTTGGTGCATGCCTAAGAGAGGGAGAAACTTATGCTGAAATGACTCTAGAAATTCTCATGAAATCAACTATAGTTCAGTAAAAATTTCTGCATACTCCAATTTTTGGCACATGTCCCAAATTCCAAACCGGCCAGCTCAACCATTCACAAACCTTTGGATACTATCGATCCTACAAAAATAGCAGAAAACAAATTAACTTAAATAACAACAAAAAGGACACAATAATAGTAGTTTGCTTTCCTAAAAGATATAGCTTCATATTTACATATGTCTAGTTCTGGAATTTCACTAATATCCAGAGTAGGTCTCTACAAGTTGTAGTTTTGGTGGCTCCTAAAATTTAAAAATCAATAATCACATTCATATGGATTTCCTTAAAATAGAAGCATGCTTAATTTATCCTCAATATTCTCTCGCTACTCTAGCTACTCTAGCATCATTGTTGAAGGTCATATCAATACCTGATAAGGTTCATTGCTTCTCCTACCACTGCTATAGGCATCGTTTCAACCAATATCCCCATATGCATGTTGAACATAATGTCAATGCAAACGAAGTAGAGAGGAGTATGAAGGCATGATCTCAGCCAACGAGCCTAGCAAGGATCAAGCACATCATGATTTAGAACACTATGCAATCTTGATTCTTCCTCATCTAGACCACCACCTACCTATCTCTTGTGCTCTAAAGGTTGAGAGTGTAGACCACAAGTGTAAATGCCTGGAATACCATCTCACATTAGTCGTCCAATTTGGCCTCAAGCAAACAAGAGTTAGATTAAACTAAGACTGGAGTAAAATCGAAATCAGATTTCATGAATAGGTAAAAAAACAAAATAGTGTGCACTATGCCGTAAAAGCCATTCCTAAAGAAAGAAGAATCAATTAAGTTTATGAGACTTGCCAAACCTATAGGTTTACATGGGGTTCATCTGAGAATGTTACAAACTACATGGGGCAGATGGCTATGACAATGGGAATGCTTGGATACCTAGTGAAGTTTTTGTAGTAGGATGATATTCTTTAGGACCAGACTTGATAACATATGCATAGGATACTAAAAACATGACAATCTACTCGCACAATTCTTGCTATACATGATTACTTCACAAGGCTTTGAGGATTTAGTTCCCTTTGGTTGGCTAGACCACATGAATATTTTTTTTGGAACAAGGAGGTCACAACATGCTAGAGCTAGAACATATCAAATAGGACATAGCTAATGCCTCTAAGCAGTAGAAGTATTTGACCACAGTGCCCAGGCTGAGAAGTTGAGAACAAGCATTGCTATGAAGTGGGTTGAGATGGGAACAAGCCTTATTGATCAATGAAGAAGTGAAAAAAAGAAGAAACTCTTCAAATTAAATCTATAGATTACCATGTTGAAATTCACGAAGCAATCCAGAATTGTACACATCATTGTGAAGAAAATTTTAAACTCTTATGGAGATGATATTATATAACATCTTAGCTTCAAATAGTGAGGATATTAGTCTCAACCTTTGTATATTAAAAGGGTCATGAATCTTGATGGGTAAACACAAAGATATAACCCAAACAAAAGACATTAACAAACCACAAAGATATGTTGTGGGCATTCAGCCTATTACTTAGGCAAAAATAGTGAAGTAGCTAATTATTTGGAGCTGCTCCTATAACGTCCAAACATATGTTTAGATGTTTGGAAACTTCCCCTGCCATCTAAGCATCAACATTTTTCTGGAGACTTGGAAACTTCCCCTGCCATCTAAGCATCAACATTTTTCTGGAGACTATGTGCTAGTCACATACCCACAAAGAACAAACCCTTAACCCTGCACCAAGAACACTACAAGGGATCCTTCTTGATGCTCGTGAAGTTTTTAACATGAAACACTGTAATCAAACCCACCATCAATATACAACAATATACAAGACTATCCAGAGAATGGAGCTCTTGATGCTAACCACTCTAAAGTGGAAGATGCGTTCTGTGACACCATTCTCATTCATAGATTATTTCCTCCACAGATTCAACTCAAGTGTCCCTCCAGGGAAGGAGCTACTCTGCCAGTCTATGGATCTCATACTAAGTACCATCAGACATATTGATTTATTGGAATTCAGACCTTCTGAGATCGCTGCATCTATGGCATTGTTCCAAGTAGGAGAAAAGCATCAACTAGGCATGGAAGAGGCATTGTCTTCTTGTATTCATATTGACAAATTGAGAACCCTAAGATGTTATGAAGTAGTGAAGAGTGTGGCACTCATCAGAATACCTCCCAAAAGTGCAAATGGATCGATGGTGACCTCCTCCACATCTCAAACACCTGTAGGGGTTTTAGATGCTGCTTCCTGCTTGAGTTGTAAAAGCGATGACACAACCGTGGAGTCTGGTAGAGTCTTTCATGAGGCCTCATCGGATTCCAAGAGAAAGAAAATCGAGAGGACTCCTACCTCATGACAATATCAGAGATTGGTTTTCTCTATTGTTTGAGGACTTTGGCTGCTTCCTAGGATGTGTTTGTTGTGCTAGGCTGCACTCTTACATGGCTCCTCATGGAAGTAGCCCGAGAAATACAAAGAAAATCTCCAAAATTTTGATGAAATAGTGAATTTGGAGTGAGGCGAAGCAATGTTTAACAAAAAAAAGTGATACAGTAGGGAATTATAAATCAAACAATGTGCCATCGATTGCTAAAGAAACAAAACATTCACCAAGATAAATATGAAGGGGTTGTTTGGCCCTTTTTTGTTTTAATTTAATTTATTTTTTTAGTTATGAAGTCGGGGGTGTTGTTGGCAGAATCTGCATTTGAGTTCAGGAGAAGTCCTCCCTGAGGATGAGAGTGAGTACGTTGACAAACATTAATGTTTTTTGTCATTAGCATTCAAAAAAATATATACAGTAATAAAACCCCAAAGCCTTCAATCCTTAACCTTCCTCCAAAAGCAATATCACTTCCATTTCATCCAAACCAAAAAATTTGTGCCCATCAAATCTAAGGAACCGACCTATAAGTTGAGGGACATGTATTAATATAGGATTGTTTTCAACTTTTCATGGAAATTTTTGATACATTTTTCATGGAATTTGAAAATGCATTATAATGGCCTTTGAAAAAACTTTCCAAAAGGCAACAACTTGATTGTATATAAAGAGGCTCATGTATATGAATATTATGCAGTACAACCTGCAAACTGATGCAAGATGAAACTGCTAAAGAAGATTCTCTAACCTCTAGGACCTGGAGATTGTTATGCCTATAAGTCTTTCCTGTAAGGAAACTCATCAAAAATGGATTGTAAAAAGATTCATCATTATATCAGTTCAAAAATGCAGCTTCTCTGGTTGTTAAGGAGCTACGACATGTAAAATATAACATCAACTAAATTCTGTAAGAACTGGAATGACCCATATTCTTGATGGACTAACCATCAAGTTCAATCTGAAGCAGTGGGTAAAGCATGACATCATTCCCACACTAATGAGAAAATAAAGAGTGTCACGATATTGTTGCTATTGTTTTGATCAATAATAACAAGTACTTATGTCATAAATTATAAATAGTGGGCTTCTATCTCAAAAATAAATAAGATAATCATTTATTTCTTTTAGCAATGGACTTATATGTAAGGTATAATTGTTTCCTCAAGAAACTAGATATTCATTTATTGTATTAATACAAATATTCAGTAATATACAAAATAAGAATCATGCATTTTAGTTTTCATTCCATTCTAAACCCATGCAGTCAAAGAAATATCATATAAGAGAAACTATAGTGAGAGGGAATTTCAATCCCAGATTACATAAAAAAGGAACATCTTACCTCAATGATCCAACACAACATGCTTTTGGATGAGAATGTCATGAAAACCACCCAACGACTGCTCAGAAGCCTTAATCACAAGAATATATGCATGTTCCAACTTCCAAAAGCCTAGGTTAGTAGTCAATTGAGGCACACATCACCATCTTAGCAGTATGAATTATATGCCCACCACCTTGGTGAATAACTTTTACATACAGAAAAGCATCACACAGAAAAGTGTGCAAATTCTACATGCAAATTCTGTACTAAACACTAGATTTACAATCCAATATGGAAAATAACTTCAGAATTTGTGTGCTTCAGATAGTACTGCATAAAAAAGACCAATGCAAACCATGTTTGCACCTACGATATAGACAATATAATAGCTTGAAAAGATCATGAAGAAACTTAATGTTTCAAGAACTTCATACCTGATCGTGATTCAAAGAATATCGCATATCGTTGGAGGTGCGAACATAATAGTAATAATGACCATAACGAGTATTATAGCCAGCATGGACCAGTACCCCATACGAAGTGTTGATTGCATCTCCTTCCTAGAGTGTTAAAGAGGAATTGGGACATGAAAAAAAGGTTTCACAAATGTGTGTATGGAAAGGGATGCACTAACATTCATTAAATTTTTATTATCTACAGATCAATCACAAATGGCTTCATGTTCAAGTGAGCATTAACCACTACTACTACCAGGGTGGTGCCCTGCCCCCAAGCTGTTGTCATCTTTGTTGAGGCTCTACCTTGAGGCTGTGATTAGTCAACGCATGACACTATTAATGTAGTAAATTGAAAAATAGTGAAGAGAAATTATTTATTAGTGGTTGTATATGAACATATGAATATCCCGATGAGGATTATATGGTGTGAAAGCCACTGAGAAGTTGAAATCTACATATCCCTTCCCTCCATTACATGTTGCCACCCTATGTTTGTCACCCTACCTTTGTGCATCACCAACCAACTCTGTAATCTTGCCATCATTCATAAAGGAGTGCCTATGCTATCACTAATCTTGTAAACAGATCTTAGAATCAGTTCCAAACCATAACTGCTAATCAACATATCAGTTTGGGTCCAATCCCAAGAGCCCTAAGTGATTCAGCAGTCCACATGTCACTGATGATGATCATTGAGTTAAAATAAGAATGGTTGCGAGCATATGACTCTAGCTATGAAGTCAAACTTTTTTTCAGCTAGATACGAAACATCTAGCAAAGTATGAATCCTATATGAATGATGAAAACATATTATGATGCATATGAGAAATTACTGAGTAATAATTACTCAGATTGTATATCTCATATGTTTAGAGATTATTCTCAACTCAATAGGGGCATATTGATGTTTTCATTAGTTACTTGAACAAGTAGATTCTGCCACAGTGGATAATGTTAACTGAGCCCCAATTCATGAAAGGGTGTGAGAGTCAACATCAATATTATACTTTTATTTGTTCTTCTTCTATTTCATGTAGTTTGAATGAATAGTGCTCGACCAATGACTAACATTTCTATAGTGAGAATAATTGTGGAAATGAATACCCACATGGGCACATGACTGTGGTCTTTTCCACTGTTGATATTTGAGGCACATAGACTAGAAAATATGATACACATAAATAGGTAAACTACATGCAAATCTAATCATGCAGTGGTATAATTTTCTTTATAGAGCCTAATTTCCATGTTTAGCTTAAAAAAGTGATGAAATAGACTTCAATTGTTCTACACCAACCCCCATAGTCATGCCCATTTTAAGGGTATGGTGCAGAATTTTAGGTGTGTACTTCTATACCCAATCCAATATGTACCGGTTGTGCCCCTATGAAAATTACATGACATCAAATATATATGCATATGTGAGTCATTGTTGTCATATATCCCTAGAAACTATGCTTGAAGTTTGAACTAAAACTTCAATGCACTTCTCCCTTGTATTTCTTAGATCCTAATCTATCAATTTGTAATGGTGGTTCTGTAACCTAATGCATGATGATTGTTCACAAGGGTCAACACTAGTTGGATACAAGGAACCATAGTTGGCAACCATTCAGTGCAAGGAAAGCATTGTTAGTAGAGGATTTAACATCCAATATGGCAATACTTGTAGCTTGATGAGTATGCTCTGCGCTCATGTGCCCAATGAACCTTGTTTATGACAACTAATTCCTTCTCACCAAGCTACAAAAACACAAATAATTCGTGATAAGTATTGTCACCATCTTTCATTAGTGTCAAAGAAGTGCATGTGGGATTTATGTAGTACAAGCTGAAGTTTATTGGATCATTGTTTGCATTGATACAAGGTTGGGATCTGAATGTTTTAATAATTCAGGGGAGAATGGATGAGTGGCAGGGTGGGGTGATGGTATGGGGTGAGAGTGAGTGACAGAGAGATAGAGAAAACAAAATCAATTGCAATAGCAATATAGACTAATCTTGGTTACAAAGTCATCAATGAATTGTTCAGGTATCTCAAGAAAATACACATGTATGACTATATTTTAAGAATTCTGAAAGTGTATAAAACAAAAATCTTAATGTACAAATTTAATCCTAAATATAAATGATTGTAAAAAGTAGACAGATATTGTAGTGTGTTAAGCTAAGTTCCTCCTATTTCTTAATTTCATATATCATGTAAATTTGTATCATCTTGTAAATAACATGACTACAATTACCATTACTTCATATCATTTTGTAACCTTGTAACTAGTGTAGGAAAGAACTTAATTAAAACATAAATAGAAATATCCCAGTTTGTGACCTACCTCCATCTTGACATCCATTGATCATGTAGTAAATGGACCTTGTAGAATGAACACAAAATTAATTTCTAGATCTTGAGAAGTTTAAAAATTAGTAGGAACCTACCTACAAATATTCTATATCAATCCAACTTTCATAATCTACACTAAATATTTTGAATGTTATCTGCAACACCCTGACTTCGAAGCATCAATTAAAAATCTAATAAGTGTCTGCCATGGGTAGCATCTAGAGCTAGGAGTCAAATATCTTTATAGGATTGACCAAAAGGTGTCACAAGAGCAACTTGCAGCTATGGATAACAAACTAAATGCTAAATAATGACCAAAAGTTCTCCATCAGTCAACTGCCATTGTGTTAATCACACTTTCCATAGTGAAAACAATAAATGGGCACATCTCTATAGTAAATTACAAAATAAAACAAACTATTTAATCATTCTAAAATATATACTAGTGTGGCTTATAATATAATTGTGCCTATCCTTATAATTCTAGTGAGCTAAAATATATACTAGTGTGGCTTATAAGATGGTGTAGTGAGGAAGGCAATATCACAACCAGAGTAAGTCGCAACATGTGCTCCAGTGGTGGTGGCAGTCGAAGATGAGCCAGTACGCTCAAGCAGAAGACGCTCGACCTCATCACGAATGAAGTAAGTAGTAGAAGTACTCAAGGCATCAGGCTGGGTAGCTATCTCAGAAGAGGTAGTAGCATCAGTGGCCGCATTGGCCCAAGCCGGTTTGCCATATTTCTCCCAACATTTTTCTTCAATATGATTAGACCGACCACAGAAGCTACATAACTGTTGGCCAGTCTGAGGGTGTGCAGCAGCAGGAGGTCCAGAAGATGCTCCACGACCAGAAGGGTTCCTCCCCCTTCCAGCACCAAGGGGGCGAGTGTCGTGAGACTGACCGTGTCCACAGCCACGGCCACGACCAGACATCGCAGCAAGTGCAATAGAATCACCAGTATCAGTAGATGTCTCAGATGAGGATGCAGGCAGGCGTTGTAGACATTGAAAAACACTATGTAGAGTAGGTAGTGGATCACTGGCTAGAATTTGATCCACAACCCAACATAAGAGTCCGGTAAGCCACATAAGAACTGAACTACTTGCAACTCCTGGTGTTGACGTTGCATAGTAGCCAAATCAGTAGACAAGGGATGGTAGGCCTCCAATTCCCCCCAAAATCCCTTGAAGGAAGAGAAATATCAGTAAGGTCATATCCCAAGAAACACAGACGACTGAGTTGTTTGTTGATATGAAACACTTTCTTTGGATTCTGGTTGTGTGAGTAGGTGCTAGCAAGATGATCCCACATCTGCTTGGCTGTCTGTAGGTATAATAATGTGACACTAATTTTTGTCTCACTACTATTCAGAATCCATGCCATAATCAAAGCTAGTAAGAAACCTTGGATGTGCATTAAGCTAGACCTGGCCAAGGCGTTTGACAGGATGAACTGGGCCTTTATCTACGACACCTTGCAGTGCACATGCATGCCAACTAAAATTACTACCATCATCATGGAAATCATAAGCAAAGGCTCGACATCCATCCTGTGGGAAGGTGAACCTCTGCTCCCCTTCAAAGCTACCCAAGGCGTCCGTCAGGGCGACCCTATCAGCCCTTACATTTTTGTCTTGTGTATGGAACGACTCAGCCAAGCTATTTCTGGTTCCGTGGAAGCTGATAAATGGAAACCAATTACTCTCTCCCGGGGAGGTTTGAAGTTGTCCCACATATTCTTTGCCGACGACATTCTTCTCTTGGGTGAAGCTTCTGTCAAACAAGCTCGTATCATCTCTTCTATCCTCAAGGATTTCACGTTGGCTTCCGGGCAATCTGCCTCCAAGCCTAAATCGCACTGCTTCTTCAGTAAGAATGCACCTCAATGATCATCCGAAAGCTGGGATTTCCTTGGACCAGCGACCTTGGGAAATACCTTGGCGTGCCAGTTCTTCATCACCGTGTCAACAAAGAAACTCATGGAGATATTTTAGCTTCAATTCAGAGGAGGATGAATAGTTGGGCCCTAAAAAGCTTATCACTAGCGGGTCGGGTGTCCTTGGCCAAATCCACCTTGCAGGCCATTCCATCCTATACTGTGCAAATTGTTAAACTCTCACCATGCCTTTGTGATGAGATCAATAAGAACACTCAGAGGTTCATCTGGTATGGAGGTTCCAACCAACGGAAAACATCCCTGGTATCCTGGAAAAAAGTCTCTTCTTTTAAAGACATTGGGGGTCTTTCCATCCGGGATGCCAGAGACCAAAATAATGCTTTAATGATGAAGAACGTTTGGGCTTTCCTCACTGACCCATCTAAGGTTTGGGTCAAGGTGATGAAGGAAAAATATATTAAGAATGGTAGGCTCAAATCAGTACTGAGCTCCCCAGCTTGGAGCTTTACCAAGAAGAATCTCAATAAGGTCACCGAACAAAGTCATATAGCAATCAACAACGGGAGGCACACAAACATGTGGGAAGGCAAATGGATTTTGGGTCATTCTGTGCTGGACTTCCACCCTCATTGGATAATTCCCCAAGACATCTGCGATCTCACTATAGACTCCATGGCGTGCTCCGACGGGGTCTGGGATTGGGACTTCATCTCCAATTTCATGTCTGCATCTACTTGGTCTGCTATTGCTTCTATCCCTGCCCCATGTTTTCACTCGGGCAATGACGGTTGGATCTGGTCTCTTGAAAGAAGCGGGTATTTCACCTCACGATTTGTCTATAGGTGGCTCAGGTGAGGGAAAGAGATCACTACAAACGGTAATTGGAAAGGCATCTGGCAAGCCAAGATACCAGAATGGATTAAAATGTTTCTATGGCTCATGCTTCATGGGGCCCTCATGATGAACATGGAGAAGAAGTGTAGACACATGGACATCCCAGAAGAATGTCATGTCTGGAATAATAGCCAAGACACCATCACTCATGCTCTCCGAGATTGCAAATCTAGACAAGACGTCTGGAATCAACTGATTCCCAATGAAGATCACTCAGTCCTCCACTCGAATGAATGGATCCAGAGGTGTACCACAAACTCGGATGACTCCTTCATCATGAGAGTGGTTGCCTGCTGGCATATATGGGCAAGCCGTAATGAACAAATCCATCAACAGAAGCTCAAGCCAGCATCCAAGAAAGTTGAGTTCATCCTGCCTGACATAAAATCCTTATCAGTTGTTACATAATGGCCATCGTGGTGCCCCATCTCAATTGAGCCGCGTAGGATTTCCTATCACCAAAAATCCACCTGATGTCTTTGCATGTTTATTAGGGATATCGTATAATGGCTCCTCCATCTTATCCTTATTCCTTCTACTATTTTTACATTTCTTAAATCTTTTTGATTCTCCTCTATTTGTACTACTACCTTTTATTATACTCTTTAGTGCTGCTACTTTGTGACACAAACTAATCAACCAACTAGGTACAGTTGGGACACATGAGGAAGCAAGAAACCTACTGGAATCGGCATGCTACAAAATATATCAACATTCACGGATACATCAATTTTGGATAGAGTGCTAGCTTGACTAGGGATAAAGTAGGGGCAAGAAAATGACTAGCATATCAACACAAAGCATATTATGGCACGCTGGCAACAAAATAGTTGCATGATCAAATCACCGTTACTAGGCACATGTTTCATTATGCATTGCTACATATTTCAGTAGGAGGCTGCTGTCATTAATGAATCCACATTTGGATCATATATAAGTAGCATGAGATTTTCAATTTTCCGTCCCAAACTTTAGGATGAGAGACATACCTCCATGTTCTGACCTCATGATGTCAATGATGACTCTTCTATAGTGTGAATGTTGCAGTCAATCAGTACATACATCAAAATGAAAAAGGTAAGTTAGACTTTATGTGAATATATTTATCTACCTACTACATGAACTTTTAGTTAGCGATTTTAAATTGGCAGTAAATGTAAGCTACAGAATGAACCTGAATAAAACAATACCAAAACTCCCCCATAGATTTTTCTTTGCCTTTCTTGAACCATATAATGTCTTCATTAGGCTTTGTGGAAGAATGGTCCTCTTCTTGGGAAGCAACCGTGTATGGAAACATCATAATATAGGGATAGAGTAGAGCAAAAGGATGGTAGTTTCAATTCTTAGGGACAATCAAAGCCTCACCAACACTTGCCAGAAATATTTCCTTTTCAATTATGTACATCCTCATTTTTTTGTTGCAATTCACTTTCTTCAGCTTTTTGATAGTTTGGTTTATCATCATTGTGATTCCTTTGGGTAAGTTCTTTAGAAACTAGGGTGCCATTTATTTTCAGGGATTATTATCCTCTGCAACGACGACAATGCATGGTCAATAAGAGTTACCAAGCTAATTCTGGCTGTATAAACATTGACAGTTGCGTTGAGAGTAGTTTTAGTTAGACTAGACAAAAATTCTTGGAAAATTCCTACACTCCTTAGATACACACACATAATCTCGTACTGAATATTGATCACTTAATCTCTGCTACCTCAGGAACAATGAAACCCCACAAGGCAAAAGTAAAATCAAAGAGCCTACTAACATGTAAGAATACTCACAATTATGATAACCTTTAACAAGCCATTGGGGGATTAAGGACAACAATAAAAAATAACATGATGTTATGTCTCAGGAATAAGGGCAAGAGTGAGACATGAAAATAGATATCTAGATGAGAAGAGAAGCATGCATCATCTACTGATTATACAAGGGAACGACATCAACTAATTTGTGGTGCAGGTATGATCGCTGAAAAGTATTAAGAGAGTTCATTCATAAGAATTTAAGGAAGAGTTCATATAAGTAGGTTTGGGAATAGACAATGCTAACCTATTATTTACGATAAGCAGGTTGTATCCCAAAGATGCAAGAAATGCCAATGACTTTAAATATCTTGTAAAGGAAAATGAATATGGCCATCCATGAATGATTACAATCAGAGGATTGCAGGGGTGTATTTGTTTATTATGCTCTTGCAGATCATTTGCTTAAGAATCCTAAGAGACCAATATGGATTCATATGTCCTGGAACCTGCTAACAATAAAGATCAGTTACAAATATCAACAACACCTGGTAAATTAAGTTATAAAGATAATAGATTATATAGTACAAAATATGCATAACATGTCAGATTCAATAGAACCCAATTCTCTATGAGTCTGTATGGAATGCAGCAACAATGATATTCGAAATTTGGAAATTTCCTGTGAGTCAATAAATGCATAAAGAAATCAAAGACATCAACAACCCGTGATTGTGAAAGCCTAGAGAGAGTCTTTAGCACTGCTTATATTTGTTTCACATACATCCACAATACATTTAACCTCAAATACATGATCTGTATAATAAAAATATTACCAGATAGATGTATTTATCCATCTTTGATGCAATGAGTACTTACCTTATGTAGAGATCAGAGCCAGGGACAAACGGAGATGGTAATATCACTATGGTGAAGATGATTTAAGATTGAAGGATAATAGATTGCTAATCTGAAGATGAACAGAGAGAGATTAGAGTCGACCATTACCAAAGGGAGATGAGTGGTCACTGAGGTACGATGGGCTTGAGGCAGTGGCTTTAGGGCCTGTAGCTCGTCTAGGGTGATGACTGGAGCCTCTCAGTAGAAGAGTGAACAGTTTCTCCCTCGGGCTGCTGGGCGGAGCCACCGAGAAGAAGTGATGGGAGGATCCACCGAGAAGAAGAGCAGCCCCTAAGGTTGTTGGATGAATGTGTTGAGAAGAGAAGGGTGGTGCTAAAGGAGAAGTCAGAGGAGTGAAGTTTGAGGACAGGAGAAGAGTCTAGGTCACGGATGGGGAGGGGCTGTGTAGGGAGAAATGGGGGAGGGGAAGATGCATGATTAGGGAGGAAGAGAGAATGAGCGCGCGGGAGATAATTGTGCAAGGGAAGTGAAATTTCAATTGAGGACGGAGAAGGTGGAGAGGTCAGAGAGTTTTAAAGTCTAATTAATATAATTAACTATAGTAATTTACTTACACTATTAAAGTTTGTAAACAAAAGTGGCTTCAACTACATATAATATATATGTAATTAGAATAATTGTAGTTAAATCATATATTTTTTTGTAGTGAGTTGAGGTCGAATGGAGAGAGTTCCGACAAGAGTTTGTTAGTAGATATTTTCCCAAGACTTACCTGGATGAGAAAATCTCTCAGTTTGAGTGGATAAGGCAAGGAATAATGAACATTAGTGAGTATGAAATTAAGTTTATGGAGCTTCTACAGTTTTGTCCGCACATGGCTACTATAGATGAGGAGAGGATTCAATGTTTTGAGAAGGGTTTGAACGCTGATTTGACCACACTCGCTGTTACAACCCCAACTTTTGGGTTTCTTTGGTGAGAAATGTAATTTCTCATATTATAGATATTGGAACAAATAATGTTATAATTTGTTGTGAATAAATGGATTTCGTTTAAAATAGCCTTGTTGTTTGATTTGTGGGCTTTATTGGCTATTGGGCCCAATTAACAAGAAAATTCAATTAGTGAATGAATAATTGAATATTTGAGAAAAGAAAAATGTGAAAACCTCTAGAAGGCAAATCCGAAGAGGGAATTTCGTGCCTCTTGGGTTCCTTGGGTTCCAAGGAGTCCAAAGTTGCAAAGATAAAGCAACAAGAAAAGAAAAGAACAATTAAGTACTTCCTTGTTAAGAAAGAAATTGAAAATAATGATAAAATGTGGAAAATATGTGAAAAGAAGTAAAATTGAGTTATCTTTGATGAATTTTCATGTCCATGAGGTTTCTAATGTCAAAAGGAATTCCAATAAGGAAAATAATAAGAGAGATAAAGAGAAATTCTCAAAAAGGGATATTTTAATAAGAAAAGTAAGATAATAAGAAAAAAAAGGATGAAAGATAAGGAAAGAGGCTAAAGAAATAATCCTAAGATGGGATTTCGAGCCATTAAGGTTCCTTGAGGTTCAAGGAACTCAAAATAATAATTTAATAGCAAAGGAAAGAGAAAATAGGTGAAAAATATATATAATTAAGAGATATCTTGCACTTAAAGAAAATGAACGTTTCCTTTGAGATAATGATCCCAATTTTGGTACAGAGGTACATAAAGTCATTATGGACTTTCCCTCAAATTTTGGTATTAATTGGGTAATAAATTTGAGAGTTATGCTTTTTCCAAAGAAAAAGGGAATTCTTTATTTCTAAGAGAATTATCCTATTATTCCTATTTTCTGATCTTGCGCGTGACACTACAGCCGTTGGATTCATATCCAACAGTGGCTGTGTTGTCACTTTCCTTGTTCGAATGTGGAAATAGGGGGCATGAGTTGGGGTTTTCTAGAGCGATTATTTGGAAAGATAATGGACGGATCAGAAAGGAAATCAGTCCAGTAGTTTTAGGAGAGGAATCCGAACCTAGGAGACCTAGGTTTTGGTATGTTTCGTGGATGCCAAGAAAAATGCCCAAACTGATCAGGCTCTCCTTGTCAACCTACCCTATATATAGGGGCTACACGCATTAAGAAAAGATGCCAAGATTTCCTTCGAGTTCACGTAGAAGAAACAAGTTGATTTGCTCAATCAATTTCGAGAAGGATCTCAGCTTTCACAGTTGCCTAGAGCAACTTCTCGTCGGGGAGGGACTTCTTCATGCCATCGAATCAAGCCACGTTTGGCAAATTAGAGGGCCCCTTTGGGTTCAGAGGAGCTCGGCGGTGGTGCAGCAGCCTCCACCGGAGGTTGGGGGAACCTGATGCTCGGGGTCAACCCTGAGGTTGACCACGACAAGCACCAGTTCACACAACAGGAAGGGGAGATCGCAGGGAAGAAGATGACTTGACGAAATGACGTCCTTGCCCTCAGCCTTGTAAACATGCGAGAAGGGCAGAAGGGACATCTACTCGGCCCACAAACAACTAAGCCATGCCCAGCATAGTGCTAGGTGGCACGCTGCCATTGGCTCAAAGTAAGTGAGTTTTGATGAATTCATAGTAAATAATTGGTAGGTCGAATAAGGACATGTTATACATGAAAGTTGATCAGAAAAACGTGAAGAATCCATTAAAAATATAATTGAAGCTTGATTCCTGTTGCAATTCGAAAAATAATGGAAGATGTCAACTTTAATGTATTAATGTTTAAATAACCCTATTTTGAGATGAATATAAGGGTTTAATAGATGATTAAAGTCGATATTAGCCTGTTAATGATAAAAAGGAAAATTAGGAAGAAAAAGGATGAACTTTGCATATAATTAGTTAATTTGGAGTTTCATATGCATGAATATACTTTAATGGGCCTTGAAACCCTAATGTTGATTAATTCGACTATTAATGGCTTTAATTGATTGATTTCATGATTAAAGTTGGAATATGATATTTTGAGCATTAAAGTTCCTAAATTGTGGATAAATAACCTTAATATAGAAATTAGGGTTTTTGATTAAATTGAGGTAGAATTAATAATAAATAGAGTTCATATGGGAATTAGATCATCATGAATTATGAGTTGTTAATCCGAAAGAAACTAAAGGTGATAATTGAGTCTAATGACCTTGAAATAACTTAAAAGGATAAAGAAGGTAGTTTGGGTATAAAAGAGAAATAATCGACTTTAATTGGGCTTATGATGTTGAAATTAGGGTTTATGAACTAAGAGAGCATTTAAAGCGTTATGGAGGCAAAAACCCTAATAAAACCCTAATTATGGTTAAAAACCCTAAAAAAAAGGGGTAAATAACCTAGGCAACAACTAGGATGAATGGATCAAGATGACAAATTTAATGATAAAAAAATTGGATGCCTTTTTCAGGAATAATTGTGTGTGAGCTTGCTTGAATCCTGGTTGATTGGTTATCTCTACTTTCAAATCTGCTTAAGAGGTATGTGGTTAATTATGAATAACCGCTTTAGTTTCCCGATGGATTCTCGGATGTTTAATCGCATTGAATGCAACTAAACTATTTGGATGCTCATATTGCAATTATAAAGTGACTATGACTATCACCATTTAATATAAATGTGTAAATCCTGCACCTACAAGCCACCCTGATGGAAGATGCCATAAAGGTCAGGCCCAGGAGGGTAGACCAATGGGCACCATGAGAGGTGACCCTAAACACCAAGCTCGGGATTGAGAAGGTGATTGATGAGGCAAGACTAAGGAGCACCATGAGAGGTGACTCCCAGGCACCAAGCTCGGGATTGAGAAGGTGGCCTTAAGTCAAATCCAGGGTTAGGGCAAAAGCGGTGGGGATTGTCACATGGAAAAATGTAAATTGACTTGTTAATTACCTTGATTGCAATACTTAAATTGTTAGACCTAATTGTGAAATTTTGGTTGCCTCCACATACCAGCAATTGCTGATCGATGTTTTGTTTGTCGGCGTTTTAGGTAACATCCTAAAAATCACAAACAGTAAAGTGGCACATCGTGAAATTAAGAAATAAAGTGCAAGGAGGATTAGATAGAGTATTTCAAGCTATGGATAGTTAGATTTCCTAGTTTTATAAAGGTAAGTAATAGTTTTAATTTTGTACCCAATTCCAGTTTAGTTAGTAGAATTTTATAATTATTGTTGATTATGTGCTGAACCTTTGATCCTGTAAATTGATTAACGATTCCGACTTTCGGGTCTCCCTTAATTGGGGGTTACCGGGAGGCGGGGTCGTTACACTCGCATCTGCTCTAGAGAATAGAGAGAGGTTTTCCACCTTTGTGGAGTCGGTTAGGCGAATAGAAAGGTTCGCGACTGAGAAATGTCAAGCCAACAGTAAGAAAGAGTATACACAGTTCCAAGGATATAGGTTCAAAAGTTTTAAGAAACCTACTCTGAAATAACAGATCAAAGAAGCACAACAGACTGATGTTCTGATTTAGCAGATAAGATCAGAGTACGATAATGAGAAATGGGATGGTTTTCATGAGTCAGATGATGAGTTAGTCTGTTACCATGGTAGGATGGTAGTACCTGATGCCAATGACTTAAGGAAGTTAGTCATGGAGGAAGCTCATTCATCCATGTATGCAATGCATCAAGGGAGCACCAAAATGTATCATAATTTGAAAGATATGTATTGGTGGCCCGGATTGAAGAAAGATGTAGCTGAGTTTGTTATGCGGTGTCTAGTGTGTCAGTAGGTTAAAGCTGAACATCAAAAGCCCGTAAGAATAATGCAACCTTTACCTATACCACAGTGGAAATGGGATCATGTGACCATGTACTTTGTGGTTGGTTTACCTAGAACAACCAAAAGTCATGATTCCATTTGGGTGATAGTTGATAGGTTGACTAAGTAAACACATTTTCTTCCTATAAAAACAACCTACACTACTGAGAAACTTGCACAGATCTATATAGATGAGATAGTGTGATTACACGGGGTTCCAGCTACAATTGTTTCTGATAGAGGTCCCCAATTCATGAGTCGTTTTTGGGAACGACTACATAAAGCATTGGGTACACAATTAAGATTCAGTATCGCCTTTCACCCACAAATGGATGGACAATCTGAGAGGAATATACAAACCTTGGAGGATTTACTTAGGGAATGTATCCTTTAGTTTGTAGGAAGTTGGGATCTACACTTGAGCTTAATAGAATTCTCTTACAATAATAGTTATCAGCACAATATTGATATGGCACCATATGAAGCATTATATGGTAGACGTTGTAGATCTCCATTGTGCTGGTATGAAACAGGAGAATACCAACTTTGGGTCCTGAATTAGTGCAACAGACAACTAAGAAGGTTAAAGTAATACAACAATAGTTAAAGGCTGCACATGATAGACATAAGTCATACACTGATAAACAGCAAAGACCCTTAGAATTCCAAGTTGGAGACAGAGTATATCTCAAATTCTCACCTTGGAAAGGTGTTCTTAGATTTGGGAAAAAGGGTAAGTTAGCACCTAGATTTATGGGGCCTTATCCAATCACTGCACGAATTGGAAAGGTAGCATATAAGTTGGAGTTGCCACCTGAACTACATAGATTGCATCCAGTATTCCATATATCCATGCTGAGAAAGTGTCACCCTCATACGGAGTTAGTATTGCTACCTGTAGAGGTAGAGTTAAATGAAGATATGTCCTATGAAGAAGGACCAATGATGATTCTTGACAGGAGAATCAAAAAGTTAAAAAAGAAAGACATAATTCTTGTGAAAGTTCTCTAGCATCATCGTGGCGTTGAAGAGGCTACGTGGGAACTGGAGGAAGAGATGAGGAGGAAGTACCCTTCTCTTGATGATTTTGGGGACGAAATCCATGTTAGGGGTGGATAATTGTAACATCCCTGACCTGGGTTACGCCTTAACCATAGGAGTTTTTCTTAAGTAAGTCATTTATATTCTTGTCTTTATGTTTTGAAAAGTAATTAAGACTAAAGGAGAGCGTATGTTTCAATTTTGGTCCTATTTGAATAATGTTGAAGTAATATTTGCTTGTTTTGGACCAAAGTGCAATTTACCCAATATAAGGGGTTACCTTGCAAAATGTTACATGATAAATGTTCCTCAAGTACTTTAGCATCATAAGAATGAGAAGGATGCTAAGGGATGGTTTGTGGAAGCCTAAATTCGAAGAAGGGGCTTGTTTGAATAATATTTGTACATTGAATACTAGTTTTGGTGTGATTTGTAATTTACCCAAAACCTAGGGTTTAATATGTAAAATAGAACCTCAAGAGTGTCCCTACTATCTCTTGGTATCATTTAGAGAAAAGAAAAAGAAAGGGGTGTCTTGTTTGAACCATATTTGAGAAATGATACTTTTGATAATAAAATAATCAAGAAATAAGCATAATTGAAACCCTAAATTATTTTGTAGCAAAAATATATAAATTAAATGAAGTGCCCATCAACTAAAAAGCTATGGGCGAAATCCTATAATGAAATGGAGACCAAAACACCTTGGAAGCACCGCTATAATCCTATGTAGGTGAAAAATATCTACCTACATTTTTAATTGAAAAGTAATGACCACTAAAGTAAATGTGCTTATGGATAATAATATTTTATTCATTAAGGAGCTTAAACGGTCGACTATAATTCAGGGACAATTCAAAGGAATTAAAGGATAAGAAGGATAGCTTTGGAGACAAAGAAGTGCAGGGGGCATGTGGCAAGGAAAGTTGATGACTTCTCTCCTACTTTCTCTCTCCTAAGAATTTAATTATATACACTCAATTATCCACTACTTGAAAGGCTATTTTTGCGATACACATTCACTCCCCACTTAGGCCGACGACTAAGGAAGCAAAGGAGAAGGAGGAGAGCATTCCCCAAGCTTAAGGTAAGATCCATGGTCATCTTCAACCTTGGGTTGAAGGCTAAAATTGAGTTATAACTCCTTTTCTTCTCTCTTCCATCCAATGCTCAACTTTGGCAATCTTTTACATCAAAAGGGTTGAGAACGTGACTTGGATAATTGGAGGAGCTATCTTCACCATTAAATAGGAAAATATTGGAGCTTTTAAGTTGCTTTGAAGGCGGGTTATATAACTTGAACCCATTGATATTATTATTTGATTTCAATTTTGCAATATATGTTGATATTTCCTTCTTCTCGAATTTTTCTTGAGTAATTGATGAATTAATGAATCCATCGATTGTATGGACAACAGAAACGAAGGTTTGAAGCTTGATGATGATGACATCATCTTAGCACACACCTCTAGATCAACAATATCAAACAGTTTCAACTATGTATGGCCAAACCGTTTCAAACTGTTTAAAGTTCAAACGGTTTCAACTTTGGATCGGCGAAACGGTTTCAAACTGTTTAAAGTTCAAATAGTTTCAACTTTGGATAGACCAAATGGTTTCAAACCGTTTAGAGTTCAAACGGTTTCAACTTTGGATAGGCCAAACGGTTTCAAACCGTTTAGAGTTCAAGCGGTTTCAACTTTGGATAGGCCAAACGGTTTCAAAACGTTTAGAGTGCAAACAGTTTCAACCTAATATAGGTCAAACGGTTTCAAACCATTTAGTGATCAAACGGTTTCAACTCAACCTAGGCCAAATGGTTTCAAACCATTTAGTGATCAAACAATTTCAACCAAATTTAGTCCAAACGGTTTCAAACCATTTAGATGTCAAAAAGGTCCCAAACCGTTTAGACGTCAAAGAGGTCCCAAACCGTTTGGAGATCAAAGAGGCCCAAACCATTTGAAGATTAGAGGATCTCCAGACCGTTTGAAGGTCAAAGGGGTATCAAGACCATTTGAAGGTCAAAGGGGTCTCAAGACGGTTTGAAGGTTAAAGGAGTCTCAAGACCGTTTGAAGGTCAAAGGAGTCTCAAGACCGTTTGAAGGTCAAAGGGGTCTCAAGACCGTTTGAAGGTCAAAGGGGTCTCAAGACTGTTTGAAGGTCAAAGGGGTCTCAAGAACGTTTGAAGGTTAAAGGGGTTTTCAAGATCGTTTGAATATTAAATAATCTCAAACCATTTAGAGGCCAAATAGTCTCAAAACCATGTAAGGTCAAACAACCCAATGAGTGTTTGTAAAGTATCTCAAGGTTGATTACAATGGAGGTATCTCTAAAGTACTTAGGTGAATAGTACACTTAGAGTGATTGTCATTTGATGCTTATGAAAATAATAAACTTAATACACTATGATAAGCATGTGTGCATGTACTTTAGTGAAAGGATGAGCCAACTTAATAAAGTATGGAGTAATCAACATACTAGAGAGGATGAAAGAGAAACTCATACTTGTGTAATAAACATGTAATGTGCATACATTGATACTTTTAATAAGTATAGAGTATGAATTAGGGTTTGATCTTTGATAATGTGATCATGAAACCCTAAATTGATAAAGAATGGGAAACCCTAACCCTAATGAGGGAATAGTGGTGTTACCCTTGTATTGCATGGTGTTGACATGTAATTGATATGGTTGTTATCAAGTATACTAACTATGTAGGTATTATGACATGATGAGTATTTCCAGGTATGAGCTATAATGTTTAATGGGCCTTATGAGCCATTATATTATTTGTTGCCTAGTGAGAGGTGATAAGATGTTAATGTGCCTTGTGTGCTATGTGAGATGCTTGTTTAACTAGTATCATGTATACCTTGGTCAGATGACCTGGAGGTAATAGTTACCTAATAAGTGAGAATAATGTTCAGTGATGAACTAAGGGTTTGAATACCCAGATCCAGTAAACATGATGATAATATTGTTGAGGGATGAGAATTCCCGGTAATGAGAAGGGATTGAGATCTCAATGTTTTATAAAGTTTTGAAAAGTACATGATAGATGTATTACACTTTTATTTGTAGCATTTGTCATAATAATACATGTTTGAAAACTTGGCTGATGCTAAAAGAATATGGTAATACACTTAATTAATCAAGTGAAATCTTATCATGTAGAGCCATGGCCATAGATCCATCATTATCAGTAGCTGGGGATGGTGAAACAAGTTTTCCCACGGGATCTCCTAGAGGGCATATTTTTGAATATGTGTGGGTAATGGGCGCGAATATCCTTATGCCCTAATGTGGGATTTACATGAGATAAACATGAGATCTCCTAATCCTTCATTATATGTGCTGGGATGGATGTATCATGAATCTCCCGATGATGATTAATGTTGGATCGATGTGAGATAAACATGAAATCTCTCGACTGCAAAGAGAGTGCAGCCGCTGTTGTAGCTCTATAGTGAAGTTGCCAGTATACCCTGGAAAGCTATTTAGTAGTGACACTAGATGTCCTGCATGTGGTCTCACACTGACCGAGAAGGGTGAGGTCATGGAGTCTGGCTCTTCCATTGACCTAGGTATGGAACTGATGCTTTACGCCGCCGTGGTCGGTTGGAGTATGAGCGGTATACCTCATCTCCTCAGGGCATAAGTGTGATTGTAAAATGTAATCAGCCGTGTAGCATATTTGCTTAAGGATGAAATAAATAAATCATTGGTTGATGTTACATTGCTTAATATATCCTAAAATGTATAAATATTATACATGTTCTTCATATTCCTTATTGAATGGATGAATTACTACTTTATCATATATAGTTGTAATGCTTTAAATGATGATATTGCTTTATTCTGCTTAAATAGTGATTTATCCTGCTTATTAATAATAAAGAATCCTCTATTCAATTTATTATTGTTTATGTGCAATGATAATAATATTGGCGGAGAGTCATATCTCTCGCTGGGACTTGGGTCTCACCCGTTGGTCACCAATATTTTTAGGTGGACGCGGACGAGCAGGTAGGGACCATACAACAGGGGAAGGACAACAACATTAGGGACCGCAGTACCATCTCAGGTGGAGATACTGAGTGTCGTGTCTTATAGATATGAGTCCTATGTGTCTTATATGTACCCTCAGGTCCTTGGAGTTAGTACTCAATGTTTTCATGATTGATCTGAGATTTTGGCTTGAATGCCTTGAGGTTTTATGTTGCTTATGTATAGTTTTGGCAAAACAACTATTGTAAATATATTCCTCGAGAAGAGATGGTACATGGTATGTACAATGTGAACTATAATGTATGCAGTACTTTGGTTCTCTTTATAAGAGTTTCCTGGAATTGGATCTCTTTGCAAAAGGTTTTAATTTTTAGTGATTTTTGTTATTCTATTGATTATGGTTAATTCAACAATTAATTACACAATGATGGTCTGATTTGTTGTCGGATCGTCACAAAGTTTTGGTATCAGAGCTTAAGGTTCGCTGAGTCTACAGAGACATAGGATTGAGGTCATTGAGTATGTTCTAGTGTCTTCCAGTTTATCTGATAGTGACTTCTGCTCTCAGGAGAAGAAGTAAAGCTTGAAGATGGTTGGATCACACGAAGAACATGCTGTTGAAAGTAGTGTTTCTGCACCAGGAGGAGATGCAATGGATCAGGCTCGAGAGGAACTTGTACCTGAGAATCCCCAGCTTGACCAAGCTTCGATAGAAAACCTAGCTTTCCATGCCCTCTTTGGGCAGTTTATGGCGACAATGACACATATGGCAGATAGGATGCCACCACCTGCACCTAGGGCACCAGTCCCCGATGAGAGACATGGAGCTGGAAAGACTTTTGAACGGCTTTGACGGGTAGGAGCCACTGATTATACTGGTACAGCTAACCCAACAGATGCAGACTTGTGGCTGACAGAGCTGGGGAAGGCCTTCAGAATTCTTAATATCCCAGAAGGTGAGAAGGTTAGGCATGCGATATACCTATTGAAAGGGAGTGATGGCCCTTGGTGGGCCATTGAGGAAGAGAAACGACCAGGATTTGAGGTCGAATGGAGAGAGTTCTGATGAGAGTTTGTTAGTAGATATTTTCCCAAGACTTACCTAGATGAGAAAACCTCTCAGTTTGAGTGGATAAGGCAAGGACCAATGAACATTAGTGAGTATGAAGCTAAGATTATGGAGCTTCTATGGTTTTGTCCGCACATGGCTACTACATATGAGGAGAGGATTCAACATTTTGAGAAGGGTTTGACTGTTGATTTGACCACACTCGCATCTGCTCTAGAGAATAGAGAGAGGTTTTCCACCTTTGTGGAGTCAGTTAAGCGAATAGAAAGGTCCATGACTGAGAAACGTCAAGCCAACAGTAAGAAAGAGTATACACAGTTCCAAGGATAGAGGTCTGAAAGTTTTAAGAAACTTACTCTAAAATAACAGATCAAAGAAGCACAACAGACTGATGTTGTGATTCTGTAGATAAGATCAGAGTACGGTAATGAGAAACAGGATTATTTTCATGAGTCAGATGATGAGTTAGTCTGTTACCATGGTAGGATGGTAGTACCTGATGCCAATGACTTAAGGAAGTTATTCATGGAGGAAGCTCATTCATCCATGTATGCAATGCATCCAGGGAGCACCAAAATGTATCATAACTTGAAAGATATGTATTGGTGACCCGGATTGAAGAAAGTTGTAGCTGAGTTTGTTATGCGGTGTCTAGTGTGTCAGCAGGTTAAAGCTAAACATTAAAAGCTCACAAGAACAATACAACCTTTACCTATACCACAGTGGAAATGGGATCATGTGACCATGGACTTTGTGTTTGATTTACCCAGAACAACCAAAAGTAATACAACAACAGTTAAAGGCTACACAGGATAAATAGAAGTCATACGCTGATAAACGATGAAGACCCTTAGAACTCCAAGTTTGAGACAGAGTATATCTCAAAGTCTCACCTTGGAAAGTTTGGATTTGGGAAAAAGGGTAAGTTAGCTCCTAGATTTATTGGGCCTTATCCAATCACTGAACGAATTGGAAAGGTAGCATATAAGTTGGAGTTGCCAACTGAACTACATAGATTGCATCTAGTATTCCATATATCCATGCTGAGAAAGTGTCACCCTAATACGGAGTTAGTATTGCAACATGTAGAGGTAGAGTTAAATGAAGATATGTCCTATGAAGAAGGACCAATGATGAATCTTGACAGGAGAATCAAAAAGTTGAAAAAGAAAGACATAATTCTTGTGAAAGTTCTCTGGCATCATCGTGGCGTTGAAGAGGCTACGTGAGAACTGGAGGAAGATATGAGGAGGAAGTACCCTTCTCTTTTCTCTTAATGATTTCGGGGACAAAATCCCGGTTAGGGGTGGATAATTGTAACATCCCTAACCTAGGTTATGCCTTAACCATAGGATTTTTGCTTAAGTAAGTCATTTATATTCTTGTCTTTATCTTTTGAAAAGTAATTAAGACTAAAGGAGAGCTTATGTTTCAATTTTGGTCCTATTTGAATAATGTTGAAGCAATATTTGCTTGTTTTGGACTAAAGTGCAATTTACCCAATATAAGGGGTTACCTTGCAAAATGTTACATGATAAATGTTCCTCAAGTACTTTGGCATCAAAATAATGATAAGGATGCTAAGAGATGGTTTGTGGAAGCCTAAATTCCAAGAAGGGGCTTGTTTGAATAATACTTGTACATTGAATACTAGTTTTGGTGTGATTTGTAATTTACCCAAAACCTAGGGTTGAATATGTAAAATAGCACCTCAAGAGTGTCCCTACTGTCTCTTGGTATCATTTAGATAAAAGAAAAAGAAAGGGGCATCTTGTTTGAACCATATTTGAGAAATGATACTCTTGATAATAAAATAATCAAGAAATAAGCATAATTGAAACCCTAAGTTATTTTGTAGCAAAAATATATAAATTAAATGAAGTTCCCATCAACTAAAAAGCTATGGGAGAAATCCTATAATGAAATGGCGGCCAAAACACCTTGGAATTACCGCTATAATCCTAAGTAGGTGAAAATATCTACCTACATTTTTAATTGAAAAGTAATGACCACTAAAGTAAAGGTGCTTATGGATAATAATATTTTATTCATTAAGGAGCTTAAACGGTCGACTATAATTCATGGATAATTCAAAGGAATTAAAAGATAAGAAGGATAGCTTCGGAGACAAGGAAGTGGAGGGGGCATGTGGCAAGGAAAGTTGATGACTTCTCTCCCTACTTTCTCTCTCTTAAGAATTCAATTATGTACACTCAATTATCCACTACTTGAAAGGCTATTTTCGCAATACAGATTCACTCCCCACTTAGGACGATGACTAAGGAAGCAAAGGAGAAGGAGGAGAGAATTCCCTAAGCTTGAGGTAAGATCCATGGTCATCTTCAACCTTGGGTTGAAGGCTAAAATCGAGTTATAACTCTTCTTTTCTTCTATCTTCCATCAAATGCTCAACTTTGGCAATCTTTTACATCAAAAGGGTTGAGAACGTGCCTTGGATAATTGGAGGAGCTATCTTCACCATTAAAGATGAAAAGCTTGGAGCTTTGAAGTTGCTTTGAAGGCGGGTTATATAACTTGAACCCATTGATATTATTATTTGATTTCAATTTTGCAATATATGTTGATCTTTCCTTCTTCTCGAATTTTTCTTGAGTTATTGATGAATTAATGAATCCATCAGTTGTATGGACAGTAGAAATGGAGGTATGAAGCTTGATGATGATGACATCATCTTAGCACACACCTCTAGATCAACAATATCAAATGGTTTCAACTATGTATGGCCAAATGATTTCAAACCGTTTAAAGTTCAAAGAGTTTCAACTTTGGATAGGCCAAACGATTTCAAACCATTTAAAGTTCAAACCATTTCCACTTTGGATAGGTTAAATGGTTTCAAACCATTTAGAGTTCAAACGGTTTCAACTTTGGATAGGCCAAACAGTTTCAAACCGTTTAGAGTTCAAACGGTTTCAACTTTGGATAGGCCAAACGGTTTCAAACTGTTTAGAGTGCAAACAGTTTCAACCTAATCTAGGTCAAACGGTTTCAAACCATTTAGTGATCAAACAGTTTCAACTCAACCTAGGCCAAACGGTTTCAAACCGTTTAGTGATCAAATGGCTTCAACCAAATTTAGTCCAAACGGTTTCAAACCGTTTACAAGTCAAAAAGGTCCCAAACCATTTAGAGGTCAAAGAGGTCCCAAACCATTTGGAGATCAAAGAGGCCCAAACCATTTGAAGATTAGAGGATCTCAAGATCGTTTGAAGTTCAAAGGGGTCTCAAGAACGTTTGAAGTTCAAAGAGGTCTCAAGACTGTTTGAAGGTCAAAGGAGTCTCAAGACCCTTTGAAGGTCAAAGGAGTCTCAAGACCGTTTGAAGGTCAAAGGAGTCTCAAGACCGTTTGAAGGTCAAAGGGATCTCAAGGCCATTTGAAGGTCAAAGGGGCCTCATGACCGTTTGAAGGTTAAAGGGGTTTTCAAGATCGTTTGAAGATTAAATAATCTCAAACCATTTCGAGATCAAATAGTCTCAAAACCATGTAAGGTCAAACAACCCTATGAGTGTTTGTAAAGTATCTCAAGGTTGATTACAATGGAAGTACCTCTAAAGTACTTAGGTGAATAGTACACTTAGAGTGATTCTCATTTGATGCTTATGAAAATAATAAACTCAATACACTATGATAAGCATAGGTGCATGTACTTTAGTGAAAGAATGAGCCAACTTAATAAAGTATGGAGTAATCAACATCCTAGAGAGGATGAGAGAGAAACTCATACTTGTGTAATAAACATGTAATGTACATACATTGATACTTTTAATAAGTATAGAATATGAATTAGGGTTTGATCTTTGATAATGTGATCATGAAACCCTAAATTGATAAAGAATGCGAAATGCTAACCCTAATGAGGGAATAGTGGTGTTACCCTTGTATTGCATGGTGTTGACATGTAATTGATATGGTTGTTATCAAGTATATTAACTATGCAGGTATTATGAGACGATGAGTATTGCCAGGTATGAGCTATAATGTTTAATGGGCCTTGTGAGCCATAATATTATTTGTTGCCTAGTGAGAGGTGACAAGATGTTAATGTGCCTTGTGCGCTATGTGAGATGCTTGTGTAACAAGTATCATGTATACCTTGGTCAGATGACATGGAGGTAATAGTTACCTGATAAGTGATAACAATGTTCAGTGATGAACTAAGGGTTTGAATACCCAAATCCAGTAAACATGATGATAATATTGTTGAGGGATGAGAATTCCCGGTAATGAGATAAGGGATTGAGATCTCAATGTTTTATAAAGTTTTGAAAAGTACATGATAGATGTATTACACTTTTCTTTGTAGCATTTGTCATAATAATACATGTTTGAAAACTTGGCTGATGATAAAAGAATATGGTAATGCACTTAATTAATCAAGTGAAATCTTATCATGTAGAGCCCTGGCCATAGATCCATCATCGTCAGTAGCTGGTGATGGTGAAATAGGTTTTCCCACATGATCTCCTGGAGGGCATATTTTTGAATATGTGGGGGTAATGGGCGTGAATATCCTTACGCCCTAATGTGGGATTGACGTGAGATAAATATGAGATCTCTCAATCCTTCATTATATGTGCCAATATGGATGTATCACGAATCTCTCGATGATGATTAATGCCAGATCGATGTGAGATAAACATGAAATCTCTCAATTGTGAAGAGAGTGCAGCCACTACTGTATCTCTATAGTGAAGTTGCCAGTATACCCTGGAAAGCTATTTAGTAGTGATACTAGATGTCATGCATGTGGTCTCGCACTGACCGAGACGGATGAGGTCATGGAGTCCGGCTCTTCCATTGACCTAGGTATGGAACCGATGCTTTACGCCGCTGTGGTCAGTTGGAGTATGAGCAGTATGCCTCATCTCCTAAGGGCATAAGTGTGATTATAAAATGTAATCAGCCGTGTAGCATATTTGCTTAAGGATGAAATAGGGAAATCATTGGTTGATGTTACATTGCTTAATATATCCTAAAATGTATAAATGTTATACATGTTCTTCATATTCCTTATTAAATAGATGAATTATTGCTTTATCATATATAGATGTAATGCTTTAAATGATGATATTGCTTTATTCTGCTTAAACAGTGATTTATCCTGCTTATTAATAATAAAGAATCCTCTATTCAATTTATTACTATTTATCTACAATGATAATATTATTGGCGGAGAGTTATATCTCTCGCTGGGACATGGGTCTCACCCCGTTGGTCACCAACATTTTTAGGTGGATACAGACGAGCAGGTAGGGACCATACAGTAGGGGAAGGATATCAACATCAGGGACCACAGTAACATCTCAGGTGGAGATATTGAGTGTCGTGTCTTGTAGATATGAGTCCTATGTGTCGTCTTTGTACTCTCAGGTCCTTGGAGTTAGTACTCAGTGTTTTCATGATCGATCTGAGATTTTGGCTTGAATGTCTTGAGGTTTTATGTTGCTTATGTATAGTTTTGGCAAAGCAACTGTTGTAAATATATTCCTCGAGAAGAGATGGTACATGGTATGTACATTGTGAACTATAATGTATGTAGTACTTTGGTTCTCTTTATAAGAGTTTCCTGGAAATGGATCTCTTTGCAAAAGGTTTTAATTTTTAGTGATTTTTGTTATTCTATTGATTATGGTTAATTTGACAATTAATTACACAGTGATGGTCTGATTTGTTGTCAGATCATCACAGTTACCATTAACTATCACCTTGGAAAGTCCAATCTTGTAGGAGATGCTCTAAGTAGAAAGTCAACATCGTATGTAGAAATATTCTCCAAGACATGTCTAAAAGGATACTTACTAGTTAATATGAGGGAGATGAATTTAGATTTGAATGTGTATGAACTAGGTGGGTTGATTGCACATATGCAAATTATACCTACATTCTATGATCAGATAAAGCAAGTTGAACAAAGTGATAGTGAATTTAACACATCATGCATGATATGACAGAAGGGGGGAAAATAGAATTAAGATATTAAGATGATGGGTTGTTGTATCAATAGGATAGATTGCATGTGCCATATGACACTGAGTTAAAGATATATATGCTTGAGGAAGCTCACTCTTCTATGTATGCAATGCACCCAGGCAGTTCTAAGATGTATAGAAACCTCAAGGAACTATACTAGTGGCTAGGTATGAAGAGAGATGTATATGATTATGTAGCCAAGTGTAGTGTGTGACAACAAGGCAAAGCCAAATAGCAGAATCCAGTAGGCACCCTCCAACCACTCCCTATTCCTATGTGTAAGTGGGAACATATTACTATGGATTTTGTAGTAGAATTTCCTAGAACATCACATGGTTTTGACTCAATGTGGGTGATTATGGATAGATTAATAAAATATACCCGTTTTCTCCCTATTAGGTCAACCCGAGGTGCACCTAAAATAGCCAAGGTATACATAAATAAATAGTTAGATTACATGGAAGACTAGTTACTATTATATCTCACCAAGATCCTAAGTTTACATCAAGGTTTTAGAATCAACTACATCATGCCTTAGGAACATGCTTGAAATTTAGCACAATGTTTCACCCTCAGACAAATGGACGATCAGATAGGACAATTCAAACCCTAGAGGTCATTCTGAGAGCATGTGTTATGCAATTTAGTGGCAATTGGGATAATGACCTTGGTCTCATGAAATTTTCCTATAACAACAACTATCATTCACTTTAGGCATAGCCTTTTGTGAAGCTTTATATGGGAAAAAAGTGTAGACCTCCCATTTTTTTTTTGCAATATCGATAAGTCGGTTACATCAGAACTGAGTGCTAAGTAAACTACAAAAATAAGCCTTGTCTTCAATGTAGATGTCCCCACCTAGGACAGGGCAGGAATGCCAAAAGCTTTCTTGAGAAGGTTGCTTGAGGCAAGTCTTAGCAAGGATATCCGTAAGCTTGTTTTGGTCTCTTTTAATGTGGATGACATATGTGATATTGACTCTAGCAAGATCCTCTCTTATCTTGCATACCACAATGAGGTACTTGCCCGACACTTCAGTAGAACCTTTTACCCACTGCACTGAGTTCCAGGAGTCAGAAAGGATAATGCCTTTGTTTTGGTTGATTTGGCTCGCAAGATCTGCCCCGTGAGGAGGGCCTTGAGCTCCCCCTCCATGGCGTCAGTCCCAGGGTGCAGAAGAGAGGAGCCCCCTAGCCATTCCCCTGAGATGCTTCAGACAATAGCGCATGTGCATGACATATTGAACTTGGCTGAAGTGGCAACATCGACATGGAGGATGAAGGTTGAGTTATGTAAGCTCATAGGATGCTCTAGGCTGGCCATCGCAGTGCGATCAGCTAGGCTGCAGGAGAAAGCCTGGTCTGAGGACTGAGCTTCATCTATGCATTGTGCTGTCGTTATTCTTGGCGGTATTACTGACTTCTCAAAGATCTTGTGGTTCCTGCATTTCCATATCCACCAACATGTAATGGCGAACAACGTCTTCCAGTTGTCCGGTTTCTTTACAGTCTGGAGATTATATTCCAACCATCCCTAGACTGTCTGACTCTCAAAGAAATGAGTCACCTCCCTGGGAAGAATGAGAGACCAAGTCTATCTAGACAACGCGCAATCCCTCATCGCATGCAAGCAGTCTTCTTTAGAGTTCTTGCAGTGTTGGCATTTCATATCGTTTGTCATCTTCCTTTTGGTGCGCATGACGTTGGTGAGAAAGCGTTCATGCAGCAGTAGCCACAAGTGAGCTCGGACCCTGTGTGAGGCGGAGATAGACCAAGTATCTACAAACAGCGAGTTCGATGCGCCTGACGTGGTGTGGCAGAGAAGATCATATGCAGACCGGGCAGTGAATCTGCCGTAGCCGTCCAGTTTCCATACAAAGGTGTCGTCCCCGTAGTGGATTCTGGGAGTGGGCATATGACGAATGGCAGTGACCGTTTCTTGCACAAACCAGTGACTGAGGAAATATAAGTCCTAGGAACCATCGTCTCTGACCAGGCTCAAGAACTTAAGGTCTAAAAGCTCTTCCGGCACTGAACGTGCGGCTTTGATCGTAGATGCCACACCGGTTCCGACCCACTCATCAGTCCAAACCAAAGTATCCAAGCCTGAAATGGCCTGTCGACGCGAGTTTTCTTTCAGAATAGGGAGAAAGTTCTTCAAGCTTTGCCATAAGTGAGAACCAGTTGTTTTAGGTTGGCCGTTAGTGAAGTATTTGGATCGCATGATGTCCACCCATGGTATGCGCCTGTTTTATATGAGGTCCCAGCCCATTTTCATCAGCAAGCAGGAGTTAAAATCCTTCGATTTCCTTAGACCCAAACCCCCAAGATGCTTGGGGTTCGTAACCTTATTCCACGCGACTAGATTAAGATGTCTATGTGTGCCCCCATTCCACAGAAAGTTCCTTGTTATCTGATCAATCCGGTCACAAACAGAGAGAGGAAGCTGGACAACTTGCATAATGTAACAAGCTTGTGATTGAAGAACCGATTTTGTGAGCGTCATTCTCCCTGCTAGGGAGAGAAGGTTGTTCTGCCATTGTGATATATGTTTCTGGAATTTCTCCAGCAGTGATGATAAAAGCTCCTTGCCTTTCCTGCGGTGAATGATGGGAACACCCAGATGACGACCAAGATTGCTTGTTTCATGGATGCCCAACCTTCTACATATTTGGTTTTTGATGGAACGAGGAGTGCTGTGGGAAAAAATACAATCGATTTCTCATGAGAAAGAGCAAGCCCGGAGGCGTGATTGAAGCGTTTAAGGCAACGAAGGATCACTCTTGCTTGATGGGTGGACGCCTCACCAAATAGGATAATATCATCCACGAAGCTCGCATGGGTGATAGGAATTCTTGCTTTGGAGATGATGATAGGTTTCCAATTTCTGTTGTCTGTCTCCTCCGCAATCAATTGACAGAGCCTTTCCAGGAATAAAATGAAGATGTAGGGGGAAAGTGGATCCCCTTGCTTGACTCCACAAGATGGATGGAATGTGCCAATAGTCTCTCCGTTCCAGAGGATGGATGATTTCCCAGAGCATATGATTTGCATAATGATATCTATAATATCCTTGGGAAAAGTAGTTCAGATGAGTGTGTCATGGATAAAGTGCTAGCTTAATTTGTTAAAAGCTTTTATCAGGTCTAGCTTCAACGCCAATGGCCTCTTCCTACTTGATTTGGATTCCATTGAATGCACCACCTCATGGACCAGGGCTATGTTGTCCCCTATCCTCCTTCCTGGGACAAAGCTCGATTGGAGTGGAGAGATCCAATCATTTAGGTAAGGTTTGAGTCTGGTAGCGATGACTTTTGAGAGAAGCTTCATGCAGACATTGTTGAGAGAAATGGGCCTCAAGTGAGAGCATTGCTCCGGTGGATTGCACTTGGGGATGAGAATTATAAGAGAATCTGTCACAGTAGGAGGAATAGGATTGCCTTTGAAGGGTCCCTGGATGAACTGGCATAGCTGGGTGTCAAAGCGTTCCGGTTCTCTTGGTAGAATCTTGCGTCCACTCCATCTGGCCCGGGGGCTTTGACTGGCGACATGGAGTTCAAGGCGTCCCAGATCTCCTTTGTTGAGGGAGTGGACATCATCTTCTGTTCTTGGTCTGATGTAAATGGCGTGAAGGCCCCGGGAAAGGTGGTGCTTTTAGAGCGTCTTCATTCTCCGTCAGCCTCCTGATATACATTAGAAAAGAATGATAAAATGAGGGATTTGAGCTCGAGTTCCTTATCATACCAGACGCCATTTTCATCTTTAAGACTGGTGAACTTGTTCCTCCATCTTCTCACTTTAGTAATCGAGTGGAAATAGTTTGTGTTATTATCACCCAGCTTTATCCAGGTACATCTTGCTCTCTGTTGGCTTTCGGCTTCCTCCCTTCGCAGGATTCCATCCAGTTGGGCTTGGAGCTTGACTGTCTCCAATTGGACATCATCTTCTGTTGTTGGTCTGATGTAAATGGCGTGAAGGCCCCAGGAAAGGTGGTGCTTTTAGAGCGTCTTCGTTCTCCGTCAGCCTCCTGATATACATGAGAAAGAATGATAAAATGAGGGATTTGAGCTCGGGTTGCTTATCATACCAGATGCCATTTTCATCTTTAAGACGGGTGAACTTGTTCCTCCATCTTCTCACTTTAGTAATCGAGTGGAAATAGTTTGTGTTATTGTCACCCAGCTTTATCCAGGTACATCTCGCTCTCTGTTGGCTTTCACCTTCCTCCCTTTGCAGGATTCCGTCCAGTTGGGCTTGGAGCTTGACTGTCTCCATCGCTAGTGAGTGGTCAAAGTTGAGCGAGAGGTTCATTTGGTTCCATCTAATCTTGTTGGTGATTTGATCTTTACTTCTTCTGTCATTCTTGCGTGAAGCATTGTCCCAGATTCTCACCTTCTCTAGCAGCGACTTGTTCGCAGTGAGTAAGTCGAAGTGCTTTTGCCAGGCCTCTTTAAAGAAATCCTCATAACCTGGCGATGAATACCATCTCGCACTGGTGCGGACGTGCATAATTTTCGGGCAGGGGGGAGAGTCTTATGAAGAGACCATTAACGACGCATGGTCAGAATGATTCTTTTCAAGTACCAGGATCTCCTTCTTGCCTAGCTGTTCGATCCACTTTCGATTGCCCAGAGCCCTGTCCAGGCGTTCATGCAAGAGGCCCCTTATGAAGGTGGTGCGTGGGCCGTTAGCTCCTAGATCAAGAAGCGAACAACTCTCGGCGGCCTCTATGAAGTCCATACTGTTAGCTTTGTCAAAGATGTTGCTTCCAATTTTCTCAGATGGATGCATAACAACATTAAAATCCCCCATCACTACCCAAGGGTAAGTGATTGAAAGGGCAATAGCATTGAGCTGGTTCCAAAGAAGTTTCCTGCCTCCCCTCGTCGTGCTTGCGTAGACGAAAGTGAAGAAGGTGTTGTGAATCTTACAGTGCACGAATTGTTTGTGAGAGGTTATAATCTCGACATGAATGTTGTTCTTCCAGAGCACCCAGATACCTCCCGAGTAACCTATAGCTTCGACTCGGTGTGAGTTCGCAAAACCAAGCTTCTTGATTATCCCCATAGCTCTCTTTTTGCTACATCTTGTCTCCAACAGGAACATGACCGAGATCTTGTATTTTTGGGTAAGATCTTTCACCGTGTTTTGGGTGTCTTTATCACAAACACCCTGTACGTTCCATGTTGTAATCTTCATTTATCACCTTCGTTAAGGGTGGACTTTCCCATTGTCCTCGCCTCTTCCTCTAGGTCCTGCAACAATGATGTCTTCCCTCTCTTCCTCGTGGAGGATTTCGAGGTGTCCCCAACGCTGATAATCTTCCTGTTTCTCAGATGGATACCAGCCGAGTTCTGACTTGGGCTTCTATATGGGTGGGTGTGGCTCTCATTTCTTGTCGAGACGCCGAAGGTGAATGTTGCATTGACAAAAGTGTGGGGTGGGTTCTCCCTCCCTTGTACAAGAGAATCTCTAGAGGGTTTGACTGGAGTGTGCGTGGTGCACGGTTGAGTTGTCTGGTCCTGGGACGTCCGGGAGGGGTCAGTCGTGTCCTTGGATTTGATCTGCAAAGGGATAGCATTTGCCTTGGTCTGTGTGAGTTTCTTTGCTTGAAGTTCTGCTTCCTCGTCTTCCAGTCAATCCCATTAACTACCCTATCGGCAACTATGTCGACATTAATTACCTCAGTAGCTTCTACTTCATCTTCCTCCTGGTCCTGTAGGTTCTGGAATCGATTGTTATTTCTTTGATTGCCAGGCTTGGTTTCCGCATTCGGCCTCGGCCTATGCAGGAGAGGTCTCGCATGTATATTGTTCGTAAGGCCTTGGACAAGGGGTCGGAGGGGTTGGCTTGCGGGGGCTGCTGGTTGTCCCTCCTTTAGGGTTGCATTTTCATCTATAATTCTCTTTGAGCAGTCCTTCTCCAAGTGACCGATCCTGCCACAATACATGCATATGCATGGTATATTCTCATACTCAATCATGTATCGGTTGCCTTCAATCATAACAAGAGGCGTGAGTGCCTTATGCGGGTCAAGTTTGATTGCTATTCTAGCGAATCGACCTCGACGCTGAGATATGGTGTTGAGATCGACCTTAATCATCTTTCTGATTGTGTCTCCTATTCCCGCCAAAAGGACTTCACGGTATAGGTGGATAGGGAGATTAGGGATTCTGACCCAGGTGACCAGTTTCGGAGGAGCTGTGGTCTCAGGAGAGAAGTCGGGGTGCCATCTTTGGACCGAGAGGTACGATCCGAATAGTGGTCAGGGGCCTCCTGTCAGAGCATGCATGTAGTCATCCTCCCACTAGAGTTGAACGACGAAGAATTCATTAGCAAGATCGATCAGGTTGAACCCCCCTTTAGGTTTCCACATGGATTGGATCCTATCTCTTATGGTTAGGAATCCAATATCTTTGGATAGAAGCTTCACTACCACCGTAAACTACCATGGCTTCAGCAGGTTTTCCCTGGCTTCCGTCGTCAAATCGAAGGCCGGGACCCCGTTATCGGAGGATACCAGGATATCATCCGGTTTCAGGAATATGTCATTGTCCTTTGCGTTTATGCATATACCTCCTTGGGCGTCTGCTGTCCCTTTTCCGACCATAGCACTATAGGATAGCCCTGAGTTCTGGGATTGGGATGTCGCGCGATGTTGACGTGAAGGAAGGTCTGGGAATTGAACTGCTTCTTGCGCTCCTGTGTCCACTTCCATGTCCTAGTTATGAGGGTTGTTTCGGGTCTCTCTCCCCGCTCCATGGCTAGCGTAGTTTAGAAAGATGCCCGAGTTTCCTAGCGGGACCGCATGTCGCTTCCGCCATGATCAGTGTCTCCGTCGTCATCAAGAAAGTCTTCCTCATGCACCGTTCCGCCGCCGCCGCTCCCGGACGTGCTAGGGTTTGCCATTGTAGACCTCCCATTTGCTGGTATGAAGATGGTGAAAGGAAAATTTTAGATCTATAATTGGTGGGAGAAACAACAAAAAAGATATATGTGATCTGACAACAATTGAAGATGCACAGAACAATCATCAAAGCTATGTAGAGAAAAGGCATAGACCACTATAGTTTGAGGTTGGTACTTGAATGTGTCACCATAGAAAGGTGTGCTGAGGTTTGAAAAGAAATGCAAACTAACTCCTATATTTATGGGTCTGTATCCAATCATTCAAATAATTGGCAAATTGGAATACAATATTGAGTTGCCTCCTGATCTAGCCAATTTACATGATGTATTTCATGTATCTATGCTAAAGATGTAAGGCCCATGGCCTTGATTTTTGGTTGAACATGCTTTCTTACCTTAATTGTATGGTTAAAACCCTAATCTAATCTTAATATGCACTTTAATATCATGTGACAAACCTAGGTTTCAAGTTTGGTCCAATTTGGACACTATTTGAGCAAGTTATGCAATTTTATGCTTGTTTTTTATTTTTTTACACAATTTGCCCATATCTAGGATTTTTCTTGTAATTTGGCACATTCTTCTTGTTCCTGATATGTTTTCATATCATGCTTGAGTTATTTGTGTCATGGGGTTCCTAGATGCACCTTGGTTTGATGGTGACATCTACTTAGGGTTGAGTTAGGGTTTTTCCCTCATGGATGAGCTACCTTGAAGGACAAAACTCGATGGTATCCATTGGTTGATGGGATCCTATGGTGTTGGGATCTGATGGTGGGTACTTGGTGGTCCTTAGAGTTTTAAAGGTTGACGGTTCACCTAGGAAGCTTCTACAACTTATGGTTTTGACCCTCGTGACCCACAGTGCATTAATTGATGGTCATCATGTTTTAGAAATGGATGGCCACCCTATATCGTCAAGATCCGATGTACCTACATACTCTGACAACATATGGAGTTGCTGGTTTGCATTGATGTGATGCCTTTGACCATGGACACATGGAAAACATGGCTAAACACCTTAACCTTCTCTCCTCTCTCACCCATAACCTTATATACCTCTCACCTTCCATCCAAACGACCCCTTTAGGCTCTCCCTCTTCATTCTTGATGTATGGAGCTCACCCCCCTTTATTAGTGGAGAATAAGGAGCCCAAGGTAGAAGAAAGTGGCTGATCTAGCTTGCATGTGCACCGAGAGTTCATATCTACCCTAGTAGAGGTCATTTGGTGCTTCCTTGCTTGGTTTCATGGCCTAGATAAGTGAGATCTCCCTCCTTTCCTTTGTTTTATTTGCTTTCCTACCTTCTCCTATCTTTTTATTGGTCATGCCCATGGTTTTCAATGGTGGAGCTTGTGCTAGAGCTTGAAGAACATCTCTTTCTTGCTTCCTTAACTTAGGGTTTTACTTCCTTGCTTGGAGAAGGATCTAGCTTGGTCGAGTGGAGTGCTCAAGCTAGGGTTCCATCCTCTTTTTCTTGATCTACCTTGATGTCTGGAGCGTCATATTCATCCTAGAGGTATGTTATATAATTTTCTCCACGTTTATTGCTTACTTATACCTTGCATGTGCTAAATCTTACTCTAAAATGAATGTTTTAAGTAGAAAGGTAGTATCTTTGCCTAGGATTTAAGCTTAAGTGGTGATTATTGAGTTTTTATCTTCTTGAATGAACCCTAAAACCTTGTATACGAACCTTCCTTGGTAGAGTAATCTTGATACCTTGCTTCCATGTGAGAAACGATGGTTTTGTTCACCAAACAATGGTCACTACTTAGGGTTTTTGAGTTGTTTTTCCTTCTTGCATTGTAACTCAATGATTTTGTGCTTGGTGTTGTTTTGGTTACCCTTCTTATCCCACCCACTAGTTTGACTTATCTTCTATTTTGGACTCCTTTGTGCTCAATAAACTAATGTCTTAGTACCCCTTGAAGCAGTGAACTCGATGGTTTTCTTCCCCCTCAAATTTGATGGTTTTACTTAGAGTTTGAAGCTTGTTTCACCACATGTTGAACAAACTCGATGGTCATTATCGTTCAACACTCGATGGTCCCACTGGCTCAACATGGCCTTAATGGGACTATGGTTCAACAACCAATAGCCTCACTGGGTCGATGGTTCAACAACCTTTGGTTTCTCTGACTTAATGGTTCATCAACCAATGGTTTCCCTAACTCGATAGTTCATCAACCAATGGTTTCCCCGACTCCACGGTTCATCAACCAATGGTTTCCCTGACTCAATGCTTCTTCAAAAAATGGTTGGACTGGGTCTATGGTTCATCAACCAATGGTTAGATTGGGTTGATGGTTCAACAACCATGGTTACCCTACTTTTAGAGTCAATGGTTCTTTTGAAGTCAGCAAACAATGGCCCTTCTAGTTGTATAACCCTATGGCTTCTCATTGTAAGGACCATGACCCACGTTTTGGGATAAACCTATTTTTCCCCCTAAGTATGTTGCTTAGAACCTTTCTCTAATCATCTAAGATGTAATTAGGGCATATAGAAAGCTTAAGTTGCATGTTTGAGCTTGTTTGGAGGATGCTTGTTTTTTGTGGTGTGGTTTTGGGTGCAAACTATAATCCACCCAGAGTAGGGGTTGGTGTGTAAGTTTTCCACCTCTAGAGTGTTCCTTCTCTCTCTTGGCATCATCTGGAGGATATAGAGAGATGTATGCCTTATTTTAGTCTTGGTTACGTGGTAACATCCTTGATGATGTTTATAACACATTGGTGAGGTGTGTTTTGCACCTAGATGTCTTATCTCAGGTTAGAGAGCCTTGGAGAGGTTGTGTATCAGTTTGTGACTAAGCATGGGGATGCATCTCAGGCTAGTGAGTGTGTGGGAGGATATTGTAACATCCCAGGATTTGAGGACTTGGATAAGTTGATCTTAAAAAGGAATGATTAGACTACCCATATCACCAAGGTGCACCTCCTTTTCTAGGAGCCCATCTCTAAAGAACTCCATAGTTAAGCGTGCTCAGCTTGGAGTAGTACTAGGATGGGTGACCAGTCGGGAAGTTGACCCCGACTTGCACATGCATGAGGACAAAGCACGTAGTTAAGGCTAGTGGTGGTCTGTGGGGCCAGTCGTCATTCCTGAAACTCTACTAGAGCCTTGGGCAGTGGGCCCAGGCGTTACAAATGGTATCAGAGCCAATTCCCCTCCAGTAGGTGGGGCCCACATGGGCATGGCATTCCAGTCTTGAGCCGTGCGGTCCAAGCATGTAGAAAAGGGCTGTCCATGGTTGACGTAGCCACCCTTGCGCTGGTATTCCGTGATCGGGAGCTGGGTGTCTATGGGTCATTGTGGGTCTGCACTGAAATGGGGAAGAGATTATGAGGTCTTATAGTTGAGCCTTAACGAGGACATCAAGAGTATAAGTGGGGGAGATTGTAACATCCTAGGATTTGAGGCCTAGGATAAAAAGATCTTATAAGGAATGATTGGACTACCCATATCACCAAGGTGCACCTCCTTTTCCGGGAGCCCATCACTAAAGAACTCCATAGTTAAGCATGCCCAGCTTGGAGTAGTACTAGGATGGGTGACCAGTCGGGAAGTTGATCCTGGCTTGCGTGTCAGTGTGGACAAAGTGCGCAGTTAAGGCTAGTGGTGGTATGTGGGGCCAGTCGTCATTCCTGAAACTCTACTAGAGCCTTGGGCAGTGGGCCCGGACATTACAGATATGCATCTCAGTTTGGAGGAGTAGGAAGGGTGCTTATTGGTTTGTGAGTGTGTGGGGATATGGCATATCGGGTTAGTGAGGCCATGACCTTGGTAGGAGACCAAGATGTTGACATCTAACCTAGATCATATCACCATGTCTTGCATGTTGTTGCATGTGGCCACTTTTTCATGGACAAGTGTCACCTAGGTTCCTAAGGTGATGACACCCTTCCCATGATCTCTCTCTCATCCCCCTAGTATATAGTCTTCTTTCCCTCCATGTAAGAGAATCCTTTTGGCCATTCTTGCTTTCTCTCCTTCTTGGTGGATGACCTTGAGAAGCTTTAGGAGCTAGGGAGGTTTTCTTGGATCTTATAGGATGAGTCCCAAGCTTGTAGTGTACCTTTTCATTCCAAACACACTCAAAGGTATGCTGGAATAGGTGCAGAATTTTCAAACTTTAGTAAATGGTATTAAAAAAAACAAAGTATAGCAGCGGAATTAAACAAATGACTATATTCAATTTTCACAAAAAGATTACAAAAGTACATCATAATATCCCATAAGGGTTCACATGTATGATACAACATAAGGATCTAAGTAGAGGGAAGTCTAAACTACTTCAAATCTATCTCAAAGCAACATCTTCGAGATCTAGGTGCATGTTGTAAGCTATGTTCTCCTTGATCATGTTCAACACCTCGATCTAAACTTGGGTGGTTGGGAAAACACCCAACAAGAGAGAGAAAAATAAGGTATGTGTCAATATGAATCAAGAATAAAAATAACATGGAATTAAAGGCTAAGATTTCATCATAAGATGAAGAGAATAAGAGTATGAGGCATAATCAAAATAGATGTTTGACATAACATTAAAATAGTAAAGGAATTGCATACATGATTAATATTGACTACATTAACTAAGTAGGGTTGAGGCACCTACCAAACCTCAACCTATAGGTGAGGGGAGAATTAATACATTCCCAGTCACCTACACATATTTTTATGGGGGAGAATAAGACATTCCCCAGGGAGAACTAATACATGCCCTATCTATGGGTGGTTGTACAAAAGTATCACTACTATCGCTAAATAGTCTAATAAAATCAACATGCTAAAGAGAACTATGGAAAGTAAAAGCATCGTATTTTTGAAACATGGTAGTGGGGTACAAAACACAAGAAAAAGAATATCGTTACTGATTTTGAGGCAATTTAACAAAAGAATCATGAATAGAGGAAATAGGGTTCATATAGTGCCTCATTAGGGAATATAGGGTTTGGTTTGCAAATATACCAAATTAGGGTGTAATAATACACATACCTCTCTTACTGATATCAGTTACTAACTTTCACCACTTTAATTGAGTCCAAGTTCCACTTTGCCTATTTTCAATGCATTAACATATATTAGAGTGCACAATGTACATTAATGTATAGAAACCCTAAGATTGGAAATTTTTATAAGAACTTAGATTTAGAATCTAAAAACCTCACCAATGAACTTATTAGGTTCTCTTGGTCAAGATAATATATTTTTATGTTAACTTTGGAGTTATGATTATTAAGATGTAATTTTTATGGATTTTATGCATTACATTCATTTTACAAAAATAACCCCCGATTAGACCTTGAAATAAGACCTCAAAAGCATTTATATTAGATAGAGATTAATTTTTTAATTCCAAAACATGTTTATTTGTCAGATTTGGATAAGTGGATTAAAAGATATGGATTTTTCAATTTGAACCAACGAGGAAATGACAAGTTAGAAATCCTTGCAAGAGAGAGAGAGAGGGAGGGAGGGAGAGGGAGAGAATAACATTTGACCCAATATCAAGGTTGGAATTGCATAGGTTACCAAACTAGATCTGCTAGAGAAGGTAAAACAGTAAGAAACCAAAACCTTAGAAGAACATGGTAAATAGAGATGGAGATCATCGATTTTAAACATAGAAGCATGAGTTTTAAGCATGTAGTAAGTAATATATGGGAAGGGGGTTATAATAATAACCTCTAGGTAAGGTGGACAGGTTCAAGAAGTAAGGTTTCCAATCTAGATAGGTTGGCTTATCCAACAAAGCTCCTATCTCGAGCAAGAAGCACCTTCTCCACTTTAGAGGTGAAAAACCTTAGCAAAAGAACATGGAGATGAGGTGTTTAAGGGCTCTAGGTGGGGTTTCACCATGGAGGCCATGGTTCCGACCTAAAAGAAGGTGGGAGTAAGAATAACAACATGAAAACAGGGAAGGAAAGGAGGAACTTACTAGTTTTGGTCGAAATCACCAAGAAGGAGCTTTAGAAACCCTAAATAGAGCAAATTCAGAACCCTAGGAGTTTTCTTCACCAAGGTAGGCACCCTCTTTTACCTTGGGACAACACCTTCATGGACAAACAGAGTAGGAATGATGCTCTAAGTTGTAGGAAACAGAAGGATAGCAAGAGTTTTCTAATTGGGAGGTGGGAAGGGGTAGATATGGCTTTATAAAGAAGGGGGCAAACATGAGGTGTCTATGAGACTTTCCATGTGTCCTTATCCTAGGGCTTCATGGCCATGCAAGAGGACAGCTCATAGAGGCTTCTTGAATATCAAATGTCGGTTCTAAAAGCCCATGGAGACTTCTAGGCCATCCCCAACGTCCTTCAATCAAAGAAATAACTCCATTGGTTGATAGCTTTTAAAGATAAGCTCATTTATAAATAGGGTAATCCCTAAAATGCCCTTGGAGAGAAATACTATCAAACCAAGGTGAAACTAGGTGCCCCATGGTTCAAAATATCGAGAATGTTAAGGGAACATATAAGGATTATAATGCATGTGATAATTTGCAAAGAGAACCTCCCAATTGGGCAAATTGTATAAAAGTCTGGAATGTACCTAAAATTGCATAACTTGCACAAACAACATCCAAATTAAACCAAATTTGAAACTTGTGCTCATTCTATGATTTAAAACACATAAAAAGTTAGATTTAGTTTTAGAGTGCTTAATTATGGTAATTAAGCTTGTTCAATACGTTAAGTAAGGTTTGAGGCCTTGCACTTCTAGCACGAATTTATATACCATTGTTCCATTTAAGCGGTGATTTTGCATTTTAGATCCTTAAATAAGCTTTAATTGAGGTATTTGTGCATAAACCCTTCCATTGGTATAATTATTGAATGAATGTTCATGAAACCAATATAAATTATACAATTTATACATCAAGGCCAAAAAGGAAAAGCTAGGAAAAGGGCCAAAAGAGAATGTGTCCAAGTTACGGTATGTTACATAACATGAATACCATTACACGGTATCAGTTTTATATGGCTGGAGGGATCTCAGTTCTGTCATCTACATGTGTCGGCTGGACCACACCAAGGTCTGTCAGGCAAGCTCATCTAAGGTATATCAATTTAAGCCTCAAGGTGTCAGGTTAGCTACATCTAAGGTGTATCATTTTAAGCCTCAAGGTGTTGGGTTAGCTACATCTAAGGTTTATTGATTTAATCCTCAAGGTGTCGGGGTGATACTTGACATTGAGTGTCAACTTGTCACCACCATAACATGTCAGCTACCTCTATGCAAGGCAGGAGGGGTTAACTCCCCCAAGGCGTGTCAGTTTATCCCTACTTGAAAGGGTGTCAGGTTAGACATTGTCATGTCAGACTCTTACTCAACCAAGGGCGTATCGGTTTGGCACTTCAAAGCATACTAGATCACAAGATATCATCCTAGTCTACGACCACAAGACATGTTGAGCTAACACTCTAAACATATCGGTCTTAGGTGTCGACTAACAAGGCATATCAGTTTAACTCCTCTAGAGCATGTCGAGTTAGCCCCAATAAAGCATATCAATTTAGTACTCCCATGATGTGTCAATTTAAGCACCATAAGTCATGACGACCACTCACAACTTAGTGTATGTGTCGACTTATCATCTTCAACCTTGATATATTGTCCACTATCTCATCTATTATTATGGCATGAAAGTACAAGGTATGGACATCAACTAAATAAGGTTCCTTCTTCAAATCAGTTCTCAAGACCATCATAAACTACTAACATAAATGGGATAAATGATTTAGAGATAAGAAACAATATAAGCACACGAAAGAGTGAAAATAATAAAGAAGGCTAAGAGTTATATAACCCGCCTCAAAGATCACCACCAAGGTCCGAGATGCAAGGTCAAGCTTCAATCTCACCAGCTCAAGGTCAAAGATGACCTACCCAACTTGATCACCACCATACCTCTAAGGAAGAAGACGATACCAAGGTTAAGATAGCTTCGAGATGAAAAAGAGGTAAACATGATCCATAGATGAGAAGAAGAAGAGAGCTAGGAAACATAACTTACCAAGGTAGAAGATGAAAGATGATCAAGGAACATCACAAGATTGGGACTGGTCCTCCAAGATCCAAGAGAACCTCCCCAGCTCCTAAAGCTTCTCAAGGTCGTCCACCAAGAAGGAGAGAAAGAAAGAATGGCCAAAAGGAATCTCTTGCATGGAGGGAAAGAAGACTATATACTAGGGGGATGAGAGAGAGAGAGATCATGGGAAGGGTGTCATCACCTTAGGAGCCTAGGTGACACTTGTCCACGAATAAGGGGCCACATGCAAGACGTGGTGATATAATCTAGCCCTCTTGGTCTCCTACCAAGATCATGGCCTCACTAACCCGATATGTCATATCCGCACACACTCACAAACCAATAAGCACCCTTCCTACTCCTCCAAACCGAGATGAATCTCCTCCCACACACTTGTTAGCCTGAGAAGCATCCCCATGCTAAGTCACAAACTGATACACAGCCTCTCCAAGGCTCTCTAACCCAAGATAACACATCTAGGTGCAAAACACACCTCACCCATGTGTTCTAAACATCACCAAGGATGTTACCATATAACTAAGACCAAAACAAGGCACTGATCTCTCTCTCCTCTAGATGTTGCCAAGAGAGAGAAGGAACACTCTAGAGGTGGAAAACTTGCACACCAATCCCTACTATGGGTGAATTGCAATTTGCACCCAAAACCACACCACAAAACACAAGCATCATCCAAACAAGCTCAAACATGAAACTTAAGCTTTCTACATGCCCTAATTACATCTCAGATGATTAGAGCAAGGTTCTAAGAAACATTCTTGGGCAAAACAAATAGGGTTATCCCAAAATGTGGGTCAGGGTCCTTACATGCCATAAACCCCTAATAAGGATTTCACCCCCGAATTTCTAAGAGAAAATAGAGGGGTACTTCCTCCTCATCTCTTCTTTGAGCTCCCACACGACGTCTTCAACACCACGATGATGCCAAAGAACCTCCACCAATACTAGGTCATTCCTCTTCAACTTCTTCACTCTACGGTCAAGGATCAACCTTGGACCTTCCACATAGGTCATATCCTCATCAAGCTCTACCTCCATAGGCTGCAACACTAACTCTATATTCGGATGGCATTTCCTCAACATACTCACATGAAACACTAGATGCAACATGTGTAACTCAGGTGGCAAATCTAACATGTAGGCCACCTTCCCGACACGTGCCACCACTAGGTAAGGTCCCATAAACCTAGAAACCAGCTTACCCTTCTTACCAAACCTCAGAACTCCTTTCCAAGGAGAGACTTTCAAATTAGCTCGGAGAATGATTGCTACAAATTTTTATTTCAGAAATCAAAAAAATGATTTTATCTTAAGCTTGGACTTCACTTTTAGATAAATCCAAATTCTTATTCCTGAATTAGTTCCTATGAATACATGCATATATGTCCATATAATATAGATACAGATACGCCACTTGGAATTCCAATGGTCTATGACGGTTATCTACATACGATTTATGTATGTCATGTGTTGCCTTCAACTATTGCTAGATTACCTTGATCTTCTCAGTCATTTGTTGTACAAGCTCAGGGCCAAGAAGTTGATACTCACCTGTCTCATACCAACACAATGGAGATCTACAACACCTCCCATACAATGCCTCTTAAGGTTCCATGTCGATGCTACTCTAATAGTTGTTGTTGTAGGTGAACTCTATCTAACTGAGGTGTATATCCCAACTTCCTGAAACCTGAAGAACATAGGCTCTCAACAGATCCTCCAAGATATGAATGGTCTTCTTAGATTGACCATCTGTCTGCATGTGGAAAGCAGTGCTAAACTTTAACCGCATACCCAAAGTTGTATGTAGTCATTCCCAAAAGTGACTCATAAACTGGGGAACTCTATCAGACACGATAGTTGTTGGAAAACCATGCAAACGCACTATCTCATCCACATAGATCTGGGTAAGCTTCTATGTTGTGAACATCATCTTCACGGGAAGGAAATGTGCTGACTTGGTCAACCGGTCAACAATCACCCAGATGGAATCATGACCTTTGGATGTCCTAGGCAAACTAACCACAAAGTTCATAGTCACATGATCTCATATCCACAGTGGTATAGGCAATGATTGCAGTGCCCCTACATGCTTTTGTTGCTTAGCTTTAACCTGTTGACATACAACACATCTCACAACGAACTCAGCCACGTACTTCTTCAAGACTAGCCACCAATGCATATCCTTTAGATTTAGATACATCTTTGTGCTACCTGGGTGCATAGTGTACATGGACGAGTGAGCCTCTTCCAGCACCATCTTTCTTAGATCATCAGCATCAGGAACCACAACTCTTCCATGATAACAAACTGTCCCATCGTCTGACTCATGGAAGCCATCATACTCTCACTGCCAAACTCTGATTGAATCTGTTGTATCATGGTATCATTTTGTTGCGCCTCTCTGATACGTTGTCTCGGCGTGGGATTCACCTGTAAATGTGCCAACAAACCAACTAGCAAGGGGACTTCCAACATAACATTCATTTGACGCAAGGAGACCAACACGTCTCGCTTGTGGCATACCAAAGAACTCAAATGGGCTTTATCCATAGGCGAAGACGAAGACTTCCTACTCAAAGCATCTGCCACGATATTTGCCTTCCCTGGATGATAATCAATCGTGCAGTCATAGTCTTTGATTAACTCCATCCAGCGGCATTGTCTCATATTTAACTCTTGTTGTGAAAATATGTACTTCATGCTCTATGATCTGTGAAGATTTAACACTTCTCTCCATACACGTAGTGCCTCCAAATCTTCAAAGCATGAACTATAGAAGCTAGCTCCAGGTCGTGGGTTGGGTAATTCTCCTCATGTTTATTAAGCTGTCAGGAAGCAAAAGAAACCACTTTCTTGTCCTGCATCAACACACAACCCAAGCCATTTCTGGATACATCATAGAAGACTATGTATCCTTTACCTTGCTTAGGAAAGACTAGAACCGATGCACTTGTCAACTTCTCCTTCAATGTCTAGAAGGCACGTTGACATCTGTCATCCCAGACGAACATCACGTCCTTCCTTTTTAACTTCATTAGAGGTAAAATGATAGTGTCGAAGTCCTTGATGAACCTCCTATAGCCTCCCTAACCTAGGAAACTGTGTACTTTCATTAGCGTCTTTGGCTACTCCCATTTTATCATTGACTCCACCTTCTTGGGATCCACACATACTCCCTCAACAGATATGACATGCCCCAAGAAAGCTACTTTCTTCAACCAGAACTCACACTTGCTAAACTTGGCATAAAGCTGATGTTGTCTTAGCACGATCAATGCCTGACGAAGATGTTGTTCATGTTGTTGATTGTCTCTACTGTATATCAACATGGCATCTATGAAGACCACCACAAACTGATCAAAAAGTGATCAAAACACTATGTTCATCAAGTCCTTGAATGTTGATGGTGCATTGGTCACCCAAATGGCATGACCACGAACTCGTAGTGACATACCTCATCCTAAAAGTTGACTTAGGTATGTCATCCTCTTTGATCCTTGACTGGTGATATCCTGACCTCAGGTCTATATTTGAGAACATTGTCATGCCATGCAACTGATCAAATAGGTCATCTATCCTCAGTAAGGGATACTTATTCTTTATCATCACCTTGTTCAGTTACTATATGCACAACCTCATAGAATTGTCCTTCTTTTTCACGAACAACACCAGAGCACCCCATGATGACGTACTTGTCCTGATGAAACCTTTGCCAAGCAATTCTTGCAACTATCTCTTCAACTTTGCCATCTCGGCTGGAACCATCATGTATGGTGTTTGGGCTATCAGTTGTGTGTCGGGGACCAGATTGATCTCAAAATCAATCTCTCAGGGTGGGGGAACACCTGGAAACTCCTCAGGAAACACATCCTCAAACTCTCTGACAATTGGAACCTCCTAAATACTAGGACTCCTTACCTCAGTATCCACCACATGTGACAATAACACCTCACAACCATGTCTTAAAAGCTTCGCTGCCATCATCACTGATACCGGATACGTTGGAAGAATCATCGTGTCTCCATGGAAGATCCACTTCTCACCACCGTCTATAAATGTGGCCAGCTTGGAACTACAATCCAAGACCACTCTATACTTCTCCAAGGTGTCCATCCCAAGGATTACATCGAACCCATGCATGTCAAGTGGTATGAGATCCACTTGAATGTTGTGCCCCAAAAAGGAAAGGACATAGGAATGACACACCTCATGCAACACCGCAGAACCGACTAATAAGGTTTCTAACAACAAGCTATTCTTCTTACGACTAACATGCAAAAGACAATGCTAAGCACTTCACAAGCGATAAAAGAGTGTGTTACACCCGAGTCAACCAGAATAGATACAAGCAAGAGGAAGATAAATTTGAATGAAATAACTTCATCTGACATGTTACTACTCGGGGGTTTACCACCACCTCTGGATGACTCATAGCGTAGAATCTAGCAGTTGCATGTTGTTGCCCCCATCCTCTGTTTCCATGAGTAGATGATCCGACATGCAATGCTTGACCATGTCCTTGTCCTCCTGCAATGATTATCTATTGTCTCTGAGAGCCCTGTTGGATCTGCCTTGGTTGCTGGGTCACTTCATCATCCCTCACTGGACACTCTCACCTCAGATGTCCTATTTGTCCACACTTATGGCAAGCTCGGTCCTCATACTGTGGTTTAGATGGCCCCGTCACTGACACTGATGTTGTGTTGTGAGCTCCAGCAGGTGGAAAACTACGACATCTACCTTTACTAGGTGACCACTGTGTTAGAGCACTAAACTTATATGGTGATGGTGGTGCGAAAAACCTCAACTTCTTAAAGCCTCCTGATGACTATCCTTGAAACTATGCATACCTCTTCCTGGCACTCATCTCCCATTTCTCTATCATAAATCACTCTATCCTCCAAACAAACTCCACAAATGTGCCAAACCTTTCTCGATTCTCCAAAGCAGCTGCCAAGGTAGACAACTCAGTGTTCAACCCCTTCTCAAAACAGTGAATATGCTTGTCCTCTGTAGCAGCCATGTGAGGACAATATCAAAGAAGCTCCATAAACTTAGTCTCATACTCATTGATAGACATAGGTCCTTGTCAGATCTATTCAAACTGGCTGATCTTCTCATCCAGATAGGTCTGTGGAAAGTAGCTCTGGGCTGAGGTGAAGGCATCATGTCCACCATATGCATCATAGTTGTTGTGAACTGCCCAAAAAATATTGAAAGGTAGGATTTTCAATCATGGCTGGGTCAAACTGGGGGACTTCAGACACTTGATCTTCTCGTGCATGGTTCCTTGCACTAGCACCTAGTGCAGCAACACTACTTTCAGTCGTGTGTTCTTTGTGTTCTCCAGACATCTTTAAGATTTCCTTCTTCTTCTTCTACATAAGCAGAAGTCACCATAAGACAGACTGGAGGATACAAGAATAGAAACAAACCCTAATCCTAGGTCCCTCTAGACTCAATGAACCTAAAGCTCTGATGCCAACCATATTGTGATGCTCTGCGCCACACAAATTTATATTACTCAAAACTTAACTGCGGAAGAATGATTAAACAAATAAGTTATTGGAAAATACTAAAAATTTAAAACCGACTTCATTAAACACCAAATCAGTAAAAACCTTTACATACAAGTCCTTTCATGTCATGAGGCACTTATCAGGGTTGTCATCATCCTATTAGAAAATATGTTTCAAACACGCATATACATACATATCCACATGACCATACGTGAATAGAGTTACAAAAGCCAAAACACATACCGATACTCATCCATAAACACATCCAACAACCATCCCAAAGACCTGAGTGTATAGGGATGACTCTAGAACTCTAACATCAAAAGAACATCTAGCAGCACTTCCAACCTTGTCAGCTACTATCTTTCTTGTTGCTGCTCAACCTCCGTTGCATGATCTCTACCTTCTCGTACACGTCCACCTAAAAAGATGTGGGAAGCCCATGGGGTGAGATTCCAAATCTTAGTGGGAGATATAACTCTCCACCGACTCTATTATTAAGACAGATAGGATGATCAAATCAAGCAGTAAAGTTACAACCATGATAAGCATGTAATTATTATTAACAAAATAAGCCATTACTGAAACATTTTAACATTATAAAAGGAATATGAAGAACATGTAACAAAACTATACAAAATCAAGCAATGCCTCATCAAATGTTTCTGCATTTGTTCCTATTCAAGTATACTACATGGTTGGTTACGTATTTTATTTTGCCCTGAGGATTTGAGTCGTACCACCCAAATCCAACCGACCACTCTCAAGTCAAAATTAGTGTCATATAAGGTCTAGTGGAAGAGTTTGAATCCACGACCTCACCCCTCTCGGTCAGTATGAGTAAATATGCAGTGACATAATCAGTCAGATTGCTACCAGTGACATATAGTCTAGCTGTACAAACCTAGCCCACCTTGGTACAGGTCACAATGCTAGTGAAACTGACCTACGACCTGTAGACGCACTCTTCCTAGAGTATGGCCCGTGACCAAACATGTATCACACATCACTTAGCTACGACCCAAAGCCTCACTCTTCCTAGGGTATGGCCCACAACCATTATTGTATCACACATCCTGGACGTAAGGAGATATTCATCCTCACCCCCCGCATATTAAAAAATATGTGCTCCGAGTTAAACTCGTTTCACCATCTAATACTGACACTGAATGGATCTATGGCACAGAGCAAGCTACATGATTAAGTTCCACTTGATTAGTTAGGTCATTTAAGTGCCTTTTAACATCAATCAAGTTACAACATATAAACTTTAAACAAGTTCTACAAAGATAAGGGCATATTACATTTCCAGAACATGTTTGAGTAGATAAGGTGTGATCTCATTACATTATCACTTGATGTTTGCCAATCACCATTTTTTTCATCACAAGGACCACATATTTTGAGGTAGCAACCCCTCATCTCATTACTGAGAAAATTGTCATTTCATATTAAGCAATAACCATCATTAGGTAATAAGATCCATTTACCTCCTCTTTCTATGATACCAACATCTCACATGCCTCATAAGGCTCATTCAATAATATCATAAACACCATAGATCTTATCTAGCTATGCTTATCAACTCGTGACACATGCATGGTTAGAGACATATTGTAACATCCAACTTATAAAACACAAGATTAATTAAGCAGAAGCGAATCATTTGCAGCAGATTACTGAAAATCACTAAAAATTAAAACTTTTTGCAAAGAGATCCACACATAGGAAATCTTTTTCATCAAGAACCAAAATATAATATTTACATTCTGTTTCATAAGTACACAACTTGTACTATCTCTTCTCGAGGATTACAACATCAGTTGTCCTATTCAACATTATGTATAGATAGCATAAAACCTCGAGGCATCAAGCCAAAATCTCGAGTCGATGATGAAAGCACTATCTATAAATCCCGAGGACCTGAGAGTACAGAGACGACACATAGGACTACTATCTATACCACTAGACAGGCACTATCTCCTCCTGAGATATTACTATTGTCCTCGATGCTGCTGTTGTTCCTTCTCTGTTAAAGGTTTCCTGCCTCTTTGTCTGCGTCCACCTAAAAACATTGGATCCCACAGGGGTGAGACAATTGTAAATTGTCCCAGCGGGAGATATAACTCTTCGCCAAAACATTGTATTGCAATTTAAAGATATGAAACTGAGCAGAGGTTAAGCAGTTTAAAGCATTCTCAACTTTGTAAGCATTGCAACTATTTATGATAGAGCAATATATCATCTATTCTTTTAATAAGGAATAGGAATGACATGTATATAATTTATCCAACATGTTATACCATCATATCAAACTTTTCTTGTGGCACTCAACCTCTTGTTATGTCACCCATGAAACATTCTTGTTTCATTCTGTTGGCCTTAGCCAACCTGTTAAACAATTAAAGAGATATATCAACCATGTACTCATTTATCATTAATACATGAATTAGATTAATACCAATCCTAAATCATCATTATAGGCATTGGGTTATTACAATCCTGTGTTATCACTACAGGCATTTATCCTCTTCCAGGTATTGGACTCTTCCAAACCTGATTACACCACCAGGCATTGGACTCTACCAATCCTGATTTCACAGCCAGGCATTGGACTTTAGCCAACCCTGATTACAGGCATTATGCCTCTGCCAGGTATTGGACTTTAACCAAACCTAATTACATAGCCAGGCATTTGACTTTAACCAACCCTGATTACACAGCCAGGCATTGGACTCTAACCAATCCTGATTTCACAGCCAGACATTGGACTCTAACTAGTCCTGATTTCACAACCAGGCATTGGACTCTAACCAATCCTGATTTCACAGTCAGGCATTGGACTCTAACCAATCCTGATTTCACAGCCAGGCATTGGACTCTAACCAATCCTGATTTCACAGCCAGGCATTGGACTCTAATCAATCTTGATGTCATAGTCAGGCATTGGACTCTAACCAATCCTGATTTTAGGCATTACACCTCTGCCATGTATTGGACTTTAACCAAACCTGATTACACAGCCATGCATTGGACTTTAACCAATCTTGATTACATAGTTCATGGAATTTAATTCCTTTAACTCATCATTGATCATCACATACTACTTTAGGCTATGAACCCTGAGGTTAGCCTACATATCTTTACACATTCTTTATTGAATACAGTTGTTCCTCTTATTAAGTTTATTAAAACATTATCCTTTCTTATAATAAACTTTTATAATCATTTTAGTACCTCTCACTATGCCATAATTGCTCTCATGGCTCATAAGGACCATAAAGCATCTTGTCACCTCTTACTAGGCAACATTTAACCATATGGCTCACAAGGCCATTAAACATCTTGTCACCTCTCACTAGGCAACGATAACATATTACTTCATGTAATACAATAGTAACACCTCTATTCCCTCAATAGGTTAGGGCTTACTATTCATATCATATCATGATTTCTCATGTCCCATTACCCAATTTAGGGTTAGGGTTTCCCATCTCACATTAGGATTTCATAGTTATCAAAGTATATCAACTTTGAGATGCTAACTGTGAAGTATTTCATATCTTGATGTATCACTTTCCTCATCACTTCCAACTTTCTTAAGTTATCAACTTATCTTGGATTAAGGTATTTCCCATCTTAATCCTTTCATCCATTAACCTATCACTCTTACCATGAAGTGCATAGGTTACACATAATAATGGTCCAACTATCTTTAATGATATGGACTCATCTCAGGTTAAGGCATTGCTTACAATAAGCTTGCCTATAATCAAACATTTATGATATTTCACCTTTATAAGGTTTTACCCACTATTTTATTATTAGGGTTCTGGGTTGTCATCATGTTTCCCCAAATTAAAGCTTCATGTATTATAACTTCAATTAGGGTTTCACATACTATCATACTTCATTAGAGTTAGGGTTTACTATTCATCCCAACTAGGGTTTCTCATGGAATCACCCTCAATTAGGGTTTCACATGGAATCAATCTCAATTAGAGATTCTCATGGAATCAACCTCAATTAGGGATTCTCATGGAATCACCCTTAACTAGGACTTCGACTATGGTTACCCACAACTTGGGTCTACTATTCATCTTCATTAGGATTTCATTTAATTGTTCATAATTAGAGATTCACTATTCATCTCAATTAGGGTTTTACATCTCATTTCCCTAAATTGGAGTTTCATATATCGTTACCCTGGATTAGGGTTACATCCTCACCCCGGATTAGGGTTTCATTTAGAATTGCCCTCAATTAGGGTTAGAGTTCAATAGCCCTGTCAATTAGGGTTTATGTTCCTGATTAGGGTTTCATGATCTCTTTACTTAAGGACCATACCCTTAATCTCCTCATGAATCATATTCATGTATGAATTTCATGCTATCATCTTCTTAACTTGATTAGGTTACATCAACTCTCAATCAAGTACATACAACTATGATTAACATAGTGTACCAAGTCATTGTTCTTATAAGCAATTAGGGTTCATCCTTTAATTGGTACTAATCACTTAGTTACTATTAGGGTTTCAAACTTGTACCTTCATTGATTGTCATTACTAATCATCATTGGATCAATGGATCATTCACCACCTTAATTCTCAAGAGATTCAATCACATTGGACCTCCATTACATAAGGTATCCAATTGATTTGACCAATTGAATCTTCAATTACAATAAGTGTCCAAGTGGATTAACCAATTGAGTCCTCAATTAATTTTGACTACTTGAGCCCCAAATGGTCTTGATCTTTCAAAGTACAATGGTTTGAAACCGTTTGGTAAAGGTGGTCACTTGAAACCATTTGCTAAAGCAAGTACTTGAAACCGTTTGCTAAAGCACTCTTAAGATCGATTAGGCCTCAAATGGTTTGGGATCGTTTGGTCCCAAACGGTCTTGAGACCGTTTGGTCCCAAACGCTCTTGAGACCATTTGGACTCAAATTGTATTGATACCATTTGGTCCAAACCTCCTCAAAACCACATGGACCAAAGATTGTCTCAACCTATCAAGTCGATTTGGGGTTCTCAATGTTGATTCCTTCAGTCATTGAATTCATGTAACCAATCATCAATTGGACCCATCACCATACTTCAATTGATTTAATTAGGTTATCCTTAAACTTATTTGACCCTCAATTAACCCTAAATTGATCATCAATTAGGGTTTGAATCAATTTGATTAGGGTTTGGAATCGATGATCCTTCAACATTAACCAATGTGAAACTAGTTACTTTAAAACTATTGGACCATCATCCAAATTGGGCATGACCTGACCCCAAACGGTCTTGAGGTCGTTTGGATGACCTCCAAATATTCTTGAGACCATTTTCCCATGTAAATATCAAAATCCAAATCAATAAATCAAACTTTGGATCATTGGATTGATCAACAAGTCAACATTTGGTTGCACTTCAACTTAGTACCTTTAGATTTTCAAACACCTAACCATAGTCATCCCTAGACCTCCAAACGGTATTGGGTGACCCCCAAACGGTCTTGGGATCGTTTGGATGACCTCCAAATGGTCTTGAGACCGTTTTCCCATCATATCATCATCAACCATGTCATTCAATTAGGGTTTGGATCCTAGGATTGGTCACCAAATAAGCACTTAATTGTATTTCAATTTGGTATCTTTGGACCTTCAAAAACTTGACCAAACTTAACCCTATACCTCCAAACAGTCTTGGGTGACCCCCAAATTGTCTTGAGACCTTTTGGGTGATCCCCAAACGGTTTTGAAACCGTTTTGGTCAATCAACCCAAAGCATCAACTCATTCAATTGCAAAATCAACACTTAACTGATTAGGGTTTATACCCTATGTTGGAATCTTCAAATACTTAACCATACTCAACCCTAGACCTCAAAACGGTATTGGTTGACCTCCAAACGGTCTTGAGACCGTTTGGGTGATTCCCAAATGGTTTTAAAACCGTTTGGGTCAATCAACCCAATTTTCAAACTCAATCACTTATGAAATCATCACTCAACCCGATTAGGGTTTTGGTGATTGATGGACCTTCAACTCATGAACCAATCGGAGTTAATAAATAATGATTGGTGGGTCATTAACCTAGATAATTATGAACAAGTCCCCAAATGGTCAACCCTGGTCAACATCACCAAACGGTCTTAAACCATTTGCTTCTATGCGGTTTAGTGAAACCGTTTCATTCCAAACGGTTTGAAACTGTTTGTTCCAAAACACAAACCGTTTGGACATTTGATTGAAACCGTTTGGTCTAGATATTTGGGGAGGTGTGTGATTATGATGATTTCATCATCATCAAGCTCTAGACCCACGAAATCTGCTGTGATTTCCATGGAAATTGCATCAATCAACCAAATCATTAATTGTAAATAGAGAAATGATCATTATTTGATGGGGAATTGAATGCAATAACAAAGTTAGGGTTTCAAGTTATAAAATCCGCCTCCAATTGAGCTCCAAAGCTCCATGTTCATGGAAACAATGGTGGATGCAAATCCCTTCACCATTTCAAGGCTCGTCCTCAATATTTGAGTGAAAAGGAATGGTTAGAATTGAAGAGGAGATCGAAATAGGAAGAAATCCATAATTTATTTTCGATTTCCACCATGGAATCAAGGTGAAATGGATCAAGAACCTTACCAACATGTTGGGGGTCGTCCTCCTGACCCTCCCAAGCTCCCTTGGCCGTTTCCCAAGCAAGGAGAAGAAGTGGGGTCGAAAAAGCCTTCCATTTGGCTTGTAAAAGGTTCTTTTATAAAAATTCAATGAGAGAGAATATGCTTTGCAAAAATCCATTTAATCCCAAAAATGTGGCCGCATCTTCCCCCTCATCTTCCTTAGGTACAAGGCTATCTTGTTTGCCTCTTATTCCTCTCAATTATGGATGATTTAAAGAAAAGCAAATTAAGCACCTCAATTCATATTATATTAATATCCATATGGAGTGGATATTTCTTTTTCTTATAAAATTGTGTGTGAGTTATCCACTCCCTTGGATATTTTCGTGGTCCTTGCAAGGATCAAGGATGTCACACACACATCTGAATTCAACCATTTTAATTTTGATTGAAGGCCCTTTAATTAATACATTTATTTTTGCCCAAATCGAATTAGGGTTTTAATTAGGATTAAATCTTGATTATTTTAATATCAAGATTCACTCTCCTCCAACTTAATTCAAATGAGGCACCCCTCTCATTTTATTTGATCTACTTGATGCCAAGAAACATTAGGGACCTTATTGAAGTGGTAATTTACATATTGCACCCTGGGTTTTGGGTAAATTGCACATTACACCAAAACTAGGTTTTCATGCACATACATTGCTTTATCAGCTCTTTCTTGGTATTCAGGCTTCCATAAGCCATACCTCAACATCATATTTACTCTCATGATGCTTCAACACATGAGGAACATATTATCATGCAAAATTTGCACTTAAACCCCTCAACTCGGGTAATTTTCACTTTAGTCCAAAATAGGCAAAACATTGATTTCAACAATGTTCAAAAAGGACTAGAATTGCAGCATAAGTTCCTCTTGAGCCCTAATTACTTTTCACAAGATGAGATTAAGGATTTAATCATATTTCTTAATCAAAACACCTAGGTTTAAAGTATAACCCAGGTCAGGTATGTTACACATATAATCAAGAAAAATAATACTTCATCATTACTACCATCCCATAAAGATTCATGTCATTCACACTACATCATTAGGGTTAGGGTTGTTTTAAACCAATTAGGGTTTATAGGGTTGCATCAACAACCAACCTCCATTCATTACTGCCATTATTACTATAGAATATGTTATGAGATTTAAGGCTATAGAAAACAACACTCCTTGGTTGCTCATACAAACACTCCATACGGTAGACTACAATATCGTATAACCCCATCATCAACATGATGTAACATGATTACCATTACAAGGTATCAACTTTATATGGCCAGAAGGATCTTGGTTTCATCATCTACATGTGTCAACTGGACCACATCGAGGTATGTCGGGCAAGCTTATATAAGGTGTATCAGTTTAAGCCTCAAGGTGTCGGGTTAAATACATCTGAGGTACGTATCAGTTTAAGCCTCAAGGTATCAGGTTAGCTACATGTAAGGTGTATCGGCTTAAGCCTCAAGGTGTCGGGGTGATACTTGACATTGAGTGTTGACTTTTCACCATCATAACATGTCGGCTACCTCTATGCAAGGCAGGAGGGGTTAAATTTCCCAAGGCGTGTTGGTTTATCCCTACTTGAAAGGGTATCAGGTTAGACATTATCGTGTCAGTCTCTTACTCAACCAAGGGCGTATCAGTTTGGCACTTCAAAGCATACCAGCTCACATGATATCATCTTAGTATATGACCACAAGACATGTCGAGCTAACACTCTAAACATATTAGTCTAAGGTTTCGGCTAATAAGGCATATTAGTTTAACTCCTCTAGAGCATGTCAGGTTGGCCCCATCAAAGCATATTAGTTTGGTACTCCCATGATGTGTCGGTTTAGGAACCACAAGTCATGACGACCACTCACAACTTTGTGTATGTGTCAATTTGTCATCTTCAACCTTGATATATCAGTCACTAGCTCATCTATTATTATGGCAGGAAAGTACAAGATATGGAAAATAACTAAATGACGTTCCTTCTTCAAATCAATTCTCAAGACCATCATAAACTACTAACATATATTGGATAAACGATTTAGAGATGAGAAACAATATAAGCACATGAAAGAGTGAAAATAATAAAGAAGGCTAAGAGTTATATAACCTACCTCAAAGATCACCACCAAGGCCCAAGCTCCAAAGTCGAGCTTCAAGCTCACAAGCTCAAGGTCAAAGATGACCCACCCAACTTGATCGCCATCACACCTCCAAGGAAGAAGATGAGACCAAGGTTAAGATAGCTTCGAGATGAAAAAGAGGTATCCATGATCCATAGCCAAGAAGAAGAAGAGAGCTAGGAAACATAACTTACCGAGGTAGAAGATGAAAGATCATATGCTTATATTTCTAAATCTTTTCACGCCATTAAACCAGTAATGTGCTTGTATTTCCAAATCTTCCAATATCCAAGATCATGACCTAAGATTATACCAACTATGTCCTAAACATATATCAAGGTTTCCAATCCCTACATCTAGTATGAACTTTTAGATGATCACATGCTATCATTGCCACACATGGCGATCCTTTCTCAGTAGCGATATAGTTCAAAATAAGGTGAATTAAATCAAGTGAAAACTAGAGAGTCGGGGATAATTGTTCATTGACAATGAAAGAACATGTGGTGGAGGCTGCCTTAACACTGGAGGATCATCTTATCTAGAAATTTGTATGACGCCCTAGTGTTTAAATCTTGAGTGATTAAATCCCTATTTTTGATTGGCAAACTCACCCGATTTGTTTGGGAAAAGGAAATTGATAGTTGCAATCCTCTATTTACAAAAAAAATTGAAACTAATATGCATAGAAAGGTAAGAGAGACAATGATTACTTTTTAAGATATTCACATCCAAGTAGTTTATGCAATTCTCAATGATTATAGACTCATGATCTTAATATATATGACAAACCACAAATCACATCCACCTTTTCACATCCACCTTTTCTTACTAAGGCATGAGTTAGTAGGAGAATCAGACATGCACTGGTTTAAGAACTAAAGCAATGATGGGAGTCACTTTTGTGGCTAATAAACCTCTCAATTAAGACTCATTAAAACTCTAGGAGAATGAGTGACTAGTCAGACATTGGAAACTACCTAAGTGGTAGGATTCCCTTACTTTGGATCAATCATTTATGCCCAATCATTTCCTCATTAATTCATCCTAGAAGTAGAGGACCACACTTGCTTTCTACCCTCCATAATGTTTGTCATAACTTATTTTGTGAGTCCCACTTTTTTGGCCTTTCGTGACAAAAAATGGGGATCAAACTTGGCTCAAGCCCGCGGTTCTCACTCTAAACTTGAACCTTTCCACAAGAGAGGAAAACTGTTGACACTCCATTTTTATTCACTCAAAAGAAAATCATCTTAAATGGTAATATTCTTCAAATTAATTTTTAGTAGGGAGTGGATCCCCCCTCTCGGGTCCCACTCCTTACATGTTACATCATGTTGATGATGGGATTATATGGTATGGTAGTCTACCCTATGAAGTGTTTGTATGATCAACCAAAGAAGTGATGTTTTCTATAACCTTAAATCTCATAAAATACTCTATAGTACTAATGACAGTAATGATTGGAGGTTGGTTGTTGATCCAACCCTGTAAACCCTAATTGGTTAAAAATAACCCTAACCCTAATGATGTAGTGTGAATGACATTAATCTTTATGGGATGGTTGTAATGGTGAAGTATTATTTTTCTTGATTATAAGTCTCTAATCATGCAGGTGTCACAAGTTGATAAGCATAGCTAGATAAGAGCTATGGTGTTTATGATATGATTGAATGGGCCTTATGAGGCACATGAGATGTTGGTATCACAAAAAGATGAGGTAAATGGATCTTATTACCTAATGATGGTTTATTACTTAATATGAGGTGATAATTTTCTCAGTAATGAGATGAGGGGTTGTTACCTCAAAATATGTGGTCCTTGTGATGAAAAATATGGTGATTGGTAAACATTAAGCGATAATGTGATAAGATCACACCTTACATGCTCAAATATGTTCTGGAAATGTATTATGTCCTTATCTCTATAGAACTTGTTTAAAGTTTATACGTTGTAACTTGATTGATGTTAAAAGGCACTTAAATGACCTAACTAATCAAGTAGAACTTAATCATGTAGTTTTCCCTGTGCCATAGACCCATTCAGTGTCAATATTTGCTGGATGGTGAAACGAGTTTAACTCAGAGCGCATATTTTTGAATATGTAGGGGTGAGGACAAATATCCCCTTACATCCAGGATGTGTGATACATGATTGGTTGTGGGTCATACCCTGGGAAGAGTGTGGCTTTGGGTCATAGCTCAGTGATATGTGATACAGGATTGGCCACGGGCCATACCCTGGGAAGAGTGTGGTTGCGGGCCCTAGCTAAGTTTCACTATCGCTGTGACCTGTACCAAGGTGGGCTAGGTCTGTACAGTTGGACTATATGTGGGTGGTAGTAGTCTGACTGATGATGTCATTATAGAGGTTCACTCGTACTGACCGAGGGGGTGAGGTCATGGATTTCGGCTCTTCCACTAGACATTGTATGGCATCGATTTCGACTTAGCAGTGGTCGGTTGGATTTGGGTGGTATGACTTGAATCCTCGGGGCAAAATAAAATATGTAAACAACCATGTAGTATACATGTATAGGAACAAAGTGGAAATATTGGATGAGGCCTTGCTTGATTTTGTATAGTATTATTAATCGAAAATATACATGTCCTTCACATTCCTTTTATAATGTTAAAATGTTTCAGTAATGGCTTATTCTGTTAATAATGATTACCTACTTATCATGGTTGTAACTTTACTACTTGCTTTAATCATCTTGTCCATTTTAATAATAGAGTCGGTGGAGAGTTATATCTCCTGCTGAGATTTGGTATCTCACCCCGTGGGTTTCCCACATCTTTTTAGATGGATGTGTACGAGAAGGAAGAGATCGTACAACGGAGGTTGAGCAGTAGCAAGAAAGACGATAACTGATAAGGTTGGAAGTGTTGTTAGATGTCCTTTTGATGTTAGAGTCCTAGAGTCATCCATGTACACTCAAGTCTTTGGGATGGTTGTTGGATGTGTTTGTGGACAAGGATCGATACATGTTTTGGCTTTTGTAACTCTATTCACGTATGGACATGTAGATATGTATGTATATGAATGTTTGGAATAGGTTTTCTAACATGTTAATGACAACCCTGTTAAGTGCCTCGTGATATGAAAGGACTTGTACGTAAAAGTTTTTGTTGCTTTATTGTATAAGGAAATCAGTTTTAAATTTTTAGTATTTTCTAGTAACCTGCTTATTTAATCTTTCTTTCACGGTTGAGTTTTGAGTAATCTTGCTTTGTGTGGTATGGGGCATCACACTCATGATCTAATGGTGACGACAAGGTTATATGATCTAATGGTTTATTTGCCTTAAACTTGATGGTTTTATGTGGGGTTTATGACTCTATGGGTCTGTGCTTGTTGTACTTGGTCCTATCATTTGGATTCGATGATTTAAAATCAATGGTGTTGAGCCCTTGAGTTTGTAGTCTTACCTTTACCCTTGAATCAATACAATTCGATGACTTTGCTTTTATACAATTTGATGGTTTGTTGAGCCCTAAGTTTTAGTGGTTATGGTTTGAAGCTACAATCCGGAGGTTACATCTTGAGTTATGTATGAACACTTGTGGATAGTACATGATTAGATGGTAATGCTTTACGTTGTGCATCCATGGTCAGATAAGGATGTTGTGTGTGAAGGATATGCTTGAACCTAAGTAGGTGTATGAACCTACAGTTTAGTTTGAGGTGTTGATTTGTAACATCACTTGCACCTATATTGTTGAACTTAACCTAACACAATCAAGGAATGATGGTTAATCATACTTAGATTCCTTCTATAATATGATGAAGGAATATTCTCTCTAATGTTTGTTGTAACATGATATGTTAACTGGTGGTTATTGTAGTCTTATGGTTGACTCATTATTTTATGCTACCATGTGAACATCATAGATTTTTAATGCAATGTTATGTTGGACCTGTGTATGACAAGTATGGTGATGGTATGTTGAACCTTCTTCAAGTTTTTGAAAGATAATGATGATCATGTAGGAAATGATGTGATGGTTTTAGTGACCCTTGGGCATGTTTTGAGCCCTTATGGAAGTGTGACCCTCTCTATATCAATAAGGGTCGGTACCCTGGGATAATGTGATAAGGATTGTAAATCTTGTGATGGTGTGATGACAAGTATAGTCTCATGGATGGCAATGAATTAGTATCATGTGGCATGGATATCAAGAATTCTATCTCATACATTTTATATCTTGTTATATATCAATGCTTGCTAGAAATACATTAGGATTTGTATGTCCACTTATTTGATGCAGCCTTAATTCACCCAATTGGCAATAACTAATCAAGTGAAACCCTAATCATGTAGCGCCCTGAGCTGTGAAACCATTCAGTGTCAGAACTTGTTGAATGAGGAAATGAGTATTCCTAAGGGAAAATCAGAGTCACATACATAACATGTTGAGTATGCGCGGATCTAGGGAGTAAACATCCTTGACATCCTAATCCCCAAGTTATGGATGATGGTTGTGGTCATGCCTCAGATTGAGAGTGGTTGAGATCGTGTCTCGGATATTTGTGTATGTGATGTTATTGAGGACAGCTGCAGTCGTACCTCAGATGATAGGGTTTTATATACCCTGGTTGCAAGCATCGTGACCATTATGTAAAGGATAGTATGATGTTAGCAGCTTGACTATATGTCACTATAGGCAACTTGAATGTTATGACACTACATTTCACTCATGCTAACTGCGGGGGTGAGATCTTAAGAAGTCGACACTCCTAGATGTTGTATGGAACTGATTGTGACCAATCGATGGTCAGTTGGAGTCAGAGTGGTATACCTCACTCTCCCCAGGGTTTAATAAAATATGTAATCCAAACATATAGAATATCAGTTAGGGTTATACAAAATGCTTCACATTGGATGATAACCCTTGTATTTCTCTTCTCTCATAGAGATGATGTATATTGCAATAAGAGAAAATAGCCATGCTTATGTTGTTAGCTATATATACTAATTTTGTTGGTTAGGTTTGTGTTGTTAGTTACCTCATGCTACTAGATATGCTATATTGTTAGCTATGCATATACTATTATCCCCAATGATGATGGGAGTTATGTTATGATGTTAGTCAGTCTTATGATGATAATTTGATCTGCTCCTTTACATATAATATTAATCACCCTTGATGTTATGCTATCTATTTAATCTATTTAAAATCAAGATGTTGTCTTCCTCTAAGTATCTTGTTAATCATGTTTATTATAATACTATCTGTTTAATATGCTTAATTGTATAACCTACTATAATCAATAAGTGTTGTTGAGAGTTATATCTCTTATTTGGACATGGGTCTCACCTCGTGGGCTACCACATCTTTTTAGGAGACTGGCAACAACAGTAGCAGACCCATGGCAGTGAGGAGGAGTTGTCGTGATGGACCTTACAGAAGGTTTTATTTAGATGTCTAGTGTGTTCTAGAGTCGTCCTTGTACTCTCAGGTCTGGGCAGGAAAGTTTGTATATGATGTTTCACTCGACTCAAGTTTTTGGTAGCATTTTGATGATGGTATGTGGACAATGATCTTATATATGTATATATTGTGGATGAGGCCATGGAGTAAATGTAAAAGATATTTGGCATAATATGAATATATGCAAGATGTTGGGCTTTTTGTAAATTTTTCTGGATAAGTTTGGAATTTTTAATCGATTTTAATTATCCCCTTTTCATGATATGTGATTAATTAGTGATTAGTCATGTTTTGAGTTTTGATTAATCTCGTTTAGTGTGATGGGTTCTCACAAGTTGGTATCAGATCTAGGTTCACTAAGTCTACATGGACACTAGGACTTAGGGCTAGGATGATGGCTAAGTAAGTGAACATGACATGTAAACATGATGCATACTACCTAATCTCAGTATTTGGATGCCCCGACCAAGTATCCAGTTATTGAAGAAAAGGTAAGTGTTGAACTCTTACATTGTTATCTTTCTGATTGATCTGATCAAGTCGTCATCTTGAAACAATCCAAAGAGCATAATGAATAAGAAATCATGGTGAAAATATCTTAATCTTAACCTAAAGAAGATGAAAATCACATTGTAACCTATCAAAAACTTGAATGTTTAGTAACTAAAGAGAAAGATACGACACCATGAAACCTAAATGTGAACACAAATAAGCTAAAGAGGAGTTCTTGAAGATGTAATTCTAGAAGTTAATGATGTAAAAGAGAGATAAATCTATGATAATAGAATGTTTAAAGGTATAAAATCCACGTAAGAAGAAGAGAATTCATGAAATAAGCGTGATATGATAAGATGAATACGAACGATGATTGATGAATAAAGGTGGAACTTGAGCTAATCTCAGACCAACCTATGTGTGTAAGAAAGTCTTAAAGTGAAAGTATCATTGACATGTAATAGAAATTAATGAAGAGAATGTAAAATATAATGAGCTACCCCTTGGTAAGTAAGGAAGAAACAAGATAACATGAACAAACACTCACATAATAACAATAAATTGTCAACAAGAAAGAGCAATGAAGTATGACAATCATGATAATTCCTATGTTGATGGCAAGGAACCAAATGAGAAAGGTAAAATGATACATGAAAAGCTACAATTTGCATAATGAAGATAGAATCAATAACCCCTTGCTAGTCACCCTTGGACAATGTTGTTGCGTTGTGGGAAGTGTGTTTTCCACGTGTTCTTTCTTTTTTGGGGCACAACTTTCAAGTGGATCTTATGCCACTTGGTACATGTGGATTCAATATAATCCTAGGAGGTGGATACCTTGGTGTGATACATGTATGTTTTGGACTATAGTTCCTAGATCGTGATGGAAATGCTTTTTTTAGCCTTCTAAGAGTTAGAAAAACCCCTCCTATACATTTTGAGTTGGTTATGATGGTGGAGAAGTCGATGAGACCAGGGTGTGAGTTCTTCTTGGCACATTAAGTAGATACCAAGGTGACGAGTTCTAGTATCGAAGGTGTACCGGTAATATGTGAGTTTGAAGATGTTTATCATATGAACTTCATAGCATTCCTTTTTGTTAAGAAAGAGAGAGTTTGATGTTGAGATCCTCCAAGTGCTGATTGGAAAGAAGAAGAGTGATTATGTGATGTTGTATATGGGCTACAGACAACTGGACAAGACCATTGCTAAGGATATATGGTTTGTTGATCAGTCAACAAGTGCTATAATGTCCTTTTAGATAGACCTAAGGTTGGGATATCATCATAGGAAGATCAGAGTGGATGACATCAATTGTAAGGTAACTATGAGTTTAGCAAGTTTTGGAGATAACACGTCAATGTACTTTAGAGACAGTCAACAACAATAATTGTGTGTCGGGTTCAACAAGAGTGAGTTCAGGGTGACTATAGTATCTTCTTGGGGTTATTATATATATGCTAAGTATTAGTCTCAATCCAAGTAAGGAGAAGACAGTGCTGGAGTGGGAGAACCCCTAAACACTAACTGAGATTCAAAGCTTCTTAAGCCTAGTAGGACACTATAGGAAGGTCCATTCAGAATGCCAGCACCATTGCTTTACCCCTAACAAGTCCAACTAGGAAATGTGTACCTTTTTGTATGGAATTACAGGTTTCAACACTGGTGTCAATGTTCTTTCTCAATGCTAAAGGATAAGTTGACAAGTGTTCTAGTTATTGTGTTGCCATGACAAAAGAAAGGATATATCATTTTTTGTAATGCTTCAAGGAACAATTTGGGGATACATGTCCATACAATATATGGTCAACCAAGAAGTCATCTTCGTCAACATTTGCAGATAGGACATAGTTATGTTCTTCTATGTACCATGAAACAAGACATACCAACATCGCTTCAACATGAGGATGTACAGTTGGAAGTACCTCAATTGACAAGATTTTGGATACAACTACAAGTAAAATCGATGCAGCTACAATAGGATAGATAAGTACAAGTGGACAACACCATGATATAGGACATCATATCAGAGTAGCATAGTGGGGAGCATGATAGCTTTTGTAGGTCAGGTGATAAGACAATGTATGATTCTACAACCAGAAAATGGTTCCAAATGATGATGGTTTGAGTGAGATAATACTTTATGAGACTCATCTTCAATACATATGATGTATCCGATAAATACACATATGTATCATAAGGTGAAGAATGTGCAATGGTAGCCAAACATGGAATAGGGTGTGGCACAAGATATGGTCAATGAAACAATTGTAAGCCAGTCAATAAGAAACATAAGAAGCATGCAAAAATAAGGATATAGTGGAAGTTCAAAACAACTTTATGTGGCAAACAAATGGTTAGTCAACCATTCATACAATTAGAGAATCTTCCAAGAACATATGCCCTACAATTCTTAACACTTTGGGGATATCCACCTGATTGATTAAGTTTCTTACTACAACAACCACCATAGGAGCATAGAAATGACACCTTGTGGAGTTACATATGGTAAGATATTCCATGATTGGTAAAATCAAGTATAGCTATGTGTTGATACAACAAACTACAGTAAAGGACATGATGATTCGACAATAGATGGAAATGGTTGAGGATGGGAAACTAAAGTTCTAAGTTAAAATATAATACTAGATTTGTATAGGTTGCCCAATAGTTTCTATGTTACACAATTGAGGAAGTGTCACCCTAGTACAAGACAAGAGACACAGACAATGGAGATGGATTTGGATGAGTATGTTTTCGTATGAGGGGGGTTTCTATGTTGACCCAAGGTGACACATACATGAGTTTTGGGAGAAGAACATGATTTCTATGAGAGTGTTGTGCCATCGCAATGGGATGGAAGTAACCATGTGTGGGTTAGTGTATGAGGTGCATGGGGAGTACCTATCTTTGTTTTCCTTGGATTTTGGGGGCGAAATCCATGTTAGGGATTTATGCTCGTAAGGCCTCTGACCTTGATTTTTGGTTTAAAATTCTTTCTTACCTTAATTGTATGCTTAAAACCCTAATATAACCTTAATATGTGCTTTTATATCATGTGACAAACCTGAGTTTCAAGTTTGGTCCCTTTTGGACACTGTTTGAGTAAGTTATGCAATTTTATGCTTGTTTTGGGCTTTAATGCAATTTACCAATATATTGGGTTTTCTTGTAATTTGTCAGTTTCTTTTTTTGACTCACATATTTTCATACAATTTTTTAGTTAGTTGTGTCATGGGGTGCCTAGATGCACCTTGGTTTGAGGGTGACATCTACCTAGGGTTGAGTTGGGGTTTTGTCCTCATCGATGAGCTACCTTGAAGACTAAATCTCGATGGTATCCCTTGATGGGATCTGATGTTTTTGGAATCCAATGGTGGGTCCTTGGCAGTCCCTATAGGTTTGAAGGTTGATGGTTTCCCCTCTTAAATCTCCTTGGGATGGTGGTTCACCTAGTAAGGTGCTACAACCATTAGTTTTGACCCTTGTGACCCATGGTGCATCAACCGATGGTTACCATGCTTTGAAACTCGATGACCACCCTAGTAAGTCATGATCCGATGGCCTAAAGACTACCACAACCTATGGAGCTTATGGTTTGTATGAATGTGATGCCTTTGACCATGGACACATGGAAAACATGGCTAGACACCTTAACCTTCTCTCCTCTCCCACCAATAGCCTTATATACCTCTCACCTTCCACCCAAACGACCCCTTTAGGCTCTCTGTCTTCCTTCTTGCTATTCGGAGCTCGTTCCCCTTGCTTGGTGGAGAAGAAGGAGCCCAAGGTAGAATAAGGTGGCTGATCTAGCTTGCATGTGCACCAAGGTGATAGATCTACCCTAGTAGAGGTCGCTTGGTGCTTTTTTGCTTGGTTTCTTGGCCTAGGTAAGTGATATCTCCCTCTTTTCCTTGTCTTCTTTGATTTCCTACCTTCTCATCTCTTCTTCTTGGTTGTTACCATGGTGTTCCATGGAGGATCCTGTGCTAGAGCTTGAAGAATGCCTTTTTCTTGCTTCCTTAACCTAGGGTTATGTTTCCTTTCTTGGAGAAGGAGCTAGCTTGGTCGTGTGCAATGCTCAAGCTAGGGTTTCTTCCTCTTTTTCTCAATCTACCTTGTTGTTTGGATCTTCATCTTCATCCTAGAGGCGAATTATGTAACTTTCTCCATGTTTATTTCTTACTTGTACCTTGCATGTGCTAAATCTTGCTCTAAAATGTTGTTCTAAGTAGAAAGGTGGTATCTTTGCCTAGGGTTTAAGCTTAAGTGGTGATTCTTGAGTATTTATCTTCTTGAATGAACCCTAAAACCTTGTGCATGAACCTTCCTTGGTAGAGTAAGCTTGAGACCTTGCATCCATGTGAGAAATGATGGTTTTTTTCACCAAATGATGGTCAATACTTAGGGTTTTTGAGTTGGTTTTCATTCTTGCCTTGTAACTCGATGGTTTTGTGCCTGGTGCTGTTTTGGTTACCATTCTTGTACCAACCAAAGGTTTGATTTAGCCTCTATTTTGGAATCCTTTGTTCTCATGAAATGATGGTCTTAGTGCCCCTTGAAGTGGTGAACTTGATGGTTTTCGTCCCCCTCCAATCTGATGGTTTTACTTGGAGTTTGAAGTTTGTTTCACCACATGTTGACCAAACTCGATGGTCATTCTGGTTCAACACTTGATGATTCCACTGGCTCAACAACCTATGGCCTCAATGGGACAATGATTCAACAACCAATGTCCTCATTGGGTCGATGGTTCAACAACCAATGGTTTCTCTGACTTGATGGTTCTCCAACCAATGGTTTTCTTGACTTGATAGTTCATCAACCAATGGTTTCCCTAACTCGATGGTTCATCAACCAATATTTTCCCTGACTCTATGATTCTTCAACCAATGGTTAATCTAGTTTTATGTTTCATCAACCAATGGTTGGACTGGGTCAATGGTTTAACAACCAATGGTTACCCTGCTTTTAGAGTCACTGGTGCTTTTGAAGTCAGCAAAAGATGGCCCTTCTAGTTGTATAACCGTATGGCTTCTCATTCTAATGGTGGTGATAAAGGTTCATGATCTAATGGTTTTTTCACCTTGAACTCGATGGTTTTATGTGGGGTTTATGACTCTGTGGTTTGTGCTTGTTGTACCTAATCCTATGATTTGTATTTGATGATTTGAAATCAATGATGTTGAGCCCATGAGTTTGTAGTCTTACCTTTGCCCTCGAATCAATACAATCCTATGATTTTGCTTTTATACAATTTGATGGTTTGTTGAGCCCTAAGTTTTAGTGGTTATGGTTTGAAGCTACAATCTAAATGTTACATCTTGAGTTATGCATGAACACTTGAGGATAGTATGGTATTAGGATGTAATGCTTTACCTTGTGCATTCATGGTCAGATAGTAATGATGTGTGTGAAGGATGTGATTAGACCTGAGTAGGTGTATGAACCTATGGTTTAGTTTGAGTTTCTAATTTGTAACATAACTTAGTCCTATCTTGTTGAACTTAACCTAATAAAATAATGGAATGATGGTTAATCATACTTAGCTTCCTAGTATAATATGATGAAGGAATAATCTCTCTAATGTTTGTTGTAACATGATATGTTAACTGGTGGTTATCATAGTCTTATGATTGATGCTTTCTTTTATGCTACCATGTGAACATCATAGTTTTTTAATGTAATGTTATGATGAACCTGTGTATCACAAGTATGGTGATGGTATGTTGAACCTTCTTCAAGGTGTTGAAAGATAATGATGATCATGCATGAAATGATGTGATGGTTTTAATGACCCTTGGGCATGTTTTGAACCTTTATGAAGGTGTGATCCTCTTTATGTTGACATGGTTGGTAGCCTGGGATAATGTGATAAGGATTTATATCTTGTGATGGTGTGATGACAAGTATAGTCTCATGGATGGCAATTAAATAGTACCATGTGGTGGATATCAAGAATTATATCTCATACATTTTATATCTTCTAGAGTTGCTATATATCAATATTTTCTATAAATACATTAGGGTTTGTATGTCCACTTATTTGATGCAACCTTAATTCACCTGATTAGCAATAACTAATCAAGTGAAACCCTAATCATGTAGTGCCCTGAGTTGTAGAATCATTCAGTGTCAGAACTTGCTGGATGGGGAAACGAGTATTCCTAAGGGAAACTAGAGTCACATACATAACACGTTGAGTATGCGTAGGTGCAAGGAGTGTACATCCTTGACATTGTGATCCCAAGGTTATGGAGGATGGTTGCGGTCATGCCTCAGATTGAGAGTGGTTGAGGTCGTGTCTCGAATATCCACATATGTTATGTGATTGGGGACACCTACAGTTGTACCTCATATGTTAGGGTTTTATATACCCTAGTTTTGAGCGTCGTGACCTTTATACCAAGGATAGGATGGTGTTAGCAGATTGACTAAATGTCATTGCAGGTAGATTGACTGTTATGTCACTGCATTTCACTCGTACTAAATGAGGGGGTGAGATCTTAGGACGCCGACACTCCTAGATCTTGTACAGATCTGATTGCGACCAAGCAATGGTCAGTTAGAGTCTGAGTGGTATATCTCACTCTTCCCAGGGCATAATAAAATACGTAATGAATCTGTGTAGCATATTTGTTACGGTCATACAAAACACTTCACATTGGATGATAAACCTTGTATTGCTCTTCTCTCACATAGATGATGTATATTGCAATAAGAGAAAATAGTCGTCCTTATGTTGGTTAGGTTTGTGTTGTTAGTTACCTCATACTGCCAGATATGATTTATTGTTAACTATGCATATATTATTAGCCCTTCTGATGATGGAAGTTATGTTATGATGTTAGTCAGACTTATGATGATAGTTTTATTTGCTCCTTTACATATTGCGTTAATCGCCCCTGTTGTTATGCTATTTGTTTAATCTGTTTAAAATCATGATGACTTTATTTGTTCCTTGAAGTATCATCTTAATCATGTTTATTATAATACCAATTGTTTAATCTACTTAAATGGATAACTTGTTATAATCAATCTCATATAGATAATGTATATTGGAATAAGAGAAAATAGGCATGCTTATGTTGCTAGCTATAACGATTCTAATGGTTAGGTTTATGTTATTAGTTACCTCATGTTGCTAGATATTCTTTACTGTTAGCTATGCATATATTGTTAGCCCTTCTGATGATGGATGTTGTGTTATGATTTTAGTCGGACTTATGATGATAGTTTTATTCACTCCTTTACATATTGTGTTAGTCACCCTTGCTATTATGATATTTGTTTAATCTATTTAAAATCATGATGAATTTATTTTTTCCTCAAAGTATCATGTCAATCGTGTTTATTATAATACCAATTGTTTAATCTACTTAACTGTGTAACTTGTTGTAATCAATAAGCAATGTTGAAAGTTATATCTCTCAGTGGGACATGGGTCTGGACGCATGGATTACCACATTTTTTTGGTGATTGGCAGTAGTGGTAGCAGACCAATGGAAGTGAGGAGGAGTTGTGGCAATGGACCTTAGAGAAAGTTGTTTAGATATCTAGTGAGTCATAGAGTCATCCATGTACTCTCAGGTTTGGGTGGGAAAGTGTAACATCCTCAATTTCATAGCTAGTCTAATCTTATAATGTGGGGTTTTCTAATAAGTGTATGCCAAGGGACCTAATGAACCTAACCATGGCTAGGTAGGTAATTAAGTTCACAAAATTTATAATACAAGTCATCTGGTCAACTAATACTCACATAATGGCTTAAATGTATATGATTATAGTCGGATGTATATGAATATAAATGAATTATTCATGTGAATAATAATGTGATGATTATATAATATGATGACTTGAGTTACATGCTTGACTTCTAGACCACATAGGTCTCCTTATTAAAGAAGTAAACTGATATTAACCTAATGTATCATAAGAAAGTTTTAATATAAATATTATTAGTTAAAGAATTAGTTCCATAACCAAGAATACAATTAAGATTATGGACTCTTTAGAAGGTCGACGAATGGGCAATTGGCCCTAGAATTAAATGCAAGTCAGTTTGAATTAATTAAGGTTTACATATGGATCCTTTATATACAAAATTGGAAATGGATTATCTTGTACTCATAATAAGGGTTAAAAATATTTTAGTACATAGATAATTAGAGTATAAGATTATAAGAGAGATTTTAGATAATTTTGTTTTATCAAGTGGACTAGGAAATTAAATAAGTAATTATCTAGATTTTACCTAAAAGGTTGATTTAGGGTATTTACCCATTTATGTTTGACCTAAGACCATGCTAAATGAAAGACAATGAAAAGATAATCTCAATTCCAAAATTTGGGCTTAAGTAGAATTACTATTTAGTAGAAGTAATTATTTCCTTGAGTTGGACTTTAACAAAAACAAAAGAAAATAAAAAAAGAGGTGAGACTTCTAGTCTCGCAGACTGAAGAATAGCGGCTCCGGAAGAACAGAGCCCGAACAGAGTTTTGTTAAAAGGGGGCTTGGCATGAGATCTAATAAAAGGGGAAGTTGTATAAAGCCTTGGAATCATGTAGATAAGGGGTTAGCACAATTTATATTAGCGTTTCAGGGTTTTTGGAGAGGAAAGGACGAGAACAGGGTGAAGGGAAGTCAGCCGGCGCAGTGTGCCTGCATTTTCGGGTCCCTTGATCCCTACCCCCTTATCCGAGGGTAGTGTTGCCCATGACAAGAAAAGGGTCAAGAAGTGGGTTGGGATGCTTTCTTTGTGATCTCGTCTCTACAGAGATGAAGCCGTCTGCTGACCTGGATGGCCATGACAACACTAGTCAGAGCTTCAAACAGAGAAGGGACGGGAGGCGAGCAGGATGAAGGGAAACGAATCGATCTGTGGGTGAGTATGAGAGAGGCTAGAAAACCTTCGCGTGCTCTCAATCTGGCCTCTACACCCCCAGAACCTGATCTTGGCCGCTGGAAAGCACCCCACGAGGTGGTGCTCTGCTTCTGCGGCGCAACAGGGGATCCCGATCCCTGTGTTCGTGGCTCGCGACCTATAGGAGAAAGGAGAGGCGTCTGGGTTCTTGGGTTGTGAAGCATCCGGATCCAAGTAAAGATCACGAGCCCCAAGTCCTGGAGCTGTTGGGCGTGTGTTCAAATCACAGTGGTCAAATTCAAAAGCGACGCTTCAGATTTCTTTGAAATATGTATTCTTCTAAAATTCATATCTTGGGATTGAGAACTCAGATTTCATCAAACAAGGTACCTACGGAAATCTCTTTAAGTGTGCTATCTCTTAAAAATATTCACAGGATATGATTTCAAGTTATGCTATTTATTATATGTTGGGTATTCCAAACTATATGATTTTGATGTTTTGTCAATTAAAAATAGCAAATGAACTTAGAAATTCATGCAAATTTTACTAAGTGTGTAATATGCTATTCTTAACATGATTTCAAAGTCTGATCTCTATTATATGAAATTTTATTGAGGTTTTTGATATAAACCCTAATTGGGTTTTTTGGGTATTTCACCCATGATCTAATTTTAAATGACCTGAAATTTTAATACATGATCTTTCTACATTATATGAATAGTTTTTTTGGATATTTGATGAAGTTTCTTATGCCATTATATTAGTATTTAGTTTTAGATGAGTAGCCATTATGAAAGAATAATAAATGATTATCTTGAGACAATAAGTGATATATATGTTCCTAATTAAGTCTGATGTTATTTATCTAAATGGTATTTTAATTTGATTTCATAATAGAGTCAAGTAAGATTAGTATGTATGACTATGTTTGAGATTTTCTTCTTATATGATCTATATGTTCATATTAATGCATAAGACGATTTATGTCTTATTTGAGTATAAAGATAATGTTTATTATATAGTATGAGTTTTATTTTATTTCAACACCATGATTTTATGGTGATATTAGGTTAAAGTTATGTATAGTCTAAATAAGAACCATAAGTTGGTATATGTAGTTAGGAAGATGGGGTTTTGAGATTTAGAAATAGAAAGAGGGAATATAGGCTTGGACTGATAAACCTATGATGATATCTAGGTTATTAAAGTTATGAAACTTAGAATTGAGACTTCCTTATCGATGCCATATGTACAAGAGGTAAGTGGTACATGCCCATGAGTACTCATGTTTTAATTTCAGTATGTTTGCATGTCTCCTGATAAGACTTTTATAATTTATATGGTTCAATGTTCTAATATTTTAATGCAATCAAGAATATTCTCATATCTCTATCATTATGTAAGTTCAGATATACAAAATCTCAAATAGAGACATGTTTCTCAAAATAGTTGTGACCCATGGACCAAGTCCATGAGGAAGTTAAAGAATCATGTTCCTACAAGATTTCTTAGAAATGTTCGAAATTAATGAATAAGATTGTAAGATAAGATGTGCAAGTAATGTAGCCATACTTAGTTGGTGAATTGGGATAGTTTTGTATTGATAATTTAAGTACACATATCTTGTCAAGATTTCTTATATTTATAGGCATAATTATGTATTACGATTTCAAGTAGAAACATGCCATTAAGATTTCATACATATGTATAGATATAACAACTAGATTCCATAGAATGAATAATATCTAGAATTTAATTACAATATAAGAATATGAATTTCAGAATATTAAGACATGGTCTACTTTTAGAAGTAAAGGTACTTTTGGGATCACAATGTTTTGTAAAAATGAGTTCATGATGGCATTATGAGATAATGACACATTAAGTGATGATTAGGTTGCAATACAACATTTTATAAAATTTCTATTTTGATATTTAAGGTATATATGCAAGTTCATATGCAATGTTTTAGGGTAACATCATGTCTTATAAGAAGGATTGAACCATCTTGTCAGACTCGATATTTTTTTAGATATGTTGTACTTATGATACTTTCATAAGCTTGACTTAAGATACCTTGTATACTTAGTATTTCTACATTCATGTCAGATCCTTCCTCATAAGACATTAGACTCATTTATGATATTATTGGTATAATTAAGTAATCTTACCAAATCAAAGTTTTAGAATAAGGTTTACCCAGATAATGAGATACATGTTCAGATCCAACAATGAATTTAGTTTAGAATTTAAGAATAAGAGATTTAGATTCAGACTTAGACTACTCACCATGTGAGTAGCCAGATTTTGAATAAAGATACTTGATATGGGTTATAGACCCAATCTCAATTATGTTGTAATTTGAAATACATATCCAAATTCCATAATAGAGTCAGTTCAGACTTGAAAGAGCAAAGATTCAGATTCAGATTTCAGATTCAAAACTAAGTACATGTTTAGTACTCAGTTTCAGATAAGTTCAGATTCAAAGTTTAGTAAAGATAGACTTAAGATAATTAATTCAAAACCTTCACATAATACATTATATAATAAGTCCTCACCAGAGAGTCCCGGGACGATTCAGAGGGCGCACTGCGCCAGACACTGAGGGTGTCACAGAGGGCATGTTATGCCAACAAAGGGTGCGTTGCACCATAGAGGACACTTCAGTGTCAACAGAGGGCACTTTGTGCCAACAGAGGGTGTGTTGCACCATAGAGGACACTTCGGTGTCAACAGAGGGCACTTTGTGCCAACAGAGGGTGCATTGCACCATAGAGGACACTTCAGTGTCAACAGAGGCGGACTTATTGTATAATGGTGGCCACAAATAGATAAAAATCGTAAGTAAAAGATACTTAAGATTAGAGCATGTCTGTAATCTCATCCATGAGTATGATGAGAGGAATTCAGATAAGATATTTATGATCCAGACACTTTGGCATAGGCCATGAGACCCAGAGTATAGGTCTCCAGAAAAGATAGAATAGAAAATAAGAGTTTAAGAAATGAGAGATAATATATTTCTATATTTAAACAGAGTTAAATGGTCGTTTCATATTTATGATGTTCAAGAATCTTTTTAATATTTCAGTTCTTTAGCAATGTATATTTTAGAATACTCATGCCATTTACTCTAACAATTGTTTTCCTAATGCATGGTTGGGGATGTGATGTCCGCAGGTTCTAGAGCAGTTGAAGAACGAAGGGACCAACAAAGGCCTAAGAGACTTTCAAGCTTGCCTAGTGGGGTGCCATCAACCTAATTGATCCTGAGTATTGACATCTTTTTATTATGAACTTATACATAAACATGATGTAGTTTTATGTTGACAAAAGGCTGTGTATGAATTAGTTTTACAGTTTTGCAAAGTGTTTCATTTACTTTTATTGCAATGTTTATCATGTTTGTGACACTCCCAGATGAAAGAAAAAAAAAATTTGCTTCCGCTCATGTGATATAAAAATCTGGGTGTTACAGAAAGTTTGTATACAATGTTTCAATTGACTTTAGCTTTTGGTAGCATTTTGATGATGGTATAGGTGGTATTTATGGATAATTCTCTTCTATATGTATATGTTGTAGATGAGGTCATGGAGTAAATGTAAAAGATACTTGGCATAATATGAATATACACAAGATGTTGGGCTTTTATGTAAATGTTTCTAGATAAGCTTGGAATGTTTGATCAATTTTAATTACCCCCTTTTCCTACTATGTGATTAATCATTGACCGATCATGTTGAGATTTGAGTAATATCATTTATTATGATGGGTTCTCACAAAACAAGTGTCATCCAAGTAAAGAGAAAATCATAGATCCGGAACCCATATAGTTAGGAGAGGATATCTTCTATGTCAAAGGTCCTATATAAATTCTAGATCATAGAATTTGGAAGCTTAAGAAGAGGGAGATACCCCTGGTGAAGGTCCTTTGGAGAGATCATGGTGTATAAGAAGCTACATGGAAAGTAGAGTAAAAAATGTGTAACATGTATCCTTTCCAATTCTAGGATTTTTGAGACAAAACTTTTATTAGAGGGGGAGATTGTTACAACCCATAACTCTTTCTTACTGGTAATTTTAGGGTTAAATATAACCTTAACATTAATTATGCTCTTATTAGTACTATAATTACCTTGTACTTTATCTAGGCTCAGTTATCTTAAGCATTTGTTTGGATAAGCCAAAATCATGACATGAGCATTACATGAGATATGAGCTTTAGTTGGTATAGAGATAACCCACACCTACATGTGGGAAGAGGATTAATGATATTTGAGAAAATATTTAGTAAAGAAATTATTACTTGAAAATCTTGTCAAACTAATATACTAGGATTGTTAAGAATTCAATTAAAAATCCAACACAAAAAATAATGAAACAAATCAGAGTGAAAATGAGAGAGTTATGGAAATTTTAGTAAAGATGTGCTGAATTGGCTTTAATCTGCTTTTTCATCTGACCGACGACCACCCATGCCAAATGCTAATGGTTCAGACTAGACTGATGGCCACAAGGACCAATGGATACACAAACCCAATAGGCACACATAGTGATGGCCACACAGACTAATAGAAATGAACTACACAGCCGCCTAGGATAACCGATCAATTTACTGACCATAACTTTTGCTTGGACTTAAGTATATGATCATTATTGCCGCTCTTTATAAGCCTTTTTCCATAAATCTCCTAGTTAAATTATCTTGAATTAAATATTCCCTTCCCCTCACGGATAATCCAATTTCCTTTACCACACAAAATACAAATCTTCTAGATAACAATGAAGATCCTAAATTAATTCATTTCTCTCTGCTTGATTATTTTATTTGGATTCTATTTAAAATCTACCTTTTCCACGATCTTCTCCAAAACATTCTTGAAATATCCATAAATCAGGAAAATCGACTTTATGTAGCCCATGTCACTAAGCGAATCACAACAATCTGTCAGTGACACGTGGTGGATGGCCTCAATATATAGGTCACGCCTCATGGTGCATCGACGTGATCCACCACCTCTTCTAGAATTTTTCAGTTGAAAACACCAAAGGCTAAAATCTACCTATAAATAGACCCCCACACCCAATGTATTCTAGGCCCTTCACATCTCTCCTGAAGCCAGATAAATGACTATCTTCCACTTTTATTTTCCGCACGTATCAGAGGATCCTTCCTCTGACACCAACTACTCTGCTAATGTTGGTAGACTGTTTAATAACTACTTTCTCTACTACATCCATATAAATAACTATTGCATGCTTTGATCCATTTATAATTGTTTATATATGCACATCCTTTCTCAAAGCTCTGATTTTTCTCTATGAAATATCTCTCTCACCTCTATCTCTCTTCCTACACATCAATCCTAACTGCCAATGATGGATCTCTGATGTGGGATAACCTGAGGCGATTGGGACCATAAGACACCTAAAAACTAGGGTATTTGGGCTAGGATGGGAAGGCCACAACCATATCCAGCCCTAAAGGTCTGCCAAAACAAAATGGCTTTTTATCATGTTTTCTGCCATTTTCTCTAACAACAACCTCGATCGATGTTGTTTTTTATCCGCGATGACTAAAAAAGTTGCAATACCGCCATTGTGTTATATGAGGCGCTAACACCTTCCCCACTCACCCAACTGTTAAGAGTGCTCAAGATGGATACCTTGGGTATTAGACAAGTTTCCAGATCTAGGGTGGTCTTCATGTCCAGTGACTGTATATGTAAGATCCTCAAATTTGGTAAATTTGAACTAAAAGTATAAGGTTTGATTTGATGAGAAAATTCCCTATTTGTAATTGATAGAATAATAAAGCTACCCACTTTGTGGCATGTGTTCAACCCCTGGCCCAAGCGAGGCCCATGAGATTATTTGCTTTGAAAATAGATCCTCATGATACAAACTTATGAAATACAAAAAATTATGCTTAAATGACTAAGAATGGCTTAATGGGTTGTTATATAGTCAAAATATAGGATAATAAAAAGGTTTCCAAAATATTCTAAGATAATGTGATTTAGATAATCAATTGAGTAATTATCTGACCCGAACTTGCAAGTTAAGTCTTGGGCATCAAATAAGGATAATTTGATCCGAATTTGGGAATAATCAAATAAAATGAGGAAAGTAATATGATTCTAGAATTTGAGATAAGAAGGATTTTCTATATGATATAAATAATTATTTTAAAGAAATACTAAAACGGAAAATTTCATATATGGGAATTATTCCAATAAATCTCAAAAATTAAATATAAGATTGGGAAGGAATTAATGAGTTACCATCCAAATTTTATATCAAAAGGATGCTTGTAAGGATGCGGGATAACCCCCTTACTAAAGATTTGAATAATAAAACATCCATTCCAAACACACTCAAAGGTATGCTAGAATAGTGCAAAATTTTCAAACTTCAATAAATGGTATTCAAAACAACCAAAGTATAGAAACAGAATAAAAAATAATGACTATATTCAATTTATAACAAGGTTATTACAAAAGTACATCAAAATATCCCATAAGAGTTTACGTGTATGATACAACATAAGGATCTTAGTAGAGGGAAATCTAAACCATAACAATTTTGTCTCCAAGCTTTAACTCCTTAAGCTAGTCCAAAACTTCATGCCTTATCATCCAAGTCCTTCATCTAGGGTTGGAATCATACCCCAACAAGAAGAGAAAATAGATGACATCAACAAAGGCTAGTATGTGCATACTAAATAGGAAATCGAGCAATATATGGAATAAAGGACATAAAATATAAAAGGCTTCCCATAGAAAGGATAAGGACCACCCAAATGGGTATCGAGAGAAAAGGAATTGAAATCATATGATAACAAAAGAATATTTTCCATTAATAAAACATAAAGATTGTGCCACACAAGAACATGTAAAGAATTAGGGCACACACCCCATATCATCAACCTGCATGCATGTGAGATAAACATAGCCCTAGAATAGTATAAACACAAAGGCGGCCATGTCTCATAAACTTGAAACCTAATAGAGAAAGGAATATTGCTAATCTCCCAAATATATAAAACATGGGCCAAGAATCACACATCTTGCCCTGGGTATGAGGTTCCTTTCCATCCCCAAAGAGCAGGAAATATCACATATGCTCGGTAGGAAATAACACATCTGCCATAAAAACCAATGCAATTACATTACTCTAGTGCTACTAAATCACATAGCATGTTAAATGTAGAGGCAAGTAGAAAGTATAGTCATAATATATAAACTAGACACCACATAAGTGACCAACATATACATCCACCTCATAAGTGGGCAAAAGACATCACATGGCATCTTTTAGAGTTCCATCATGAACAAAGCATAAGATACGAGTTTAAAAGAATATCCATGATCACATGATCAATATCAAATAAGGTAGTTCACATGAACCATGATTTTCAAAAGAAAAGACATTGGGTATAGGCTAATGTCCATAGGGAAAAGAGAATGAATAAGCATAGGTGAATTGCTCAACATAGAAGAATAGGGGATACATCATATATTTAGAAAGAAGAATTAGAAATTGCTCAATATAGAAATAATGTGAGATGCAATCATACCTCAACTTCAGAGTCTAAACAGTCCAAGTCAGTCCTAGATCCAATCCTAGGCCTCCAAAGAACCTCTAGGAAAGGTGGACAGGTCCAATAAGTAATGTTCCCAAGCTTAGAGAGGCTGGTTTCTCCAACAAATCTCCTATCTTGAGCAAGAAGCACCTTCTCCACTTTAGAGGTGAAAACCCCTAACAAAAGAACATGGAGATGAGGTGTTTATGGGTTCTAGGTGGGGTTTCACCATGGAAGTCCATGGTTCCGACCTGGAGGAAGGTGGAAGGAAGACTAACAACATGAAAATAGGGAGGGAAAGGTGAAAACTTACTAGTTTTGGTCGAAATAACCAAGGAGGAGCTTAAGAAATCCTAAATAGAGAAATTTGGAACCCTAGGAGCCTTCTTCATCAAAGTAGACACCTCCTTTTACCTTGGGACAACACCTTTGTGGAAAAATAAAGTAGGAATGCTGCTTTAAGCTAGAGGAAATAAAGGAGAACAAGAATTTTTGAATTGGGAGTTGGGAAGGGGTAGATATGGCTATATAAAGAAAGAGTCAAGTATGAGGTGTCTATGAGACTTTCCATGTGTCATGTATAAGGGTGTCCATGGTCATGAAAGCCTTTATGGATAAGGAAGAAGTCAAGCATGAGGTTTCAAGTTACTTTCCATGTGTCCAATGCTAAGGGTGCCCATGAACATGCAAGCCTTTATGGATAAGGAAGAAGTCAAGCATGAGGTGTCCATGGAGCTTTCCATGTGTCCTTAGCCTAGGGATTTCATGGCCATGTAATAGGACAACTCATAGAAACTTATTGACTATAAAATGTCAGTTTATGGAAACTTATAGGCAATACCAACCGACCTCCAATCAAAGAAATAACCCCATTGGTTGATAGCTTCTAAAGATAAGCTCATTTATAAAGAGAGTAATCCCTAAAATGCCATTGGAAAGAAACACCTTCAAACCAAGGTGAAAATAGGTGCCCCATGGTTCAAAAAATAGAGAATGATAAGGTAATATATAAGGATTATAATGCATGTGACAATTTGCAAAGAAAACCTCCCAATCGGGTAAATTGCAGAAAGTCCAAAATGTACCTAAAATTACATAACTTGTACGAACACCATCCAAATTGGATCAAACTTCATCCCCAAGTTATCTTTGGTGTTTTGAATATGAAATTGCCATTATTTCCACATTTTTAAGTTATATAATCACATTATTCATTACTTATGCCTTTTACTCATTTTCTCTCTCCTAAACTTATCTTAATATTTCAAGGTTGTCCAAATTAGATGAAATTTGACATGTAGGCTAATTTTGATATGTAGATTTCGAATTTGAAGTTTGTTTCCACTTTTGAGACTTATTTTTATGAGATATGTCATATGGCCCATTAACGACCCATTATCTAAACTATTCATCCAATTAAGTTTCTTATCTTCTTATTACCACCAAAATGAGTTATGTGGCATATTTTATGTATCCATTATAAACCTAAGATTAATGTTAGAATATTAGGTTGCATTAAGGTGATATATACGTGCATTAGCTCATTGGGGTTATACTAAATATCTATTTAGGTCTAACCTTCAACCTTGTTTGGCTAAGTCCAAACTGTCAACTTCCAGGGTAGGGTCTGAGATCTAGTATGCTACAATGCTCCTAGTAGCCTATAGAAAATTGAGAATGAAGAGGGACTTGCTTTTAATAAATTAAATTTTATTCCCTTGTTTGAAGAGAGAGTAAATGGTGTCTATAAGCATCCCTTTGACACCAAACTTGGCCCAATGTAATATTACAGGGTTTCGAGAAACATATCCAAATTTGGGATAAATTGGAGTAAATATGAGAGATGGATTTTCTAATTTTCCATATAGTGTATGATTAAATGGTTAATAATAATATATGTCACATTTGATGTGACTAGGACTTTAGGGAGGCAAGTTGTTGACCCCCTTTATTTGTTGCACTGGGAGTGACCCTTGAATCCGCAATCAACAGATTTGCCTCCTAGATCGAATAAAAAAGGAAACACATGCCCCACTTGCTCTCCTCCCTCCGACTCTCTTGCTCCCTCTCCAGACTCCTCTCACACCAAAAACTTATCCATACCTTTCCTTTCTCCAATCCAAACTAATTGATAAGTGATTTAACAACACTTGGTGCCTTGGACACCAAGAAAAGATTGTTCGATCTCTGTGGCTCTTAATTGGCAAGAAGCCAAGGATCAAAGCCCTAGGCCATCCATTTATATTCATTATAAAAACAATCCCTGAAGCTTTTTCTCTCCTCTAGAAATTCACCCTCACCTGTGACCTTGAAGAATAAACCCAATATTCCCTATTCTCCCTCAGCATCACTGCATAGGAGAAATCGAGGACGCCATAGGGAAGCCCCACATCTAGGCCTTCATAGTAGCATACAAGGCCCCCCTTGGCTTCTTGAGGACAAGCTGAGAATAGTCAGTCTATTCCCGAGCCACACCTACTTCTCCTTCCCCTCCTTTCCCTTTTCTTTGGCAAGCGCTTCCATCGTGGATCGTTGCTCCTCTTCACACAGGGAAGGAAGGCAACATCTGTTTGATGAGTTAATGGTTCAACCAATCTATGAGATCCAATGGTCAGAGCATGGGTCGAGATAGGGCGGGTGTTACACCTACATCCCATGATAACCATTGATTGTGAGATTAAGGCATAAGTTGAGGACTTATCGTAATGCAAATATCACTCACGACTTTTTCTTCTATTTCAACTCTTTGTTTCATCACATTCAATCACATAAACTAACTTTACAAGGGAAATTAAATCTCGATTACTCCAATCTGATTTTAATAATAAAGATACATACCTAACATCCATTCCTCTTCTCACACTTCCATACATATGACTTGATAACATATATATACTCTGTTAAGAAGAAACCAAAGTTACACATCATCATTTACAACTATCTCAACTCTATATAGGGATCTAGAGTGACTAGGACAAACTAAACTTAACTAATCTCATGCTTAAAAACCTATGGGAGATCCTCTCTGATGCATCATATTTTCAGTCCACGTGCTTTTCCTACAAATTTGTGAGTAGAAGGGTGAGCCTATTCCCTCAGTGAATGAGTATTTCAAAGAAACAATTTAAAGCACTTTAATAGTTCAAATTATATTTTTGAGCATATGAATTTAAGTATAACAATAATGATGTATAAAAATAATAATCATTCATCACTATATATAATTGGTAGCATTACTCTGGATAAGAATGAGTAAATCAATAACTGCACATGCTTGAATTATCACAAGGGAGCTAGTAACTTAGAAACATACAAATAATAGGTTACTCCAGATAAAGACAAAGTAATAGTAAATGATTGCACACTCCTATTTATCCTCACATTCATCTTATTATGTCCTGGACCCACACGAGATGTACCACAATATGTGAAAGTATCACAACAAGCTACGATATCACTATACAAGACTTAGAAGCATGCACGGGATCCTAAGTCTATAGTCTCAATACCACATTTGCAGCTAGCATCACCATGTTTGGCTCTTGGCGGATAATGGGAGTGGCAAAATATCTCGACTCCTCCTCTCAACCTGGGTACTCATGCCTGGAGTCAAATCCCTCAGGCTAGTTGTGCACTAGTGGACCTACCAAAGATGTCCACTGATCACCACAACTCATAACTCAGGTACCACTGGCATCCCCAGTTGGTGTTGCATACCAATTCTTTAAGGAGTCCGTCCTCACTGTCCTAGAACCCCACACCCTACTGGTGCGCTCCAACTTACCTCGACCTACGTGAGACCTCCAGTTGGGAAGTACATTTCCTCCCCACAATGCAAGCCTCTCGTGAAGATTCTGTAGTGTTCAGGGAATCTCAATGTTTGATTCACTCTTTAATTTTACAATTCAATCATCAAATCATCATTTCTTAATTTAACCTCATAAACAATCCTTTTCATAAATTTTCATCAATCTATATCGCAAACTGAGCAACTGTGCAACACCACTTATCGTACTGAAGTACACTGAATTGAAAATACTTGATTCGCCGAATACCCTTTCATTAGGGTTTCATTAACCTCATGGTTAACCAAGCACTATGAAGGCCCCCCTATATTATAGTTGAGTGCCTCGAAGAGCCTCCTTCCACACTTAAACTTAATCACTTGATACATCCATTAGAGTGAGTAGGAGATTTGTAAGAGAGCTAGTCCTACATGTATATCTTGTGAGGCTCTCACTTCCTCCACCTCCCAATCTCTATTTCTACCATGAAGATGAAGGTTCTCTCTCTTGGCTAAGAGATGTGAAGAAAAAGAAGGGAAGGAGTCCCTTGGTGAAAGCTTATCGTCTGTGAAGGTGAAGTCAACAGTGGATGATCTAAGAAGAGTGTGTAACTCCTTCAAGGTGGAAAACTTGTTGCAAGAGTGGGTAAAACCTTGGTGAAGGCATAAGACTCTTTGCAAAATTGGGTAAGTCCTTGATGAGGTTTAAGACTCGGTCTTGGATATGTAAGTACTTTTGTAGGTTGTTGACTCCCTTCTCCTCAAAGGGAAGGTTGGGTATCCTTGTCACAGAAAAGGAAGGCCGTGTATTGTAACTCTTACAATAAAATACAATGAGTGAGACATGGTTGAAAAAGCCACTACTACAGAACATACCTTTAGTGTCGGTTATTTAAAGCCTTTAGTGTCGGTTTCTAAGCGACACCTATGTGGGCGACACTAAAAGTCCACCCATTAGGCGTCGGTTCCAAAACCGACGCCCAAACTCTTTGCGCACCACCGAAAGCGCGCCATCAAGGGACTATAGGCGTCAGTTATTAGATAAGAAACCGACACCCAAACTCTTCGTGCGCCACCGAAAACGTGCCATCATGGGACTATAGGCGTCAGTTATTAATTAAAAACTGACGCCCAAACCCTTCGCGCCACATAAAGGGCGCCATCTTGGGCACTATCAGTGTCAGTTATAAGTAAAAAACTGACACCATATATCTTCGCCCCACGACCATGCTGTCCAGCACGGCCGTGGTGTTAAGGAAATAGACGTCGGTTGATTGTAGGAAAACCGACACTATATCATTATGTGTCGGTTATTTACAAATAACCGACGCCTATTGTTTTTTTTTTCCTGTCAGTCTGTAGACCTGCTGTGGCTGGTCGTAGGATGAGAAACCTGTTCAGTTCAGTTATGAACTGTAGGTTTTATGACATCCATTGATATCAGCCGACAATAGGCCGCAAACCTGCAAAATTAACAATAAAAAAGTAGCACATGCATTTAGCAATGCAACCTGCAGTTCCATTTTATTTTCACACATTTATAAACATTCACACATGCTAGCAATCTGTAGTTCCATTCATTCACATTCACACATGTAGAAACATTCATATAGCAACCAACACTTTCATTCATTTTCACTCGGACACATGTAGAAACATCCAGACATGTAGAAACATTCACACATATATTATAATTCAGAAATTCATTTACAAAGTATCATTGTTTAGTCATTATTCGCTATCAGGATCCCAATTATATTTTAAAGCCCCCACTAATTGTATGGCTTTTGCCCATTCTTCTCTTACTTCATTTAATTCTCCCATTGTATAGGGAGCATTAACATTTGGTAAGTCCTTTCCTGTAATGGGGTCAGCTTTAAACACCTGTAAAGAGAATGATGTATATATATAATTAATGAGCTATAAATAAGATTGATATATTTTGATCATATTATCTAATGAGACTATATAATACCTGAGCAATACATTCGATATCCAGTACGGCATGTTTGATAATCATGTGCATATATCACATGACATAGTATCCACATGCCCATCCGTTGTCTTGTGTAGCACACTATAAATTCAAACATACAAAATATTAAAAAATACAACTAATTAAGCATTGTTCACATAAATAATATATACATATATTGCAGTCGGGAACTTACTTTCACGTTCTTCCAAATTATTGGCTGGTTCTTTTTCGTGGGGACCTTTCCTCTAGCCTTTTTGTACTCCTCAAAACCCCTACATGTTAATGTAACACAGATTATTGCAATTAAATAGTAATGTAATAACATATGTTAACAAATATGAAAAATGAAATATTTCTCACCGAAATATTTCCATTTTCATTATGTGTCCAAATCTTGTATTCAATTTACCCCCCTTAGGATCTAGATAATACACAGTGAACGTCTCGGGGGCAATAACCAATAACTCCCAATGCCTACCCCTAGAGGAAAAAAAGTTAAAAATTAATAACTCAAAATCCACAATAAAATGTAATTTTCTTAAGTCCAAATTATAATAAGCAAAGTAAACTTACTCTACATTGAATGGAGCCATCATCACCGTCTTCTTTTTTACAGCAAAATTTGAAAAAGACTCACAACAGTATTGTTGAACTGATGTAGGGTCTTTAGCTACTAGACTAATCAAGGATGGAATAAAAAACCCTACATGTTCGAATCCAAAATCTACACATATGTTGTCTAAGTAGCTGCAAAATATGTATTAATTACGCATGCATTAATAAATAAGAAACCAGATCACCAGATCATACACAAGGTATATGGATGTATAAAGAATATCTCACCTTATCCATAGCTCTATCACAGATGTATTTAGCCAATCATATCAAAACAACTCCAATATATCTTGTATAAATAGTTTTGTTTCGTATGACTGACCTGTAGAATCTGAATCAGAAGAAACAGTTATAGGGGAGTTTATATCATGTTCCCCTAACCATACTGCCATACCCCTACAGTTAGGACCTAACGGGACAGGTAGGTCCTGTGGAACCCAACTAGGTAATGCAGGAGGTAGAAGTGGAGGCCTAGATGCTGTGGGTGGCTTCTTTTTAACCTGTATATATATATATATAATTTCAGATCAACTGCCAGCATATACACACACTAACAATTGAACGTAATGTAAATTTACCATACCTTATCAATAAAGAAGACATCCGCTTTTAGCCACAATATCACTCCGCCTACTGCCTCACCAAGCGTTTCACAATCTGGGTGGGCATATGGTAGTAGAAGATCCATCCACTGGGGGAATATATGTATCGGGCTCACTCGAATCCAACCAGCTGGTACTGGAGACCTGTGACACGTTTCCCCTGGTACGGATGGGTAAGCCGACGCCTCTGCCACGACATATTCTTTACTTTTTAGACGGCATGGCTTCAACCCTTACAAATTTTTGTGTAAAGAATGTTATATACATATATACATATCATCTTTTTTTGAAACGACTACAATTTCATATATACGTATCATCTTGAATTAAAAAACTAGTTACTATGTCATAAAAATACTTACAGTGGATGTGCTAGGTGGTGGTTCTACAGGATTACTCCCAACCTCTGCAGTAGGAGTAGGAGTAGAGTCTGCAGTAGGTATTGTCTGGTAAGTGGTAGTCTGAGATGCCTGTCACTTTTTCATTGCTTCTTCGAGTTTCCTATCAAATAGCTTATCCACCTATACATGGATAAAAGAAACGTCAAATTCTAATTTTTGAATTCTCTTTTACAGTAACATTATAAAGAAAGAATATGTTACCTCTTCTTGTAAAAGTCCCGCTTTTGGGACATGTTTGCGCTGGGATGACCCAAAAAAAGATTTGATGCCCACACCAGCGCCTACAGCCCTAACACGTCCAGGATGCTCTGGGTTACCCAGAGCAACTGTCAATTCATCCTTTGTTCCCTCAGGGATGAACTTTCCTTATTTTCTCAGCTCGTACAGCTCCCGCTAATCACCAAAGCAAAAATTTGTACTTAAGTAAACAACATAAATAATCAATATTCGAATGATTGCTGTAAGAGTTGTATTTTACCATTTTTGCAGCCGCCTCAGCAGTTGCGGCCTTAGTTATTTCTCCCTTCTTATTTTGCCTCCCAGCTATCCAGACATCATGGCGAGGCAGAGGTGTGCTACCTATGGTAGAGGACTCCTGAGTAGCAGCAGATTGAGTAGCAGTAGCCTCAGCCTGTAGTCTTTGGCGAACGCCTGCATACCCCTTTGGACCCATTGTGTGGTCATGCACATTCCGTGCACGCCTTGATCTTTGTGCCTCACTGAGGGCCTAGTTAGTATGCAAATTAATGATTTGGTTAGTAACACTAAATGTTAATCTTGAATAAGTGAATACAACATATATTAATTAATGAGATTGAGACTAATGCCTAATACCTTGAATTCATCAGTTTGTCTTGAAGCGACAAACGCGTCCCATTCTTCTTTGTCCAGGAAGTTCCACTGTTCAGTGGCTGTCTTCTTCCTCTTGTCGGCTTCTTTTATGTATTCTCTGGTGAGATTTGTCCTATAGTTCCTTAGGACTCTCCCACAGCGTTGCATCATGCATTTACGATGCAACTTTTCATCCAATTCAAATACACTCTACAAAATAGAATTGCTATTAACTAGTATCTAAAAATTTAGTAATCTACAAAATAGAATTGCAAATTAATAATAACTCACGCATAAATCCCTCCATATTAAATCTTTCTTCTCCTTAGAAACTTTATGCCAAGAATCTAAGCGACAACCGTAATGGCTATGAGTAACAAACCCAAGATATGAAATAAATGAATTGCGATTCACACCACATGCATTTCCTGCATTATCGAAATCCACAACAAGTTTGGGTCCATTGCCCTTTTGCGCAATTAACTTCTTCATCATAGTGATGCCCCTTCTCTTGTCAACTTTTTGGTGTTGTTGATCAAGTGCCTCGAGTGCTTCAGATGGTACCTGTGCATCATCAACCTAAAATTTGACAAAATAATTCACATTTACAAGATATAACTATAAATGGACATATAAATATAAATATATGATATATTTTTAAAACTTACATTGTGAGGCGGTGCATTGATGTCCTCACCCTCACGGTAGTCATCATCACGGTCATCAGGAGAATGGTCAGCCATCTGCAAATTCACATTCAAATTGTAAAGTTCACATTGTAAAGTAGTAATTCAAAGTGTAAAGCTCACATTGTAAAGTAATTCAAATTGTAAAGCTCACATTGTAAAGTAATTCAAATTGTAAAGCTCACATTGTAAAGTAATTCAAATTGTAAAGTTCACATTGTAAAATAATTCAAATTGTAAAGTTCACATTGTAAAGTAATTCAAATTCTAAAGCTCACATTGTAAAGTTCACATTCACATTGTAAAGTTCACATTTTATCAATTAACAATCCTTTATTGTGATCTCCGTGCACATACAAGTCATCATTAGCTTCAATATTTGTTGGTGTTGGCAACCCAACTGAGAATGGACTGGAGTCATCATACTTATCATAATACTGTTCTTCATCTATAGGATCTTCAACGAACTGTCTTTTACCATGAAGAACAACCGACCATTTATCATTTGCAGGATCATCGATATAAAATACTTGTTTCGCCTGTGATGCCAATATGAATGGTTCAGCCTTCTCGCCAATCTTTTCAAAGTTCACTAAAGTGAAACCCAATTCATCCACTATAACTCCTTTGGTGTTATCAACCCAATTACATTTGAAGAGCAGAATTCTGAAATCTATGTAGTCAAATTCCCATATGTCTTCAATGACACCGTAATATGACATTTTAGCTTCACGTGGACTCTTATCCTTTGCACTTGCAAAAAACATAGTCGATGCTTGAAGGGTGACCCCACTGTTTTGGACGACACTCTTATCATCTTGGCGCTTTGTGTAATATGTGAATCCATTAATGTCATACCCTTCATAAGACATAACAGTCAACTTTGGTTTAAAGGCGAGGAATTTGATAGTTTCAGTAATATCATCTGGTGTTTGAGATAGTTGATGTAAGACTTTATCTTCAAACCACTTAATAAAAGTCTTGTTATGCTCTCTAGCAAGCCACATTGTATTCGCTCGAGGATATTGTCTTTTGATGAAATTGGTATGTTCCTCGATATAAACGTTCACTTCGTCCATGTGGTGTAAAATATACAAATGACCTTGTTCCAACTGCTCACGGCTGATTACTTTCACACGTGAACCCAAAATTCCTTTGCCAAATAGCTCGTCAATATTCTTGTCATTATCAAGAGTGTCATTACCACTGAGAAAGTCATTGCAGAAATCCATAACCTCTCTTGCCACATAACCTTCAATTATACTCCCTTCAGGCCGATAACGGTTTCAAACATCACCTTTAAAAACGCTCATGTATCGTTCAAAGGGATACATCCAATGCAAGAAAACCGGTCCCAAGATTTTCACTTCCCTAGTCAAGTGGACAACAAGATGTACCATGATATCAAAGAACGAAGGAGGGAAATACATCTCAAGCTGACATAGGGTAACAACCACTTCTCTTTGTAAATTATCGAGAGTCTCAGGGTCAATAACTTTGCTGTAGAGACTGTTGAAAAAGAAACAAAGTCTGGTGATTGCAAACCACATGCTTCGACAATATAGATCGAATTGCCACGGGCAATATTTGTTGCATTAGAGTGTGACAATCATGAGATTTAAGACCTATCAACTTCAAATCTTTCATTGATACCAAACTACAGATGTTGGATGAGTAACCATGTGGCACCTTAACATTTACCAAACATTCACAAAAAGCTTTCTTCTCCTTTCTAGACAACATGTAACAAGAGGGAGGTAAGTATGTTCTTTTATTACCCATTTCACATAATTCTGTCAATTCTGACCTTATTCCCATTTCACGTAGGTCCAGTTTGGATTTTATCCCATATTTAGTCTTACCTGGTATATTTAACAGAGTACCAATGATGCTATCACATACATTTTTCTCAACGTGCATTACATCGATACAATGTCTGACTGTCAAAGAACTCCAATAAGGAAGATCCCAAAATATTGACTTCTTCTTGAATGAAGAATTGTCACTCCGTGTAGTACATTGTGATCTCTTACCAAATTCATTGACAATGTCTTTTACTCTTTCATAAACAACCTCCCCTGGTATAGGTTTAGGTGCACTCCGTTCCTCATTCAATCCATTGAATGCTTTGCGCTTCCTACGATACAGATGGAATTTTGGAAGAAACCTTCGGTGACCGAGATATACATTCTTACCGCCATGTTTTAGTCTTGTTGAATCAGTGTTCTCTTCACATATAGGACACGCTTTAGCTCCTTTGACACTATATCCAGACAAATTCCCATATGCTGGAAAGTCATTAATAGTGCAAAATAACATAGCATGCAAATGAAATGTCTCTCTTCATGATGCATCATAGGTCATCACACCTTCACCCCAGAGTTTCTTTAAGTCATCAATCAGAGGTTCAAGATAAACATCGATGTCATTTCTAGGTTGTTTAGGGCCCGATATCAACAACGACAACATTACATACTTATTTTTCATACACATCCAGGGAGGAAGATTGTATATAACAAGCATGACTGGCCAAGTGCTATGTTGGCTGCTCAATGTCCCGTACGGATTCATCCCGTCTGTACAAAGCCCAAGTCTTAGATTCCTGACTTCTTCACCAAATTCAGGGTACAATAGATCAATCTTCTTCCACTGTGGGGAATCAGACGCATGTCGTAGGATCCCATCATTATTTTTCTTAACATCTGCATGCCACCTCAAATTCTTCGCATCTATCGGATTGGCAAACAAGCGTTGAAACCGTGATATTATAGGTAGATACCACATCACCTTGGCAGGAGAACCAGTTTTGGACTCCCCCGAAGTCGTCAATTTATACCGTGACACACCACATTTTGGACAATCTTTCAAATCCGCATAGTCCTTTTGAAATAATACACAATCATTCGGGCATGCATGTATCTTCTTGGCATCCATTCCCATTGGGCACAACAATTTCTTTACCTGGTATGTTGAGATTGGAAGCTCGTTTCCTTCAGGAAGCATTTCTTTCAACAAAGACAGCAATGACGTGAAGCTTTTGTCGCTCCATCTATTGTTAGCTTTCAACTTATAAAATCTCAACACAACGCTAAGCTTCGTAAACTTAGTACAACCTGTGTATAACGGCATCTCAGCATCATGCACAATGTTTCTAAAAATGGGAGGTGGATCGGTGTGCTCTACCCCACAACTATCCAGCATCGCATCAACGATGTCTACTGGAACTGGTTCATTCACATCTACGTCATCGTAGGCAATTTCTTCTTCCACACAAGCACTGCTATCGACATCCACTGGTTTCGGGTTTGAAATCTCTCCATGCTAGTGCCATTATGTATAGCCTTGTATAATCCCGTTGCACATGACATGAGTTTTGATTTCGTCACCAGTGTTGACTTTCAAGTTGTTACCGCAATGCCTACATGGACAGTAGAACCTATCTCCAGGTTGTTTCCTATGTTCCTCGGCAAATCTAATAAACTGGTCAAGACTAGCAATAAACTCTGGGGTGCAGCGATTGCGAATGGACATCCATGATCTATCCATTCTATGATCAAAGAGAAAACAAGTATATATTAGGACAAGATTAGGGTCTAGGGTTAATAGATTAGAGTTTTTGCATGGTTAAAACTTTAGGCCAACAAATACATGTGATGTCATTCTTATATATAATAAATGTGTACTACCTATCCCATTCTTGAACACCTAATCTCACTAGTAAGTGTATAATGTGTATTGGGTTTTCGAGAAAATTTCGGCAGCATTTTCCCGCTGTTCTCCAAGTACATATGTACTTAGAGAACAAACGGGGAAATGCTGCCGAAATTTTCTCGAAAACCCAATACACATTATACACTTACATCCTAAGTGAGATTAGGTGTTCAAGAACAGTCCCAAACCGGGGACTATCCAAGATTTACTCCTAATGAGTAAATCTTGGACGGGGTTTTAGGCTAATGAGTACATATCCACTACATGTATTTGCTCACTTACATTGCATCACTCACAATTAGAGCATTATTATATAATAAATCAAGAACTCAATAGTTTCAAACATGCAATAATGCCCAATCATGTTTAAATCAAACAAAATATCCTAAGTCAGATTAGGTGTTCAATAACAGTCCCAATACATGTATATTGTCATTCCAATACCTACAATCCAGCTTTCATCACAATTGATGTTAGGGTTTCATCACAATTTTAGGTATCATATAGAGTATGTAGATGTTAGGGTTTCATTATGCAATAGGGATTCATGTAGATGTTAGGGTTTCATTATGCAATAGGGATTCATGTAGATGTTAGGGTTTCATCATGCAACTCGGCCAGATGTTAGAGTTTCATCATGCAATAGGGATTTCATCATATAATTGATTTAATCACAAACTCATAATTGATTTCATTTTAGTATATATATATTCTTGTTCTTCCTTCTCCCTCCTTACCAACAGCAACCACGGTCGTGTGGGCTGGCACGGCCGTGGCTGTGTTGGCCAACCACACGGCCGTGCTGGGTAGCACGGCCGTGTGGTCGGCCAACACAGCCACGGCCGTGGTTGCTGTTGGTAAGGAGAGGGAGAAGGAAGAAGAAGAGCAGGAGAAGGAAGAAGAAGAAGAACGGAGGGCCTACCGGAGAAAGAAGAAGGAAGAAGAACGAATCAGCGTGGAGCCGGAGGAGCAGCGGCAGACGTAGCAGCAGCTAGGGGACGGACGGCCGCCGGTGAGCAAGAGCACGGCAGCAGGAGCATGACCACCGGTGAGCACGGCCGCTGGTGAGCCGGTGAGCAGGAGCACGACAGCAGGAGCACGACAGCGGAGAAGGGAGCACTGGATATCGCCGGAGCTAGGGAAATCGGGAATGAAACAGGGAAAGGGGAAGAATCGGCCGTGCTGGTCAGCTATTAAGTTGAAAATAAGTGTCGGTTATTTAAAACAACCGACAACTAAACCTACAATGCCGGTTCTTTACAAAAAACCGACACCTATACTACATTATAGTCGTCGATTTTTAAGTAAAATACAACCGACAACTATTCCTGTTCGCTTTAGTCGTCGGTTATTTAGTTATGACCGACGCCATATGTAAAATTTTGGAGCCAATTTTTTCGCTGGAATTTTGGGTTTGGCGGTTGAGTTTAGGTGTCAGTTGTTTATTAATTAACCGACACTTAATAAAAGTGGTACCCGTGTCTGGTCGACCTTCGTAGTTTGGATGTCGGTTTATGTTATCAACCGACATTGTAGACTTTAGGTGTCGGTTTTTGTATAAAACCGACACCTTGAAAAGTGGCTTTATAAGCCATTTCTGTAGTAGTGAGCCTAGAGTTGACCTCTCTAGGTAGTGGATGTACACTCTCCTAGTTTGGAGTTTGGAATCACTATACATAGCTTGTGTTCTTGTACTTTTAGCTTGTGTTCTTGTGCTTGTTCAATCTCTCTCATCCTTGCTGTGTATGTTTAGTTGCACTCAAATTCTATATTTGCAACTTTATCTCTTGATATATTTGGAAGTTCTAATGAATCTTATTTAAGTAATTTTAGATCTATTCATCCCCTCTAGAGCCCATCGTTTGATTCAACACATATATGTTATATTTAAATTATTATAGGTATAATATATATAAATTTTTAGAGCATAAGTGATTCTAGTAATCAAGCTATTCCGTTCCAATGAGTTGTGAGTATTTGTTACATAATTTTCTAGAACAAAGACATAATAACATATACATGTTGGGGGAAGTCTGCCAAACAATTTATTGAGTTCTTCTCTTTTAGTGTGTTATATTTAAATTATAGTGAATACTATACATACAATTTTCTACAACGTAAGTAATTTGAATAATTACATGAATCGAGCTATTCTCTTTGAGTGAGTTGTGAGTATTAATTACACAATTTTTGGAACAAAGACAATTTTGATAATTATACATACATCTTTGGGGGAGTTAATCAGATTGAGCTCTTCTCTAGTAAATACATGCGCCATGTACATGAAAAACAAAAATAGTTTATTTTCTTTTATATTACACTTTATCAAATAAAATCAAATATTATTTTGTATTTTAATATAAAAGGCATGAAAATAACATGACAAATAGGTATTTCATTCACATAAATGATTTGAGAAAGACATAGGATTGTCAACGGGGAGGGTATGGGGAGGGTAAGGCTCTACCCTTACCCTATAGAGGCTAGTGGGTAAAGGTAAGGTAATTACCCTTCTTAACAATTCTCTTACCCTCTCCTTACCCTTACCCTCTTCCCCACAAGGTAAACGGGGAAGGTAAAGGGTAAACAGATAGTATTGATATATTTTTTTTAACAAAAGCTAACTTGTTATAAGGTGGTGCTTAGTGTGATAAAGATTAAGCCATATCTTTCCTGACTTGCATTTTCACAAATATGAATATAAGCATGACAATATAATACTTGCGTAATATATTTAGACATTGGTCTAAGAATAACTTATTATAAGGTGACATGTCATCTTCTTCCCATTGTTCTACGACCCTATCGATTGGTTCAACATTTAATAATAATATACTACAAGCATTTGAGTATTAATAGGGGTGGAAAGCAAGTCGCAACCCACAAGCTTTCCTATTGAAAAAATTAGGATGAAAACTGAACTAGAAGCTTTATATAGTTATATATCTTTGTTAAATCAGTGCAGGTAAAAGGGTATGGATGATGCCCATACCTTACCCTCCCCTTTTAATGTGGTGGGGAAATGGAAAAAGGAAAACTAAGGTATGGGTAAAAAAACCTTTACCCTTATCCTTACCCTACATGGTATGGATAAAAAGTAATCATGTGATACCCTCCCCATTGAGAGCCCTAGAAAGACGTGCAATTTGTAATAATTTCATCACATCCTGTTAAACTAAATTCATATATTTTTTAATATCAAAATAGCTAAGAATGTTGCATTAAACATTCCATGTGAAAGTTCTATTTATGTACCAATATAATTCAAAACTTATGAAAAAGATACTGACTTAATTGGGATTAAGATATTGTATTCAATATTTTCACAGTATTATACATTTACTAAGATATTTGTGAAACAAAATCGTTATGATAAAAAGAATTGTTCCTTGGTATATATCTTAGTTTTACAGAATTGCTTATGCGGAAAAGAGAGGATAGAAAAATTAGTAGACATTTGAGTCATAGCAGTGATTTTGTGAAAATCTGGTCAGTGGTGAAAAGTATGGAAAGAAATAAACCACATGTGTGATGCGTTGTTGGAAATGTAGCACGTGTAGGGAGAAAATAGATATGTTAACTTAGAACTTGCGTTCGGTTGAGCAAAATAATAAGGTGGAAAATGGTGGGGTCGAGTATGATAAAGAAATGGGAGAATATTAATCATAGTTCTGATTTCAAAGCCGTTACCAAAAAATGAGTAAGAATGTGGGGTTGAAGGGGAAACATGACTTTTGAGAGAGGAACATGTCAACCAATTTTGATAGTGGCTAGTGGGCACTATGAGAAGAGAAATAAATGAGTTGTAGATTAAGGAGAGTAGTTAGGAAAGAGACATGAGTTGAAGGGGAAAACATGGCTTTGGAGAAATACATGTCAGTCAATCTTGGTAGCGGGCATTGGGGCAAGAGAAATAAATGAGCAGTGGATTAAGGATGGTGGTTAAAGAAGAGATAGCAAGTATCATCATTTTAGAGAGTAGATATCCATTTCAGATAGAAGACTAACTACGTGGAAGGGAGAAGATAGTTATGGAAGAGATATGACTTGAAAGGAAAAACTTGGCTTCGGAGAAAAACATGTCAATCAATTTCGGTAGTGGGTATTACGGCAAGAGAAATACATGTCTCGTGGATTAAGGAGGGTGGTTAGGGAAGAGATAGCGAGTATCATCATTTTGGAGAGTAAACGACCATTTCAGATAGAAGACTAATTTATGTAGAACGAAGGTTGGAGTTGGAAGGGAGGGAGACTCGCGAGATAATAGTGAATGATTACAACAATAATCCGTGAAAGGAATTGATTAGAAAATTAATTAATATCTAATATATGTCAGCTTATGAATTGTTTATCTTTTTGTAAGAAAAAGCTTATAAATTGTTTCATCTGTTTGCAAGAAACATCGATCATTTCAACAGTTGGAATGTGAAAAGATGGACCGAATTCAAGATAACATAATGAATTCATTTTTTTTAGAATAACGATTCTTTTTTTGTTTTATTTTGTTTTATTCTTATGACAAAGGAGGAAAGACACACATAAAAAAAAGCAATATGTGACAGAGAGGAGTGTGTGGTTGCTTCAACTAGTCAAGAGAAGGTAGAATGTTGGAGAAAGAATTGAGAAGTGGTTGAGACAATGGCTAACATAAAGAGAGAGAGAGAAATATGAATTCAGTTGAAAATGTTATTAGTATGGCGTAAGGAAGAGGGATAAATGTGGATTGAGTTGAGGAAGTTATTGCTATGGTATGAGAAAGAGATTGGTGCAGGCATGTTAGTTGTATTTGGAAATGAACAATACACGTGCTGTATTTTTAAGAAGTGTGACGGAGAGTTACGGGGATTTGTTTTTTGAAGAAATATATGATAATAGAAAAAATGAGAATAGATTGAGTGAAGAAGAGAACACATTTTAAAATGAGAACCTGTCATTGATCACGGAGGTTTAGATTCGCTGGCTCATAAATAGATGGAAAAACTCTATCCTTTTATATTAGTACATATATAATTTTGTAGAGCATAAATAATTTCATTGGAGGAAGTCACCTAGAACTTAGAAGTTAATTATCAATTCACATATGCTCAATGAGGATACCGCGTCTATTTTTTTATTAATGACACGCGAGTGTCTCCTGAAAATTAATTGAATTATTCTATTTTAGTAGGTTTGTTCAATTGCATAATTTTATTGGTTAATTTAGTACGTACTTACTTCCTATTAGGGAAAGAAAATGACCGAAGTGGGGTGACCTCACCGCCGTCCTTTTAGACTAATTACGCTCCATTTGGTAAAGAGGTACGATTGTCCGGGCAGTGATGTGGTAAGGTCATGCAGGTTAACTGCTGTTACCAAACACAAGATCACTCACCGCCTTGAATTTGTATTTTTTTAGTGTTGAATAGGATTCAATGGTAGATTTTTCTCACCGGACAAAAATCTTACGTCATCTTACCGCATCATCTGGTTGTCTCATCAATCGCGTTGTCAAATGCTGCATTAAATCTCGAAACTAGTGACAGAGATAATAATCCATAGTTACGGTGGAGATGTGATGTGGCAGCCATGGATCCGATCCGCAATACAATAATAGCAATATAATTTTCGTTGGAGAGCAAAAGAAAAATATTGTTGAAACAACGAGTTTCCACGGAAGGAGCCAAGGAGGACGTTCGCTGGTAGTCAATCTTTACACTTACCTGCTACCTTAGCTGTGGGGGTTTACTGTCCAAATAGTTTAAAAGTGCTCTTTTTGGACTGGGGTTCTTTTCTGGAGTTCGGAGTCTCGGAGGAAGCTCTCGTTCGGAATAGATGCGACACAGATGAAAAGATGGTCGCCTTTCTCCCTCAGTTTCCTTCGCCATGTCATGCCCTGGTGTTACGTTGGTCACATGTCTAATATTCAAATTCACACTCTTGTCAGCCCCAACATACACGATCTCAACCGAAAGCTTAAGGTGCTAATTGATGCCGGGAAAATTGATTCGGCACGAGAGCTGTTCGATCAAATGTCCAAACGAAATTTCATATCTTGGAACACGATGCTCGCTGGATACTGGAAAAGAGGCAATGTCGAGGAATCGAAGAAGCTCTTCTCATCTATGCCAGAGAGAAGTGTCGTCTCGTGGAACTGCATGATCTCGGGCTGCTTCAAGAATGGTCTTGTGGAAGAGGCTCTCAGGTACTTCGATGACGCACCACGAAAGGACGTGGCTTCATGGAACGCTGCTATATCTGGGCTTGTGAAGCACGATCTCTTCGATGAAGCGGAGAAGCTCTTTGATGAAATGCCTGTACTCAACGTCATTTCTTATACTGCCATGATGGCTGGATTTGCTAAAAAAGGGCAGATACAAAAAGCCCGGAGACTTTTTGACAAGATGCCGGATAAGAATGCTGTTTCCTGGGCTGCGATGATTAATGGGTATGTGGATAATGGGTTGCTTGATGAAGCGCTGAAGCTTTTTGAACTGATGCCTAATAAGTCTGTGGTAGCGTACACAGTGATCATTTCAGGTTATTGCAAAGCGGGCCAAGTGAGGAGAGCTCGACAGCTTTTCGATGAGATAAGGGAGAAAGATCTGATTTCATGGAATGCAATGATTGGAGGTAAACATTGTGGCAAGTTCCCCGGGTTGGCCGCCATCAAATTGAATTATTTCCGATTAATAAAAAACGGGTCGCCATTTTCTGCATCTACAAACTGTCATTTTGGATTATATATATATTCACTATACATTTATAATTTACTAAATGGAAGGGGTTTATATCCAAATTTACATGCTTTCCATGATATACATGGTTAATATTTATGAAGACATATAATAATCTTATTTAGATTTTAGACACAATGCTGTGTTCAAGTGACCATTAACATTTCACGTTGCATGTACAATTTAGTGCACTGAGTAAAATTTCAAATTGAAATGAATTTTTGAATCATTATTACTAGATGGCCTGGGCTGATCATTTAACAGAGAAGTCTTTGATGATACTGTTTGCTTACTTTACTCCCTCACCTTTGTTTAAACATCTTTTTTAGCTAAACCTAAGTAATTTCTTAGTTCAAAGACCGATTAATCTTTTCCAATCTTGTTAGTGGTGCATCCTAGAAGGTATTGCCATTATTTCTAAGGGATTAAATTTGGTAAATATTAGAATTTTCCATCTTAACCAAAAAACATTATGGAGTGAATTCAGGCTGACCCCATCCACTATGATGACAACTCTACGACATGAAAAACTACGTGACTTGCTAACATGCATTACTTGGAACTAGAGCTGCTATGTGTGCAGTTGTTGTGAGGAGCAGGATGAGATGGAGGGAAGCTTCTCTTGTAGAGTTCTATTGGCCTTCCTCTAGAAGTCGCACCAACTTTCCATAAAGTGACACCTTGGCAGGTGCAATCATGCCCAGCTCTAAAAACTACTCATTCTTGTTAGCTCATGTGGTAGTTGGATGTTTATAATTTACCTTAATTCAGGGGATCTGATCTTTGTAAAAACAACTACCAACTAGAATACATTGTGCTGACAAAATCAATTCATACAGTTTTTTTTCCAGCTATATCACATAACCTTTACCCCAACATGGTTGGGATTGAGGCTTAGATGATGATGATGATGACGACGACGCCATTTGCAATCGGCATGCCTTGGCATGTGCAATTCTAAAAGAAGTTTTTTTTTTTTGGGGGGGGGGGATTGCTTCTTTTTCCAAAATATAACAATCACTTGATTTTCCATATAAAGCCGTACTTTTGTTTATCATCATCATTACATACCTAAGGAGAAGACCAAAGTTTGGAGATCGAAATCTTTCTTTTTCCGATGAAACTGTACTCTAAACTATTGACATGTAGTGCATGGTGTTGACCTAGAAACCTTAATCATAGCCCATTTTTCCTTTGCTGCATCAGCTATGCTCTAAGATTGTATCATTGTGTAAGTATGATTCGTGAGTGTGAGTGACCTCTTCTTGAGATTTATTTGTAGTTGCTACATGTTGGCATTATTCTTGATGTTCAATCATTATTGGCCCTTCTTCCTATGTAATTTCTTCTTGTGTTGGCTATCAAATTTCCATTTTTCATCACGATAGTATTGTTTCTATGACAACATGTTGTAGTGTAACATATGCTACAACCGGCAATTTCAGGGCATTAATCACAATATATATATATATATATATGTATACATATGTGACACCTAATTAATATAAGGTAATTGTTCTGTATTATAAAACCACAACGTTTAGCTGTCATGTTATAATTGCCTCACGACTTTTTTCCTTAAAGACATTAGTTTTCGAAGGAATCAGAGGTTTGGTATCGTTACGAAGTGAGCAGTTTTAAACTAATAAAAAATGAATGATTGATTATATGAACAATTGAACACCCCTCCCCCCCCCCCCCCAAAAAAAAAAAAAGGAAAGAAAAGGGGGATGAAGCAATTGTGGTGTATAGAATACAACTTCATGGATGCCCACCTTCCAATGTATCACTGCCATAGCAATACCTTTTTTCCGCTTCATTTCTTGCCATTCCTTAATCTTTAAAGTTCTCCTATAAAAGCATGAAAATTTAAAATGCATATTTGAGATGATTGGAGTTCTACCTTGTTTTAAACAATTCTTTGCGGTTGGGTTTTTAATGGGTCATATTCGATGGTGAATATCTCTTTATTCCACATTAAGTTCGAAATCTACTATTATTCATGTACAAAAATCACGTATTTATGTTTCACTTGTTGTTTGAATGACTCATCTTTCGATTTCATAGTCGTATATTAAATGTCTCATTTTGTTTTTTGTATCATCTTTATTTGTTAATGTTTAAATACCATAATTTTCACAATGCAATATGCTCTGTATGTGATGGGCAGACATAATCAGTATGCATATATTATGAATGAAATTGGCAAACTGATTGTGTTATACAATTGACCATACTTTTACCAATCATTTTTTTTGAATCGATGTTTCCAAAAAGGCATGAGGGATGCATTAGAATGTGTGGTATTCAACCCAAAACCAATTGGCAATGGGTGAAGGGACCACACACCTTATAAGCCCAAGAATCTACCTAGAGCTCAGAGGTATGAGACTATTCTAACATCCCCCCTCAAGTGCAACCACTTTTGTGTGCTTACACTTGTTATTTTAGGTAGGGTGTAGTCCTCACACTTGTCTCGTGGGGTCTGCTCTGATATCGTATTAGAATGTGTGATATTCAACCCAAAACCAATTGACAATGGGTGAAGGGACCACACACCTTATAAGCCCAAGAATCTACCCAGAGCTCAGAGGTATAAGACTATTCTAACAGGATGTGCTTTGAGAGAGTATGTAATGAGGGAGCATTTCAAGTTTTGGATTTTCAATTACACACACATGTTTACGTGTATATGGGTACACATGTGTGTTTGTGTGTGTGTGTGTGTATGGACACACACATGCAGATGTACATGCGTACACACATATATATTTATATCTATATCTATATATCTACCTATCTATGTATCTATCTATCTATCCACACACATACACACACGCGCGCCCGCACACACACACACACACGCACACGCACACATACACCCACCCACACACACACAAACGCGCGTGCACACACACACACACGCACGCACACACGCACACACACACACACACACACAGAGTGAAGCTGGAATACACTCGAGTGTAGCGGAGACCGAATACACTACACTCAAGTTGTTTTCAATTATGCAACATTTATTTTGAAAATCTAAACCATTAACACTCTTTAACGCATAAGAAGAACTGATCAATCGTCCAAAGTGCCTTGGGCTGTGCATTAGACATAAGCCACATGAAATTGCTGAAGCTATCAACACATAAACATGTTAAAAAATAACATCGCCAAAGTAGTGGCACCCGAGTGGTAATGTTGATGTTATATGACCGAGAGGTCCTGAGTGGTAATGTTGATTTTGTATGACTGAGAGGTCACAAGTTCACCCCCCCTGACGATGGGATGAATGAATCATCATGTTTAAAAAAAAAGACATAACATCCAACACCATATATACCAATTTAATATAAAGTGAACAGTAGGAAGTTAATTGGTGAGTAGAGGTTACTATAGAATTTCTTTTATAACCTTCAACAATAATGATCATAGGTTTTATATATTAATTAGCTTCAAATAAAATTGAATACCAAATTGGTGATGACCTTTTTTTTGCAAATGTTCTATCTTAAAAACAGCCTCGTTTGCCCTACACGTTGGGCTGAATATGCAGTGAATGGCCGCGTAATGGGCTATAAAATTCATATGCGATGCAAACACTTGACTGCACCACATATACGACCACATATGTCAACTTTTGATTTAGTGTGTTGAATGTAGCATATTAAAGTGATTTTGGAAATTTTTAACTCAACCAAAAGAAGCTGAATCTATATCTGAGAATATTTTCTATCCCCACGATGTACATAGATTTCTTGAACTTTAGTTTACTTAACCTCTAAAGATTTTTTTTCTGAACTTGACGACAACCTGCAAAACCCTATACGATGCTCGATGAGAGATGGCTTTTTCCAGAATTGTCATAATAGTCCTCTTAGATTGACTCATCACTTTTGGGATCGACATGAGAGCATTTGATATTCTGTCTGACCCTCAGTCATGAGAAGTTTCTTGTAGCTTTCCATCCCTTTTGCATTTCAACAATGCCATGGGCGAGTCATACAATGGTCTAGTGTCCATACCCACAACACCACATGTAGAGGAGGTCATCTGAATTTACTCCCATATTTCCTGTCAAACGACCAAGATGGGATGACTATGGGGGCCTTTGTCCTCCCAAATGTGCCAAACCTTGTCCCAGCCCATCCTCAACTTTAAGTCTATAGATCAAGGAGGCTTATTATTAGTATATATGCTTTGTCGCGTTATTATTGCGTTAGCTTGTTATTTGTTTTGTTATGGGCTTTAGACTTGTCTTGTCTTTAGCTTTTCTTTCATCCCATATTGCCTAGTCCTATTTCTGACTTACTCTCTTATCCTATAAAAGAGAGAGCATTGTATTTGTTTTAGATACATCAACTAAGACTTTTCTCTTCTATATGGTATTAGACGGCTACGATCCCCCTTAACCTCTTCACTCAACCCTAATGCCTCCTCTTTCTTTCTAACCCTAACCCCCTCCCCATCTCTTCCTTCATTAACCCTAGCTGCCGCCCCCCTCGCCGTCAACCTACTGCCCACCAATCCCTGCTGCCGCCACCCCTCCACTCTCTGCTCCCACCACCCCCTCATCCCCTCCATTCTTTCCCCGCTGCTGCTACCCCCCCTCTTCCCGCAGCTGCCCCCACCGACCACCCTCCCGTCGCCGTCCCTTCCCTCCCGCACCTGCCGGCTGCCGCCGCTGCCACCATCATATCCCGCTGCTGTCCCATCCACCCAAAACCCGCAACCTCCACCCCACTCCAAGCTCGCCACCATCCCCTCTCTACCGGCCAACCGCCATTCCTCCTCCCTTCCACCACCTACTGTGTGTCACAAACACTTTCTAAAAATTGCATGTTGACGATCTAAAATGGACTCCGCTGGTTGCCTGACTGCGCCTCATGGTGGATTAACTCTCCCTATGGTGGTGTAGGTCTTTCTCTGACCTCTTCTGCCCCTTTGCGGGTTTCTCAGATCTGATCAAGGTTTTAAAAAGCGCAAAGCGGGAAGCGTGCGGACGGGACCTTGTAGCCGATTAATCGCCAGGCGGGCGATTAAGCGGGCGCTTTTCAGAAAAGCGGATTTCGAATTCCTATAAACTTTATGCAAAATTACATGCATATGTATATAAAAACTATATTTTTGAAATTTTATACATATCTAAACATTGTACAAGACAATTTAAAACACCCAAATAGTTTATCACATCACTATACAACAATGATTGTATCTATATAATATAGTAAACAATATACTTGTCATAGATAAAGCACCCTACACATAAAATAATAAGTGTATATACAAGATGCAACAACAATTTTGTATCACATGCTTACATAGCTAAGTAGTAAACAATAGACCTATCATAGCTAGCTTACAAACATATTGTTACATTTGCACATCATCAAATAGTCATACATTACAACAGTACATTTAATCAAAGTATGCTTTCTAAATTAGATAGTAGTTACCTATAATTTACTCGGATACATCACAAAAGTACCATATCATTACAACTTACATACGAAGTATGCGTTCTAAATTAGAACTAGGTATATCATAGAACATTTAATGTATGCTTGTAGTTTAATATATTATAGTCAATACTCATCGGGGCATATAATGCACTTAATGTTATATGCTTACGACAATTTTTCAAAAAAAAAACCAAAAAGCGGGCAAAAAGCGGGTTAAGTGGGTAAAATCCCATATTACTCATCTCTGCTTTAGTCTCTATTCCCTTCTGTTATATAAGAGACTGTATTGTACACGGTTTTATTCATTCAATAAGCAATTCCCAGTTTCTCTATATGGTATCAAGAGCAGGTCCGGTTCTCTGATTTTTTCTTTCCCACCCTGCCCCTATGCCCTGAGCCTTCAGCCCCCCTCGGCAGCAGACCCCCACCCCCCACCAGCAGCCCCCCCCCCAACCCGGTACCGCCAGCAACCCCCACCCGGCGCTGTCGGCTCCCTCCCCCACTCGACGCCACCCTCTTCCTCTTCCACCCCCTCCACCTCTCTCCCGCCGCCGCTCCACCTCCACCATCCCACTACTGCCCTCTTCCTCTCAGGTCTCCCCCTCCTCCGTTTTCACACATGCAATTTTTCGGACAACCATAGCCTTCCCACGTTGAGTCTCCTAACTCTCCAGTTATTTTTGTGCCTGCGCCTCATGATGGAATATTGATCTTCCTCATGGCGGCGTAGGCTCATTTATTAGTCTATCTGCTCGACACGGGTTTCTTCTGATCTGATGCGTCAGATCCCTGCTGCTGTTACTGCCCCATAGTGGGTTCTTTATTCACTGCCGGTTGCTGCTGCGCCGCCACCTCAGTACTGCCTGCCTCTGCTCATCATGGCTTCAGTTGAGCCTCCTCGCTCTCTGTGTTACCACCGTCAAGCTCGATGGTTCGAACTATCATCTGTGGTCGGCGTCCTTTGTCTTCTATGTTAAGGCTTAAGGCCGGTATTCACATCTTACCATTGATCCTCCTGCTACCCCTGCTGCTACTGCTGATGAAAAGAGCAAACAAGCTTATGCTCAATGGTCCAAAGACGACTCTGGTGTTATGTCATGGTTTCTCAATAGCACCGAACCGCGCATTAGTCAGTCCCTGTTATGTCTTCATGATGCTAAAGCAATGTGGGACCAACTTTCTCATGTCTACTTCCATCAGCACAATCCTAAACGGGTTTTTGAAAATTTCAAAAACCTGGCCAAGAAGGAGTTTTCGTCTGATGCTTCCATTGAGGACTTCTACAACCAATGCTCTGCTCTCTGGAATGAGTATGAAATCTACCATCTGTTGACTGCTGACATCAAAGAGGCCCAAAAGCAGCGCAATGAACTACAACTGGTTCAATTTTTGGTTGCCCTACCTGCTTCCTTTTCAGGTGTGATCGATCAAATTTTGTCTAGTGACCCTCTGCCTACTCTTCGCGACGCCCTCAAGAGAGTTCAATGGCTACCATCTGTGACCTCCACTCCTGTTATTGAGCATCTTGCTCTAGTTGCTCGCACTACTGATTCTGGACGTGGCCGCGGTCGAGGACGTGGTCGTGGCGGACGTCTGCCTCCTACTGGCGGACGTCTGCCTGCTTCTGGACGAGGTTAAGCTACTGGTCCTCGCTACTGCAACTGGTGTGGTCGTGATAATCACACTGAAGATAAGTGCTTGATCAACCATGGCTAGCCAGTCTGGGCGAACCAGGCCTTTACAGAAACTACTACTGATGCTGCATCTGACCCACTAGCTGCCCCTCCGACTACTGAATGGCTTCGCTCTGAATTCAAGAAGTTTTTCCAGAAGTGCATGACTCAGCTACCTTTGACGTCTGCTGCTGGTTCTTCTGCCATGCTTGCTTCTCCTTCTACTGGTAACAATAAGTGGTGCATTGATTCTGGTGCGTCTGTCCATATGGCAGGCGACATCCAATTATTTTTTGCTCTGTCGAAAACCTCTAATATTCCATCTGTCACTGTTGCAAATGGCTCTAAGACTCATGTTCATGGCGTTGGCACTGTTCCTCTATCTCGCAAGCTGAATCTTCAATCTGTTTTATACATACCACAATTTCCTATTAATTTATTATCTGTCAGTATTACTGTTAAACAACTTCAGTGCTCCATTAAATTTGATCCCTGTGGTTGTGTTTTGAAGGATCTCTGCACGAAGACGAGGATTGGTTTGGGCCATGAAGGACCAGATGGACTATACTATATGGATGGACCGCCTGCAGCTTCTTCTCTCTTGTCTAACATCAGTCACAGGACTTCAGTGACACTTCCGGTTGGGTCATCCGTCTGCTGCAAACTTGAAGCTTTTATTTCCTGTATTATCTGATTTTTTTTTCTTCTTGTGCCTCTTGTGTTTTGGGAAAACAAACGAGGTCTGTCTTTCCGACTAAGAAGAAACTTGGTTCTAAAGAATTTTTTGATATTGTTCATGCGGATATCTGGGATCCATGCTCTGTTCCGAGTCAAACTGGTGTTAAATATTTTTTGACATTCATTGATGATTATTCCCGTGCTACCTGGCTGTTTTTGCTCAAAGATCGTGGCACTGTTTTGGACAATATCCGTATTTTCTTTTCAGAAATACAGACCCAGTTCAATAAATCCATGAAAATTTTCCGTTACCGATAATGCCTTGGAATTTATGCAGAAGTCTGTGACATCTTTTTGTTCTGATCGTGGCACCATCCATCAAACCACTTGTCCTTATACTCCACAACAACATGGTGTTGCTGAATGACAAAATCGCCACTTATTAGAGGTTGCTCGCACCTTTCTTATTCATTATAAAGTTTCTCACTGTTTTTGGCCTGAGGCAGTCACTACGACATGCTATCTTATAAACCGTATGCCATCTTCTGTTTTACAAAATCGAATACCTTACTCCATTTTGTTTCCAGATGCACCTCTATTCTCTGTTCCTCCTCACATTTTTGGGTGTACTTGCTTTGTTAAAAATTTACGCCCAGGAATGACGAAACTTGATCCTCGATCTGCTAAATGCATTTTTTTGGGTTATTCTAGAACTCAAAAAGGTTATCGCTGCTTTGATCCGATACTCATACAGTGGTTTGTCAGTGCGGATGTGATCTTTTTTGAGCATATGTCCTATTTTTCTGATGATGGAGAAAACTATCCCATGATATGTTGGCACCCACACCTCTACCAGATATTGTTGAAGACTTGCCGTCTTCTAACCAACTTGAAGATCGTCCATTGCAAGTATACAAACGTCGGCCGAAGACAAACACTCCTTCCATGGCCCCTCCCCAACCAATTCCTCCGTCTACGGATGATCAAATAAACACTGAGGTAACTTCTGACTTGCACCTTCCTATTAGTCTGCACAAAGATGTTCGCTCCAGTATTAAACATCTTATCAGTAATTACTGCACTTCTGCCAATCTGCATAACAACTTTGCCTGCTTTACTTCTGCAATTTCTGCTATCACCATTCCAAAGACTGCTACAGAGGCTCTTGTTATTCCTGCATGGAAACGAATCAGGAAATGCAGGCACTCTGTGATCGCAAGACATGGGAACTTGTGGACCACCCTTCTTCTTGCCCTACTGTGCGCTGCCGTTGGGTCTTTACCATTAAATATCAATTTGATGGGACTATTGAACGCCTGAAAGCCCGCCTTGTTGCAAAAGGCTACACAAAAACATATGGTGTTGATTATTTTGAGACCTTCTCTCCTGTTGCACGATTAGACTCTGTTAGATTTATGATTTCTGTTGTTGTTAATAAAGACTGGTCTCTCTTTCAGTTAGATGTTAAAAATACATTTCTTTATGGAGATCTACAGGAAGAAGTATACATGGAGCAACCACCTGGGTTTGTTGCTCAGGGGGAGTTTGCCTATAAAGTATGTAAGCTAAAAAAGGCCATCTATGGTCTCAAACAGAGCCCACGTGCTTGGTTTGACAAGCTCAGTCAGATCTTAGTCACCTTTGGCTTTCGTCGCTCTCATTCTGATCATTCAGTCTTTATCCGCAAAACAATGACTGGACTTGTCATTATTGTTTATGTTGATGATATTATCTTATCTGGCAGTGATACTGTGGGTATACAGGAAACTAAAGCTTACTTAGAAAAACATTTTTTCACTAAAGATCTCGGAAAGCTGAGGTATTTCTTAGGCATTGAGGTTTCCAGATCATCTGCAGGGCTGTGTCTCTCTCAAAGAAAATATGTACTTGATCTCTTGTAGGAAACTGGTATGCTGGGTTGCAAATCAACCAACACTTCACTTGACCCAAACATGGACTGGGATGATGAAAACTCTCCTCCCTATGCTGATCATCCAGTTCAGAAGGCTAGTAGGCAAGCTTATCTATCTGATTGTCACAAGAGCTGACCTCACTGCTGTTGTCGGATTCATCAGTCGGTATCTTGATAAACCCCGACAATGTCCTTGGGATGCTATATGTCATATTCTGCGATATCTTAAAAGCTCTCCAGGAAAAGACTTGATGTATAAGAAGCATGGCCACTGCAATCTATTTGGCTTCTCGGATTCTGACTATGCAGGAAGTCGTTCTGATCATAAGTCAACATCAGGATACTGTACATTTGTTGGCGGAAATCTGGTCACCTGGCGAAGAAAAAAGCAGACTATTGTCGCCAGATCTAGTGCAGAGGCGGAATACCGAGCCATGGCTCATACTGCATGCGAACTTTTGTGGGTCCATAGTCTCCTCCAAGAGTTTGATATATCCTATTCTAGCCCTATACCGATGTTTTGTGACAGCAATGCCTCCATTTTTATTGCGAGCAACCCCACTTTTCATGGAGGACGAAATATATTGAGGTCGACTGCCACTTTGTTCGAGAAACAGTTCTTTCTGGCCAGATTTGCACTCAATATCTCAGCACTGAAAAGCAAGTTGCGGACATCTTCACCAAGATCCTTCCGAAAGCTCGTTTTCAGACTCTAGTTGACAAGCTAGGCATGTTCGACATCTACGCTCCAGCTTGAGGGGGAGTATAGAGACATGTTGTGTTATGTTGTGTTTTGTTGAGTGTCATGTGCATAGCATGTGCCTCACTTATGCTTTCACTTATGTAGTTTAGTCCCATATTGCTCATCTCTGCTTTAGTCTCTATTCCCTTCTATTATATAAGAGACTGTATTGTACATTGTTTTATTCATTCAATAAGCAATTCCCAGTTTCTCTATAATTCTAAATCTCTTTTTATATGCTCTTCCCAGGTTAATTTAGCCTGCCTCTTCTTCGTTTAACTGTTCTTGACTCAGTTGCATTGCTTTAAATAGGCATGTTTGTCATTTTGCATTGCACATGTCCATGACATCTCAGGCGAGTCTCATTGTGGACCGTTTTGATTCCTTAAAAAAATTGCGGTTGACCTGGTAAGTGTGTTTGGCATGTACTTACAAGGTATGAGATTTGTAGAAAAACAATATGATGAGGAAATCCCCTTTTGTGTAGTGGTTTTTCTTATGATAGAAGGACAACCCCCCTCTCCTATGTATCAGATAAGGGGGAAGCATACAAACACAAGACAAACCCTAATGGGCCAAGCCACTATAGACCCATATTACAAATAGACTAAACAACTTAATTTAATAGACTCTCTAATACTTCCCTTCAAGCTGAAGCTTGGAAGAATCCCAAGTCAGCTTGCAAACAGACATACAAACTAGAGCAAAATAACAAAAGTAAACCAAACCCATACAAGAATGTTTCTCCCCCTCAATGTTACAATAAATCACTCAAATACTCGACCTCAAACAGATAATCCAAAAGTAGGTACAAAGACATGTAGCAGGAGCTTCGTGATCGGTGTGAAGTAGCATCTGGAACAGATTAAATAGAAAAAGGTAGGCATCATGGTCTTCATCTTAGTCACTATCGTCATCAAATAGACCAAAGAGTGCTGGAACACAAGAAGTAATTGTCAACGGCAAAAAGGAGTCAACATGCACTAGGCACGATCAAGTCAAAGGGTGTTGGAACACAGGAGCAAAAACAAATGACTTAGCCATGTGGAAGACCAGTATCCGAAGTAGAAAGCAGCAAAAGGACTCCAAGATGAACAAAAATAGCTGAAAAACATGAAGCTCCATCATAGCATGTAAGTAAGCAAAGATACATTATCATCTCATCATATACTTTCTATCATTGTAGCAAACGTCAAAGTCCAGAGAGTGCTGGGTCACAGTCGCAGCAGAAATGGGAAGACACATACAAATAGTCAACATGCAAATAGAGCACGGACAGTAGATAGTGCAAACTCACAAAGCAGTAAGTAAAATGTGCTAATCATAGCACAAGTAGCAACAATGACGTTGCCGGATAGAAAAGCAGCATTAAATAGCACAAGTGAAGTCGATGACTTGATAACAATAATAATCAGTCAATCAATTAGCACATTTGAAGTAGATAACTTCATAAAAACAATCGATGATGGTGAAGATTACTTTTCTCAAGTTCTTCATAATGTAGACAAATCAGCAGTATACAGATCCATATAGCAGCAAAAATAACACCACAAAGCAGCAGTAAATGTGGCACGAAGATCCAAATCAAGGAAGAAAATGTCCGAATTCGATGTCGTTTCACTGGCCACAGAAACAAAAATCTATCTAAATTTTGATGGAAATTTCGACAAATGCGTTCCTAGCGTTTCGACGGCAAAACCAACAAATTAATTTATGAAATTTTACTAGAATTATCAACTAGTGTAGATCTACTCAAATATGCAATAATATTTCATATTGGATGTGGGTGTGTGGGTCTCCTCATGTGTGAGTGAAGGACCTTGAACTGTTTCGATGGGGATTTTGATGGAGAATTTTGATGTCATTTTTCAATGGTGAAATCAATGAATTAAGTCATTATAGTTTGCAAGCACAAGGTATAAACTTAAAGAGACAAAACTGTGCAAAAAAGAATGCTCTAGGCGATCCATAGTACATTTAAAAGAAAGAAAAATTTCGATGGACAGTGCGTTTCGACAGTGCATTTCGATGTCCGATGGCCATCGGTATGGAAATAATTGTTGAAATTTCGACAATTTCGTGGAAATTTTAAACTATGATCCAAATATCAACAGTGAAAGTGGCACAAAGATCCATATAGCAGCAAAACTAAACTCTTCTTCTTTCCTCCATCTATCTCTTCCCTCTACTCATCATCCTCTATTCTCCCCTCACGCCAACCAGTTGGGGTGGAAAGTCAAAAATAATGGTAGAAGTAGTGTTTATGTAGGCAAATATGTGGAGCATGTAGTCGACAACTTGAGTCAATGTATAACATGACCCGATTAAGTAGATCCAGATATAAAAATAAATAGATCTGTGTACGACCCAAATTTTTTTGGTGCTTTATAAAATAGCAAGGGGTTCTTTTGTTTGTCAAATAGAAAAAAAGATCAAGTCTTTGCCCGTTAAAGGCTGGTCAAAGTTTTTGCCGGTTCTTTCCTTTGACAAACATACCGTTAGGAAGTTCTTTATTAGGAAGTGCTTTTATTAGACTGGTCAAAGGCTGGTCAAAGGACAGTCACAATGAGATTTATTTGCTAGGGAGTGCTTTATTATGCTGGTCACATGCTAGTATTTTCAACTTTTATGACAGAAGCGTTCCTTTAGTCTTTTGGACGTAGTTGACCAGCAATGATAAATTATGCAGTCCTTTCTTAGAAACCTTTTTTTTAATTATAAGTCAAGTCAAAAGAGAAGACAACATCAACTTTCCTTTCCTCCTTTCCTCTGTTTAGCCTCCTCAATTTCCTTTCTCGTCATTCACTTCTCTTCTTACTTTTTATTCTTTCCTCAATCACACCATCCCATGCACACTGAGAAGGCAGAATAGCCATCAAAGCGAAATCAGCAAATCGTGGTTCACGATGATGCAGCGACGTCGTACCCAAACAATTCATGTTTGACCAAGTTGTCGAGGGTGATCTTTTCCACCATTGCAAAGGCCATGGCCGATAGCTTTCTGACTGCCAGAGCAGGATGAATATCATTGACTCGTGAACCAGACAAGAAGTAATCATGGATGAAGCACAAATGTAGATCTAGATTGTGATGGGCGTCTGGAGGCCGAGCATCATGCGAATAAGTCAAACAGCGGGGAGGATGTAACACAAATAACAACGAGGATGCATGGAGGCAACCGTGAGATAGATAAGACATGGGGGAGGTAGATAAACGTAGGTGATAGCCGGGATGAAGAGCGCCAACAAAAATATTGGATTTTTATTAAAGAAGAAGAGGCAACGACCATGGAGGTTGGATGATGCTTGGCAGGCAGCCAAGCCAAGAAAGGACGACGGCTGCCCGCAGGCGGAACTCTCTCTTTTTCACCCTAGGTTAGGATCGACACTCTGATACCATGTAGAAAAATGATATGATGGGGAAATCCCCTTTTGTGTAGCGGTTTTTCTTATTGATAGAAGTACAACCTCCCTATCCTATATATAGGATAAGGGGGAAGCATACAAACACAAGACAAACCCTAATGGGCCAAGACACAATGGACCTAATATTACAAATAGCCTAAACAACTTAATTAAATAGACTGGTCGGCTACATGGATCCTTCTTTTCTATTTGGCTCTGTTATGGGTCATAATCTTTTCAAGATAAGATCCTAAGGCTGCGTTTGGTATTCAGTTACAATAAGTTTAGTTGCCATGGGTAAATTGATCAATGGTATGTTAACTTTGTGTGAGATAACTGTTGTTTGGGACAATGACAAATAAACTCGGGGGCAAGTTGTCCATTTTTTTGGTACACAAGTAAATAATCTTTTTTTGTTTAGACAAAGACTATTATACCGTATCGTTATATGGACTGGCGGCGCAACTTGTTGCCCGCCTCCCTTCTATTTCTTTGTAACATGCTTTAATTTAGTTTTTCAAAGAAGTCATTAAAAAAAAATGACAAATTAACCAGTTTTGTGCCGCAAGAATTTGACGCGGCACATTATCCTGAAAAATTCTGGTTAGCTAATATGTTTCAAGTTAGCTTTCTTCTAGACGGCATAACAAACAGCAATTAAATTGCCACTCCTAATTTAGTTATCGTGCCGCCTCTCTGCCAGAGAAACAAACACAGCCTAAATCTGTCCTTATATGCTCTTCCCAGGTTAATTTATCCTGCCTCTTCTTGATTTGACTGTTCTCGACTCAATTGCATTGCTTCAAATAGGTGTGTTTGTTGTTTTGCAATGCGCATGTCCATACCATCTCAGGCGACCCTCACTGTGGACCGTTTTGATTCCTAAAAAAAATCGCGGTTGACCTGATAAGTGTGTTTGCCCTGTAATTACAAAGTATGAGATCAATTGCGACATTAAACTTCAGCTCAATCAGCCAAGTCAGCTTTTCGAGACCAATATGTGCTCAATTCCTTTTATCCGTTGAATTTACTTGAGCTAGTTTTATCAGACCACCGAACCAGATTGTAGCATCTTGATCTCTTCTATTGCTGTATGAAAAATCTATATTGCGTAATATCTCTCTAAAATTACCATTGATGTTTCATAATTAAGTAAATATATACCATTTACGTTAAAATTTACATATTTTATCACTGAACATATATACAAGTTACAATGTTTTGAAGATATTTGGTTGAGTTGATGCGTTGAAGATGTATTTCATCCCATCTTTACCTGTTTTTTTACTTGTTTCTGTTTATGGTAATTTTGCATTTTGCTCACTCTTGATTGCTTGAATATCCTCATTGTTCCTTGAGTCACAATTGAACTTAGAAACCTTACCGTCATGTTGAAGTTATGTTAGATGCATGAACAAACAATTACGCACTCATAAACATTTCAATATGTTCCTGGAACCTTGGGGCAGTTTTCATTGAGATCGAAGTGAACTTTATTAAGTGGATATAGTATTTTTGAAAAAAAAAGTACTAATTTGTTTTGCCAAAAACTCAAGGATAAACTTCCAACAGTTTTTGCCAACAGAAAAAAAATGATGCCTCCGCATATTGCTGCTGAAAAAAAAACGATGAGAAGGAATCCCATTTGACATACATTCTTTTTGGTGGTTAAGTCTTGACCATCTAACTATCCTCTGGCAACTGAGTAGTATAACCTGAGGCAAGCTGCAACAAGATTTGCGCTGTGCTCTTACCACAAGATTCTTCAAGTTGTGGTTGTGGCCTTAAGGGTAAGTCACTGAAACTCTTATAAATTTACCTAACATATAGGCACCTTGCCTGGCGGCAGTTGCTTCTGAGGCATGAATGTGGTCACCAAGCAACACGTCAGTGTCATTGACCAACCTGGTTCAGGGCATCCTAAGATGAGATTGTGAGAACAAAGGGCATATGAACACTTTGCAAGTGTTATAGAAAAAAAGAGTGTATTGCCTTAAAGAACATAGGGCGTATGAACAAAGGGCATTTGATATGTTAGCTTTTTCTATATTATGGATGGTGCCAACAAGAGTGAATTACCTACAGTTTACTGATGAGAATAATCAAAATATCTTGGGGCTAGTGTATTGCAGGCCAAGTGTGTGGCGTGGTGCCTAAAGGGGAGGTCAATGATTTGCCTCTCATTACACACAACTGATGTCCACCGCGCATGTGCTTCTTGAAATAAGTAGGGAGGGTGAAGTTAGATCTGTTCTGTTGGCTCCAATGCTAATCATGTGAGTCCATGCCACTATCTTGGTGGCAATCGTTCTTGCTTGCAGAATCAAGGTAGTAACTAGCTATTTTACAATCTTGTCTATACTCCAGCTGAATTATGTATGGCCTGCAGAAGAAAGGTTTATATTATTATTCCTGTTGATGCAAGGAACGGTAGAGTGGACTAATACTGCAATTCTAGTTATACAGAAGGATACATGATCTAGGCTTGATTCTTGCTGTATAGCCTGCTTGGATGTTAAATGCATAAATTACATTGTGATAGCACTTTAGTATTCTTTTATAACAGGGTAGTAAACAGTCCATTGTCCCTTGGTTTCTTAAAACGTTTGGCGGTGCTTGATTTTCTAAAGTTTCATTTGAAAGGCATGGAGATGCAATTCTGAATTATATGAGGAAGAAGAATCTCTGGAGCTTATTAACGAGCAATAAATTGTTGTTTTATCCTACTCTGTTTAATACTACTGGCATTTTGTTCATTTGTTTTGGTTTTGATTTCCTTATTTGTGGCATTACAGGCTATGCTGAAAACGGTAATGGTGAAGAAGCACTTGACATATATAGGAATATGCTTACGTCGGGTTTCAGACCTGATCATGCAACACTTATAGTAGTTCTTACTGCTTGTTCTGACCTCACATCGCTATGGATTGGAAAACAAACTCATGCAGTTGCTGTTAAGACAAATCTCAAGTCAAACATTGAATTGTGCAATGCTTTGATAACTATGTACAGCAAATGCGGTAGCCTGATTGATTCAGAATTTATTTTTCATAATTTCAAGGATAGAAACCTTGTTTCCTGGAACGCCTTGATTGCTGCATATGCACAGCATGGTTTCTATGAGAAAGTTCTCGCTATCGTTAATGATATGAATAAGGAAGGAGAGAAGCCAAATGGCATCACTTTTCTCAACTTGCTGTATGCATGCGGCCATGTGGGTATGATTGCAGAGAGCTTAGCCCTGTTCAACTTGATGATTCATGAGTACAAGGTGCCACCGGATGCTGAACATTTTTATTGTCTTGTGGATATATTAGGTCGGGCAGGGAAATTGGATCAAGCTTACCATCTTCTCATGTCGATGCCATTTGAAGCAGACTGTACTGTGTGGAGTTCATTTCTTGGAGCATGCTGCTTATATTTAAATGTAGAACTGGGTGAGCTAGCTGCTAGGAAGATTATGGATGTGGACCCAAAAAACTCGGGTGCTTATGTTATGTTGTCAAATATATATGCAGCTAAGGGTATGTGGACAGATGTGAAGGGGGTGAGGATGCTAATGAGGGAACAAGGGGTTCAAAAACAATTGGGGAATAGTTGGATTGAGATTGGTGATAAAGTGCACTTATTTAAAGGGGGGGATACATTTCATCCAGATATCTGTAAGATCCACGCAGAACTTGATAAAATCTGGTCACATAATCATCTAGAAGATTATTTTGAAGTATTTTAACACAGTGATAACAACTATTCAGCATGCTTTGGAAGTTTAAACACCTTTTTGATATATTTCAACCATTGGAGAATGGGTCTGGAAGTCACTAAGTTTTCTGTCACTGCTTCTCTGTAGGGCTTATTTGGTAATGCATGTGCTTGAGTTTACTGGACACAGAGTCTGTATTGAGCTTTTTTCTGAATTATGTTGGTTTGCAATATTAAAGAAAAACAAGATTGGTTAGAGGTCAATCGAAAAAAATACTACCGGTTCAAGATGGACCACTGCTTCCCAACTCCTAAATGATTTACTTGGTTCCAAAATCATCTAGCCACACGATCCAAGTCTAAGTGGTTCTGTGGACCAAACAGCCCCTCAATAACAACAGCATTGTGCAGTTACTTCTTCTATTCCAAATGAAACAACTAACATTCAAATGACTCGTATTACTGGTTCAGGTTGCAGTTGTCACATAGTTGAATCAGGCACATGTACAAATAATAATTGCAACTTCATATTTATGTACTTTCTTTCTATATAGAAAGTGAAACTGTTATCGAGACGAGAGAACTACGAATTATCTGCTTTGAACAGTTGATTCAGTTGCACGTCTCCAGATCTAGTTAGTTTCTTGGTATGCTGTATATCCAATTATGTTCATCAAGTGTAAAGAAATAAAAATCCTGCAGCTGTGTCTAGAACTTTGAAATGAATGGTAATATTATAGTTAGACCACCCACCCTTCAAGTGGTTGGATAGTGCCCACATTGATCTTTGCTAGTTGGAGAAGGATCAACCTTCTATAGTGGATACCACACATTCAAATTGTTATTTGCCATTAAAGAGGAAGCCTTCCTGTGTACATAGGAAATAGAGATTTGTTGCAGTTGTTTTTCAGTTTCTTGCAATCTTCCTAGAAGCAGGTCTCGCCTTAATGTAAGATTGCTAGTATTGATTTTCCAGAGATCTGGAACTTAATTTATCTGTATGTGCTGAATGAACATAGAGATACCTATTGACTGTTAACTTAGGCTTGAGAACCAATCAATGAAAAATGTTGGCTGAATATGTTTTTTCGTGTGCATGATGGCTCCATAACATTGCAATCAACTATAATAAGGTAACCTCTTTAATATGTCACTGGCTGAGCTCCTTCGCTCGTTTTTCACTAATTCAACAAGGCATACATTGTTTTGTTAGGGAGATAAAGGTTGCTGTCCTGTAAGTGGTAAGCTGGTCGTCCATTTTATTGAGGCAATTGATATAGTAAACGAGGCATCATTGAACATATAATGGCACCATTATATGTAGATGTCCTGTAAGTGGTAAGCTCGTCACTAACAGAACAACACCATTTGCTTATACATGATACATCATTGTTTCAAGGAGGCATACGATGTCATGATCATGACAGAAAAACTTCTGCCCTTATCTTCCATATTTCTTGCCATGTTATGCTTAAACTAATAATGCCTTGACATTGTGGCGAAGTATCATGCCGACTCACAAGCATGAAGGTTTTGTTGTATTATTTTTAATGTTACGTTGTTCCCCTCAAAATGTCATTTCTATAACTCATTCCATCCAGGAGGGTTATGAGTGGGGGTGGTGAGTAGTGAGAACAAACTATGCGAGGATCATCTCGGATGGTATGCACATGCGTGACATAGACCGACAAACAATAATTCAATGCCATACTATAAAATTGAGCATAGACAAATGGTGAAGATGCATGATTAAGTAGACTTGGACTAGGGTTTATTAGTAGAGATTTAATATCTTTATATTTTGATGAGAATATGCTTCACAATAAATCTCCATGAAAAATATCAAAACCATATAGTAAGCTCCAACATGATTGAGACTAAGACTTACATGATGCTCATTCCATCTAGAAGGTAGATAGATAAACTTAACCATCATTATGGTACACATCACTTAAAGAGGAAATTTTGATGGAGACTTTTGAGTATGTTTCCTCGTATATTGCGTTCCAAAGCATCTAATAAAAAGAATAGAGTGTAACACCTGGGCCCATCGCCCAAGACTCTAGTATAGTTTTAAGAATGATGACTGACCTTACAGACTACTAGTGGTCTTGACTGCATGTTTTGTCCTAACTCATGATAGTCTGGAATCAACTTCTCGACATGTCATCCATCCTAATATTACTTTGGTTCGAGCATGCTTAACCACATAATTTTTAGTGACGAGCTTTATAGAAAGGAGGTGTATCTTGGTGACATAGTTAGTTTAATCATTATTTTTAAGATCATTTTATTTGAGGTCTCAAATCCTAAGATGTTACAATATCCCCACTTAGACTTGTTATCCTCCTAAAATCTCAACTATGACCACGTAATTTCTTCCTCATTTTAGTATAGATCTAGAATCTCATGTACACCCATCTCCCATTCATGACTACAACACAAGGGTGACTCCATCAATTAGGATAACTCTTTCAAACATGTCTAGAACATACAACTTAAGACTAGCATGCCATATGTCTATGTGGGCTTCACCTACTAAAGAGAAGCTAGATCTAATACAATTTGTAACATCCAGACCCAACACCCAAAGCTCTAGTAGAGTTTTTGAAATGACGGCCAGCCTTACAGATCACCACTGTCCTCGATTGCACGCTTTATTCTCGCTCACGTACAACTCATGATCAACTTCCCGACAAGTCTCTCATTTTAGTACTTCTATGGTTCGAGCATGCTTAACCATATAGTTCTTAGTGATGATTTCTTCAAAAAAGAAGACACCTAGGTGATATGGAATGTCTAATCATTCATTTTAAGATCATTTTATATGAGGCCTCAAATTCTAGGATGTTACATAGAGCCCCCATGTTGGTATGGAATTCTTCTTTTAGGTAGATGGAAAATAACATTTGGAAGGTTTTTTTAACAATATGATACAATTGTAGGAAACATAAAACACAAGCATTGCCATAGACACGAGTCACAACAATTAATTATCCTTTGCTCCTTGCCCAGAGGGGAACATGATGAATAGAAATCCCCCATATTAATTAAAGAAAAGACACCAGCCACAATAATTTGTCACATATAGGACACAAACATAGCGAGATAAAATATGTATATACTAATGAAAAATTATAGATGGATACATACTTTTTCTTCATAATTTTATTGGGACGCATTTACACAAATTATGTCATTATCGGCACTATTATGTGCGTTTGACTTATGGTTATTTTCATTATATTCTTATGCTATAAGACATATTTTAATTTGCACCATGTGATGGAAATTTTAGAAAAAAGGGTTCAGTAATGATTCACGTAACAAATACATATAAAAATGTATGACAAAAAGTCTTGTCATGATTAAGAATCCCATCAATTCTATATCCTAGCCATGAGACAAGTGAATCTATTCTATCATATATTTTGACACATGTATCTATTGAACCTAGTACGTGTTCTGAGGATATAACAACTAAATGATTTGCAAAAGACACTAGCAATTTTCTAATATTCTCTGTAAAATTAGGGTACAATGCTTTTGATAAGTGCTTCACACTGAAAAGACATGGCTTGATATATCCAACATGTTTCAAAGTGACTCCTAAGTGCATCAATTGGCATACACACAATATCCAACAAAAGTGACTGGACTTCTAATTAAAATGAATATTTGATTTGGATATATGTCTAATTAGTTGACTTTTAATTCATTTATTTATTTTCTTTCATTAGCATCATTTAACAAAACTCTTTAGCTATCATTTACCTAGTCTGAAGGGTGTCTATCTTCTCCATCACATTATTATCACGTTATATAATATCTAACCTTAAGAAAGGAAACCAAACGTGCAAGATTGTTTAGTGGAAGACAACAATTTTTATGAATGACGAAGCTATTTAGTTTATAACCAATAATACTTTGTTGACAAGATAAACTTACTTACATGTCTTGCACTGAGACCAATTGAGTTATGGTGTGTTATGTTTGAAGGAAATTTAACATTGTTTCTAAAGTGATAATTTCCCCTTGAAAGTCATATGTTAAAAAAATGTGATTTTATCTAGGCAAAGTCGGGCACCAATAACCAACATTCAAACATAATTAAAAGGGAAAAAGAAAACACCCATGATGGAGATAATGCATTGACTATTGGCTATTCATTTTGGGAGAAAGCAGACGTATTTAACTAGTATATCCCCATTTCAGTATATTATGTCATTGGATTCTTCAATACATCTTCATACCACATGCAACTTTTGTTACACTTGTAGAATACTCTTGAACATTCTTTTACATGCTACTACACCTTTTGTTGTCAGATAAGTATTTTTTGGTCTCATATATCCCAAGTCATTGCAAAGAGGGTCTCTAGTCAAATCTTAATGCTATGAAGTCCTTGTTTATTGAGAATAAACATAAGAATCATCCATATTTCTTCAACAATCAACTTTCGCCAGGTAACCAACATTCTTTTTGTTTATATAATTTTGTCCTGTACTGTTTATGTGCTGGAACATGGTTTGAAATCTATATAAAAGCTAAGGAGATGATACTATCAATGATCAAAATGGTTTCCCCATAGTTACTCTTGTGAATTTTATTGTAATAGGCTGTAGTTGCACTTTTAATCGTCTATTGTGAGTGTCACTTATAAAGAAAAAATACAACATGTTGGTTTTAGTTTCTTTTTTAGATTGAAAGTGATATATGATAGAGTATATATGGAACAATATGTAACCTTGCACCTTTAGGGAAGAGCAATTCTAAATTAACAAACATGAAAAGACACCTCTATATGTCTTTTACTAGAAAATTATAACTATTCTTATGAACCAGTAATAAGGTGAGAAAGTGTCCATAGTATAGTCTCTAAAGCACATTTTGCACTCCCCCATATAGGATCAAGGGCATACAATTTTGTATTACTTAGCATGTGTTTCATCAATTCCAAAGAATGTTTTTTGATAGGTGCATTGAGCTACATAATATTTTTTTATTACATAGATGAGAAAACCTTTAAGCCAAAGATTCATCATCCAAAGAATTTGAATTCTAATTGTATTGTCCCATGACATCATTGACATAAATAGGTCATTTGGCGTGTACTTTTGTAGAAATGGATCATGATTAAGTGTTGAACATTCTATCCCTTTACGTTACCCTATTTTGGTCTAAACATGGAGAAGACACTAGAGTTCTTCTTTAGCAATGCCGTCTTTCCATTAAGGACTATTTAGTAGCGCTGGAAAAGAAGCCAAACTTGACCACCAGACCAAACTTAACTCGACCAAACCATTTGGTTAAGTCTGATCTAGATGGATATTGTGGTCAAGTTTGGTTTGAAAAGGGTTTAGACCATTCTTAACTGGTTTGGTCAGTCTGGGCAACCAGTTGACCGATCAGACTAAACTTGACCAACTCTATATACTCAAATAAATTATCCTGGTCATGATTTAGTTGATGTATAGATAATAATTGCAAATAATCTCAAAATTATAAATATTATTGGTGTTATAGAAGAATTTTATATTAGTATTGTAGCTAATATATATATGTATATAATATTTATAAATAATTTCACATTTAAATATTACATGTAATGTGCAAAACATTCCATCTTATGCTTAGACATTAAAATTTATTTAATATTGTTAAAGTACATTTTTTATTGAAGAGCACCAATAACTTGACATCAAAATTGAATCACGTTACTTATGATAAATGCGTGGCTAGTAAATGTTAGATAATAGTGCTTTTAGACCGTACTTAACCAAACTTGACCATGTTTTAACGATCAAGTTAAGTTTGGACTAGATCCTTTTAGCAGTCAAGTTTGCTCCGGAAAATTTTCAGACCACTATATGCGGTCTGGTCTATAATTATAGGGTCATACCAGACTTGACCAGACCTTGTCCACTCCTACTATTTAGGAAATTATTTCTATTTTCCTTTTTCCTCAAGGTGTAACCTCCCACCCCCCTTCATTATCTCTCACCATCTTCCATCTATTTTCTTCCTCCCTCTTCCTAGATTAGGAGTTTAGAGTTTTCAACAAGTCTCTTCCTTTTAGGGAGAGAGTTTTCCCCATTGTTGGGGTTTATTTATCTCACAATGAGAGTTTGATTCTTTGATCTCTTATTTTCAATAGTTTTCTTAGAGATCCCAGTTTATATATTGATGATGCTTGATATGGATACACAAAGGATGAAATACATCACTCGACAATCTGGTCCAAAGATATCTCTACCTCCTTAAAGAAAAATAACCTACTCGTACAAGGTTGCGTCTTGAGACAACACATTTTTAGAAGGTATATACAACATAAACTATTCAAATTTATATTTCTTAGAGAATACATTTAATCGATTCTTTTAGATTTGTGTTTAGATGCATTTGACTTTATTATAGATGTTGCATTAGCTACTATTTAAGAATCAACCTCTTCATTCAAAAAGAAAACACTAAGACTAATATGATTCCTCTCTCCCTTCTAGTTGGGATGGTACCCCTAGTAGTGTGTGCTTAAATTATTGTAAGTGGACACATTATATAGTGAGTAAAATTCACAAACTTCGCTAGAAATTTAAATAGGACAATGAAACCTCTCTTAGGTTGGCAATGGACACTTTGCTAACATGGCATACGACTCTATCTAAGTAGGTAAATTTCCAAGGTGATAGTTGATTCTCAAATTGTTTTGCACATTTCTCCATAGGACGTGCACAAATTATGAATAAAAGGGGTTATGTGTCCACAAGTACCAACCACCACCTTGAGGTGGTCTGCATCTTCATCTAGGGAACACATGCTCAATCTCAACAATAAAGACGAAGGCAAATGTTTCTAGAAGAAGAAGAGGAGGAGAAGGAGAGGATCCCAAATAAATCTATCTACAAGCTTATGCTCACACAACTATGTGAGTGACAATGATGATGTCGATAAAAGAGAGTACATTTTTGATCCAGAGACATTCAAGTTGCATTGATTGTCAAGTGGAAAGGGGACAAGGCCATGGGATTGGGAGCCACATCACCACCAAGGAATGACCTCCAAGTGGAGTCTGACTTATATGCTTCCCACATGATATGCTTATGAGAAGACTGTGACTGCTCTAGGGTTGGGGCTTTCTTTCATGTGGTATGCTGACAAAATATGTATGGAGAAGATTGTTTTTCAAGTCCAACACACTTACATTGAGATTAGGAGAGAAATTTTAGCACGTTTGAGAAGGTCATCTTGCAAAGGGAGCATGCATTCCGATTTAGGATTTTTCACATACTTGCATTATTTAACATCTTGTAAACTCCACTCCCTCTTTCTACCCTATGAGAAGATAGCACATAACTTGAATGATGGGTGGGCAACCATAGTTGATTTTGTACTTATGTGGCTTGAGGTGCTTGACTTCCTCATGTTCCTCTTGGACGTATCTCTATCCCCACCGAATCAACGTAGTCTTGCATGTTGTCGCTCGAAGAGTGATCTCCTCCTACCTTGTAGCTTGAATTAGCTGAGTCATCACCACTATGTGATTATGTTTGGGTGTGCAGATTGGCATAAAGGAATGGGAACGTGAGGGTGGAGTGATGATAGATGCATTCCTAAATCAGTGTTTGGAAATGAAGGCTTTTTTGTGGTGGAGGCAATCTCCTTCCCTAACTTCTTCAAAACCTCCATGGATTTATAAACTTTGAGTGGATTTTTACTATAATAGGGTTTGGGGATGAAGATGAGATATTGGAGGTGGACAAGGAGATGGAGGCTGCTCAAGCTTGAGGAATATTCATGGAAGGTTGGAGAAGATAGAAGTAGCTTGAATCCGATCTTTGGAGGCTTGATTGGAGCATGGGGGAAGCTGCAAGGTTGTATTCAGTGACAGAATGACCGTTAGGGAGCTCTGGAATGCTGGGGTTGAGTGAGGGTCTTGTGGGAGAGACTCTCACTTACCCCCCTTAAGTTATTGTATACCCAACCTGGAATGACTGTTCTGGGCAAAACAAACAATCTAGTAGGGTCCATGTAACGAACTCACTTTTCAATGTCCCCCAATCAAGAAAGGATTTTAAAGTTGAGAGCCATCACCTAAAATTCCCAAGATCCAGATTTAACCAAATAACAAATAATAACAAATAATTTCTATTAATTTAAAAGATTATTGTTTACAAGATACTCCTCTAAGGAGTTACATGAATGAACTAATACACCTTTGAGATGAAGTATCCAACTAATCCTCCTTTTCTTAGCTTTAATGCCTTTATATAGGTTTCATCTGATTCATCAAATCTCGATATCTTCACATATTGCATCTACTTAAAATGGCATGAACAAAGCACATAACAATATATCAAAATCACTACGTACGTGGGGTGCATGTGAAAGTGTGCAAGTAATTTAACAACATATAATCACTTAATTATTTGCAAATAAGAATAGACATTTTATTCACACATTCTCATCTTTATGTGATACTCATAGTGGCATTAAATTGAATGAAATGTAAATAAACATCCAATAGTTTATTTGAACAAATTTTGAGAAACCTTAGAAAACACTGACAAATGATATTGTGGGTAGTCATAATCATAACCACATACTTTTTATAGACCCATGAAAATCTTGCAGTCATACTTTAAGCATATTATCCAATCAAGCAATCAAATCAAGCAATCAACATTTAATCTGCATGTATGTAAATCCTAAAGTGTCACCATCATATTACTCATATAAAACCCTACTCAGATCCTAATCTAGAGTTTAGGATTGTCTCAGGTCTAGATAGGTAATAAGGCTACAAACCCTAGTTCCATCACATATTAAATATTAGGTGAATCCTCATTATGACATCCATCATATCCCTTAATTATGAACACTTAGATCAGATTACATTCATTAATAACATATCAAGTTATGATCTTTGAATCCTAATTCTTCATACACATAGTTATTCACATTTGAAACCTTACTTATTAATCATTATGATCATGATCATCTTGAATCATTATTATATTTAGATATACTATAACATGAACTAGGAGCATTTGATATATTCAACATGTTAATATACAAAGTTAGGGTTTCCATGTATAAATCCACTTAATAATCATGTATCCCATGTAATTTTGAATATGATGACAATTAGGCTTTAAACCTACTTTATTCGTGTTCCTCTCATTTTTCTGATCAAGTTTCATATATGATTTGTCTAAATCCAATCATCCTAGCAATTACTACAATTATTACAAATTAAACCCCTATGGACCAAAGGGAACACACCATGTCAACATTATCCGTTTTAGGTGACAATGAGATCACCATTGGATAGTGAATCAGTGGTATCCTGGTGTGTGACACATTAAAGGGAAAGTGGGTTGTCATACTATAGTTGGTCGTATTTACTCATTTTCTAGAAATTGAGTCCATATGTATTTATTGCAACGAACTCCCTCTTTCTTATCGATTTCCTAGAGGCCACTAGGAATATCCTATGGCTATGAAATTTGGAGAGAAACTCATAAATGCCTTTACCAACTGATATCTAATTTATGGGACTTATTGAGATAACTTTCACAGCTGAAACTTTCACCTTTAGCATATCCTTTAATTAATTACCCACACCACATGGAAAGTCCTTTTCCTCTCAAATTCTAGATTTCTCTTCTTTTTCTTATTATATTCAAGTACACCAAAAGGAAGATCGAGATAAAACTATTTGATACCTCATCTCATGCTACCATTCATGACTAGATAATCACTCTTAATTATCTAAAACACCACACATCTTATTTTTTTAGAAACTTGCACATTATCATATATTTCTATTATTCAGCAATTCATAAAACTATTACTATTTATTTATGCACAAACTCTATTATGTTTAACTTGTGCCACAAGAACCTATTTTCAAGGCAAATAGTTTCATGGTATTATTAACTCAATAACAAAATTAGGGAATTTATTCATCAAGTTAAGCCTCATATTAATATAATTAAAAAATTCACCAAATTTGAGGATATTACAAACCATCCTTCTCTTTTTTTTCTTCTTTTTATCAGCACAAAATGACCATTCTAAAAATGTAAGTTCTACCTTAGAACACACCCGTTGGGAGTGCAGAATGACCTTTCTATTTAGCCTAATTTTCCACTTTCACTGACCACTTTCCCATCTTTCTGAATAATTCGACACACTTACGCTTAACACAAAGAACGATTTGCTTGGAACGGTCATTCCACATTAACTGCTTTGCATTTCTAAAATATCAAAAAACTTTTTAAATTTTTTAGAAATAGAACTAGTACAGATTTGACATTTAATGTCACTTTCGCTGACGTCGGTTCCTTAGAAAAACCGACACCAATCTACCAACAACCTTGGTTCTTCATGCCAACCGTCACCACATATAAAGTCCTCCCAATTTAGAAAAGACATGGGTACCACTTTCACTTTAATGTCAATTTCTTTTCATATAATCTAACGTCTTAAATTTCCCACAAAATACAACTTTTTAGAAAAAAATTCCCTCCAAAATTTTCATCCCGGCGTCGGTTTTGTATATAACTGACGACAAAGTGTTTGTGCCATGTCCCTACCAAAAAAATTATCTCCCCATTAGTCGTCGAGTCTAGCAAATAATCGATGACTAAGTCCTGGTGTGACACAATATTTTTTGGAGATAAGTCTATATTGTCGATTTTTTAGAAGAAATCAATGACTAGGTGTTTTCATGCCATGTCCCTGCAAAAATATCTCCCCCAGAAATTTCTTCTTCTTCATTAGATTTTCTTACTAAATCGACGACTATAACCCTAACCCGAGGATTTTTTTTCTTTAGATATGTAGTTAGTCATTTTTTGTTCACACGTAACTGACGACTATGGCCCTAAACGATGTAATTTTTTTATTTGATTTAGGAGTTAGTCATCAGTTTTGTATTCTTAACTGACAATGATGCATTTATTTGTTGATTTTTCAAAACAACTGAAGATTATAGTAACTTAATAGCAGCTAGGCAAAACAAACTTGTCTCCCATTCTCTGTTTCATCGCAATTCACATAGGTCTCTGGCGATTTTCCCCAAGCGCTCAATCCACTACAGCCTCAGCTCTTTCTTCAGCCACTGCCACTCCGTTGCTCGCCGACCACATATCTTGCTCCGGGCGCTGCCACTGCCGCTGCCGCCGCCATTGCTCTCCTGAGTAGCTGCTCACCACTAGGAGCTTGGGAGGACACCAGAGCTTGGGACTGAGCTAGCTACCGCCACCTAGGTATCTAAAGATTCTACTGGAGCTTCTACTAATACTACCCTCATCACCACTGGAGCTTCCCCTACTACTAGGTAAGCCTCCAAAAAAGCTTGCACCCCACCTTCTTCATAGATTGCACCTCACTTGCTTCCCCACATGCTAGATAATCCTAATTTCAAAGCTTCAACCCATGTTTTAAAGCTGAACATGCCTAATTATTGAGGAAATATTCTGCACCAAAAAACAACAATATGAATGAGAAAATCTTATTATTATGAAAATAGAAAATATAGTTTTTACATGTGTGAATCACTTTTTATGGTTAATGATGAAGCCCTATTATAGGGCTTCATCTTGTGTCTTTTTGCTCTTCAATCACATCTATACTTGTTAGATTGCATGTCATTCCTCCCAATATGCTTATTTGTATAAAATGCACTTATGGACATTATTTGCATGTTTTTCAGGCATTTGGACCACACTTGATGGAAGAGAGAGAGAAGGAGTGATCCTAGGGTTCCTCTACCCTTGGAGAGACCCAAAGTGAAGTCCAAGGCTCCCTCAACCTACCCCTAGTGGCCAAAGATCATTTGAAGCAAAAATGTCTAAGAAAAGCCAAAGAACCGAGTCAAAGTGCTGATCCAGGACCCAACACGACCGTGGTATCACAAAACGGCCGTGCTAGGTCACTTACAAATCAACAGAACAACCTCCAATAGAAGCAGACATCAACACGACCGTGCAACACAAAACGGCCATTCCAGTGACAGACACCACAGCCGTGCTCCACAAAATGGCCGTGGCTCAGCAGACCAGAACGATCGTGCAACACCACGACGACCGTGCTACCCTCAGTTCACCATAGCCGTGTTGACCACCATGATCGTGGCATTTTCAGCCACCAACCTAACATTTGGTCTATTTTAATTCCCACGACCGTGCCCATACACCACGGCCGTGGTCTACCCTACCCACCACGGCCGTGCTACTCACAAAATCCACCCACTTTTCCACTGCTTTCCCCATTTTACCCGTAACTTAACCCTAGACCCCCTAGACACCTATATACACCTAAGTGGTGGCTGGGGTACAAGGCTAGCTACCTTCCACCACCTCCTATCTCCCCAAATCGCCATCCACTACATTCCACTCCATATCCACCTCAAATCCACTCCATTTCACCATTTCCCCCACCGAATCACTAGTTTAGACTAATTCCTATCCATAACCCCCTTCATTCTTCACCCTTACACCCTGGAGAAGGGAGGAGGACGACCTGCAACTGCTGGAGAGGGGGATTTCAGCCACTACTTCGAGCTCCATGGCCACCTCTATCTCTTTCTCCTTTCTTTTTGTATTTTCCATTTCTATGAGTAGCTAGGCCCCTGTGGGTGGGATGTTTGGGGGAAATTATGTTACTTTGATACCATGTTGGGGGAAAATGACATGTAACCATTATAATTCCATTTGTTAATGATTATATTCTATTTTCATCTCATTCTCCATGGATTGCTTGTTGGTTTGTGTGTGGAATCACCTAGGAATTTAGGCAAATTGCTTATATGTGTGAATTTTGGGATTTGCCCCTAGATCCAATTCTTGGATCCCTAGGTTGCCTCACATCTTCCTACATCCTAATAAATCTCCCAAAACCTAAGTGAGAGATCTAAGTAGCTAGATTAGGTAATTCTAGTGCAATTAGCATGGAGCCTTCTCAAGGATAGAATGTGGGGGAATTGGGGTCCAAAACCCTAATCTCACCTCCCCATTACTACCCTCAGCCCCTAATTGCCCTAGGAATGCCTAATCTAGAAACCTAGACTTGATTAGACTCTAATTGAATTGTACCTAATCCCTAACCCAATTGAGCCTCGTAAGGGTAGTAGGGGGTGTTAGGGACTAGTTCCCCTATGCACAACCTAGCATATCCATGGCCAGTTAGTAGCTTAGGTTAATTCATTAGACTCTAACTTGTTGTTTGGTTTGGATAATCTAAATGGAATCATAATGTTCATATGTCAGCCCAACTTAAGTGATAAGTTCATACCCCTAAACAACCCACACATCTCTTTACTGCTTGAAACCCTAGTTTTGTGCTTGCTTAGCTTAATTAGTTCTTTCCTTGCTTAGTTAGTTTCTTACTTTTCTCTTGTCTTGTTCATGCTGGTGTAGCTATTTAATTTCTCTTTTACTTCTCTCTTGATTGCCTTAGTGTAATTTGCCTTTTCATACCTAGCTTAGTCTTTCCTTGCTTGCTTAGTCTTAATCTAACCTAGGGTTAACATAGATTTCATTCTCGCCTTTAATTGCTTGCTTGTTCATAATAGTTTAACAATCAAATCACCTTTAAACCCTTAACCCTAGTCTCCGCAGTAGGAACCCAGAAAAACTAACCTAGCTCTAGTGCCCCCTCATTTCCCCGTGGATCGACCCTATACTTGCCACCTCCCTATACTACAACACGACCCCGTGCGCTTACGGGTGTAGTTGTTTTAGTAGACATAGGTGTGTTAGTTTAGGTTTATAAATATCGAAAGCAAATTCCCATCATGCGTGTTCCGACCTCGTGGGGCACATCTAGTCGAGTCAAATTGGCTAGTGTGTTGCACCTCTAGCAGAATCGCAACAAGCTTTCTAGCGCTGTTGCCGGGGATTAGAGGCGTTCGACCTAGCTAGTTAGTTTTGCTTTGACTTTTCCTACTGCCCTCATCATTGCTATTCTTTATTCATTTTTCTTTGCATTCTTTGTGTATATTGGTTTACTAACTTGCTTTCCTGTGTTTGGTTGTGCTTTGTGCATGTGACAAGCCATTCAGGAGGAAACGAGATGGAAGACCAAAATGCACCTCACAAGTCCTTGCAAGATTACTTCATGCCGAGCAACTACTAGTCACCTATTGCATCTAGAGTCACCCAAATGCAAGAGGAGCAATTTTCTATTCCTCTAGGTCTTCTTGGGCTCCTGCCCACCTTCTACGGCTCAGAGAGTGAAAGCCCCTACAAGCATGTGGATTCCTTCCTAGAGATGTGTGCCACCTTCAGAACGTCAACGGCAAGTGATTACTCAATTTGGCTCACATTGTTCCCCTTTTCACTCAAGGATAGGGCCAAGGAATGGTATGATTCAAGGAAAGACATCACGAGTTGGGGTGATATGAAGATGGCATTCTTGAGGAAGTTCTACTCTATTGCAAGGATGACACAAATGCGGCAGTCAATAGTGAGTTTTAGCCAAATAGATAATGAAAAGTTCCATGATGCTTGGGATAGGTTGAAAAAGTTGTTGAGAGAGTGTCCGCATCATGAGATACCTTTGTGGAAACTTGTACAAGAGTTCTACTCTGGTTTGTCATCAAGGGATCAAGATACAATGGATTCTTCTTGTGGAGGTGTTTTCATGACAAAGCCACCGGAGGAGTCATGGCCGTTGTTTGAGCAATTGGCGGAAAATTCAAGGAACCGAGCGTCTAGCATGATCTGTGATGGGGATCAAGACTTTAGTGAGCCTTCTATTTATAATGATCTCAATGCACAAGTGATGAATGTTATGGGAGAAATGATGAAACTCATGAAAAGTCAAGGACGAAATGGTCCTTGCCATCCGGTCAACTACATTGGTTCTTTTGAGGGAGAAGTGAAGACACCTTACTCCTATAGCTACTCGGAACCGCAAAGTCTAAGCTACAACTCTATGTTTTAGGAAGAGGTTCTCTCTAGATTGAATATCTTTGATGATGTCCAAAAAGATGTTGCAAGACTTGATGAAAGGACAGAGCAGCTATCTTCCATAATTGCTCTCCAAGAAGAAAAATTGTCTTCAAAATCCATCTTGAGTTACCATGAAGCAAGTGGGCCCATGCCCTCTTCTCAAATTTTCTACAATCCACCTCCTATGAAAGTGTAGCCCATCTACCATTTTCAAGGCTATCCTAAGCCTTATACTCCACCACCTTCACCACATCAAATTTCCCAAAACTTCACTTTCCAACCTCAATTTCCCTCTCCACCTCAATTTCAATACCAACCATCACCCCCACCTCCTCCATAGCCACAACATGCTCCCCCTCCCCATCATGAGCAAGGTAGTGCTGTAACAATTCTAAGGAGTGGGAAAACACTTGAGCAACCCGCAAGTCAAAGAAAGAGTGACAAAGCAAAGCAAAATTAGTCGAGTGGTGATGTTGTGATTGAAATTGCCGAAGATGATCATTTGCCACCCCATGTTGATATTGGGAGTCATAGTACTCCACCTCATGCTACACCACAGGAAGATCATGCTGAGTCAAGTGGGCTAATAGCTAGTGAGCCACCATTTCCCGAAGTACTAGATGAGCCTCCGGCTGTGAAAAGAAGACAAAAGCACAATATGGACATTCTTGAGGTCTTCCGACAAGTGAAGGTCAACATTCCTCTCTTGGATGCAATCAAACAAATTCCAACATATGCCAAGTGTCTCAAGGACCTATGCACTGTGAAAAGAAGGTCAATGGGGAGGATTCCAAAGAAGGTGAGATTGACTGAGCAAGTGAGCTCCATCATACAACATTCCCTGCCCGTGAAGAGAAAAGACCCAAGAGCCCCGTTCATACCTAGTTACACAGGGGGACATCGCATAGACATGTCCTTGCTTGATTTGGGATCTAGTATGAATTTGATGCCATATCATGTCTATGTTGAGCTGGGCTTAGGCAAGTTGAAGACGGCACATTGCACTCTCCAGTTGGCAGATAGATCCATAAAAGTGCCTAGGGGTAGAGTGGATGATGTTTTGGTGATGATAGATAAAGAAAAAGGCACAGTGTTCCCGGCAGATTTCACTATACTTGATATGGAGCCGGAGGATAGGAAGATTCCCATCATCTTGGGAAGACCGTTCTTGTCTACATATGATGCCGACATTCATGTGTGCAGTGGCACTATGTCAGTCTCATTCATGGACATGAAGATCAACATCAACATGTACAAGACCCCAACCCGACGAGTCCGAGATAGGGATATTGGACATGATCACTTCATAAGTCCAAATGGGCATTTGAGAGGATGCCAAGGTGAAGAAATTGGTGATGATTATTGTGATGAAAGGGATGAGGAACCTATATTGAGTGCAAATGAAGGATGCATGTTTTGCAAGAATGGACACATGAGAATCCCAAATAGGTGAATTTTGAAGAATCTTCAAGAAGCCCAGCTAAAGGCAAGAAACTCAGCACTCGTGGGAGGCAACCCACCTAGGTTTGGGAATTTTTGACCCAACCTTACATTTTTGATACTTTTGCTTTGTTTTTACACTTTCCAAGAAAACACACACACACACACTTGTATTTGATAGTTTTTGTGTAGTTTTGAGATGTGCAGGTGAGAACAGAGTGAAATGAAGAAGGAATAGATGAAATTTTGACAAAGAATCAATAGAATATCAACTTGAGATCAAAGTTTTGATGTTTGAACAAGATTTGAGTGTTATACTGCTGTTATAGTGCACACCACGGTCGTGGTGACATGGAACGACCGTGGTGGTGCACTCACATTCAACAGAGAAATCATCAAAAATTGAGAAAATCAACTAAGTGTAGAACCAGGGCAGCACGATCGTGGTACATGAAGACACCATGGCCGTTCCGCGCACCATGGCCATGCCACAACGCAATTCCAGCAACTTAAAATCAAAATTTGCAAAACTTCTATTCACTTGCTGATTTCTTTGAAGAACAGAACGACCGTTCTCTGTGCCCTAGCGCCCATGCAGCACGCCGCCCACCCTCTCCAACCCTCGAATCCTCACCAAATCACTCCCAAACCATTCCCAATCATTCCCCCACCATTTCCACTACCTTAATCTCCAGATTCCACCATTTTCCATCCATAAACACACTGCTTTCTCTCCATTCCGCTCCAACAACCCAGTTCTTCAGAGAAATCTGAAATTTTCTAATTTCACTTCCATTTTCGAGCAAGAATTAAGAAGTTGGCAAAGAGAGCAGTAGAGAAGACTAGGGGCGTCATTGCCTACCAAAGGAAACCAAATAACAACCAACCTCGGTTGGCGGATGCCGATTTGGATGCCATAGTGGATCCTATCATTGAAGAAGCCTCCAAATAGCCACAACGGGGGACACCTTCTTCGTCGTAGCCACCGCCGTCCACCTCCCGACCATCCGTATCATCTGAGAGACCCTCCGCTACTGCTGCACAACCGTCCGTTTCATCCGCCCGACCATCAGTCTCCTCGGCAGCACAACCGCAACCTGAGCCACAACCGCGACCACGTCGACGACTCGTATTAGATGATGAAGATGATACAGACATGCCCGATTCTAAGCAGCACGAGAGTCCGCCACAGTGCCCACTTCCACAACTCGAGGTTACTACAGGTAGGGCAAAGGAACCTAAGCACCCAGAGTGCTTGACACACAGAGTTTTAGCAACTCGATATGCATGCCAAGCAACAATGGAAGCGATGGGCTTCTATGCCTACTTTCAGGGGTTGATGGAAAAAATGGGGCTATTTGAGATCCTGAAACTGCAACAGGATACCTACATCGAGCTGACCCAGTAGTTCTTCGCCACGCTAGAAAAAACAATTGATGATGGCGAGAATGCAATCAAGGTGGTGATTGGGGATAAGAGGTGGAAGATAACCTCGTAGATGTTAAATCAAAATTTTGCCCCAACTGGGGAGGTGGCAGCCCTCCTAGATGGAGGAAGGACATAAAATGATTCTAGTTCCACATATCCAACTATGTGGAAATGCTTCACCGACCAAAGTACATTTGTAGCGGGGAAGTTCCATACAAGTGCCATCTACAACCCATTTCTCTGCTATGTTCAGAAGGTGTTAGCAAACACCATCTTTGCTAGGTATGAAAACCAAGGCAGTTTCACAAGGAAAAATCTTTTTGTTCTTGGTTGGATGAAAAAAGAGAGGCATGCGAATCTGGGAGCATTACTTATAGATCATATGAGAACAATCCCGTCTAAGAGCACAAATCTATTTGTAATGGGAGGGATTGTGACATCCATAGGCACTGCTTTAGGACATGACATGACAGGATATACAAAGGCAGATGGTGGCAAGTTGGATGATTTGCACTACTTAGCTCGCTCATCCATGATTACAGTTACAGATCAGAGGATCATTTACCAAATCAACCCACCTTACCCAGGAGTGACATTGGAGCTGCCTTACTATACTCCACCCCTCATGGCACAATATGGACCGACGCCAGATTTTCTAGAAAAATTGAGGAGGTATGAGGCGAAGAACCCGAGAGGAGAGACAGTCCCTGAGGTGATTTTTGCTGGGGGTCTAGAAGAGCCTTCACAGGCAGCTGAGTAGAGGCGGACAACAGAGGAAAGAGCGGCAAGATGGGTGAGGCAAAGAGAAGAAAGGATGGGAGCGTCAGAGCCACAACAACCTTCAGTGAATGCATATGATATGGGTACCATTCATGCACAGTTGGAGAGCATTCAGGCGACGCAAGAGAGGATACTACGGGAACAGGAGGGCTTTCAGAGGACAAAGGATACCATGTGGTTGGACTACCAACATATACATTACCAGGTCAACTGTCTTTATCAGTTTCAGAATTCCCAGGCCCAGAGGAACCCACAGTGGGGTGAAGACTGGTGGAGTTCTTTATCAGCTTTTCAGGACAGCTATCTGCCTCCACAGTCAGACTACTGGGGCGAATATTATAGATAGGGATGAGCACCTCCACCACCACCACAATGATCGTCTACCCTATCATCCTAGACTTTAGTGTCATGCTGAGGACAACATGATTCAAAAGTTTGGGGTGGTAGGACGGTATGCCCTCATTCTACTTTTCACTCATTTTTGTATCTCACCTGCTATTTACTCTTTGTTTGTTGTTTTTCACAATTTTGCTTGTTTTGCTATCTAGCTTAGGAGTTTACTGCTTTGCATACCTGCATGCCATGTAGTTTACTTTCTTGCCATTTTTTGCGTAATTTTCAAAAATTATGCTCATTCGCCATGCATTGCAAATCATGTAGATTTTTGGTAATTTTTGCATGTTTTAATTAGGATTTGCTTGTTTACTGCTTTAAATTCAATAATATAGGTTTAGATGTGATTGGAGGCAATTTGGCACCATTTTGGCCAATTTTGCCCAAATTTGGAATTTCTTGTCTAAAAAACATGTTTTGACCCAATCTCTACTGTTTTGAGTAAAAACGACGACCTTTGACTAGTGCAAGTGAAATGTCATGCTTTATTACTAAGTGGTATCAATGTTTGACTTTTTACATGTGCATCACCTCTCTCATGATTGTGATTGATTTGGCTAAATTGTGAACTTGAGCAAGCTTTGAACGCTCAGTGTTTGTAGAATCACTTGTTTGATATATCAATTTCATCTTGTTCATTCATGTGGTGTGATATCTTAGATGAAGTGTTGGATTAATTTTCATGTAGGATGTCTTATGTGGAAAATCATACCAATGACCCCTCTTTGACCCGACTCTTCTTCCATCATCTTCATACCCCTTCGCCTCATAAAAAGATGCCCTAGTGCACATAATCAGCCTTGGCCACCTCCAAAAGTTTGGGGTGGCCATATCTTTATCCCCTCACTTCACTCTATCCACCATATGCCTTATCTACACCAAGGGCAAGAAGGAAAAGAAAAGAAAAAGAAAATAAAAACAAAATAAAAGGATGCTCCTATTTAAGAGCATTCAAATAAAGAAAAGATGAGTGTGTAAAAACACTCCAAAAATCTTACCGCAACCCTTTCTTCCACTTTCATACCCATTGAGCTAAGAAGCATCAAACTTAGCTCATTTTGTCTTTTTCTGCAGCCACGTGGATTATTTGGTATGATTTGAAATATAAGACTGAATGCATGAATGTGAGACAACACTCCTAGTCATCCTTGATTAACACCATCATGAAACGGTTTACCCGGAACTTTATGGAAGAAGTATGGATAACTTGTGTATTCTATGCACTATATTTGAAGTTCATATACTTTGTGCTCTTTTCATGGTTGGATTGTGAAAGTAGGAGAGGAGAGAGGTGAAATGCATGCACTCAGTCATCTTTGATCCCATTCAGCAACCATCATATTTCACATTGCATATGTCATTTCTTTTTGTGGAAGTTTTATAGAGAGATTGAGTTGGAGCATACTTGAGGACAAGTATGTTTCAAGTTTGGGGTGGTGCTGCAACCCTATTATAGGGCTTCATCTTGTGTCTTTTTGCTCTTCAATCACATCTATACTTGTTAGATTGCATGTCATTCCTCCCAATATGCTTATTTGTATAAAATGCACTTATGGACATTGTTTGCATGTTTTTCAGGCATTTGGACCACACTTGATGGAAGAGAGAGAGAAGGAGTGATCCTAGGGTTCCTATGCCCTTAGAGAGACCCAAAGTGAAGTCCAAGGCTCCCTCAACCTACCCTAGCAGCCAAAGATCATTTGAAGCAAAGATGTCCAAGAAAAGCCAAAGAACCGAGTCAAAGTGCTGATCCAGGACCCGGCACGGCCGTGGTACCACAAAACGGCCGTGCTAGGTCACTTACAAATCAACAGAACAACCTCCAACAGAAGCAGACAGCAGCACAACCATGCAACACAAAATGGCTGTTCCAGTGACAGACACCACGACCGTGCTCCACAAAACGGCCATGGCTCAGCAGACCAGAACGGCCGTGCAACACCACCACGACCGTGCTACCCTCAGTTAAACACGGTCGTGGCATTTTCAGCCACCAACCTAACATTTGGCCTATTTTAATTCCCACGACCGTGCCCATACACCATGACCGTGGTCTACCCTACCCACCACGGTCGTGCTACTCACAGAATCCACCCACTTTTCCACTGCTTTCCCCATTTTACCCCTAACGTAACCCCCTAGACACCTATATATACCTAGGTGGCAGATGGGGCACGAGGCTATCTACCTTCCACCACCTCCTAGCTCCCCAAATTTCCATCCACTACATTCCACTCCATATCCACCTCAAATCCACTCCATTTCACCATTTCCACCACCAAATCACTAGTTTAGACTAGTTCCTACCCATAATCCCCTTCATTCTTCACCCTTGCACCCTGGAGGAGGGAGGAGGACGACCTACAACTGTTGGAGAGGGGGATTTCAGCCACTACTTCGAGCTCCATGGCCACCTCTATCTCTTTCTCCTTTCTTTTTGTATTTTCCATTTCTATGAGTAGCTAGGCCCCTGTGGGTGGGCTGTTTGGGGGAAGTTATGTTACTTTGATACCATGTTGGGGGAAAATAACATGTAAACATTGTAATTCCATTTGTTAATGATTATATTCTATTTGCATCTCATTCTCCATGGATTGCTTGTTGGTTTGTGTGTGGAATCACCTAGGAATTTAGGCAAATTGCTTATATGTGTGAATTTTGGGATTTGCCCCTAGATCCAATTTTTGGATCCTTAGGTTGTCTCCCATCTTCCTACATCCTAATCAATCTCCCTAAACCTAAGTGAGAGATCTTAGTAGCTAGATTAGGTAATTCTAGTGCAATTAGCATGGAGCCTTCTCAAGGATAGAATGTGGGGGAATTGGGGTCCAAAACCCTAATCTCACCTCCCCATTACTACCCTCGGCCCCTAATTGCCCTAGGAATGCCTAATCTAGAAACCTAGACTTGATTAAACTCTAATTGAATTGTACCTAATCCCTAACCCAATTGAGCCTCGTAAGGGTAGTAGGGGGTGTTAGGGACTAGTTCCCCTATGCACAACCTAGCATATCCATGGCCAGTTAGTAGCTTAGGTTAATTCATTAGACTCTAACTTGTTGTTTGGTTTGACTAATCTAAATGGAATCATAATGTTCATAAGTCACCCCCAACTTAAGTGATAAGTTCATACCCTTAAATAGCCAACATATCTCTTTACTGCTTGAAACCCTAGTTTTGTGCTTGCTTAGCTTAATTATTTCTTTCCTTGCTTAGTTAGTTTCTTACTTTGCTCTTGTCTTGTTCATGCTAGTGTAGCTCTTTAATTGCTCTTTTACTTCTCTCTTACTTGCCTTAGTGTAATTTGCCTTTTCATACCTAGCTTAGTCTTGCCTTGCTTGCTTAGTCTTAATCTAACCTAGGGTTAACATAGATTTCATTCTCGCCTTTAATTGCTTGCTTGTTCATAACAGTTTAACAATCAAATCACCTTTAAACCCTTAACCCTAGTCTCCGCAGTAGGAACCCAGCAAAACTAACCTAGCTCTAGCGCCCCCTATTTTTCCTGTGGATCGCCCCTATACTTGCCACCTTCCTATACCACGACACGACCCCGTGCGCTTGTAGGTGTAGTTGTTTTTGTAGACGTAGGTGTGTTAGTTTAGGTTTATAAATATCGAAAGCAAATTCCCATCACGTGTGTTCTGACCTCGTGGGGCGCATCTAGTCGAGTCAAATCGGCTAGTGTGTTGCACCTCTAGCGAAATCATAGCAGTTAATTACTTATTTCTCTTGCATTGATTGTATTAATTATGATTTCTATATCTTAGTTAGTGTAATTTGCCTTCTTTCCTTAGTTTGCTATATCTTAATGATGAACATGCATGTACATTAGAGATGTTGAAATCAATGTCGTAGAATATGGTACCTAGAATAGAGTATGATTAATATTACAAGATGTTGCTATTGTAAATAAACTATACATTGTTTGTAATCTTAGGACCTCTTTGAGGGACACTTCTCAAAAATCTAGTCAAAAGTTCTCAAATCAAGGTGCCTAATCTAGTTCTCTTAATTAACATTAATGTTTGCTTTCTCTCTTGATTAACTAATCCAAATGGAAGAATGAATTGAATTAAATGATGTTACATAAAACCTAGGATATGAACGATGAAACTAAGACCATAGGTATAGGAATGACAACATACATGTATATTTTTGTCCTAGAAACCCGTCCAAGATTTACTCATTAGGATTAAATCTTGGATATTCCTCGATTTGGGACTGTTCTTGCACACTTAATCTCACTTAGGATGTAAGTGTATAATGTATATTTGGTTTTCAAGATGTTTCTTCAGCACTTCCCTATTTGTTCTCTAAGTACATATGTTGATGGACATATGCCCATCTGCATCGATGTACTTGGAGAACTGTAGGAAAATGTTGTCAAAATTTTCTTGAAAACCGAATACACATTATACACTCACTAGTGAGATTAGGTGTTCAAGAATGGGATAAGTGGTACACACATTCATTACTGAACCCTAAAACCTAATATGTAAATCATAAAACCTAATATTTAAACCCTAAACCCTAATCTTTAAACTCTATACCCTAATATATAAACCCTTATCCCTAAATCTAAAATAATAAATCCTAATCTATCTGTAAATCCTTAACCTAATATGTAAACCCTAAACCCTAATACTTGTTTTTATATTTGATGATAGAATGGATAGATCATGGATTTCCATTCCAAATCACTGCACCTAGAGTTTATTACCGGTCTTAATCGGTTTACAAGATTTACGGAGGAACATAGGAAACAACATGCAGATATGTTCTATTGTCCATGTAGGCATTGTGGTAACAACTTGAAAGTCAACACTGGTGACACAATCAAAAGTCATGTCATGTGTAATAGGATTATATAGGGCTATACAGAATGGTACTGGCATGGAGAGGTTCCAAACTTGAGATCAGTAAATGTCGATAGCAGTACTTGTGTATAAGAAGAAATTGCCATCCATGATGTAGATGTGAACAAACTGATTCCGATAGACATGGTTGATATGATGATATATAGTTGTGGGGTAGAGCACACCAATCCACCTTCCTTATTTAGGAACATTGTGCATGATGCTGAGAGACTGTTATACATAGGTAGTACTAAATTTACAAAGCTGATCACTATGTTGAGATTGTATAATCTGAAGGCTAACAATAGATGGAGAGGCAAAAGCTTCACATGATTGTTGTGTTTGTTGAAAGAAATTCTTCTTGAATACAACAAGCTTCCAATCTCAACATACAAAAAAAAGAAAATGTTATGCCCAATGGGAATGAAGGCTAAGAAGATACATGCATGCCCAAATGATTGTGTGTTATTTCAAAAGGACTGTGTCGTTTTGAAAGATTGTCCAAAATGTGGGGCATCCAGGTATAAAATGACGACTTCAGGGAAGTCCCAAACTGGCTCTCCTACCAAATTGATGTGGTATCTACCTATAATACTACAGTTTCAATGCTTGTTTTCAAATATGATGGATGTGGATAATTTGAGGTGGCATGCAGAGGTTAAGAAAAATAATGATGGGATCCTACGACATGTGTCTGATTCCCTACAATGGAAGAAGATTGATTTATTGTACCCTAAATTTGGTGAACAAGTCAAGAATATATGGTTTGGGCTTTGTACCGATGGGATGAATCCATACGACACATTGAGTAGCCAACATAGCACTTGGCATGCTATGCTTGTTATATACAATCTTCCTCCCTGGTTGTGTATGAAAAATAAGTACATTATGCTGTCGTTATTGATATAGGGCCCTAAACAACCTGGAAATGATATCAACATTTATCTTGAACCTCTGATTGATGACTTAAAGAAACTCTGGGGTGAAAGTGTGATGAACTATGATGCTTTGGGAAGAGAGACATTTTTTTTGCATGCTATGTTATTTTGCACTACTAATGACTTTCCAACATATGTGAATTTATCTAGATACAATGTGAAAGGATCCTAAGAATACCCTATATGTAAAGATAATATTAATTCAATATGACTAAAACATGGAAAAAAAATGTATATCTTGGTCATTGAAGGTTTCTTCCAAAAGTCCGTCCTTATAGAAGGTTACACAAAGTGTTCAATGGATCAAATGAGGAATGGAGTGCCCCTAAACCTATACCAGGGGAGGTTGTTTATGAAAGAGTAAAATACTTTGTCAATGGATTCAATAAGCGATCACAATGTACCATTCTCACACAGAGTGACAAATCTTTATTCAAGAACATGTCAATATTATGAGATGTTCCTTATTGGAGTTCTTTGATAGTTATGCATTATATCGATGTCATGTATGTCATGAAAAATGTTTGTGATAGCGTCATTGGTACTCTGTTGTATATACTAGGTAAGAATATAGATGACATCAAATCCAAAATGGACCTATGTGAGATGGGAATAAGGAAAATTTAATAGAATTAGTTAGGAGTGATTGAAAAACATATTTACATGCTACTTTTTACACGTTGTCTAGAAAGGAGAAGAAAACTTTTTGCGAGTGCTTGCTTGATGTTAATGTACCACATGGATACTAGTCCAATATCCGTATACTGGTATCAATGAAAGATCTAAAGTTGATAGGTATTAAATATCATGATTGTCACAATCCAATGAAACAAATATTGCCCATGGCAATTCGATCTATATTGCCAAAGCATGTAAGGTTTGCAATCACCAAACTTTGTTTCTTCTTCAACACTCTATGCAGAAAAGTTATTGATCCTGAGAATCTCGATAAGTTGCAAAGAGAAGTGATTGTTACCCTATGCCAACTTGAGATGTATTTTCCTCCTTCATTCTTTGATATCATGGTACATATTGTTGTCCATTTTACTAGGGAAGTGAAAAAGTTGGGATCAATTTTCTTGCATTAGATGTATCCTTTTGAATGGTACATGAGTGTTTTTAAAGGTGATGTTCAAAACCGTTATCGGAAAGAAGGGAGTATTATTGAGGGTTATGTAGCGAGGGAGGTTATGGACTTTTGCAATGAGTTTTTGAGTGGTAATGAAGATCCTATAAATGACAAGAATATTGAGGACTATTCTAACAAAGGGACTTTAGGAGAATGAGTGAAAGTAATCAATCATGAGCTGTGGGAACAAGATCATTTGTATATGTTACACAACATTGACAAAGTGAGTGTTTATATCACTGAACATACCAATTTCATCAAGACAAAATATCCAAAAGCCAATTTAATGTGGCTTTCTAGAGAGCATAACAAGACATTTATTAGGTGGCTTGAAGATAAATTCTTACGCCAACTATAAAAAATAAGGGGCATCACCATGATGAACAAGTTGATACAATAAAAGGGCAACATACCGAAGTTGGTCATCGACTTTGATAAATCCTTTTGGAAATAACCATAGCTCTTTGTTTCATATCTAGGGCTTATTACTCATAACCATTGTAGCATAGCAGTAGAATCTTGTAATAAAATTGATAAAAGTAAGAAAGGCTTCATATGAAAAGAACTATGTGTGAGATATTATCATTTGCAATTATATTTTTAAAACTATTTACAATTCCATTTCAAAGAATATTCCATTAAGTATTTGAACTTTTACAGGGCATATATGACCTGGTTGAAAATATGCATAAAAAAAGGTGATACGACGATGTGGGAGGGTATTGAGGAAGTATAGGACAGATCTAACAAAACAATACATACTGGAAGCCGATAAGAGGAAGAAGTCAGCCACTGAGCATTGGAATTATCTTGACCCGGAGACATGGGTGGTGTTTGTTGCTATGAAAAGAACCAATGAATTCAAGGTATTAATCCTCACTCCCCATTTTGAATACAATTTACCTTGACCTTGATTGCTATGTTTTACTTACCAATTAGTATTGATGATTGTCACTAACTAGGATGCAATCGATGCTCAAAGAGAAAGGTGTGCAAAGAATGTGCACAACCTCACAATGGATCCATGTGGCTATGCAAATCTTCTCCGAAAGCTACTACATGCATCTTATTCTTAGTAACCTACTCCTGGGAGTCCTGAGTCCTCTAATACTACATGATATATGGATAGCTGAGAGGCAATCCAAAATTTGAGAAATAACCAACCCCGCAACTACTGAGGTGACTAAAAAAATGGTAAAATTCAACTCTCAGAGCAATTGGTATTGATGATTGTTATGTTTTACTTACCAATTACTATTGATGATGATTAAAAAGAGCTCCACAAGCAAAGGAAACAAGACAAGTTCATCCCTAAGGGCACAAGGGATGAATTGACAGTTGCTCTAGGTAACCCACAACATCCTGGACGTGTTAGAGATGTAGGCACTGGTGTGGGTATAAGAGCCTTCTTTGGGCCATTAGAGTGCAAATCTATCCAGAAATGGGATTCTCAAAAGAGTAGGTAAATGAGTTAATTGCAAAGGGAATTCAGGAAGTAATGAGCTAGTGGGAGGCTTCTCAATTAGCTACTCAGACAATCGTAGTTGTGCCACCCCAATCTTCATACGAGGTGGACTCCCCTACGATAGAGGCGGTTGAGAGTAATCCTATAGACCCAACACCTAGCACATTCGCTGTAAATATTTTTATGACACAATAGTCTTTTCAAGATGATATGTTTAGGTATATATATCACCTTATGTAAATTTGTATGTGTTGAGGCCATGTCGTCTAAAATTACAAGAATATATTGTTTCCGTGGGTGAGGATTACCCACCCCTTGCATATGCCATGCTTCATGGTCCTCCATTACCTGTCGATGCAGTTTGCATGTGCCCGAGGCTTGTCTATGAATCTTGGAAGAAGTATCCACTACCATATGACCACCCCGACATTGAGACAATTTGAAGCAAAAGGCGGTGTGGTAACGTGGCCCAAAGTGGGAGTTATATATATTGATCATCATGTATGGTAAATTTACATTACATTTGTATTTCTATATAAATAACAATTGATATGAAATTATATAAATGCATGACTTAGGGCATAACAAACCTCTTATAGCTCGTCCTCCTCCACCTCCACCTCCTCCTCAAGTACCTGGTTGTCTTGCACAAGACCTATTTGACTCAGTAGGTCCTCATTGCAGGAGTATGGAATGGATAGGTGAACATGAAGAAGATTTGCCTATGATAGTTTCTATTAAGGAGGATGATGTAGGTCAAGGTTATGATACTAGTATATTTCTACAAGATGTTTTGGGTTTGTTTTGTTATGCTTGATTGAATATATCTGTGATAGAACTTTAGATATGGTGAGATCTTATATAGCTATATACCTCATTTTACATATGGTGATTCATTTTCTTATATATTCATGCATACATGATATATGTTTTGCAACCACTTACATAGGGTCTGTACAAAGTTATCAATGACCCATGTGGGATCTCTAGTACCATCCTTGATTAGTCATGTAATTAAAGAACCTAAGTCTTTTACCCTATACTACTCTACCATATTTTAATATTTTGGTAAAAAGAAAAAGAGTGTGATATTATCTCTATAAAATGTTGGGTAAGTTTACTTACTTTACTTATAATTTTGACTTAAGAAATTACATTTCATTGTGGATTTTGAGTTATATTTTTTTGCCTTCTTATCACTTAGGAATAAGCATTGGGTCTTATTAGTTGTTGTCCCCAAGACACTAACTATTTATTATCTAGATCCTAAGGGTGACAAAATAGATGATGGGGGACACTATTTGAAAAAGGCATTATTCATGTGAGTAAATTTTTTATATTTATGTCCGTTAACATATATATTATATAAATATTTACTAATGTAAATTCAATGTGTTACATTAACATATATGGTTATAAAACAATTCAAAGAATCTAGAGGAAAGGTGGACACAAAAAAGTAAGTGATAGTTTGGGAGAATGTTGAGGTAGTTTTCTGACTCCAATGTATATTTATGCCAACTATGCTTACTTTTATTTATTAACATTTGTATGTTGAAATTTATAGTGTTCTGTACAAGACAATGGTTGGGTATATGGACATGATTGTCAGATATGCAGGAGTAGACATCAATGAGATACATAATGTAATCCATATATATATATATATATATATATATATATATATATATAGTCTTGATCATCATAAGTATATAGTCTAATTAGATAATATGAACATATCAAAATTATTAATTATATACGTCATTATCTTTGCAGGTGTTTAAAATGAAAGACTTTGATACACTAGAAAAGATAGTAGACATACACATGCCCTATATGTGAGAACAACTATATGAGACACAAGAACAATGGGCAGAAGCCTTCGAAAGGGAAGTGAACTTTGAATTTTATTGGGATAAGGAATGACTTTTCAAAGTTTGTTATCATTATTTCTATCTCAAACATGTGGTGCTTATGTTGCAACTTTAAATTTGATGCGAGTAAATTATTGGTGCATATGTGAATGATGATCTATATATATGTGTGTGAATGTGAAGATGAATGAATGAATTGTGTATGAATGAATGAATTGTGTTTCTACATGTCATGAGAATGGAATTGATGTATATGTAAATGAAGTATCATGCGTGTGAATGAATGTGAATATTTACGTTTGCACATGTTTTTGAAATCGAATTAGAGAATGATTAGAATTATATGTATATATTATGTTTGTTATTGCAGGTTTGGTGGCCTGTTGTTAAGATAAACTCACATGATGTTGTTAACCTTCCGTTCAAAACTCCACTTATGAACTGTAGGTTCTACATCCTGCTGACTGGTATGATTTTCTCAAGGCCACACACTAGCCAACTAAAGGTGACTAGATGCAACCCTAAGGGAAAACACACAGATCTCTCAAAATTTATATATGGAATTAGTCCAACACACATGGTCAATTAATCACACGTACTCACAAGCACATGGGTTCGTGCTATAGTATAGGCAAGTGGTAAGATTAGGGTCGATGCTTAGGGAAAGAGAGGGTACTAGAGCTAGGTTAATGTTAGCTATGTTCCTAAAGTGGAGTCTAGGGTTTAAAGTTGGTTTTGTTTGATTACACAACAATTGCAAGCAAGAAACAACAAGAAAGAAACTAGGTTAACAAAAGCCCAAGATTACCTCAAGCAAGTTACGACTAAGAAACTAGGCAAGATAAGCAACTAAACTAGAGAAAGGAGTTACACTACTCTAGCATGTCAATTTATCAACTAAGAGGCAAGCTAAGAAATAAGACAAACAAGAGCCTAATTTATCACTAGCTAGCTAAATTGACACAAACAAGCTCAAAGGAGCCCTAACTATTTGAGTAGGAACTAACTATCAAGAACTAAGCAATTAGCTAAGAATTAACAAAGGCAATTAACTAAGATAGCATTAACAAGTTAAGATGGCAAACATGGATTTAAGCAATAAGATGGATAGGTGGACCGTTTGGAAATGAAACTTGATATTAGTTTGGGGAAGGTTAACATAGCATGCAATTCTCATATTTCATCTAGATTTCCAAACCAAACAACAAGGCAAGTTCTATTGGAATATACCCTATGCTACTAGTTGGAGGACTAGGGCTAGGTGTAATTCTAATAGGACTCATCAAGTCTAGGTGATGCGATGATTTTGAGTCGCATTTATAGACCTATTTTATATGTGTTTTTTGCTTTAATTAGTCATTTTTATGGTTAATATTGCATAATTCATTCATTTTGGTCTTTGCCACTATTTTATGTCAAATTCCCTTTAATTCATCATTTTGAGCATTAATTGTCAAATTATTATTAATTGTGTGAATTGATGTGATCTTGTCTTTGAATTTTAGGACAAACGAGTATTTTCTTCCGTCGATACCATCGAAGGAAGTCGATACCATCGACATGGTCACAGGTTGCCAGTCGAAAGAAGTAGGAAAAAGTCGATACTATCGACTTTGTGTCGATGGTATCGAGTCATCTTCAGGTTGTTGGCGAAGAAGCAGTCGATAATATCGACACCAAGTCGATACCATCGATGCACGGAGGCTACAGCGTCGCAAAGCGACAAAACCGACGCCTAAAGGAAGTCGATACCATCGACCCGTGTCGATGGTATCGAGATGATGTCGGGCGCAGCAAAGGAAGGGTTCGCTACTGCAGCGGGTCGATACCATCGACTCGTGTCGATGGTATCGACGCCGTAGGATATGAGTTTGCTTTCTAATGATCTCAATCGGACGGCTACGGCTAAGGAGTGACTTAATGACCGAGATATACCTAAAGACGGCCGCCCAGACGTGAGGGGGATCTGATTAGCCATTGCACAAGTACCGAGGAGCAGTGGAAAGGAGAACGGAGGCCAGAAGTTCATACCAGTCGATCCGGACGCTACCGAAGACGGATTTCACCACCGAGAGGTGGGAAAGCACGTGTTCTACGCAAAGGATCAACCGGTTCTTCTCCGTTCAGGGGTTTTCTCATTCAATTCACGTTTTTCATATGATTTCCCCTATTTCTACCATGTACTTGCGTGAGATGAACATACGGGGCTAATCCCCTTCATCTTTAGGACCGGGAGTAGCCCGGGGATTCATTGTATGACAGTTTTATAATAGTAATTCATATTGTCTCTCTTAAATCCGTGGTATAGTTTCGTTTTCTCCATATATTGTTATGCTTGATCACCATAATAATAACCTAATACCCTTAATCACTTTGAAAGAAGGATTAATGGTTGAAAAGAGACAAAATCTACATTAATCGACAAATCCCTTGACCAAGGTGGTGTAAAATTAATGGTGGACACTGAGAGATCGTTCATAATGCATCTAGTTTAGGGTATAGGTTACTACGACAGTGGAACCGACCTAAACCTAGATAGTGAATTGTACCACGACAGTGGGCAATTCTGTTTTCAGGCCATTACCCGGATAGAGAGAGAAGAGTGAGGCATTATATAAAACCTAATACAATGAAAACCCGCGGTGAAACCGCAATCCTAAAGATATCCTTTTGAATTGATTAAATTAACCTTTAATCGATTGTTTGCTTGGTTTTATTTTTAGTTTCTTTTAATTTTATTCAACAACCCCAATTTGTTATTCGGCTTAGCTGATCGTAAATAGTTAGTAGGAGTCTCCAACATTTCCGAGTATCCCTGTGTTCGACTCGGGCCTCACAAGGCCTGTACTACTCGACGCGTACACTTGCATTTTTTAGCGCGTAGTAAAATACACGTCAAGTTTTTGGCGCCGTTGCCGGGGATACGACGAAATTGTTGACACTTTGAGTGCTACGAGCGGCCACTCTAGGCCACATTTTTTTTTATTTTTCATTCAACTTCAAATATTTTCTTTCTAGTGTTCGTTCATTTTTATACTCGTTAAAGCACTGTACTGAACTGAATTTTCTTATTTCAGGTGATGTGTATGGTGCAAACGCGCAGTACTGACTACGCGAATCCCACACCCGAGGTTCCGCTGTCGGGACCTGAGGACGAAGATTTTAACGAACAAGAGCACCAAGAAGAGATAGATTCTGAATCTGAACAAGAAGACATGGCCGAGCCACAGACTATATGGGAGAAGATCAAAGCTTCTTCCTCATCAGCTTCAAAGGGGCCTATAAAGAAGCAGGCGATCAATATACTGACATATAAGATCGATCCAACATTGATAAATTTGGTGAAATCAAATGCGTTTCATGGGCTGAAGAATGAGGATCCTGTTGCACACATCAGCCAGTTTGTTGAGAACTGTGACATGGTAAAAATTGACAGGTTTCCACAAGATGCATTGTATCTCAAGCTTTTCCCAAGTTCATTGGCGGGAGCAGCACGAGAGTGGTTACATAATCTAGACGATGAGTTCGTGGAGTCCTGTGACCATATGGTGGAGGTCTTATTTGAGAGGTTCTTCCCTCCTGAGAAGACTAATGACATGATCCGGAAGATTCATAATTTCACCCAACAGGCTGGTGAAACATATTCTGAGACCTGGGAGCGATTTCAGGTTATGCTGAGAAGGTGTCCGCATCACGGGCTGGATAAAGATACGCATGTGAAAATCTTCTATTTTTCTCTCTCCGAGCATGATAGGAGTAATCTGGATTCAGCCGGGTCGGGATTTTTTCTGAACAATACAGACACCAGATGCTGGGAAATACTCAAGAACATGGCTAGAAAGCAGTCCTGGGGTGAAAGAGAAAGAGGCCCGGTAGAGCAAGCACGAGTCGTCAATGAATCCAAGGCGATGAGAGAGCTGAATGAGAAGATGGATCTTCTCGCAAAGAAGCTACTGCAAAAGGAGGGTAATGAGTCCGAGGATGAGGCTCAAGTCAAATATATGAGACAACAGCAAGGGTATAGGAACAATGACTACTCATGGAGAAAGGACAAAAAGTTCTCGTGGAAGGATCCGAACAATTTTCTGCAGGATCCGGAGGCCAAGCCCTCGCCAGTTGCAGAAGACAAGAGCACGGAGTTGCTCAATCAGGTCATCAAGCAAAATCAAGAGCTAATGAACACATTCGGACAGCAAATCAAGCAGCAAGGAGAATACATGAATTAATTCGGGAAGACATTGCAGAGCCATGGGGCTCAAATGAGGACCATTGAGACATCCATGGCACAGATGGTAGCCGAGATAGCTAGTTTGAAGAAACCGGCACATACGGGTTTTCCGGGGAATACCAATGTCCCCGGGGGAAACCAGCAAGCTAAGGCTATCCTGCTTAGAAGCGGTAAGAAAGTGTTGAATCCAAGAACTGATGAAACAAGCACACCGCGAGATGAAGTTGAAGGTGAAACCACTACGGAGCAGCCCACACCAGTCACAGGGCAAGTTGAAGACATAGCCGTGGATGGTAATGAAGAACATGTTGTACAGGAGGAACCGCAGAAAAAGACGCCTTATGTGCCACCTCATCAAAGGGCACAAGCTGTTCCGGTCCCGTATCCAAATAGCGTGAAGGCAAGGAAGGTAGATGCACAGTTCAAGAAGTTCTTGGACAGTTTTAGGAAGATTTCAGTCAATATTCCTTTACTGGAAGCCATTGAGCAAATTCCTTCATATGGGAAGTTTCTAAAAGATGTCATTACCAAGAAAAGAAAAATTTCGGATACAGAGGTCGTAGTGCTAAAGGAGCAAGTGAGTGCCTTCATCATGGGCACTTTGCCGCCAAAGAGACAGGATCCAGGGTGTTTCAACATTTCTTGCTATATCGGGAAGGTTAAATTTGGCGAAGCATTGTGTGACTCAGGAGCAAGCATCAACTTGATGCCCCTTTCTACATTTAAAAATCTAGGATTGAAGGAGTCACGGCCGAGCAATATGACGATTCAATTGGCAGACAACTCTGTGGTGAAGCCTTATGGAATCTGTGAAGATGTCTTAGTAAAGGTGGATAGATTTGTCTTTTCGGCTGATTTTGTGGTTATGGAGATGCAGGATGAGCATGGAAACGAGCTGTTACTTGGATGTCCCTTCCAAACTACAACCGACATGATCTTAGAGACGGGGAGAGGTCGCTTGACCTTGGGCATAGCAGATGACCGCTTTGAGATGGTCATGCCTTCTAGCACTGCGTCATCTAAATCAAAAGAACAATGCAATATGGTGAAACATCTGGACTGCAATATTTCACTTTGCCTTGGAAAACCATTTCTTGACATGGCTCATGTGATGAGCAAGGTGGACAATGGAACCTTAGCTGTGGATATCATGGATCAGACTAAGGTGGTTTATTTGTGTAAAGCTGTGGGATTTCCGAATGATGAGAATGAGGACATTCTGCCTTCTTTGGAGGATGATGTGATTGCTATTTCTGTTTCTGATGCATATTCGGAATTACCATTGGAGGCTTGTTTGTTGAATATTACATATGATTGGATGCGGAGTAAATCACTCAAGGAGTGCGCTAAAATGCTTCAGATGCTTCCATGCTTCTATTTGAGGCACTATGAAGATTTAGGTGCACTTCCCCCGCCGCTGCAATCATCTCTTATCAGCCCGCCGGAGTTGGAATTAAAGCCACTGCCCCCGCATCTCAAGTATGTCTTTCTAGCTGAGAAAGACAAGTTACCGGTGATCATTTCTGCTTATTTGAGTGCGGAAGAGGGGGAGCAATTGTTGATAGTGCTGAAGAACCACCGAGGAGCTTTTGGGTGGTCCGTTGCAGACATCAAGGGGATCTCCCCTACTCTTTGTCAGCACAAGATTCGGCTCGAGGAGGGAGCCAAGCCTGTGATTCAGCCTCAAAGACGTCTAAATCCGAGCATGATGGAGGTTGTGAAGAAGGAGGTCATTAAACTTCTTGTTGCAGGGATTATCTATGCCATATCAGACTCGACATGGGTGAGTTCCACACAGGTAGTCCCTAAGAAGGGGGGAATTACTGTCACTCAAAATTTATTGAATCAACATGTCACCACCCGATTGGTAACCGGGTGGCGAGTTTGTATTGACTATCATCGTTTGAATGCTGCCACACTTAAGGATCACTTTCCTTTACCGTTCATTGATCAAATTCTAGAGCGTCCTGCCAGGCGATCACACTTTTGTTTTCTAGATGGGTACTCGGGGTACAACCAGATCTCGATTGATCCTTTGGATCAAGAGAAGTCTACGTTCACTTGTCCCTATGGGACTTTTGCTTACCGTCGAATGACGTTTGGTTTATGCAATGCACCGACGACGTTTCAACGCTGTATGCTCGCCATATTTTTTGACATGGTAGAGCGCTGTCTCGAGGTTTTTATGGATGACTTCTCGGTGTATGGTGCATCGTTTGATGAATGTCTCTATAACCTAGACAAAGTGTTACAGCGTTGTGAGGACACACACTTGGTCCTTAACTGGGCGAAATGTCACATGATGGTGACTGAGGGAATAGTGCTAGGACACAAGGTGTCCAACAAAGGTCTAGAGGTGGATCCGGTGAAAATTGAGGTCATTTCCAAGTTGCCCCCACCAAATTCTGTAAAAGGGATGAGAAGTTTTCTTGGACACGGCGGGTTCTATCGGCGATTCATAAAGGATTTTTCTAAAATTGCAAAACCTCTATCCGAGCTTTTGGAGAAAGATGCGGTTTTCGATTTCAATGATAAGTGTCTACATGCATTCGATGTTTTGAAAGAAAAACTGATTTCTGCCCCGGTTGTTCAAACGCCGGATTGGACAAAACCTTTCGAACTAATGTGTGACGCTTCAGATTTTGCGGTAGGAGCCGTATTGGGGTAGCGGGTAGACAATAAGCCCGCCGTGATTTTCTATGCTTCAAAAACTCTGAATGATGCCCAATTGAATTATACAACTACTGGAAAAGAATTACTTGCCGTTGTGTTCGCTTTTGAAAAATTCCGGCAGTATTTAGTTGGATCTAAAGTAGTTGTATGGACTGACCATGCCGCGATAAAATACTTAATGGAGAAAAACGACGCAAAGCCTAGACTCATTAGGTGGATTTTGCTCTTACAGGAATTTGACATTGAAATTAAGGATAAATCTGGGATTGAAAATGTAGTGGCTGATCATTTGTCTAGGTTAGATAGGGTGGATGAAAAAGATTTGCATATACCCATAACTGAGACGTTTTTGGATGAACAACTGTTGAAAATTAACTCTAAAGAGCCTTGGTTTGCTGAAATTGTAAATTATTTGGCCTGCGGGATCATCCCGGAAGATTGGTCATATCAGGAGAAGAAGAGATTTTCTCATTCTTTAAGATACTATTTTTGGGATGATCCAATTCTTCTTAAGCAATGCAGGGATGGTATTTTATGCATGTGTGTGCCTGAAGTGGAGTACGAGAGTGTTCTCCATCATTGCCATGCATCACCTACAGGAGGACACCACGCCAGCTCGCGCACGACAGCTAAGGTTTTGGAAAGCGGCCTTTATTGGCCAACTTTGTTTCGGGATGCCTATGATTTTGTGAGGCAATGTGATCCTTGTCAGTGAGCAGGTAATATCTCAAAGCGACAGGAGATGCCCTTGAATGTATTTCAGGAAGTTGAGGTATTAGATTTGTGGGGCATAGATTTCATGGGACCCTTTGTGTCCTCGAACTCCAATTTATATATTTTGTTAGCAGTTGATTATGTGTCGAAGTGGGTGGAAGCAACCCCCACAAGGACTAATGATTCCACTATAGTGTGCAGGTTCATGAAGGAGAATATTTTCTGTAGGTTTGGGATACCCCGAATGATAATCAGTGATGGGGGTACACATTTTAGGAATCAAAAGTTTTCGACATTATTGAAGAAATATGGGGTCAAGCACAACATAGGCACCCCATATCACCCACAGACCCAAGGGCAGGTGGAGGTCTCAAACCGTGAAATTAAGAAGATTTTAGAGCATACAGTGGCATCCACGAGGAAGAACTGGAGTGCCCTACTACCGGATGCGTTGTGGGCATATAGGACAGCTTACAAAACACCTATAGGCACCACACCTTTTAGGTTGGCGTATGGCCAGGCTTGTCATTTGCCGGTTGAGTTGGAGCACAAGGCCCATTGGGCGCTTAGAAGGCTAAATCTGAGTTACAATGAAGCGGGGAGAAAAAGGATGCTTGAATTGAATGAGTTGGACGAGCTAAGGATGACGGCGTATGAGAACGCACAGATATACAAGGAGCGCACAAAGCTGATCCACGATCGCCACATCGAGTTGCGCACATTCAAGAAGGGAGATAGTGTTTTGTTGTTCAACTCACGACTCAAGTTGCATCCCGGGAAGCTCAAATCCCGGTGGAGTGGACCGTTTGTTGTGGAAGAGGTCAAACCACACGGTGCGATTTTAGTGCGTGATGGTGATACCACATTTTTGGTGAATGGACAAAGGTTGAAGCTCTATTTTGGGGAGAGTTACAAGAGAAAGGTGAATGAGGTCAAACTCATTTCACTTTTGGATGATTGAGATGCCCGGAAGCAGTCTAGCCTAAGATGTTAAATAAGGGCGCTTGTTGGGAGGCAACCCAACCATTTATACATTAGGATAGATTATTTATAATCATAGGTTGCTTTATTTTTGTTCAACTTTTAGTGTAAAGAAGATACCTTGATCCGTTTGTTCATTGTGCAGGCTGAGGCAGAGTCGATACCATCGACACACTCGTCGATGGTATCGAAAAGGGTACAGGTTGACGACTACAGATTTCGTTCTGAGTCGATACCATCGACGGCCTCGTCGATGGTATCGACATACCTACAGGTGGTCGAAAAGGAAAAGTCAATAGTTTCGACACAGGCGTCGATACCATCGAGATCTCTGGAGAAGTTCAGACCGATATGTCACAGTCAACTCGATACCATCGACGGCCATGTCGATGGTATCAACATGTTTACAGGTTGAAATGCAAAGTGGCGGTGTCACAATGAAGAAAAGTCGATACCATCGACCCGAGTCGATGGTATTGACCATCCATGTCACCGATCCGTGCAAGCAAATCGACGGTGATCGCCGCTTCCACGTCATCAATCCGGGTGCAGCGTCGATACCATCGACCCATGTCGATGGTATCGACACGTCAGCGATCTGTGTTTCAAAATCCAGCAATCGACGACCGTCGATACCATGTGAGGGGCGGATAGCATCGACCAGCGTTGATACCATCGACTCGCGTCGATGGTATCGACAGCCTAACAGTGGCGCCGGCCAAGTCTATTTAAGGAGAATCATTACGTCATTTGACGTCACACCTTCAAAGTGATCTCCTCCCTTTGCGCCGAGCACTTCCCCGAGCCATCCAAGAGCAAAGACCAACATCACCAAGCGACGATCGTCACCGAGCAGAGATTCATATCTCCATTCTGCACCGAGCTCTCTTTCTAATCCCTTTCTCGTCGCCAACATGGTTCACGTCGCTGGAGCATCTTCTTCACGTGCGGACCCGGAGGAGATCCAGGAGTTTGTGCCACCTCCTCCCGGGTCGATTGCACGGCCGCGCATGATGCATCCTTCCACAGAGGTGAAGAAGATATATGAGGAGATCTTAAAAAGGAAGATCGAACCCACCCAGTATGTGGACCGGGAAACGATCCGAGACCTCAGATTCGAGGCCAATTTGGCCTATGTTCTACAGGGGCAGGCGAAACGTACAAGCAGGAGGCCCGATGAGTTACAGTACCATGCTGATGGCCAGCCATTTTTCGGCGAGTGGCCAACCTACAAAGAGTTGGTGGCGGAGTTCATGGCGTCACTTGACGTCTGCGTCGTGCCCAACGACGTCGTCGCCACCGACCGTGAATGGATAAAGGGCCGGGTGTCTTTTCGGCTGTACAACCGTGACTATACCCTCACGCTTCGCCAATTCAACATGATCTTCAATTGGTATCATTCTCCATACGACCACCGGCGGCCGGATAACCGCACCAACTACGATGCTCTCTTCTCCGAGTTGGTGACGGTGCCACAAGGGAGGTCGGTGAGCTACCACAATGCTGCGGTATCTGACTTTGAGCACCCGTTTGTTCGGGTATTGCACCGGATGTTGAGTTCCACCATCTTTGCTCGAAGTGATCTGGCGCTAAGCAAATTTCAGGAGATGGATCTTTTCTTCTTATATCAGCTCCTGAAGCGCCAAGAATGCAACTGGGGTGCATTCTTTCTACAACGAGTTTTGGCGGTGAAGAGGAGCATGAGAAAAGCCCCGATTCATTTTGGGGGGCTTGTCACCAAGGTATCCCTCTACTTGGGCTTGAATCTCGATGAGCTGACTCCTCTTTCTACGAGAAGCAAGGTCAACTTGCAACATCTACACCGAGCCAATCTCGTTCTTCTCCAAGCTGGCGTGGCTTTTGCGCATTGCCACGTAAATCAAGAGTACCAGGAGTGTGCGCTGCCTGATCCGGTCTTCAATATCAAGGGAGCACAACATTTTCGATGGCCAATCATAGCTATCGCCGACTCTGATGAAGAAGGCGGAAATGATGACGGCGACGACGGTCAGGACGACGAGGCTGAGGAGGAAGAGGAGACCCTTACACCTCTTCGAGCACGAGTAGCACCTCAGAAGCGCCCTAGGATGCATCCGGGTGCGTCTTCATCGTCACAGCCTACGCCACCTCCACCACCGCCCTCGCAGCCCAACGAGGATGCCTATTCCATGCAAGGCATGTACAATATGCTGCAAGACATCCAGCAGACGCAGCATAGCCACACAGCTGCCTATGCCGATATTCAAGACACCACCAACCGGATCTTCGTTAACCAGCAGGCGATCTTCAAGAATGAGCGCCTTCTTTTTGCAAATCAGGAGAACATTTATGATCGGCTGTACAGGATGGAGCAACAGCAGCAACCGTTTTACGATCATTACTGGAGCCAGAATTATTTTGGGGGGTATCCACAGCCTCCTTCGATGCCCCAGTATGATCCGACCTTTCAGGGGAAATACCCGTCTTGGGATCCTACGGCTCCACAGTACCCACCTCCACCTCCACAAGAGTGATCTGGTATCACTGTTCCAATCTTTAAGTTTGTTTTTGACTATGAGGCCATAGTCAAATTCAAGCTTAGGGGGGTAGTTGGAACAACTCTATCTTTTATTGTTTTCAGTTTTTAGCATTATTGCTTTTGTTCTCTTGTTATTTGTTTCTTGCAATTTTAGTTTTTGTAGGATCCACGTGCTATCTAGTGTAATTGTGGATGTCATAAAAGTGTGTCATCTTGTTGATTAGTGCAAGGGAAAATCAAGGGAAATTTGAAATTTTTTTTTGTGTGTTTGAAAAGCTTGTTTTGTTTAATCTTGGGCACACATCCTATGAAAATGATTGGTTCTGTCAACTCTAAAACAACATCTCACACCTGTACTCCTAATGATTCATGAAAGTGGACGGAAATGGTTGTTTGAGCCTAACCTAACCAAATGGTAATGAGACCTTAGTTGGATGTAAGAGAGAGAACCCTCTAAACTACTACACAGGTCAGTAAGGAGGGACGCATAATATCTTTCTAAGGTTCAGTCATCTAGTCTTGTGATCGTTCCACTTCATTTTTTTTTCTCATAATCCACCTAAGAATTGGAAGTAAAGTGCAGTTTTAATTCCTTCTGTGTGCATAGCATTTAGATAGGACTTGCATTGGTATTTTCCATATGTTTGCATAAAAAGAAAAAAATATAGTGATTCATGCACATTACCTTTAGGTGCATGCCAGGTAGTTGCATTCATAATTTTCATGCATAAAGTATATCATGTATCTCAATTTTTTTCTCCAATGGTGAATTAAATTGTTCCATACCTTCTAATTAGTGCAAATTTCTGAGTATGAAGAAAAAATAGCCCAATGTAATTATCTTTAAGCAATTATGGATATAAGGGCTGGAAAAGAAGAAAGAAAAAGAAAAAAAAAGAGTTATTTAGAAGAAAGTAGAATAAGAAGGAGAAAGGAACGTAATATCACCTGCATTTCAGGATAATTGAGTACATGATGTAACTTAACTCGATATCCATCTCATTTTGAGACGGATGGTTAGTGCATGCATCATTCCACCTAATCTTAGACACTAGGGCATTTCTCATGTGCATTTGCATCATTTAGGGCATTTTTGTTTTATGCATGTTGAAACAGTACGATATTTCCACTTTCTTCCATGAGCCACCCATTTTCATCCATCCGTTGCTCGGATTGGTAGGCTACCGTGAAATTCTCCTCACTAATGAATATCAGGAGAACTGCTTCCTTGTAGATGGTAGTTAGGGCGAGCAACGTAGTATAGGCGATCACAAGATGCACCGAGTCTAAACCGGCAAATTTTATTATGTTAACTGCCTTATGTGATAGTGTTCATCGGTTTGGAGGTAAATTTCTTTTATTGATGATTACTGTCGCCTTTAGGGTAATTACCGTTCTGTGGTTAGAGAAGGCCGGTTTGTGAATGTTCAGTGGGAGTCATATGGGATGTTGGGTTGGTGTGTTGTTTTTCAGTTGACATTTGCAATTCTATTCTAAGGATTAGTTGCTCGAGGGCAAGCAACGTTCAAGCTTAGGGGAGTTTGATGCGATGATTTTGAGTCGCATTTATAGACCTGTTTTATATGTGTTTTATGCTTTAATTAGTCATTTTTATGGTTAATATTGCATAATTCATTCATTTTGGTCTTTGCCACTATTTTATGTCAAATTCCCTTTAATTCATCATTTTGAGCATTAATTGTCAAATTATTATTAATTGTGTGAATTGATGTGATCTTGTCTTTGAATTTCAGGACAAACGAGTATTTGCTTCCGTCGATACCATCGACGGAAGTCGATACCATCGACATGGTCACAGGTTGCCAGCCGAAAGAAGCAGGAAAAAGTCGATACTATCGACTTTGATGTCGATGGTATCGAGTCATCTTCAGGTTGTTGGTGAAGAAGCAGTCGATAGTATCGACACCAAGTCGATACCATCGACGCACGGAGGCTACAACGTCACAAAGCGACAAAACCGACGCCTAAAGGAAGTCGATACCATCGACCCGTGTCGATGGTATCGAGATGATGTCGGGCGCGGCAAAGGAAGGGTTCGCTACTGCAGCGGGTCGATACCATCGACTCGCGTCGATGGTATCGACGCCGTAGGATATGAGTTTGCTTTCTAATGATCTCAATCGGACGGCTACGGTTAAGGAGTGACTTAATGACTGAGATATACCTAAAGACGGCTGCCCAGACGTGAGGGGGATCTGATTAGCCATTGCACAAGTACCGAGGAGCAGTGGAAAGGAGAACGGAGGCTAGAAGTTCATACCAGTCGATCCGGACGCTGCCGAAGATGGATTTCACCACCGAGAGGCGGGAAAGCACATGTTCTACACAAATGATCAACCGGTTCTTCTCCGTTCAGGGGTTTTCTCATTCAATTCACGTTTTTCATATGATTTCCCCTATTTCTACCATGTACTTGCGTGAGATGAACATGCGGGGCTAATCCCCTTCATCTTTAGGACCGGGAGTAGCCCGGGGATTCATTGTATGATAGTTTTATAATAGTAATTCATATTGTCTCTCTTAAATCCGTGGTATAGTTTCGTTTTCTCAATATATTGTTATGCTTGATCACCATAATAATAACCTAATACCCTTAATCACTTTGAAAGAAGGATTAATGGTTGAAAAGAGACGAAATCTACATTAATCGACAAATCCCTTGACCAAGGTGGTGTAAAATTAATGGTGGACACTGAGAGATCGTTCATAATGCATCTAGTTTAGGGTATAGGTTACTACGAGAGTGGAACCGACCTAAACCTAGATAGTGAATTGTACCACGACGGTGGGCAATTCTATTTTCAGGCCATTACCCGGATAGAGAGAGAAGAGTGAGGCATTATATAAAATCTAATACAATGAAAACCCATGGTGAAATCGCAATCCTAAAGATATCCTTTTGAATTGATTAAATTAACCTTTAATCGATTGTTTGCTTGGTTTTATTTTTAGTTTCTTTTAATTTTATTCGACAACCCCAATTTGTTATTCGGCTTAGCTGATCGCAAATAGTTAGTAGGAGTCTCCAACATTTCCGAGTATCCCTGTGTTCGACTCGGGCCTCACAAGGCCTGTACTACTCGACGCGTACACTTGCATTTTTTAGCGCGTAGTAAAATACACGTCACTAGGTTTCTAGGGTAAGTGGCATTAGGGAAATTAAGAGTGAAGGGTAGGAATGGGAGTAGAGATGAGGGTGTTTCACCTCATGTTACTTGCCATCTAGCCTTTAGGAAACTCTAGGCAATCACACTAATCACACTTAAACTAGCTTCTTAGATCACACCTACTTGTATGGGAGTAGAGATAGGGATCCACTAATTGGACCTAGGATCCATTCCTGATATTTCCACATACATTCCATTTTCCCCTAGAAGATAGGTGTTATCAAGCATCACAAAACAAACAATCTATGTTTAAAAGCACAAAACACATGCAAGATAATGGGAAATGAGATAGAAGCAAGAGGCAATCATCATAGACTGAAATTATGTTCAATACTAGTTATTTTCCACCAACATGGTATCAAAGTCACATTTTAACCCCAAACAGCCCACCACTAGGGGCTTAGCTAGACATGCTCAAACAAAAAAGAAAATAAATGAGAAGAATGGGGTAAGAATCCATGGATCTCAGAGTAGCTTCTTCTTCTTCACCTCCTAGCTGCTATAGGGCATGGATCCTCCTCCAAGGAGGGTGAAAAGCATGCAGATATGGGGGATTATGGTATGGAAAACTAGGTTTGTATGGTGGAAATGGAGTGGAAGGTAGGTGGGTGGAGTAAATGCAAGGAATATGGTGAAGGAGCTCTAGAGTAGCTAGGGAAAGGCTAAGGGAAGCTAACCTTCATGCTGTGGCTACCACCTATGCATATATAGGTGGTGGGGGAGGCACTAGGGTAATTGGGGTAAAATGGGAAAAATAGTGGAGAAAAAGGGTAGGTTTAGGTGGTCACTGTGGCCGTGGTGGGGGTTGCATGACACGATTGTGAGCACTGGAATGGCCGAGGTGTAAGGTGGAGTTGAAGTGTAGGTGTGTATGGTGGCCACGGCCATGGCAAGGTGCCACAACCATGTTAGGTAGAGGGTACCACGACCGTGGGGTTTTCAGTGACCACGACCATTTTTCTGACCACGACCGTGGTCATTCATGTACAATTTTGGTGACTTCCCTGTGACTTTTGGAACTTAGTTCCCCATGACCATTGTCACACCCCGATCTCACACTAACCACTAATCACGAGATTAGGGCGCGACGGAGGGATTATCACATAAAAAAATCAATGAGAACTTTTTTCTTTTTTTAAAACCTCGTAATGATATCCGGATTATTGTAGTAAACTAAAACATAATAAACTATTGCGGAAGCATTTCAATTAAACTGGCTAGAGTAAGTAAACAGAGTTTACAACATGTAACATTGTTTAACAGAAAGTAAACATAACAGTTAATTTACATCTTTATACACATACCACATACACACTCTCTCTCACCCACTCCATGTCCCAAGGACCGAGGGGAAAGGACTAAGAGACCTCTAACTACTAACTACGTATACCTTCTACAGACTAAGCGTTAGGATGAAAGGATCCTTCAGATTCCTGCTGCTGGTGATGACCTGAAAATGTTTTGAGTAGAGGTATGAGCCTACTCGCTCAGTGAATCGCATTTCACTTAGCTATCACTAAACAACTCATCAGGTTTATAAATTGAAATAAAACATAAGTACAGTACTAAGCAGGGAAGTTCTAATAACATAACAGATTTGCAGAATATAATCACATTTCCATGCAATAACAGATAATTTGAACAGATAAACAGATATAAAGAAATAGCACAAAAGTTCGAATACTTTAATTTACTGTGATCCTATATGAGTACCAATTTATATTATTATTATGCCCTAATCATATGCAGTGTACCCTGCATATAAAGATCCATAGCGAACTACGATCCCACCGTACAAGACTTAGCGACACACCCGGGAAATGCTAAGTCTGACGCCAACCCTGCTCTGCCACAGGACCCCAGGCTCTTCGGCCTGACTCATAGGCTCTACGGCCTCAAGGCACTACTCTGAGTGCTCTAGACTTCTCCTCTAACCTGAGTACACAGGCGGAGAGTCTCACCGGGTTACCTCCGTGACACAAGCACGAAAGATGTTGAATAACCCCCATTTTTCCTCCAGTGCCATCGTGACACAAGCACGATTGTTGTTGGACACTGCCTCTCTTTCCTCGTGTGTCCATGACACAAGCACGGATGATGTTGCAACACGAGTTTCACCCCTAAGAAGCAGATCTGTCAAAGGGGTTCTACGGTGTTAGGGCACTTAAGTCTATTAACTGACTAACATATAACCATTTAAACAGGAATATCACATTTCGTACTTATTTCACATTCTGAACATCACTTGAAAACACATATATATCAATTATCATCCTTAAACATGATTCAGTATCATTTATCCAGTTTCCAAGCTAAATATCCATTTTTAAATCAACAAATACATTGCAACATAACACAGGAAATTTCATCATTTTCATCAAGCATATTACGTATTTCAAGTTCCAATGAACCATATAAATTCACTGATTTAATCCACACTGATCAGATGCTAAACTAAATCATATAACAGCGTCTAGAAGCATTTTATGAAATAAAAAGTCGGGCGACGCCAAACGCTGCCCGACGCCTGATAACGCCTGTTATCAGCATAATTCGCGCACAAAACAGAAAATATTCAAACACCTGAGTTTATTAATGATAAATAAATGAAACCCCACTCACATCGATTTGGACTGTCCGGATTCCTCCGGAGATGCGTCCAGGGCCTGATTCCAGGCAATTTTCTATTGTCTTCAACCTTGGATTTATACTGTTCACGGCTCTGTTGCTCAGAGCAATCACACGCCTAGAACAGGTTTATATTGAGCTTCAATTGATTACTAAATCGAACTAATGGCTGTGGATTTGGATCCTAACCTCGTAGTCAAGCTCGGAGCTGACCTTAGCTCGCCGTTTCATGCACCCAGTCTGTTCTTGACTTAGAACCTGCTGCAGAATGCAGCTTTTTCCCACGCTCAGGGTGACGAAGGATCTTGGCTATGCTAATCACAGCTGGAAGTTACGATTTTGTGCACTAAACTGTTGGCCGGAGTCGAGGCGGCCATTTTGGGGCTGCTGCTCACACCAATCATGCTCCTAGTTGCTGGCGCCGCAGTTGCAACTGCAACTAGCCGCTGCTTCTAGGGGTGTCACCCCTTCCTACTTGGGCGCCACGATTGGGTACCAAAACACAGTTGGAAGCTGTGAATTCATGCTCCGGACTGCTGGCCGAACTCAAGGCTGGCTTTATCTTGAAGTTTCATGTGCCCAAGAGGCCCTAGCGGGCGTCGCGCAGCTACACAAGCTGCTGTTGGGCGGGGCGCCTTTCTACAGGTTGGGGGTCTGCTAGGGTGGAGCAAAGGAGAAGGAAAGAGTGGAGGAAGAAGAAGAAGATATCGCTTTTGGTCGGAGCTTTGGGGCTCGAAATCGCCCCTGATCTCCCTTCCTCTCTGCCGCTCGGGCGCCGCCCTAGGCGGTTTCCCTGTTCTATCAGGAAGTAAGGGTAAAGAAGAAGAGATAAGCGTGAAAGGAAAAGAAGAAATAAAAAGGCTAAAAGAAAACTGGAAAATTTTCAAAGCTAACCCTAGTTTTTAGAAATTGTTATAACTTTCACCTCGGATACCCGATTGAGGTGATTTTTTTTGCAAAAAGTCAAACGTGAAATCCTCTACACCGTCAAAGAAAGAAATTATGCTATTTATCTTGTTTCAGCTAATCAAAACTCTAATCACATCTATGATCACTTAACTTTACTTAATTATCTTAATTAAGCACCAATTGTATCTTATATATTTAATTCAACTTAATCAACTTGATGACGCACTAACCACCATATGAGCACTTAACTTATCTCAATTACTTAATTATACACTAATCATTGTACTTACTAATTAATCACGGAGTGGGTCATAACAATCTCCCTCTCTTATAAGAATTTCGTCCCGAAATTCCTAAAAGAGAAAAGGAAACTTGTCACGCATTACAGACTCAAACTCCCACGTGGTTTCTTCTAGGTTATGATTCCTCCACAAAGCCTTCACTAATGGTATCTCGTGATTCTTAAGCTTCTTGATCCTCTGATCAACTATCTGAATTGGTCCCTCAACATAGGACACATCTGATCTGAGTTGTGCAGGTTCTGGGTCAACTATCTTTTCTGTACCAGGATAGCATTTCTTCAACATAGATACATGAAACACATCATGTAGATTTGACAACTGAGATGGCAATTCTAACCTATAGGCTACAGGTCCAATCCTCTCAATGATAGGATACGGGCCCATACACCTAGGAGTCAGTTTGCCTCTCTTGACAAATCCTCAACATTCCTTTCCATGGTGAAACTTTCAGATACACTTCATCACCAACATGCATCTCAAGAGGTCAACGCCTCTTCTCGGCTTGACTCTTATGTCTATCAGGTGCAACTTTCAACTGTACTTTGATCACAATAATCTTTTCAGTGGTCAAATCCACTATCTCTAATCCATGAATCTGCTTTTCACCTACCTCATATCAACATATGGATGATCTACACTTTCTACCATACAGAGCTTCATACGGGGCCATACCAAGACTGGAATGGTGACTATTGTTGTATGCAAACTCTATAAGGCTTAAGTGTTCTTCCCAATTTCCACTAAAATGCAAAACACATGCTCTCAGCATGTCCTCAAGAGTCTGAATGGTCCTCTTCAAATTGACCATCCGTCAGCGGGTGAAAGGTTGTACTGCATCTCAACTTAGTGCCCAAAGCACGATGTAACTGATTCCAGAACCTGGATGTGAACTTAGGATCTCTATCAGATGTAATAGAAACTGGAATTCCATGCAATCTGATTACCTCATTCACATATATCTTATCCAGCTTCGGGACATCAAAGGTTGACTTAACAGGAAGAAAGTGAGCAGACTTAGTTAATCTATCCACAATCACCCATATCGAATCAGAACCTCTAGGTGTCCTGGGAAACCCTACCACAAAGTCCATTGTGATATGTTCCCATTTCCACTCAGGTATAGGAAGAGATTGCAAGGTACATGTAGGTTTCTGGTGCTCAGCCTTAACCTGCTGACACACATTGCACCTAACCACATACTCAGCTTCCTTCTTTCCACACCAGGCCACCAATACAACTCCTTGAGATTCATATACATCTTAGTGTTGCCTGGATGCATAGAATACATCGGTGCATGTGTTTCCTCAAGAGTTTGTTCTTTCAAATCACTATCTCGAGGTACATGCAACATGTCATGCTGATACAACACACCATCATCTAAAAAACCTAAACTCTAGTCTTTTCCCCCTGTCATGTCATGCATGATCTGCTGCACCTCACTGTCACTCTGCTAAAGTTCCTTGATCTGATCATAAAAAGGTAGGCTTGACTTGCATCTGTGCAATCAAACCACTCTGCTCTGTCACCCCTAAATCTAAGTTCAAATTCTACATCTCTATTAGCAGGTCTCTCTTGAAACATGCCATAGAGAATACATCTTGATGTTGAACTTAACTTCCTTCTCAGAGTATCAGCTACCACATTCACCTTTGTAGGGTGATAATCTATCATCACATCATAAAGATAGTGACGTTGTGTCATAAGAGCATGAATTACATCAGCTAACCTTAGATCATGTAAGGTAGTATTCCTCATTATATACTACTTGCTTCTTGTTATTACTGCAAGAATTTGTTTCATATCGCACTTCACTTATTTTTTGTATTTTTCCTTTTATTCAACACACACTTATTACATTTCAAATTTATATTTTACTCTTTCTGAGCCATTTTCATATTGTTTATCTACCTTTCAGATTAACTACTCTTAACCCCTGGATCACTATCAGTGCTAGCTTACTTTTCATAAAGCAAATCTCATGATCTTATTTTATAGAGATGCTAGTACTCAAGGTCAAATCACTAATGACTTCCCTTGAACTACTACAACTCTAAACATTCTAGGGTTTGGTCCTTATCAGTAACACGACGTTATTATGATGATTTTTTTTTACTCCCTTAGTTTGAAATTCAAACTCTGAATCTCATAAGTTTTACTAAAGTCGTGCTTATCTAATCACTGTAATTTCCTTTCTCTTACTTGGACATTCAGATAAATTACATTCTCAATTCATCTTGCTAGGGTTTCATCATCATAATGTGTGCCATTGTTTCATTCACTTAGACGTATCCGCCATGGTAATTATGCAACATATATGATGTGTTCATTTTCTAACTTACTAGTTTGTTCTTCATTTTTGGAACTAGTTTTTTAGTCTTTAGAGACTCAGAATCCCAAGGTAGTATGTATGAATGCACTAAACTTTATAATAAGGATATGCATTCCATACTCTCAATTATGTCATGTAATTCTCGTTCCTTAATCAAAGTCATCATTCCTAACATTTCCTTTAATCCAACTAAGTTTCTTGTCTTGGTCTTGTGATTTACATTTTCATCTAATTCCTTATATACTTATTGTATATTTAACTCTTTTCTTCTATTTTCTATTTGCTTTGAAATACATAAACATATTTTACTCTATTACATGATCCATTCCATGGTTGATTCTTACGTCTTAGCCCTTGCATACTTTTCTCGTATCTTTTCCATATTTTCATATTTAGGGTTCATACAATACTAATCATTAAATTTAATATGAACCTAATATCGTTTTCTTTTATTTCCAATTAAGAATTACACATATGAGGTTCCAACGTTGAATCTCCGATGTCAGTTCCATCTACTTCTTAGCTGCTCTAATCTTTCCCTTATATCTCAACATCTTAACATATATACATTCTTGCTATGATACTGGTCTAAATCATCCAGAGTCTATTCTAATTATACAATTAATAGGAGTCATTAGATCTCAGTAACGCATCCTGCCAGCCGGACCAGGCCGAACCTGTAGTCCTGAAGCCAAGAGCTATTCAGGATTAACCAACTCCTATTAATCTCAAACATGTGGAAAGAATATCCACTTAGGGCAGACTCATTTAAACATAACTTCTGGTCTACTTAATACAAAGAATATAAACAATAAATAATTCACTTCATGACACACAACAATATTAAAGAATCATATTTATTCTATAAACTGAAAATCTAAATCCATACATATAAGAGCATTTCTAATGATTTCCAATCAAATAAGCAATATAAAGCAAGAGTTGCATCGCATCCTATGTTTAATCTCTTATTCCTGTATTAATTTCCGATTTCTTAACCCTAAGATTTCTAGGGTTTGTCTCTAGCCTATCCTTCTTCTGCATACCTGGCCAGGGCATCCAGAGAAGAATAGACAGAGTAGCTTGATACTGGTCAATCTAAGTATTCAGACACCTGGCCAGGGTATCTAAACACTCAGACCTCCCAGAGCTAAAGGCATATCACTTCTTATTTTCCTCACTTATAACTTTATCTTTTGATCCTAATGATCCCTGATGACTCAGCCTAAGCTCTCTACTTGGTTCTCGTGACCACATCCTCTTCCTGCCATCTGCAATAGTATAACAGAACACTTCCTGTTAGAAAATTGCAGTTAGAAGGAAGACACTTAAGTCCTAATCCTATTGGTCTCTTATCGTCCCCTGACCTTGACTTAGAGTAACCATGTGCTCAACCTATGCTCTGATACCAAGATGTCACACCCCGATCTCACACTAACCACTAATCACGAGATTAGGGCGTGACGGAGGGATTATCACATAAATAAATCACTGAGAACTTTTTTCTTTTTTAAAACCTCATAATGATATCCGGATTATTGTTGTAAACTAAAACATAATAAACTATTGCGGAAGCATTTCAATTAAATTGGCTAGAGTAAGTAAACAGAGTTTACAACATGTAACATTGTTTAACAGAAAGTAAACATAACAATTAATTTACATCTTTATACACATACCACATACACACTCTCTTTCACCCACTCCATGTCCCAAGGACCGAGGGGAAAGGACTAAGAGACCTCTAACTACTAACTACGTATACCTTCTACAGACTAAGCGTTAGGATGGAAGGATCCTTCAGATTCCTGCTGCTGGTGATGACCTGAAAATGTTTTGAGTAGAGGTATGAGCCTACTCGCTCAGTGAATAGCATTTCACTTAGCTATCACTAAACAACTCATCAGGTTTATAAATTGAAATAAAACATAAGTACAGTACTAAGCAGGGCAGTTCTAATAACATAACAGATTTGCAGAATATAATCACATTTCCATGCAATAACAGATAATTTGAACAGATAAACAGATATAACGAAATAGCACAAAAGTTCGAATACTTTAATTTACTGTGATCCTATATGAGTACCAATTTATATTATTATTATGCCCTAATCATATGCAGTGTACCATGCATATAAAGATCCGTAGCGAACTAAGATCCCACCGTACAAGACTTAGCGACACACCCGGGAAATGCTAAGTCTGACGCCAGCCCTGCTCTGCCACAGGACCCCAGGCTCTCCGGCCTGACTCATAGGCTCTACGGCCTCAAGGCACTACTCTGAGTGCTCTAGACTTCTCCTCTAACCTGAGTACACAGGCGGAGAGTCTCACCGGGTTACCTCCGTGACACAAGCACGGATGATGTTGAACAGCCCCCATTTTTCCTCCAGTGCCATCGTGACACAAGCACGATTGTTGTTGGACACTGCCTCTCTTTCCTCGTGTGTCCATGACACAAGCACGGATGATGTTGCAACACGAGTTTCACCCCTAAGAAGCAGATCTGTCAAAGGGGTTCTACGGTGTTAGGGCACTTAAGTCTATTAACTGACTAACATATAACCATTTAAACAGGAATATCACATTTCATACTTATTTCACATTCTGGACATCACTTGAAAACACATATATATCAATTATCATCCTTAAACATGATTCAATATCATTTATCCAGTTTCCAAGCTAAATATCCATTTTTAAATCAACAAATACATTGCAACATAACACAGGAAATTTCATCATTTTCATCAAGCATATTACGTATTTCAAGTTCCAATGAACCATATAAATTCACTGATTCAATCCACACTGATCAGATGCTAAACTAAATCATATAACAGCGTCTAGAAGCATTTTATGAAATAAAAAGTCAGGCGACGCCAAACGCTGCCCGACGCCTGATAACGCCTGTTATCAGCATAATTCGCGCACAAAACAGAAAATATTCAAACACCTGAGTTTGTTAATGATAAATAAATGAAACCCCACTCACAGTGATTTGGACTGTCCGGATTCGTCCGGAGATGCGTCCAGGGCCTGATTCCGGGCAATTTTCTATTGTCTTCAACCTTGGATTTATACTGTTCACGGCTCTGTTGCTCCGAGCAATCGCACGCCTAGAACAGGTTTATATTGAGCTTCAATTGATTACTAAATCGAACTAATGGCTGCGGATTTGGATCCTAACCTCGTAGTCAAGCTCGGAGCTGACCTTAGCTCACCGTTTCATGCGCCCAGTCTGTTCTTGACTTAGAACCTGCTGCAGAATGCAGCTTTTTCCCACGCTCAGGGTGACGAAGGATCTTGGCTATGCTAATCACGGCTGGAAGTTACGATTTTGTGCACTAAACTATTGGCCGGAGTCGAGGCGGCCATTTTGGGGCTGCTGCTCACACCAATCATGCTCCTAGTTGCTGGCGCCGCAGCTGCAACTGCAGCTAGCCGCTGCTTCTAGGGGTGCCACCCCTTCCTACTTGGGCGCCACGATTGGGTACCAAAACACAGTTGGAAGCTGTGAATTCATGCTCCAGACTGCTGGCCGAACTCAAGGCTGGCTTTATCTTGAAGTTTCATGTGCCCAAGAGGCCCTAGCGGGCGTCGCGCAACTACACAAGCTGCTGTTGGGCGGGGCGCCTTTCTACAGGTTGGGGGTCTGCTAGGGTGGAGCAAAGGAGAAGGAAAGAGTGGAGGAAGAAGAAGAAGATGGCGCTGTTGGTCGGAGCTTTGGGGCTCGAAATCGCCCCTGATCTCCCTTCCTCTCTGCCGCTCGGGCGCCGCCCTAGGCGGTTTCCCTGTTCTATCGGGAAGTAAGGGTAAAGAAGAAGAGATAAGCGTGAAAGGAAAAGAAGAAATAAAAAGGCTAAAAGAAAACTGGAAAATTTGCAAAGCTAACCCTAGTTTTTAGAAATTGTTATAAGTTTCACCTCGGATACCCGATTGAGGTGATTCTTTTTGCAAAAAGTCAAACGTGAAATCCTCTACACCGTCAAAGAAAGAAATTATGCTATTTAGCTTGTTTCAGCTAATCAAAACTCTAATCACATCTGTGATCACTTAACTTTACTTAATTATCTTAATTAAGCACCAATTGTATTTTATATATTTAATTCAACTTAATCAACTTGATGACACACTAACCACCATATGAGCACTTAACTTATCTCAATTACTTAATTATACACTAATCATTGTACTTACTAATTAATCACGGAGTGGGTCATAACAACCATGGTGATATGCCACGACTGTTTTGGGGCTTCTTGTTGCTAATCTCCACTTCAACTTCTTCATCTAGCCTACTTTTTCTTTGAATTTCTCTTGTGCATCCAAGGGAAGCTCGGGGAAGAGATAGGTCCACTCTTGGGGTGTAAGAACCCAAAGACATTCTTCATCTCTCTCCCATGCATCAATGCATGTATAAGTGCCCTAAAATATACACAGAAGGAGGCATAAGTGCATTTGTCATAAAAGATCATGTTGGAGGAAATAGCTTGTAATCTATGATGTTTAGATGTGATTATCATGCAAAAAGACACAGGATGAAGCCCTAAAATAGGGCTACATCACCACCCCAACTTAAAACATACTTGTCCTCAAGTATGCACTAACTTAACCTCTCTCTTCAATTTCTCTCAATTAAACAAGAATGATAGAATGCATTGCAAAAGATGATTATTGACTAAATGGTCTTAGAAGTGACTAAGTGCATGTGTCCCACCTCTATCCTTTCCACTTTCACAAACCAATCATGAAAAGAGCACTGAGCATACATACTTCAAATATAGAGAATATAATACACAAGTTTTTCATATGTCCTTCATGTAATTCTAGGTAAATCGTTTCATGCTGGCGCTAATCAATGATGACTACGAGTGTTGTTTCACTTTCATACATTCAATCTTGTGCTTCAAACCACACCAAATGACCCACATGGCTGTAGAAAAGGGTAAAGTGAGCTGAATTTGATGTTTTTTAGCTCAATGGGTATGAAAAAGGAAGAAATGATTGTGGTAAGAGATTGGAGTTCTTTTACTCACTCATCTTTTCTTTATTTAGATGCTCTTAAATAGGGGCATCTTTTTTTTTTCTTTTTCTTTTCTTCTTTTATTTTCTTTTTCCCTGGTGTAGATAGGGTATATGGTGAATAGAGTGAAGTAGGGAGATGTAGATATGGACACCCCAAGCTTTTGGAGGTGGCCAAGGCTAAATATGTGCATTAAGGCATCCTTTCATGACGCTGAGAGGTATGGAGATGGTGAAAGAAGAGTCAGGTTAAAGAGGGGTAATTAGTATAGTCCTCAACATAAAATCTCCTGCATGAAAGATAATCCAACACTTCATCAAATGATATTACACCACATGATTGAACAACATGAGATTCACATTTATATCAAGCGATTCCATAGGCTCTAAGCATTCATAGCTTTCTCAATTCACAATTCAACCAAAACATTCACAAACTTGAGAGATGTGATGCACATGTAAAAAGTCCACAATCAAGACCATATAGTAATACACTTCTAAAATTGTGGCATGCATTTTTCAAAGATCAACATTTTAAGTTCAAAATGTGGAGATTAAGTTAAAACATGCTTTTAGGCAAGAACATTCAAATTTGGGCAAAATTGGCCAAAATGGTGCCAATTTGGAATCAATCACATCTAAACCTACATTTAGGGAAATTAAAGCATAAAGCATCAAATCCTAGTTTAAATACACAAAAATTACCAAAATCTACATGGAAATGCAATGCATGACATGGAAGAGCAAAAAGAGCAAAAAATTTGAAAAATTATGCAAAAATGCATGAAATTAAACTACATGTATGCATGAATGCTAACAAGAAGAAATCTACACTAAAAAGAGTAAAGTCAAACAATCCAAAATCAGGTGGAATGGGTATAAGAAAAATGAGAGATAGAGTTAGGGTGGTGCATACCACCCTACCACCCCAAACTTTTGAATCATTCTATTCTCAACATGAAACTAAAGTTTAGGGATAGTAGGGTGAATATCAAGGCTGGTGCTGCGGATCAAAAGGAAGGTTTCCCTATTGTGGCTAGTCTGGATGCTTTGACTGGTGCTGATGAGGAGGTAGAGGACCTGTACGAGATGGAGGGAACTGGTAATAGTGGTCCCAATATGTTTCGTGAGGGGGAGGGTAGGTCTTTTAATATCCCAAATTACCACCCCAGAAGTCTTCACCCCATTCAGGGTTTCACTGTGCCTGAGTATGGTGGTATTGGTACAAGTGATTGACCTAATGATGCATCTGGTGTTGGTCCTGCCACATCTACTGTTGGATGAGCTGCATGTCCTATTGTGTCTTCTGAATACCTTCAAGCTGTGCCTGGATGGATGACATGTCATAGGCATTAACTGAAGGCTCCTGCAGCTGGGATGTTGCCTCATCCCTTCTTCTCACCCTTTGGGGATGTCTTCTTTTCTCTTCTTCCTCTTGATGTGCATTTGATTCTCCCACTTCTTCATGTGCAACAACGGGGTTATAGTTTTCCTGGGGGTTGCTTTGTTCCCATAGATTCAGCATGTCGTGTAGTAAGTTGGGGGGGGGGCAAGGAAGAGAGGAGTAGGAAAGCATGATTGGGAAGATCAAGAATTCTTAGCGATGATATGTATTTCACATTATATATCAACCTCTTGTTCTTGATCGTGATCATTTGAGAGCGAACGAGGTACTTTAAATCAACAAATTGAGGTTCTTCGGCCTCTTTAAGTCCGATGACATCAAAGCCTAGGGCTATATCAATTGAGGTCACAATCCCTCCCATAACAAATGGAGTTTTGATTTTGATGGGAATTGTCCTCATGTGATCTATCAAGAGCGTCCCTAGGTTGATGTGTAACTTATTATTTATACCATGTAAAACAAAGAGGTCCTTTTGTGAAATGCTGCACTAATTGTTATACCTCCCTACAATTGTATTGGCGAAGACTTTTTGCAAATATCTGATCAATAGATTACTGATGTACATAGTTTTTGACTTGCCAGCAGTGTATGTCATCTCTGTTGTCAAATTGTGCCATAAGTCACCATAGTCTAAGTCAACCTCTCTCTCAATTAATCCATAATTCATTTTGTTGGCTTCTTCAGGATCCTTTGTAAAGATACAATTCAATTCAGAAGCAGTCAATGTGTGTATTCTATTGAACATTCCAAACTTGATGGATTCCTCCCCTTTTACTTGGACCTTCTCTAGTGTGGCGAAAAACTACCGAGTAAATTCCACGTATGTGGATTCTACCGTGAAAAGAACTTTCCACAAACTGATTTTCTTTAGCTTCCTTTCCACCTCTACTTTGATGCACATGTCTTCAATTACCTTCTCACACCCATATCTTGTAGAGACAACTCTCCTTGACATGCATTCAGGATAAATGGGTGTGATTTTCATTTTCCTTTGCCCTCTGCCATTATAAGTCCCCTCAAGAGCTTTGTCGAATCCTTTCAATCTGTCTACCTTTAGGTATGCCAAAGTATCCTATGGCTCAAAATCCAACTCCTCCTCATCATTGCCATCTTCTTCCTCCTCATCCCAGTAGGATCTTAACCCTGAGCTCGTGTCAATATTGAGCGGTACCCGTTGCTTGGGGTATCACTATGGCTGATCCCCCTCTTCAATCATCAATTTCCACCTTGCCTTCCACAGCTGATGTGGTCTCTCCCCCAATGAAGAGGCAGAGTGGTGTGCTGGCATTGCTTGTGGATGTAATCTCAATGAAGATGGGGCTACAACCTCCCTACCCTACTTTCGGCAATTTGTAATCTCTAGATCAACCTCCTCAATCATGGCATCAAGGTTGTCCTTGGATGCCTCCTCCTCTTCTTCCTCTCGATATGCCTCATCAGTAATGTTGTGGCTGTTCGACGACTGGGTGCGGGAGGCACTCATGGATGCTGAATGATGGAGTGATTGAGAAATGGAGTTTGATGGTGATGGAGTGTAGGATGGAATGGAGACTTGAGAAGAGGCTCTCTTGGTGCACACTTTACCTCCAATGATAACCTCAAGGCTCTTTTGAGCCCCATTCTTCATAGCCTTGGTGATCCCCTTCATTGTATGGAGGTGGTGGTGGTAGAGCCGTGGTTTTTGGATTTTCTAGGAGAAGGTGAAATGGAGGTTGAGAGATGGGTGGAATGGGATAGAATGGTTACTGTGATGGTGGAGGATGGATTGGTTGAAGGTTTTGAGTGAAAATTGGTAGATTTTCATGGGCTTTTGTGTGGAGCGGATGTAGGTGGGGTGGAGGATAAAAATAGATATGGTGGCTAGATTGATGGAGGATTTGGGGTGGAAATGGAAGAGGGAGAGGTGGTAGAGGTTTAGGAAGTGATTGGAGGTTGATTGGTTGGATGTTTTGGGCTGGATAAGTGAGATTGAGGTTGTTGGGGGTGATGCAGGTCATTACGACTGAGGGGTGCTCATGGAAGTGAGTTAGAATGAGGAGGGGTCATAGTGTTTTTGGGAGTTTAAGTGAAAAATAGGTGGGGTTGGTCCCCGCCACGGTCGTGGTGGGGGTTTGGCGATACGTCCGTGGCAAGTGCCACAGTCAAAGTGGTCAATGAAGGTAGCTACAGTTCGACCCTCACCACAGTCATGGTGGGCACCACAGTTGTGGTGGCCTCCTCTTGCCTCGGCCGTGGTGGTCACCATGTTCATGGCTATTCAGGTACAAAATCACCTCCATCACTGTAACTTCCTCAAAATTTTGCAATTAAATCACCACGGCCGTGGTGGTCTCCATGTCTGTGTTTCCTTCATGTTGCCACACCCATGGTGGTGGCCACAGTCCAGTTGTCCTGCATGGGCCACAACCATTTTGATCTCCACGGTCGTGGCCATTCCTTCAAAAAATTAGCCATGTTACTCTAACTTCCTTGAAATTTTGCAATTAAATCACCATATACGTTTTGAAGCACCATGAATGTGGTGGGTCTTCATTCTGTAATTTGTCAATTCAATTTCAAAAACTTTGATATTTTTGCACTATTTTGGCTCTTTGCCACATTTTAACTTCAAAAACCATACCTTTCCCTCTCTTTCTCTCTCTTAAACCTATCACTTGCATCTCATCAAAACTCAAACAAAAAACTATCAAGCACAAATGTGCGTGTGTGTATTTTTTGGAAAAGGAAAGCAAAAGTATCAAAAAGTGAAGGTTGGCTGAAAAAGTTCCCAAACCTAGGTGGGTTGCCTCCCTTCTTCATGACGTGAAAGCGAAAGGGAAATTTGATCAAGCCTTTGTTCAAGGCAGCTAATGTTTTTTCCTTGAGAGGAAACCTCTTTCTTCACTTCATCAAGGCTCCTTAGCCTTCCTAGGACTTCTTCCTCAAACATAGAGCTATACTTGGGCCCTTGGTGTTGCCTTGGCTTCCCTTGCCCCTCCTCATTTTGTTGTTTCCATGAGAAGTTTGGATGATTCCTCCACTCGGGAGTATAGGAGTTGGACATTGGGCCTTGGTTGTTTCAGTTTCTATAGGCATGCAAAGTGTGCACTTCTTCTTCCTCAACATCAACTGCCATAGTGGATTGGCTAGAAGAACCACCAGTTTGATTCTTCATCATATTCATCATATCCACCATCATCTTGAGCATTTGTGGGTTGGATTTAGTCTGGGCTGGAACTACAGGAGGAGGTGGAGGGATGTAGTTTCGGTCACAATGTTCCCCTTTAATTGAAGCCCAGTGGTGAGAATTCTCAGCAAGGTGCTCGAACAAGGGCCATGACTCCTCAGGTGGCTTTTCCATGAAGGTGACTCCACATGAAGAATCAATATTATTTTGGATCAACTCAACTATCCCGATGTAGAATGCTTGAACCATCTTCCACAAAGGTACCTCATGATGAGGGTAGTAACACAAGATCTTTTGGAACCTTTCCCACACTTCGTGTAGGGTTTGTTTTCTTTTTGTGAGAAGGCGATAATACATCTTCACATTTGGATCAACTTGGCGATCAGGTAGAACTTCTTAAAAAACTCATACTTCACCACGTTCCATGTCACCAACTTAGGCTTGGAGATGTACCATTCCTTGGCTTTTTCTTTCAGAGAGAAGGGGAAGAGGATTCTTCAGATTGATTCATCAGTGGCGGTGGGTGTGTAGAAAGTGGAACAAGTTTCAAGGAAGGTGTCAATATGGTGGTAGGGGTTCTCATTCTCTATCCCATAGTAAGTAGGACGGAGTTTGAGAAGGGTGGGTGGAATGGATAATTGTTGACCTGACATTTGGTCAACAAGGGTGGAAATCGGGGAGTTGTAGTTCTCCACAGTGAAGTACTCATGGAGAGGGAGGTTGGGTTGTGGTTGAGCTTCACCATCAACTTCACCATGAGGACCATTGCCGTCCATTTAGGCTGATTGGTGTCATTTGCGGCGGCTTTGGCGTCTCCTTCTACCTATCTCAGGGTCATATAGCACCAAGTCACCACAAGTCAAATGCATATTGCGCATGCACAACTGTCACCTGCACAATACACAAACAAGTGTAAACATCCACATTACAAAGATAGTATGCAAAAGTAAACAAAGAATAAAGAATAGAAATGGTGAGGGCGGTAGGAAAAGCTAAGCTACACTAACTAGCTAGGCTGAGCGCCTCAAACCCCAACAATGGAACCAGATCACTGGGTGTAATTTTCTCTAGGCCACACACTAGCCAACTAAAGGTGACTAGATGCAACCCTAAAGGAAAATATGCATATCTCTCAAAATTTATACATGGACCTAGTCAAACACACAGGCTCAACTAATCACATGTACCCGCAAGCGCTTGGGGTCATGCTGTAGTATAGGCAAAGTGGTAAGATTAGGGTCGATCCTTAGGGAAAAGGGGGCACTAGATCTAGGTTAATGTTAGCTATGTTCCTAAATTAGAGTCTAGGGTTTGAGGGTTTAAAGTTGGTTTTGTTTGATTACACTATGATTGTAAGAAGGAAACAACAAGAAAGAAACTAAGTTAACAAAAGCCCTAGATTACCTTAAGCAAATTAGGGCTAAGAAACTAGGAAAGATAAGCAACTAAACTAGAGAAAGGAGTTACACTGCACTAGCAAGTCAATTTATCAACTAAGAGGCAAGCTAAGAAATAAGACAAACAAGAGCCTAAGTTATCACTAGCTAGCTAAATTAACACAAACAAGCTCAAAGGAGCCCTAACTACTTGAGCAAGAACTAACTATCAAGAACTAAGCAATTAGTTAAGAATTAACAAAGGCAATTAACTAAGATAACATCAACAAGCTAAGATGGAAAACATGGATTTAAGCAATAAGATGGATAGGTGGACCATTTGGGAATGAAACTTGATATTAGTTTGGGGAAGGTTAACATAGCATGCAATTCTCATATTTCATCTAGATTTCCAAACCAAACAACAAGGCAAGTTCTATTGGAATATACCATATGCTACTAGTTGGAGGACTAGGGCTAGGTGTAATTCTAATAGGACTCATCAAGTCTAGGTTTCTAGGGTAAGTGGAATTAGGGAAATTGAGAGTGAAGGGTAGGAATGGGAGTAGAGATGAGGGTGTTTCACCTCATGTTAATTGCCATCTAGCCTTTAGGAAGCTCTAGGCAATCACACTAATCACACTTAAACTAGCTACTTAGATCACACCTACTTGTTGAAGAAGGGGGATGTATGTAGTAACAAAGGGGACTATCTAGGGATCCACTAATTGGACCTAGGAGACATTCCTAAGATTTCCACATACATTCCATTTCCCCCTAGAAGATAAGTGTCATCAAGCATCACAAAACAAGCTATGTTTAAAAGCACAAACCACATGCAAGATAATGGGAAATGAGATAGATGAAAGAGGAAATCATCATAGAATGAAATTATGTTCAATACAAGTTATTTCCCCCCAACATGGTATCAAAGTCACATTTTAACGCCAAACAACCTACCACTAGGGGCTTAGCTAGACATGCTCAAACAAAAGAGAAAATAAATGACAAGAATGGGGTAGGAATCCATGGAGCTTGTAGTATCTTCTTCTTTTTCACCTCCTATCTACTGTAGGGCATGGATCCTCCTCCAAGATGGGTTAAAAGCATGGAGATATTGGGGATTATGGTAGGGAACCTAGAAAACTAGATTTTGTATTGTGGAAATGGAGTGGAATATATAGTGGGAGGTAGGTGAGTGGAGTAAATCCAAGGAAGATGGTGAAGGAGCTATAGAGTATCTAGGGAGAGGCTAAGGAAAGCTAACCTTCGTGCTGTGACCACCACCTATGTGTATATAGGTGGTGGAGAGATACTAGGGTAAGTGGGGGTAAAATGGAAAAAATAGTGGAGAAAAAGGGTAGGTTTAGGTGGTTGCCACAGCCATGGTGAGGTGCCATGACCGTGGTGGGGGTTTCTTGGCACGGTCGTGGGCAGTGGAATGGTTGAGGTGGAAGGTGGAGTTGAAGTGTAGGTGTGTATGGTGGCCATGTCTGTGGCGGGGTGCCACGGTCGTGTTGGGTACAGGGTACCACGACTGTGTTGGGGACCACGTCCGTGTTGGATGAGGTAGCCATGGGTGAGGTCGCTCTGAGGTTGTGTTTTCTTCAGCTCGCCACAGTCATGGTGTTCACCATGGGATAGGTGGCCTTCAAGGGACACAGTTGTGCTGATGGCCATGACCGTGGTCATTCACCTGTAAATTGAGCCAAGTCCCTGTTGATTTTTGGGGTCTTCATGCATAAATCGCTAGAGTCATTTCGCTGACTACAGACGAGTTGGGCAACACTGGAAACGGCCGCTCCAAGGACCATGGCCGTGGGGTCTTCAGTGACAACGACCGTTTTATTGACCATGGCCGTGGTCATTCATGTACAATTTTGGCGACTTCCATGTGACTTTTGGAACTTAATTCCCCACGACTGTGGTGATATGCCACGACCATTTTGGGGCTTCTTGGTGTTGATCTCCACTTCAAGTTCTTCATATAGCCTCCTTTTGTTTTGAATTGCTCTTGTGCATCCAAGGGAAGCTCGGGGTAGAGATAGGTCCACTCTTGGGGTGTAATAACCCAAAGACGTTCTTTGTCTCTCTCCCATGCATCAATGCATGCATAAGTGCCCTGAAATACACACAAAAGGAGGCATAAGTGCATTTGTCATAAAAGATCATATTGGAGCAAATAGCTTGTAATCTACGATGTTTAGATGTAATTATAATGCAAAAGGACACAGGATGAAGCCCTAAAATAGGGCTACATCACTGCCCATTCAGACAACATGTCTGTAGGCCTGCCATTAAAAAAAACAAAACTTAGTCGTTAATTGTAATAAAAAAACCGAAACTATAGGCCTGACCCTTCAGTTTTGTTTAAATAACTGACATTAAAGCATAAAACCAAAATGACAATGATGGTCAGCACAACCTCGATGGGTATCATGTCATAATCGTAGGTTTTGTAGATTCAACCGTCACTGTACATCATAGTCGTCAGTTGTTTGGTTTGCAACCGTCACTCAACGTCATGATAGGTGTTAGTGTTTACCGAAATGGCGATGTAGGATCCTTTACCAGTTACAAATGTGACATGGTATGGCTCTTGCGGTGTTGGTTTTTCGAATGCAACTGACGCCTAAAACTCCTATCTATGTCAGATTCTTTAATCCACACAAATGAGGATGGATCTCTGGCATCAATTTTTTTATCCCCAAAGAACCGATGTCTTAGACATGTGGCTGTAGTGTCACCCACTTAAGTGTGGGTCCATAACTGACATTATAGTGTACTAGTGTAGCACGATCATTCTGTTTCTAGAATGACTGTTCTAGAGCAATTATTCAACACAACTGACCAATCTCTTGTCAATTCATTCTCAAACTTTAAAATTTGCCTCTTTGAAATATTTAATTGCATTTCCTTCTCTTTGACCACTTTTTTATTTTGCATAATCAAAAGTAAAAACTCTATCAATATATATGTGTTTGTGTTTTCTTGGAAAATATAAAATAAAAAAAGTATATGATAAAAATGGAGTCTGAGGGAAGAAAATCCAATCGATGTGGGATCCCTCCCACTAGACATAAGCTTATTGCCTTCATCTAGGCTTGGTTTTACTTGCATGAATCATCCTCTTGAGAGTCTTTATGTATCAACTCCATAGTAGATTTTCTTTTCATGTTCATTCAAGCACAACTCTTGATCACATGGTATTTATTCAATCAATATCACAATATCTAAACTTTTGTTGGCCTCAACAATCATTTTAAGTAATTGACCATTGACAACCAACTCCTTGGAACCTTCATTCTCTTAGATTACAATTTCTTTAGATGGGTACACATGTTTCACTTCAAAGGGTCCTTCCCATATTGATCTTAGCTTTTTAGGAAATAACTTCATTTGAGAATTTTACATTCGAACCCATTGATTGGGCATCCACATCCATATCCATAGATTTCAATGCCCAAAGAGCCTTATGTTGCAATTCTATTGGAAAGTGGCATCTCTTCCCATGGACGAGCTTGTTAAGAGTTGTACCAATCATAGATTTGAGTGCAATGTTATACACCCATAAAGCTTCATTGAGGTGCACTAACCAATCCTTGTGGATTGGTCTCACTATCTTCTCAAGGATGAGATTTATCTTTCAATTAGTAATGTCAACTTTCCTACTTGTTTGAGTATGATAAATGGTACCTATATGGTGGTTCACCCCATATCTCTTCAACAAACTCTCTATTCTTCTACATATAAAGTGACTACCTTCATCACTTATTATGGCTCTTGGTACTCCAAAATGGTCAAAGATGTTGGATTTCACTATATCACAGACCACCTTGTGGCCATTTGTCCTTGTATCTATGACCTCAACCCATTTAGATACACAATAAACAACCAAAAATGTACACAAATCCATGGACAGTAGAAATAAAGGGATGAATGCAAGAGTTGATTGATATATTCATAATCAATCCCGCAAAAGTCAAGTAAATAGGAAATCCAGTCCTCAGATTAGTTGCTGCACTAGCTGATTGATCACCAACCGTAGAGGATGAGACATATTACCCCTCTTGAACTAGAATGGTACCCATACTATAGGGACTTCCATCATGCACCAAGACAAGAATGGTCTTGAATGTATCCATGAATTCAATGCCCCACAATACCTCAAGAACTGGAAAAGGGGATAGATGTATCACATCTATCCTTGATATTATGCACACTTTTAAGAATCTTTGAGTAGGGTTGGCCAAAAGAAACTACATTGGAAAACTTTGGCATCCGTTCTCTTCCCTCTAGATGTCCCACACATACGTTAGATTGACACATGAACAATGTGCCTTGTTACTCAACTTTGGGAATGCAAATTCTAATAAGTTGATCAGAGCAATACTTGAAGAGGTGTGGGTCATTCAGCACATAGTTCTTTACCATAGAAAACAACCTCTTCCTTTACTCCCTTGACCATGTACTACACTATTCTAGTAAACACAAAATTGGCTATGTGTTTGAACCATGCTTTTGAGTGGGGTCAATTAGCATTAGCTGTTCATGAGGCTTTGTTCCTTTGATTTTGTTCAATTCTCATAAGGTTCCTTAATTCGTGAAAGGTGGTTGGCTACAAAATTTTCAATTATCTTACTGTCAACAATTTTCAAATCAAATTCTTGGAGTAAAAGAACCCATTGTATTTGGCATGGCTTTGAATCCTTCTTTGGCATAAGATACTTATAGTACAACTTGAACAGTGTAGATAATGACTTTGTTATGTAGAACATAAGAGTGAAACTTGTCAAGATCAAAAACTACTACAAGAAATTCCTTTTCAGTGATGATATAGTTTCTTTAAGCTTCATCTAAAGCTTTACTTGCATAGTAAATGGCATGTGGAATCCATCCAATCCTTTGACCCAACACAAACCCCACTACTGTATTCGATGCATTAGTCATGATGTCAAACAACATAGAGATGTCAAGGAGCTGCATAATAGGAGAAGAAATCATCTTGTACTTTAAGTAATTGAAGGCTTCAATGCACTTGCATCAAAATGGAAGACACCATATTTCTCAAGAAAGAGGACCAAAGGATTTGATATATTGTTAAAATCTCTAAAAAATGGCTATAAAATATGCATGCTCCAAAAAAGAATGGACATGTCTTATAGTGGAAGGAATGGTCTAAGTAAAAAAATGGGACCAACTTTTCTCTATCAACTTCAACCATGACTTTTGATACTCATGCCCAAAAACAATAGCCTCAAAAATCATATAGTGACTTTTCTCTCAAGAAAGCACAAGGATAACTTTTACACATCTTTCCATAATAGTATTGAGGTATGATAAAAATGATCAGAAGATATTCTAAAGATAAAAAAATTATCCATGAACACTACAAGAGAGGAGTCAAGCATATATACAAATATAGATGTCTTACATATTTGGAAGGTGGATGGGGCATTATTAAGACCAAACAACATTCTTATTTAAGAAAATGTCCCAGTTGGATGTGTAATGGATGTCTTCTCTTGACCAGATGGATGATCTTCCACTAGAACGTAACCTGAGCAACCATTAAGAAAGTAAAAGAAATTCTATCCTTCTAATCTCTCAAAAATGTGATCAAAGAAGGGATAATGAAAGTGGCATATACTGTTATTGGCATTTAATTTTCTATAGTCAACAAACATCCTCCACTTCGACCATTCTTGCATAAGCATCGATTCATCCCCTTCATTGGGTGCAACAATAATTTCACCCTTCTTGGGGACCACCTTGATGAGAATCCCTAATAACTATCGCAGATAGGATATATGATACCTGCATCAAGAAGATTCACTAACTCTAGAGTAAAAAATTCTTTTAACTTTGGTTCAATCTTCTTTGCATTTCCCTAATAGTATGAGCATCATCCTCTAAGTAGATGCAACACAAATTGAAGGATCAACTCCCCTCAAATCATAAATGAACCACCCAATATCCTCAATGTTATCCTTAGAAATAAGAGTATGTTCTTGGTCTAGAGAAATAAGTGAGTAAATGATCATTGTAAGGTGTCATTTGAATCAAGAAAAGCATATTTTTGTCCTTCCAACAGTGTTTTCAACTCAAGGATGGAAGGCTATTCATTATATGTTTTAGAGGGTCTAGATGCTATGGAAGGTATATATTCGTTAGTAGCTAGCACCTCAACCTCTTTGACTTCCTTAAATGATTTTATATGAAATTTAGTGATTGGTTCAAGCCCTTTGCCATTGGTCACAATTTCAATCCATGTAGGTAAACAATCATCCACATCTCATCATGACAACCAAACATATAGAAATCCTCATAAGTGACACCAAATGGCCTCATCTTTGGTAGAATACTTGAAGATATTTAGCCTTATCTTCATGTGCATGAACGTCACAAACACTGTACCAGTTCTCACATGAAAAATAGCATCAACATGTGTTAGGAACGACCTCCTTAAGATTGTTGGGATTTTTTAGATGTCTTTCTCCATATCTAGGATGATAAAACCGGATGGAAATATGGCAGATATGTCATCATCACATATAACGAGCAAATCATCTATCCTATCCCTGGGAATCTTTATAGATCTATTAGCTAACTGAAGGGTGCAATTTTTTGATTCTTGCTGACCCAATGCAAGGTTAATGTGCATATGATATGCCACTAAGTTCCACTTGACCCTACAACCAAGATGTATTTCTCAATGTGATGCCCACCAATGTTGCAAGGCATGATAGGAGCTCTAGGATCCTTTCTTTTTGTTGGGACCACATGTTGCAAAATTGAACTCACTTGCTCAAGAGTGTCACCTTTTGGGGGCATCCTTCATCTATATTTCCTCTTGTATGTGCACATGTTTGTTAGGAATTTTTTATATGTGAGTATTTGCATTACTGCATCCAAGAGGGGTGTGCTATTGTGCACTTGCTTAAATGTCTCAAGGATGCCTTTGGTATGATTTTTCTTTCTCTTGGATGGATAACTCTCATCCAATGCATCTAGGAATTGAGGTTCCTACACATTAAGATGAATTGGTGGCACTACATCATTTCTTTGCATGAGTAAGTGGTGTCCCTATGTCATCTTATCATGGTATCAGTGCTTGGTATCGCAGTATCAGTGATCAATATCACAATATCATCAACCATTAGAGTTGCAATATCAAATCTATCATCCATTATAAGATCACCACCAACTACCTACCTTTGGCTCTCAATGGTCTTGCCAGTAATTAGCATAATAATAACCTCCACATGCTCCTGAGAATAATAGGAGGGAAAATGAGCATAAAATTGTTGTTGTGGAGGGGTGATGATTGGACATGTGGGTAGGTATACTCTTAGTGAGAAAATGATGGAGGTGGTGGTGGATGAGTGAATTGTTAGGCTTGATGAGATGGTTGTGGTGGTGGAGGGGGTCTTGATAGTAGAATGATGATTGTGGTGGAGTACTGGGTGCATATGGTGTGGTGGTCCTTGTTGTTGTTGAAGTGGTTGCAGTTGCATTTGCATTTGCATTTGTGGAGGAATATAAGGATTTTGAGGAGTATCAACCAATCTGCTAAAGTTGTTCACATTTACGATGTATTGAGGATGAAGTTTTCCTTCTACATGATGGGAAAGTGTTGAGGACAACTGCTCCATTCTTTTCTTAAGTCTACTAATGTTATGATCTTGAGTAGACATCTTGCTCTTAAACTTATCAAATCCTTGTAGCTTAAAACAACCTTGTTGTTCCTAGGTTCTATGAGACTGAAGGGCCTTCACCTCTTCACCAAAATATTCAATATAATTGACAAAACGACTAGGAGCATTTTCCACACGATTCTTCATAAGATCCCTCATTTAAAAAAGAATCTTCATTATTTGTGGGCTTAAATCATTAGTAGCTGATGGTGTCAGACCATTGGCATGGTCACAATCATTAATAAAATGAGAAGATGTATACCTTGAATTCTCCCTCAACTGCTCAAGCATTTAGCCATGAAAGTACCCCCATGTGAAGAGTCACTATAGCTTACTCAATTGGGAGAGACCAGAATAAAAATGTTGGACAAGTTGCCACAAGAAAATATCATGGCGAGGACATTCTTTTAACATATTCTGGAACCTTTCTCGAGAATCATGGAACCTCTTATTATCCATTTTGCTGAAAAATTACTATGACTCACTGCATTTATGTCAACCTTTCAATAGAATAAAACTTTATAGCAAAATATTTTTCATGTCCTCTCGATTCATATTTTTAGTTTCAAAAATTGTTCTTTAGAGATAAGGGGACCATAGTCTATCAAATGGCGTCATCAATTGCAGTTAGACTTTAGAAAGTTGAGAATATTTCAACAAAAACATCTACATGCTTGTAAGGTTTTTCATGATCTAAGCCATAGAGTACTGGAAGCATATGCACAAAAGCTAGAGGGAAGGAGAAGTCTTGTTCAGGAACTACTTCCATTCTTGTTGCAACAGGAGAGGTGTAAGCTCCTAGAAGAAAGTAGTCATGCTGAATCTTTGAGGGCTTTTCATTGTGTGCTGGTGGTCTTTTATTTGGATCAACAATCTTTTCTTTATCTAACGTACACTTCCACCTGCATGTTGAGATGATTTAGTAAATGTAAGAACAACACACATAATAAGTAATAGCAATGGTGAGGACAATAGAAAAAGTCAAAGCAAAATAAACGAGATAGGGAGAGTGTCACTTTCCCCGACAATGATGCCTAGAATCTTGATGTGTGTGTCAAATGCACATACTTGTGCTAATAAAATTTGTAGAGGCTAATAAACACATCACAGAAACAACACTTCCATGCAAGCACATGTGTTCACGGTATAGTATAGAGCATGCAAGTTAGGGGTCAATCCTCAAGGAGAGATAGGGTCACTAGATCTAGGTTTTCTTTACGAGGTTCCTACTGTAGAATGTAAACTTTTAGTATTTAATTTGGGGGTTCTAAATTACAGTAAGTGAACAAGAAACAAAAATGAGAAAGAATCAAACCTAAGTTAATCCTACATAGTAATTTCTATTTAACTAAGAAACAAGATCAATTACACTAGTCTAAACTAGAAATCAACATTATACTAGTAAAAAGCAATGCTAATTAGCAAGTAAGTGGACAACTAAATGAACTATGCAAAAGAGAAGGCAACTAACTAAACTAGGTTAACAATTATGCTAACAAGTCAAATAATGAACGAAACTAACAAAATTTAGCACAAACAACTAAGAGAAAGAACCAACTACTATAGAAAAGGTTAACTAACATGAGTAAAACAATTAACTAACTAAACAAGAAAGGAAGCCAACTAAGTTAACACTAGTTAGGAAATGAGTAATTAGAGTTTTAAACAACTAATTAGGGAAGTGAGCTGTGGGGGATAATGTGACTATCAACCTAGTTAAGGCCCATATCATGAAACAATTTAAGCAAACCATGCTATCAAACCAAACAACAAGGTGTGATGATGAAGAATTTTTCTATACTACTAGTTGACCATGGGTTTTTTAAGGTGTACATAGAGGAATGAGTCTCTATTACCCATTATCCAACCTTATGAGGCTTGATTGACTAGGGTATTGGTATAATTCAATCAAGACAACACTAGTCTAGGTTTCTAGGAGTGATTCTCCTAATGTACTTAGTGGCAAATGGTGGCATGAAGTGTAGAAAAAGTGTATTTCATCTCCTATAACCCTCCATCCTACCTTGAGACATGCTCTTTGCTAAATAATCATGTGAGGCCCTACTAACCTCTTAGATACCACACCTAGGAATATGAGAGTAGATGGTTATGTAGGAAGAGGGATAGCTAGATAAGGATCCAATAATTAAACCTAGGAGCTTTTCCCCAAATAGCCACATATACAACATTCTTCTATGCTTATGTGGTTTCAAGCGTCAATAGCCACAAAAGAAATGGGAAATTAAATAGAAGCATTAAGATAAAATTTCTAAACAAAATTATAGTGTTTACAATGATAATTCCCCAAGATGGTATAAAATCATGTTTATTCCCTCAAACGACCCAAAAACATGACTTAGATACTCATGACAATGAAAAACATAAAAATGGGGAGGAGAAGGGGAAGAAAAGCCATTTAGCTTGGTGTAGAAGGGTCCTCCTTCTCCAACATCAACAAAGATTACCTCCTACCTCATCTAAGTTCCAAAGGAATGGGAAATGGAAGTGGAGTGACCAAAACCCCAGTAAATAGAGCTTTAGAGAGGAAGATGATGAAAATGGAAGTAGAATAGGGTAGTTAGATGGTAGGTGGTGGCCACTATGCTAGGAGATGAAATCATTTGCCTCTTGGCCTCCACTAATGTATATATAGGGGATTTGGTTGGCTAAGTGGGGGATTAGTTTAGGAAATTTAGTAAAAAAATCAGGTTGGACTCAGGGCTGAATGACCAATCTGGATGTAGAACGACCATGCTGGCCCTGGGGGGGTGCATGGTTAGGATAGGTGGAGAAACCCTTTCAAGGTGGAACAACCATTTTTTAGCAGTGGCACAACCATTCTAAGAGGAAAAACCATTCTAGTTGGAATTATTGTTCTGGGTGAGGGATGCCATATTTATGGAATTGGTTGGAGTGGGGAGTGCAAATGGCAAAAATGGCCATACTATCACGGCTACTCTGTGACTAGAACGGCCGTTCTAGGTCCTAGGTGAGGTGAACTTGTCATTTTAGTGGAATTTTATTGACCGGAAGGTGGATCTTGTAATTTTAAGTGAAGTTGAGGGTGTTTTGGCACTTGATTTGTCTTTGCTTTTCCACTCTTGTTACAACTCAATCAATTTAGGGGCAATTGTTGCACCTAAATGATTTCTTGCTTGAATGGTGGAGTTTCTTTCTCCATTGACTCCTTGAAGACTTGGGGGTAGGCTAGACTTGGCTTTAATGGCTCCTTGGGCTCCTCCAAGTATGAGGGAGTCCTAGAGGTCATCTCTCCCTCCACCATACATTAAATTGCCTCCAAAGAACCTAAAAAACACATAAGAAACATCCGTAAGTGCTTTTGATAATAATAAAAATTATTAGAGAAAACATTCATAATAAAATTTCTAGATGTGAATAAGTAGAAAAATGACACAAGGTGGATACCCAAACTAGGGATCCATCAAAGACCTGAGCATATCAAGTATCCTTGATGTTGCACTTTCTGGTACATGTCCCACCTGAACCATTATCCTCTAACACACCTATATCTAGAGGGGTTCAGAACAACATATAGAAAAAAGTAAAAAAAAAAGAGAAAAGCACTCAAAATAATCTAAGTATGTTCATTGGAAAAATATTTAGACATTATTATGGCAAAGGTGAACAATTAGAAAGATTCCAAATTAGGAGAGTTCCAAATGTGGAGATAGTCCAAATGTAGGTATCTTCAAGAGATTTAGCAAGTCAAATACATGAGGCTATTTATTATTACAAGAGATGATTAACAATTAATAATTATTTTCTAGACAATGTCACATCAATAGTATCTCAATTTTAAGCAATGCATGTAAAATCCATTAGACTAATATTATTTAAGAAGTTTTGAAACACCATAGGATCTCAAGCTGAAGTGTGAGTGGAAAAACCACACCTTGGGTAAAAAAGTGTGCCCCTATATACAATGAGAGGAAAAGCACACTATGGATAGATATGGTACCCCCTGATGTATGGTTGTACACATGTACCACTACTATCAATAGTATTAGTCTAAGTCATGCACAATAGGGAAGTAAATCATAAGCTTAACCGATATCATTTTAGTTCAAGCAGTGGGGATGAGAAATCCACACTAAGCTAGATTTATGCTAGAAAACAATTATTAATTGAATTTACATTTGAGTAACCAATTAGGTATATAATTTCAAAATAAGAGGGTTTTCCAAAGTTCACAAGAATTAAATAAATGATATACATATTTAGAATAAATGTATCATATGGGAAATTAGGATTTCAATTATAATAATGCCCAGATAAATCACTAGATGCACATAGCTTAAACTTGATTATAATCATCAATTAACATCCTATAGTTCAAATCTTAGTATCTAAAACACCTACATTCATTATTTGAAGAACTAGGGTTCAATCCCATTAACATGAAAACCCTAAAACCAAATTTGGAACCTAGACAAATTAGCCCTAGAAATTCATGCCAATTGCTAGATCTTGGTTTTTTTAATTCCAGATCTTATTTCATTCTTTTAACACTCCTATAACTAGTTACAAATTTATAGAAATTTACACTTTTCTAAATTAAAAATGGAGCAAAGACTAATCTGCTTGCATTTAAGTCTTGACACACATATCACCATAACTATATCCTATTCACTCTTGCATGGATGGTAGAAGGCTGGGTGCAAAAAGATCGTATTTCCCCAGGAAAAGACAAAAAAAGAAAATTCATTAGAGGGAATTCTAGGGAAGAAAAATTTCAATTGATTAATTGTCAGAATACCAAAACTCAATGAGACGATGAAATGCTGATTTGAAACTCAAACTACAGAGTAGAATTTGAGGATTTGACCTTAGAACCTCACTCTTGAGGCCTATATGGTCTTAATGACCTCAAGATCAAACTGTGTGGTGTATAAGAAAATAGCCTATCTCTTTCACCATTACTAGTTGGACGGACCAAGGTCGGGAGACTAAAAGGCTAACATGAACCATAACATAGAATCGAGAGACATTTTTCTATTGTGAATAGATCCACAATGGTCATGGTCAAAAATTTGTATTCATCTACAATAGCAAACTAGAATCTAAAAAAAACATTGCAGAAGCCTCCTCTTCATGGAAAAACCCAAGATTCAACAAGCAACTAGTTGAAGCTGGGGAGGGTAGTCCAGAGACATGGACAAAAATGGGGTAGTTGGGCATAGGTTTTAGGAGGCCCACAAAAGTTATGGAGAGATTTTATAGGAGTTAGAAGGTCTTGTTTGCGATGGGAATTAGCTAGAGTGAAACGTGGAGACAACCACAACAATAGGGTTTGTTAGAAGGGATAGCCAATGAAACCCTAACAAGTTATGGTTAACAATATGTGAAAATGAGGGAAAATAAATGAGAAGAAACTAGAGAGAGAGAGAGATAAAACCAAGAGAGGAATCCATCACAAAAGAGGAAGGCACAATGCCAATATAGTGGGAAGGTAAATAAAGGTAGGAGAAATATGGTACTCGTTATATTAGGCATAACACATATACTAAATAGATTTGGTCCATAAAACTCATGCTCTAAGATGGGAAACAAAGAAAACCCTATGCATGACTGATATATTAGAGGCATGAATGCAAAAATTTAGGAAACCAATCAATTAACTCAAATATGAATCATATTGGGGTACGTTTGATAACTTTCATTTCCTAATTAATTTAGGTTAGCTATCATACTCCACAACTAGGCCATATAGATAGAAAGAAAGCCTCACATATGATGTCTTTCTTCAAAGACAACTTGACAAGAACACCCACCCTCCACAAGTGTGGCTTTGATCTCCTTGTACTTTTGGGCTTGAATCTACACAAAGGAGTCCATAATTTCTGTATTAAAACATAGACACCAAAGATTCGTGCTTCAATTACCATAGAGATTTTCTTGTCAAGTGTTGTCATCAAGTCAAGATGACATTTTACACAGAGTAATTAAAGCATTTACACATCGATTTTCATTCAATTTCCACTTTTAGGAATTTTATTTAATTAGGGCCATGTAGCATTATCTTGTTACTTTTGTATAATATATTTAAGGTAACTAACATTATCCAGTTAAAATAAAGTTTAATATCTTTCCTAATAATAATGTGTAGAATCATAGTTAGAATAAAGTTTCATATCTTGCCTAATAATGATGTGTAGAATCATAATTTAACATATGTTGCCTATTGTAAGTTTATACGTCAAGCCATCTAGCATACTAGGGATTATGATTATTATTTACTTAGACATTAATATAAATAATTAATAGATTACCATGTCGAGAAATTATGATTGTTTTATGATAATCGAGACATCTAACATTTATGTACAACAATTCATTTTTCATCAATATTTACTCAAGTTTCCATTTTGACAATTTTGATTATATAAAACCATGACTTGAAGGCAACTTTTGTATATTATATTTAAGTCTTCCGTTTGTTATTTAACTCCCAAATTTTGTGTTTGACTCTTCCCTTCTAACGTCTAATTTTAGGAAAATTATAAAAATCAAATTTGTAATAAAATACATTATGGAAGTAAAATTATAAAACTAACCCTTATTTGTAACATTATCCTAATTACTTACCTTTAAGCCTGAAATAGGGCATATTACATCCTAATACACTTTAAATCAGGAAAAGTATATTAAGGCCAACATTATTAAAAGACATGATGAGGAAGGTGGTAGACTATCTAGAGTTGGGTATGTTATGACACTCCACCCCTTTAAAAAGGATTTTGACCCTGAAATCCAAACTACTAAAACCTAGTATACTCAGTCAATATTAACCCAAAATGTAACTATAATAATCCTAGACATCATGTCACTCATATGTCTCTCACACTAATTTTTGATGTCATGGAACCATTCTTACCCCAATCCCAATCTCACTGCCTAGATAGTGGTAAAAGGATTGAAGCATCCATCTCTAAAACACCCAAAAGAATCTTACACACTAACAAATATAATAAGGAATAATAACTCATAAATTGAGAGATTTAAAGACTAACCAACCCAAAATATGATTTTGCAAAGCTATCCTTGTCATCATAGTTTTTCAAGAGTGGAAGAGATCTAGTCAATCCTTCATAATGATCCATATGGTTTTCCTAAAATTAGGTAATAATCAATGGAATACACTTTGAAAAGAACAAATAATGAATAATTGAAAACATTTATAGCAAAATAGAGTACTTGGCAGGACTTATGTTCAAAATGTAGTCAAGAAGTGATGGTCAAATCATCAAGTTTATTTCTAACAATTCAATTTTTATTATAAGTTTCCCATTATGCTGATATTGAGAAGCATGCTTATATATTGTATGTGGTTCCCTTGCCCCAACCAGAGGTACATACAAATATCTTTCAATACCACTCGTCTATTTAAGGAGGATTTAATATAAACGTGTACCTTTCATCGAAGATTTAAAGTAAGGATTCCAAGCAAAAATAGATCAACCCCTTGAGTCAGATCCTAGATCAACAAGATTGGATCAAGGGTCGAGATCATGATGTTTAGAAGATCATGTTTAAATGTTCAGGATTAGGGTTACTCATTCCTATTTAACCTTGGGGTTAGGTCATTCACTTATGTCCAACCAACTTCAAGATGTTGAACATTATTCAAGTGTCAATATTATTTCTAATATGAATGACCTACCTAAGTATTTTAAGAACATATAATCTAACCCTAATTATCATCATCATTATTTAAGTCATTATCAAGTATAGATCGTTATCATGATGGATTATCACCATTTCTATTCAAAATTAGATCAAGTCTTAATTGATGTAAAAGTAAGTCATGGATCAGGTATTAGGTCAAATGATCAAAGGTTTCACAAGATTTAGATCAATCATGAAGATACCATCATCAAGATTAAACATTACTCATAGAAATCATATTCAAGATTGAATCAAGTCAACAAATATAGATCTAGATTCTTCATAAGTTAAGTCATGATTTTAGAGTCTCAAGATAAACATCAGAGTCAAATGTTAGGAGTTCTAAAGATTGATCATGATTATTGAGTCATTTGACAAATTAAATAAGCAAGATATCAAAGTCTAGGGATATCAATGAGAAACATCTAGAATTAGGCTTCAAATTAGACAATTCATTGGATTTTTCTAATTAAAAGTGACTATTTATTCAAATTTTTTAGAGCTAGGATGCATTTTCTATGATTTAATCAGGATCTAACTATTATATTGGTTATTTGTCAGAGAGAAAGGTAAAATAACTTTAATAGAGAAAAGATCGTTCGATGTAAAAAGGGCGATCCAAATGGAGCCACATAGGCGTGCGATTTGCTGGTTCAGTAGATCAGTTTGATCCTTGATTTGGTTGGTTCAACCTTTAAGACAGGAAGTGAGGTGGAGGGGCTCGCCGGAGAGTCAGGGTTTTATGAGAAGAGTTGGAGAAGGCAGAAAGGTGTCTCTTTGGTCCATTGCGACCTCATGAAGAGGAAGGGGACTTCAATTTGGCCGGAAGGTGCAGGGCAGAGGAATGCCCAAAATAAGCCAGGAGGTGGAGTAGGTTTGAACAATAGAAGGATGGATGATAAATCGGGGTGTTAAAGGCCGAGAGCTAGAGAGGATGAGGGTTATCACAAGGTGTGGTGATGGCAAGTCAATGGGAGGCCTTTTATAGTATGAGGGTAGATTTTAGGGCTAATTCGAGCTCTAGGTTGCAGCCATGGCCACCAGAGTGAGAAAGGGGAGGCGAGGGGAAAGTCTTGTTGGTGAGATAGAGCTTTAACGGTGGTGAAATGGGGTATAGCTTTGTCTGAAATCATGAGATGAGCAATTCTACTCGCTTAGAATTTCAAATCTTGGTCATGAGCGGGAGATTACATGTTTCAGCCGCAATAACACCTCCCCACTGATTGTGGGAGGAGAGAGACAACCCAACAACCGTTAGATCAGGACCGGATCCATGATAGGAAGATCCAAGGGTTGTGACTCGCCCCCTACTCTTGCAATGGATCACTGACTTGGAAAAAGGGGCAAATAAAGAGCATATAAAGGGTTTTCTACACATTAACTTCAAGAATTCATAAAACAAATTAGGAACGTCCAATTGAGATGAAATTTGGACCATACACTCACAAAAATGTGTAGAACATTGAGAGAAAGTTTGAGAACCAAAAGATGAAGTTATATGGGCAAATTTACTTCTTTGGATAAAGTGATAACTTATCCTAATTTGGGGTGTCATAATGTGTATAAAACCCACATTGGTCATCATATTTTGAATTTGAGTATCAATATTGATAAAGTATCCAATGGAGATTAAATTGAGGTCATGAGTGAACATAATGAGGGAAAAATAGTAATTAATCCATACTTATGAAAAATGCACTTTGTCACATATTTCAATTGTTTGAAATAAACTTGATGATTTTAAAATCACTTGTTGACTACATTTTGAACAAAAATACTACCAAGTACTATATTTTGTTGTAAATGTTTTCAATTGTTCAATATCTGTTCTGTTCAAAGCGTACCGATGCACTTGCAATGTTTGCATATCAATTTACCCAATTTTAGGCAATCCAGATGAATGATTATGAAGGATTTACTAGATCACTTCCACTCTTAACAAACTCTGATGACAAGGATCAATTTGCAAAATCATATTTTGGGTGGTAGTCTTTAAATCTCTCATTTTATGAGTTATTATTTCTTATTGTATATGCTAGTGTGTGAGATCCTTTTGGGCCACTCAGAGATGGGAGCTTCAATCCTTTTACCACTATCTAGGCAGTGGGATTGGGAGTGGGGTAAGAACAGTTCCTTGTTAGTTTCTATCAGAGAATACACACTCTCATATGCTTTAAGAAAATATTTTCTCAAGTCCCCTAAACCCAGGAAACCCTAAAGTCCATAATGGTGAAAGTTGAGGTTCCTAAGCTCAGATTCTGGCATAATCACCTCCTATCCATCTTCACAGTGGTTGAGGTTCCCTACTCTACCTGACCTTAATTGATCCAAAATTGGACCTAAAGGTTCTCTGTTGAAAACCTGGAGCTTCTTCCAATTATCTTATCTTCTCTCTAAGGATTACATAGAGACCACCTATTAGTTGAAGTAGGGTGACTCCTCATCTCTTCTTTTGCTAGGTATCATGTCTGGATATGCACTCCCTATTTTTGGGTAGTATGGGAATAAAAAAAATTGTGAAATAAATTTTGGAACTATATAAATGACCAATACCCTATAATCTGATATACTCTTAACTCAACCTATGTGATTAAAGGACTCATAAATGGATGTACCGTGCATATGGCCCCACACACTGGTAGTCAAAAATGAATACCCTCTGGAACCAATAATGATCGAAAAGGGAAGATTGATAAGAAATGACATGAAGAGAGGGAAAATAGTTAATAATCCATACTTATGAAAAATGCACTTTGTCACAGTTGAGTTGGAGAGTTAAATTAATATGTATGGATATCTTAACATGAAATACTTATTAGGCTTACCTACATTGTGATGGTATCTTCTTCGTCACATTTTCCACTGTCAACATCACTTCTTTAGTATTTGCTTTAGTATTTGGAATTCCATAATTATGGTCACTAGGGTTTACTAGGGCCTCTTATCTTCCATTACATAAGCGTGAGATCAATATTTTTTTCATAACTAGGTTCCTAGGAGATTATTTAGATTTGATCATAGGTCCAAGATGAGGTAATACATTATTCTAAAGTCATATGATCACCACCATCAAGTTTTGTGAAATTAACTTAACTAGGAGTAAGAACCTCAACACACATTATTATCAAGATTGTCATATTATTATTATTACTATTATTATTTTATCATTTTTTTCATAATGATTGAGTGTGAATGTACTTGAAGAGTATGGACCACTATATGTTTTCTTTATTTTCTATAATAAGTTACCTCCTAGGTTGAAGTCATTTGTAGATTTCACAAAGTAAATTAAATTTCATCTGTCTCACAAAGTTGTTATATATTGTCCACAAAGAATATTTGGGTTGATGTGTAAATTATGGTTTTGCTAAGAAAAACATTTCACTATCCATATTTGATAATTTTATAGTGTATTGCCTATAACTTATGGAGTTGTTCACCCATGAACCTAGCTTACACATCAACTATAAATATGTATTGGGTCATGTTATGACTAATTAATACTTAACTTCTCTTCAGTTTGTTATATCAAAAGGGATAAGGATGTATAGTTTCTAGGTTTAATATATGCATTTTATTAGTTGGTAATGTACAATTACCATTACCTTTAAGCAAGATGGGGTAAAGGGACATCAAGTTCAAACCGTTCACACTTATTAATATTGTTAATTAAAATTTCCCTACTTTTGTTACCACTTAGGTAAGTGCAAAATAAAATTTCAAAAGTTTATTCTAATGTGTCAACCATCATTCATAGTAGTCAAATTTAGCATGGTATACCAAAGTTAGGTGATAGTTTATTCATTTGATATTAATTTGGGAAGTTACTCAAAAGTCATCTAACACATTTAATATTAAGTCGAAGTATCCCAAAATTCGAGTTATACTTAGAGATTCAATGTTACAAGACTTGACCCCTCAAATAGATCAATCTAAAACCTAATTAACCATTAAATAGGTAATAAGGGGTCAATCAAATAAGGTATACAAATCTAAAACTTCTTCTTCTTCTCACTCATCCATACTAGATCTACAGTTTCAAGGTTGATCAAACTAGCTAGGGGGGTTCTTCTCTAAATGGTTTCTCTACTATCTAAGACTTAATATGATAGTGCTTTGGTTCATGAAAACATCATAAAAGTCCAAAAACCTTTTCTTTTATGTGCATGTAGTATGATACTAAAAAATGGAGCACCAACACACCAAACCTACATCGACTATGATACAATTACTTCATTCTACCTAGGGTCTAATTATTTAAACATCTAGTAGTCCATACCAAAACCATCTCTAACTTATACCATGGGATAGGGGATCATGGTTTCATATTACATTAGCATGCATCATCCACGATTCACAATTAATTCTATCTATGACCTCATCATGAGACATTGGGGAGTCATCTTGTCATACAAACATCATAGAAAGAGATTAAGATTTTCGTATCACTTGATGAGTTACGTCCATAGTATCTATACAAGACAAGATGAACTATATGGTATTGCACTCTACTCATATAGTTCACTGGGTAATGTTATCTTTATAAGTCATAGGGATCACATAGGCATCCAACTACACTATGGAGATGAGAGAGGTGAAGTCATGATGACCCTCATTGAATGCCTATAACTTTCATCAACTACACTAGGGTATGTGGCAAGCTTAGAGAGGACTGTATCTAGAACCCTAGATAGAGAAATTTGAAAAATCCTATATTAAAGCAACTCTGTATTGTAGATATGTTCTGTCTAACCCAAATTGAGTTAGTTCAGTTATCCCTTATCAAAAGGGGGTATCTTACACCTAAAACTTAATATAATGTACAAGGGTCAATATCTAAGCATGCTCATTTTCTAGGTAACTGTAATTGAGAGCATACTTGAAGGGCACCTAAGAGGAGAGTTAAGGTTGAAACTTGGTATAATCTAGTTGAGGGAATCCAAGGTTGTGTACAAGCCAAAATGGTTGAACTAACTTCCCATTAAATTTGAAGATAGGATTTAATTACTGAAAGTGTCAGCTCATACGTAGGTAAAGTTCTTTCTACTAATGGAGGGTAAGGGTAGTTAAGGTTAGCATAGGTTGAGTCACAACTAAAGAAGTGGTCTAGGATATAATAGAGACCAAGTTAAATAGGGATTGAAGCCCTAATTTTATCCCACGAATCAGATGTAAAAACCCTCAACAACCTCTACATGTCATCTAACTAACTGCATAATGCACATTTATGTGAACAATTCAGGATAATTGAAATATCATATTTATAAACTAGAAATGCTTTAACTTGTATGGAGTGGGACCTGAAAGGGGATCTTCTCCTTACTTAATTGAGGAATAATGCCATCAAATCCAATCCCATCTCAATATATCCTTAAAGTTCCACCTTTGGTACATGTCCCACCTAAGCCATCATCATCTAACACAACAATACCTAGATGGGTTGAGAACAACATCCACAAAAGAGGAAAACAAAATAGAAAGGGAATCGACATAAATTGAGTATTTTCATCAATTGTTTTTGGAATTATTTATGGAAAAGATGAAGAATTAAGAAGAGTGCAGATAATGAGAGTTACACATATAGATATAGCAGAAAAAGAAGCATTTTAAAGAAATTTAACAAGTAAAATAGATGAGGAATTTATTATCACAAGATATGATTATGAATTATAAGTTATTGAATTAATAATTTCATATCGATAATAATTCAATCATATGTAGCGCATGTAAAAACCATTATACTTGGATTATTCAAGCATGTCTGAGAAACCATAGGAGCTCATGTCAAAGTGTCAACAAAAAAAGAGTACCCTAGGCAGAAAAAGCGCATCCTTATATATAATGAGTGGAAAATACACTCTAGGAAAAAATAACATGTTGTTATGTATGGTTGTACACATGTACCATTAGTAAAAATAATATTAGTTGAAGACATGCAAAATCTGGAAAGAAAGTATATATTAAGTCTATATAATTTTAGTTTAAGTAGAGAGGATGAGAACATTCATACATAAGCCAGATTTAGGCCAAAAGACCATAAGAAAATGGATAAGCAATTTTAATAACCAATCAAGGATATAATTTCAAAATAAGAGGGCTTTCAAATGGTAAAAATGATTAAAAAAAATAAACATATTCATAAGATATGTCTCATACATGAATTTAGGTTTAATTATATAGTTTCTAAATAAATCAAGCAGATACACATACCTTGAAGTTGATCCCTGTCATCAATCAACATCCTACAGTCTATTCTTTGAGTTTTAGATACCTATATTTATTATTTAAAGTATTAGGGCTAAATACCCATAACAACAAATTCTAAAAACCGACTTTTGAAACTAGTAAAATTAGCAATAGAAATTCATATCTATTGATAGATCTCAATTTTTTGATTCCAAATCTTATTTTATTCATTATTTTGACACTCATATAAATGGTTATGAATTTATTCAATATTCAAACCATAAAAAAGACAAATTTTCCTCTCATCACGACGACACACCATGGAGTGTGACGCAACCATCAACATCACTGTACCTGATTCAATCTTTCACAAATGGTAGAAGGACTCGTTATAAAAAGATGACATTTCCCGAAGCTTCATGAAACAAAGGAGCGGAAAATCTCTAGAAGAAAATCTCAATTCATTGATCATCTAAAGGCTAGAGCCCAAAACATCCAACATCAGAAGAAAACCAAGTAAGGCTTAGACTACATAGGAAATTGAGGATCTGGCCTCAAAATCTCATTCCTGAGGCCTCTATGTCTCAGTGATTTCAACATCAAACCATGTGGCGGACATGAAAATAAGCTAGCTCTTCTACCATCATTGGTTGGGTGGAGCAATTTTGGGAGACCAATAAAGTTAACAAGAACTGTAACGTTCAACATTGGAAACATTCTAGTACCATGAATAGAGCCAAGCAAGACACAAGCAAAGCATTTTAGACGTATTTGGTAGAAAACCCAACTCTCAAAAAAGCTTATGGAGGCCTCTTTCTTGCATACAAACCCAAGCTTCAAGCAAAAGATAATAGAAGATGGGGAGGGTAGTTCCAAGAGATGAAGAAAAACAAGAAAGTTGGGCATAGGTGTTTGAGGGCCCCAAACAAGTGATGGAGAAGTTATATAGTGGTTTGAAAGCTTGATATGCAATGGGCATCTGAATAAAAAACTAATGAGAACCACAAAACAAGGTTTGTTAGAAAGGTATAGTCAACGAAACCCTATTATGTTATGGCTCTAAGATAAAAAAATGGTAGGAGAAACTAACTTAGATGAAATGGAGGGGAGAGACACAAAACAAACATAGGGAATCCATCAAGATAGAGGGGGAATAGTGTGGCTATTTTGGGAAGGTAGGTGGATCTAGGAGAATGAGGAGAGGCAGCTAGATTAAGCCTAACACATGTGATGAATAGATCCAGGCCGTAAACCTTAGGTTCAAAATGGTAAATAGAGAAAACCCTACACATGTTAGATATATCAAAGACATGAATGGAGAAGTTTAGGTAACCAATCAATTAACTTAAATATCGATCCTTTTGTGGTATGTTTAATACATTTTCTTTCTAAATTTATTTGGGTTAGATACCATACTCCAATCAAGATCAAATTTTACACATATACTATCTAAAGCACGTAGAGTATGATTTTTACATTAGTTTCCACTTTTACAAACGTTGTTTAAAATATTAGGGTCTTTTCACATTATCTTGTTTTTTGGTCACCAAAACTTCATTTTAGCATTATCTTGTTATTTTCTTAAAATACAATCAAGGCAAATGACATGAACCAATTCAAGTGAAATTTGATATGTTGCGTAATAATGATGCGTACATTCAAAATTTAAAATATGTTACACATTTTGAAATCATACATCAAGCCATATGGTATAGAAGGATTTTTTGTATATTAAGTAAACATTAATATAATTGTTAATTATCTACCATATTTTCCAATTATGATTGTTTTGGGACTATCTAAACATTAAACATTTTCCTTAAAGCTTATATTCATCTTTCATTAGTATCTAATAAAGGATCCACTTTTGATAGTCTTACATATGTGAAAATATGACTTTTAGGTGAAGAAATATTTTATTGTATTTATCTCTTCATTTAATCATTTAACTTCAAATTTTTTTATTTGACTCTTCCTTTCTTATATATAGTTGTAGGAAAATTCTAGAGAATGAAGTTTATAAGAAAATATGTAATGGTGGTAAAATACTAGAACTAAACCCTAGCTGAAACATTATCCTAATTACTACACTTAAGTCTAAAAGGGGATGATTATTAGTTAAAACACTTTTATTCTAAATTTCTAAACATCCTAGTAGATAATGGAGGATTAGGATGCATATCTAGAGCTCGATATGTGACCAACCTAAATCGCGCGTCGTAAAATTGGAGGCGGATTTGAGGTAGTCGAGCTTTGACATTTATAAACCCGAATCCTTCTAGGCCCCCGCAACTTTGTTTACGGGGTCGAAGTAGATATACGGGGTCGAACACAGGGACAAGGGGGGTAGTGTTGAGAACCCAGAATCGACACGCTACACTCCGGCAGAGATGAAGAGATTATAAATTCCCCAGAAGGGAAGCATAAAGATGTCACGAACAAAACAAGAAAACTATCTCCAAGTGGAGTTACTAGAAAGATTTAAGGTTTTAAGAATTTAGCAGTTTTTTAGGGGTTTTCATGCAACAGAAACAGAAGGATATTGCTCAAGCTAAGGCGAGGTATGAAGGATAGAACTGTGGTCGACAAGTGGTGGTAGAACCAGTCCTGTACCCCTCCTCTCGAAGCGGGTACCTCTAACAAGGCATCGGCTCCACTCTCGGGGTCACCAGACTCAAATTAGAGTGGAAGGGTTACTAAAGCAACTCCGTTCCGAGCACTCTCGTACTCCAGAATTGGACCAAACACTAGAGCCACAACACAACTCTCGAAGCTGTTGTGACGGGAAAACACGATTCGGTAGCTAAGCGAAGCACGATCCAAAACATGCAAGCTAGAGTTCAGATATCAAACATAGCAGTCATCCAACATATTGCACCAAGCATAGAGCAGCAAGTAATTAAGCTTTTCTATTTCTATAAGCATTAAAGGTCTTAATTACAATGCATAAGTAAAGAAATTTAAATAACAGAATTAAAGATATGCGTCGCCTTCTTGATGTAGAAGGACGAAAGGCTACAGTAACCATCCTGCCCGATATCGGACAGGGGCCTAGCCCGATACAGCCGTGTCGGGCGGCACGCTCTTTCAAGCGGCACACCGCGACAGGCGACTGCATCGCTCAAGGGCCTGTCCGATACGCTCAAGTCGGGCGGCACACCCTCTCGGGCGGCACGCATGACGGGCGGAGCGTATCGGGTTCGATATCGTGTCGGGCATGGAGCTGTGTATCCTAATGTCGGGCTCTGGTGTCAGGCACTCGTGTCGCGTATCTACATCGGCCGATATCGGCTCTCAGTGTCGCCCGGTACAGTCCTAGGTGAACCAGTCCCCTCCCTCTCGGGATGAGGAAGAGCTCACCTAGTGTCGCCCGGTACGAACACTGGAGCACGATATGTCTGCTCTCGCAGTCTCCTCTGAAGATCACTCGACTATCCGAAACCTGAAGTGACCAAAGCTTGTCCGATCCGTCTTTTTGGCTCCCTGTAGTTGCTATTTATAGGCAGCTGGTTGGGAGAAGATATGGTGCACAAAGCGCCACGTGTCCTCCTTACCGCCGCTCAGCTGGTGTCGGCTGATGCAAGTATCGCCCGGCACAAGGGTGTCGACCGTCGGGCATTGTGGCGAGAGGCGCCTGTCGGTGGGTGGCCGATATTGCACGTCAGAGGGAGTAGACGCAGTGTGCTCGGCTCCCTGTCGGGTAAGGAGGCGTGTCGCCCATCGGTGCCCTCTCGCGCGGCATCCTTGCGTCGCGCGTCGTCGTATCGCGCAGCCCTCCCGGTCAGTGTGCGTAACAGGCGTTAGGGGGCCGAAACAGACTTGGACTTATTTGCGGGCCGGGATGGCCTTATTGGTGCTGAATGGGACAAAATAGGAGGAAAACTCTACAAAAGAAGGAAATATTGGATTGAGAGCATTGCTTGGCTAATTATAGCAAAAATGCATAGAAAAGAGAGGAAAATAGCAGAAAAGGGCAGTTTTGATCATAGAATAAAGGCCAAAAAATCACAAATTCGGTGTTATCAACTCCCCCAAACTTAGCATTTTGATTGTCCTCAATCAATATTTAAACTTTATTTAGTGATGCTTTTTCGTGCGCAGCATAATTCTCAGGCCAAGATGTAAAATAAGTATCGTAATGCCTTTAGAGATAATGCTGTCTCATTACGAACAAAAGGCTTTGTTTTTCCTGCCTTATTGTTTAAGTAAGATTCTTCTCTACAGCTTTGGTGAGACTTTGTTGTATGATTCCGAAGTTAGCTTACACACCAAACAGCTTTATTTTCGGGGTGGAAAGTTGTGTATAGGGTAGGCTAAGGCTTTTTGGGTTTTCTTCTTGTTTCCCATTGGTCCATCCAGGTAAGGGTCCGTTAACGGGCAAGTGGTCCCTGCAGTCCAAGCCAGTTGGCTTTAGAGCAGTGATTTCACATCCTACGTACCACTGCCCCAGATCTACCATGCCTAAAGATGAGTACTTTTGGAAAACAAGTGTGTGTATATTTTTCTCTTTTTCTTTTATTGGGCACAACTCTCATGCTTTTATTCACACTCATAAGGTTTCTCTCTCTTTTTAGGAGTTTTGTCGGGTAAGGAGAAACAAAGAGATTCTTGCTGTTTGGGCAGCTTTTTCCTTCTCCATACTCGTCTCTTAGCTGTTTGTGAGATTATTATATTTTTCAAAATATTTGGCAAGACGAAACATATTCTTTTGTTCGTTTGAAGCAGCATTATCAAAAAGATATAAAAGAACTTGCATCTCATTAAGTACAAAGAAAACAAACTTTGCAAGAAGTCACAATAGGTTTTGACTAATATAACAACTTCGTACAAATGCACGAGAGCAAGATATGACAAAATTTTCAAAAATTTCAAAGATTTTGGTATAAACATATATGTGTACACCTGATATAGGAAAGAAAAAAAGGATAAAGAGCAAAAGAATAAGGAGTTTAAGTCAGAGAGATCATAAGATTTTTGTACCTCCCTCACTGGTACATGGTACCCCCCCCCAAACTTACTCCACACTCTGTCCCCAGAGTTGTGAATTAAATAAGGTGAGGTAATGTTTAATCCAGTGAGGTTGCGCTTGCATTAGATAGGAGTTCCCACATGTATTCTCCTCGTTTGCTGTGATATCCTATGTGGTGGAGCTGGTCAGGCGTTGCTTCACTTGCCATCCATTCCAGGACGAAGATGCCGCAGTCGTTGGATAAAGGAATTTGCTACGGACTGCGGTGGCAGAACTGGAGTTCGTGCCATTTTCCTCCCTGTATGTCCAGGAACGGTTCAACCATCTTTGACACTTTGTCATAATATTTTCGAACTAAGCGTTCGACGGGTGTCAAAGGTTCTGATGTACACGGCACGTGATGGTTCTTGTTGCTGTCTGAGCTGTTGTAGAAAATGCCTGCCCGTTGCCTAGTATACATCGCTAGGAGCGTCCAATGGTTGTAATGCACAATTGGCAGGAAGATAGTGCCTGCGACGCCGTCCTTCAAATCTTACAGGAACATCTTCTTCGCTCCTGTTTCGTCGGCGAGGCAGATATCGTTAAAAAGCAAAGGATGGGTTATATATGCGTGTTCTAGCTTTGGCTGTATATGTTGGATGTAAGCGGCTGCAACTGTTACAGTCAAGCACCCTTCTTACTTCACCATGTCCCTTAGCTCATCTGCCAGGACTATGACATCTCCTGTCTGAAAAGCAACATCTGATGGGGTTGAGTCAGCAAGCTTCCTCTGGATGATGTTGACCTGCTCCTGTGTGAGAGTTGAACATGAAAAGCGGTCAAAATTTTTGATCACCCCTTCTGTGGCTATAGGCGAAGCAGTTTCTTCCATCCTGTGCACTTTCAGTAGGGTCTGCAATTCTTTGCCTGCCCCGTGGGTGTCAGCTTCTGCCCCCGCTTCTCTCTCAGGGGAGCTACTGGAATGTGAAGATTCATCGTTTAGGTCGTCGCCCAGCAGCCTATCAGGTACCCCTGTGTCTTGGAAATAGCATCTGTCTTTGATTAGAAGCATGGTGTATATGCCTCTGCGGTGATAGAAACAATTGCCCCTAAGGGCGTTCAAGTTGCCAAATGTACTGATCACCTCAATGGCACTTAAAACGATTAAGGCGCTGTTTCCTCTTCCCTCTTCAGCCTGGACGGGGAAGTCATGAATAGAATAGAAGTTCCAAACGCCGCCATGGCGTTTGGCTCCTCGCTTGATAACTCGTTGAAGACGTACCGGTAGAAGCCTCAGATTTTTATCCTCCGGGCGGCTGAAGGCGATCCCGGAGTGTGGCACCTCGTTGTAACTGCAGTTTAGCAGCCGGACGTCGTGGTTCCTTAGATCTGCTAAGCAGAGGAACCATATGTTGCGGTGCTTGTACGGTGCCAACACAAGGTTAGGGTTGTGCTCGTCAATGTGTTGTAGCATGTTGGCCACCGCAGAGGAGTCTTGTTCTCCCCACATCAGCCTTCTTGCCAAGGTCGGGGAGGCGCAATATATTTTCTTCCGACCTATCCTGCTATCGATATTTTCGATTATCGCATTTTCCAGGACCCTAAATAGTCTTTTCCCAACGACGGCCGGCGAGCGGAACATGCTGTAGAGTGTTCCCTGTCGTACGGAGAAGTAGCCGTTGCTCCAGACGACGTCTTCTTCATTTGCCTGCGATCTTAGGACCTTATCTAGCAGTTTCTGGTCTCTGATTGACAGGCTTCCGATGGCCCTTCTGTCGAAGTCGGCCATCTCGAAGTGAGGTATCTCAGATGGCTCACAGAACCTGTCCGCCATTGAGCGTTTACCTCGGGGGAGGTGTCTTTTATTGGCTACATACACGTCCCCCTTTTCTCCCTCTGACTCGTCAGAAGAGTCCGCCCCGATGCTGATATCTCCGTTATCATCTTCAATATCATCCAAGGGGACCGAGTGATGTTCTTCCTTGAGACCTACGGAGCTCGTCTGTCCTGCTGGGGCTCCATCGGTCGACTTTGGCTGTGTCTCCTCCTCAGGCGTTGAGGATCGCCCGCTGGAGGCGGAGGGTGACACCGAGGTCGAAGCGGACGTCGACGAAGATGATGGAGAGCCACGGCTAGGGGGCGACAACGACCTTCTCGACTGCCTTCGGCGCAGATGGTCGTCCCCTCTATCCAACCTCTCCTCGATCTTGTCGAGGCGTTGGAGAACTTGCTGAAGTGTCGCATTCAGAGTCTCTAGCCCACTGGGAAGACCGGCTAGAGTCAGCAACTCTCGCTCTTGGCTATTCAGCCTGTCTTGGAAAGATGCCAATTTGCGAGTTAGGGAAAAATAGGTAGCGAAGTTGTTGTCTGTTACCTCCCGCAAGTGGTCGAGCTCGTGACCTGTCATCTTCCCGAGCGACGGAGGGGTTCCTGTGGGCTTCCATTCCATCCTCGCGACATCCTGCCCGCGTGATGGACCACCAGACGAGGTAGAGCGTATCTCAATTGTTCGCATGGCAGATGTTTCTGGGCGAGGTGTTGGCCCTTTTGCGGCCGCCTCTGCCTCACCTTCATGTCTTGGTGAAGATGGACGTGGTGTGGGCGGATGCTGCTCCACCTCTACATCCTCGACGATCCTTCCAGCAGCTTTGACAGGGGACACCGGTGTCGGTGTCATCCGCGCACCTTCGAGCTCCCTTCCCAGGATCTCGGCGAACACCTCATTACTGGTGTCCGGCTCAGGTGCTTCTTCTGCCTCTACAGGCCCTTCGGGGATGTCAGGGGCTGCGGTTGCCTCTCCCGTGGCAGCTCCTGAAGTTGATGTCTCGGTGACCTCTACGATCACCGGCTCTTTCTCAGCTGCCACTGTCCTCGCAGGGGCGGTAGTTGATGTGGATGGAGTGACGACAATTCTATCAGCAGCGGTCATTGGTAACTCTGGAGTTGTCCTCTCTTGGACTCTTGTGGTGGCGGCTTGGGCTGCTTGGCTGCCACAACTTCAATTTCTGCGGCGGTGAAGACTAGTTTGTCTACGTCGTAGTCGGCGCAGTGAGGGAGCGGGAGGAGTATATTCGTCCTTGCGAACTTATAGAAAAAGTCTCTCCCCTCCTTCCTGATGATACTGGCCCTGATCAGGTACTTGGTGTCAATTACCTCATCGCCCTGCGTCCTCGAAAGGCTGCGCGACTCTTTTGGGTACCCGAGCCCCTCTGCAATGAGGTTGATTATTCCGCCCATGCAGTAGTCCTTTGTAGCTTCCTTCATCAGATGTAGTCTGTTCAGCAAAAATCATCTGAGGTTGATCACTCGGCCCTCCATTATGTACCACATGACATGGAGCTCCTCCGTGTATATGTTGCTGGATTCGTACTTGCTGAACAAGAGGCATGCCACCAGTTTGTGCACTATCCTCCAGAAGCATGAGTGCATAGCAGCTACCTTCTTTCCCGACTTGAACGAAGATTTGCCGGTTAACTTGTTCCAGAGCTTCACGGGATCGAACCCGTCTCCCTTGGTGATTCTCTCACCATTGTCCATCAGGTCCTTCTCCTCCTGGCTTGAAGAGAAGATCTGGTTCAGAAACTTCTCGGAGATCGTGCACTCCAAGTTGTAGAGTCGGGCTTGGAGTCTGTCTGGCCCTCCGAATTCTTTTCTCCCCGCCAGTGAATTTCTCACCCGGTGGAGGGAAGACATGAACTCCATTGTTAGCCTAGTGTACGAGGAAGACCTGCTGAAGCAGATTTTCTTCAGTCCCACCGTGGCAAGGACGGCCTTCAACCTCTTCTTGATTCCCAGATCAGCAAATGAGGCTTCATGGCAGAACCTGCTGGGGCGGTAGATTTTGGGCACCAGCTCAGCATACCGGCGAGTATGCTCGTCGTTTCTTGGCTCGAAACTCTCCGCCAAGGCTTCCGGGATTGCTGCTGCCGCCAGGGGTGTTGGAGTTAGAATTGGAGTTGGAGTTGCTGCTTCTCCAACCCTGGCCCTATTTTCTGCTGTAGAGGCCTCAGCTGGTCTTGGATTCGGGCGCTTCCGCCCGGCGTTGGAGGTTCCAGCCGCAGTCTCTGGGTGGATCCTCCTACCCTGAGAGTCAACGGGGGCAACAGTCATCTTTGTGCGGGCCATCTCTGCAGGACAACAAAAGAAATACTTTGATTAAAATATGTTGGCCCTTAAAAGAAATATATAATAAAGAATAAATGTGTGGCCCGGTGTGTTGTACAAAGATTGCCTGGCCTCCCCTCCCCAATATCAGGCGACACACAAGGTTCTGAGGTGAAGTCATGTGGCCGATATTAGGGGCGGGTATCTCCTGATACGAATAAGGCGATAGGGAAACAAAATGCGTGGCCGTGTCGGGTGATAAAAGATGCCCAATACAGCGTGCCGCCCGACACAAAACCTTCGGGCATTTTACAAAAATGGACGACATGACTATCGCCCGACATGGCATATCGGGCAATAGTTACAAAAAGATACGTGTCGGGCGATATGAAACCGTTCAGCTAATCAAAGCCGACAGTCTATACATGTAAACAGAGAACGTGTCGGGTGGCATAGACTGCCGCGCGATAGATCTACCGGGCGATAGGTCTGTCGGGCTGTACCTCACAGAGCTCGGGACTTCCGCACGTTACGAAGGCAAAAGGGGGGTGTCGCGCGACACGGGAGCAAAAAGCACAAAGTCCTTGCACGATATGGGAGTACGAACACAGTAATTCAGGTAGCCCGACACGGTAAAACTTGTTCGTATATATATAGAAAACTCAACCTTGGTTTTTCAACATGGTAAAAACACGGCAAGAAATCCTGGGCATGCGTCGGCCGATAGGGTATATCATTCCCGAGACAGGCAGTCCATCCGTCGGCCTAAGGGTGATCAGTCCTTTGGCACGATCGTCACAGGTTCATGCCGTCCAGGAGCATCTTTTTTCATGGCTTTTGCGATGCCCGAAACACTCTTTGCACGATGTGGCGCATATCCTGCCGGTAGAGTTGCTTCCCGCTACGACCTTCAGAGAAAAAGCTAGAAGAAATAAAAGAAAACTTGAAAACAAAATGGGGCAACGAAAGCGGTTGGGGGGGGGGGTAAAACATCACTGGCCCGAAACTAAGGTCCTGGCCTCAGCTAGCATTACCCATCCCGTCCTATAGAATACTTCGGTGACCCATAAAATAGAGTCAGCGCATGTGGCGCATGCACTAACTCGGGTCTTATTACATCCCAAAATGTTTGTAATGTTTTTCTTGCAGGAAAGTAAAAACGCCATATTCTAGGAATTAAAAAAAACAACTCGGGTTGCCTCCCGAGAAGCGCTGCATTTCTCGTCTTCAGCTGGACGCCCAAGTCTTCTTCTTCATTCTTTGTTTCTGCAATCACTACCCTGGTCTCTTGGCTGGTTCGGTGTTGGACGGGATCTTCCCTGACGGGTTCTTCATTAATTCGGCCATTTGAACTAATTGCTGATCAATTTGGCGTTGGTGAGTCTGCATATCCGCCAGCTGGACCTGCAATGAGTTCAAAACACCTGAATTTGATAGCGCACTCTACGCTAGCTGGTTATTAATCGTGTCCTGCCTTTTAACAAAGTAAAATAATTGACCGACCACGCCGCCTTGCTCCTTGGCTGATCCTGGATACTTTACTTGCCCCTGAAAGTTCCCTTTGTTTGATGGGAAATGAGTGTTTTTGGGGTATTGGCCTGGTCCTCCCCTTTGCTCAAAAGCCTGAGGTTGCTTGGAGGCGCTTTGTAACTGATGCGAGTTTTCAGCCACATCCTTGTTGCCATAACTGAAGCCAGGGTGGTCTGGCCTTTTGAAATTTACAAAAGCTACCTTCTTAGTTTCCTCGTCCTCAGATTTGGAATCGCTTGATGCGTCTGGTTGGGTGTAGAAGCAATTCTCTATACCGTGTCCCCCTTCTCCACATGTCACACATTTCATTACCTTTTCAACCTGTTTCTTACCCTTTCCGCCAGATTCCTTCAGCTGTTTTACATCCGTAGCTATCCTATGGATCTGAGAAGTGATCGCATCCATTGCCTTGGATTAATAAGAAAGCCCTTCACTAACCTTTTTAGCTTGGCCCCGGTTAGATCTGTCATAGTCAGTGCCGGCTTGCAACTCGGCCATGTTCTTGATGATCTTCTCGGACCTACTCGGCTTCTTCCCCAGGAAGTCACTTCCGCCTGCTGCGTTTAATGAAACCCTTTCTTCGGGAGTTAGGCCGTTATAGAAGGTAGTGATCAAGAACCCTTTCTTGTAGTTGTGGTGAGGGCAGTCCCTCTAATATTCTTGGTATCACTCCCAGGCCTCATGGAGGTTCTCGTTGGGCTTTTGCATGAAAGAAGTTATCCTTTGTCTGTTTCTCACTGTCTTCTCAGTTGGGTAGAACTTATTTACGAATGCATCCGCCAATGCTCCCCATCCGTTCAGAGCCTGGTGGGGCAGCCCTAGGTACCACGATAGAGCTTTATCTTCCAAAGAAAAGATGAAGCCCTTGCAATAGATTACCTCCTGAGGAACTCCCTACATCTTGATAGTATCACAGATGTTCTTAAAAGCATCCAAATGGTGATAGGATTGTCATTCTTAGAACTCCCTCTAAAGCTTTTGTTCTGAATCATGGAGATGACAAACGGCTTGAGTTCGAAGTTTGCGGCGTTGAATCGCGGAACGATGACAGGGCATCTGGAATTGTTAGCCTTAGTGGAGGCTATCTCCCTTAGAGTCTTCTCTTCTTCATCTGAATCGTTGCTGTTGCTGCCTCCCTGTTGTTCTTGGTCCTAGTGTCGCCTGTTTTGACGATGATGGCGATGCCGGACATGGGGGTGGCCTTCCTCAGAGTGCTATGATTCTTGATCTTCATGTTGATCATTGCCGTCATAGCGATCATTGCCACTTGGTGGAGGAGATTCATTCCCATGCCTTCCCTGTCGTTCGCCTTCAGCATGTTGTGGGTTGACGCGGGGGGGGGGGGCATGATGTTGATGATTGTGCGCGGTCGGAACGTTGATTGGTGTCAGAGCTCAGTTGAACAGTGATCTGTTCTTTAGAATTCCTGAAAGTGGCATGAAAACCAAGTTTATATATTTGAATTATTTAGCTTAGGTAAAGAATAAATAGCATCAAAAGGAAAGAAAAGAAAAAGGGTACGGTCAAGCTCCTTTCTAAGCTTGAGGTACAGGAGTGTAGTTAGTGGATTTGGATTCGTCGACAGTGTCGTATTGCCTTGTCTCCGGCAACGGCGTCAAAAAGTTGACCGGCCTAAATCGCGCGTCCTAAAATTGGAGGCGGATTTGAGGTAGTCGAGCTTTTACATTTATAAACCCGAATCCTTCTAGGCCCCCGCAACTTTGTTTACGGGCTCGAAGTAGATATACGGGGTCGAACACAGGGACAAGGGGGGTAGTGTTGAGAACCCAGAATCGACACGCTACACTCCGGTAGGTATGAAGAGATTATAAATTCCCCAGAAGGGAAGCATAAAGATGTCACGAACTAAACAAGAAAACTATCTCCAAGTGGAGTTACTAGAAAGATTTAAGGTTTTAAGCATTTAGCAGTTTTTTAGGGGTTTTCATGCAACAGAAATAGAAGGATATTGCTCGAGCTAAGGCGAGGTACGAAGGATAGAACTGTGGTCGACAAGCGGCGGTAGAACCAGTCCTGTACCCCTCCTCTCGAAGCGGGTACCTCTAACAAGGCATCGGCTCCACTCTCGGGGTCACCAGACTCAAATTAGAGTGGAAGGGTTACTAAAGCAACTCCGTTCCGGGCACTCTCGTACTCCAGAATTGGACCAAACACTAGAGCCACAACACAACTCTCAAAGCTGTTGCGACGGGAAAACATGATTCGGTAGCTAAGCGAAGCGCGATCCAAAACATGCAAGCTAGAGTTCAGATATCAAACATAGCAGTCATCCAACATATTGCACCAAGCATAGAGCAACAAGTAATTAAGCTTTTCTATTTCTATAAGCATTAAAGGTCTTAATTACAATGCATAAGTAAAGAAATTTAAATAACAGAATTAAAGATATGCGTCGCCTTCTTGATGTAGAAGGACGACATGCTACAGTAACCATCCTGCCCGATATCGGACAGGGGCCTAGCCCGATACAGCCATGTCGGGCGGCACGCTCTTTCAAGCAGCACACCGCGATAGGAGACTACATCGCTCAAGGGCCTGTCCGATATGCTCAAGTCAGGTAGCACACCCTCTCGGGCAGCACGCATGACGGGCGGAGCGTATCGGGTTTGATATCGTGTCAGGCATGGAGCTGCGTATCCTACTGTCAGGCTCTGGTATCGGGCACTCGTGTCACGTATCTACAATGGCCGATATCGACTCTCAGTGTCGCCCAGTACAGTCCTAGGTGAACTAGTCCCCTCCCTCTCGGGATGAGGAAGAGCTCACCTAATGTCGCCTGGTACGAACACTGGAGCACGATACGCCTGCTCTCACAGTCTCCTCCGAAGATCACTCGACTATCCAAAACCTGAAGTGACCAAAGCTTGTCCGATCCGTCTTTTCGGCTCCATGTAGTTGCTATTTATAGGAAGCTGGTCGGGAGAAGATTTGGTGCGTGAAGCGCCCTGTGTCCTCCTTACCGCCGCTCAGTTGGTGTCGGCTGATGCAAGTATCGCCCGACACAAGGGTGTCAGCCGTCGGGAGTTGTGGCGAGAGGCGCCTGTCGGTGGGTGGCCGATATCGCGTGTCAGAGGGAGTAGACGCGGTTTGCTCGGCTCCCTGTCAGGTAAGGAGGCGTGTCGCCCATCGGTGCCCTCTCACGCGGCATCCTTGCGTCATGCATCGTCGTATCGCGGAGCCCTCCCGGTCAGCGTGCGTAACAGGCGTTAGGGGGCTGAAACAGACTTGGACTTATTTGCGGGCCGGGATGGCCTTACTGGTGCTGAATGGGCCAAAATAGGAGGAAAACTCTACAAAAGAAGGAAATATTGGATTGAGAGCATTGCTTGGCTAATTATAGCGAAAATGCATAGAAAAGAGAGGAAAATAGCAGAAAAGGGCAGTTTTGATCACAGAATAAAGGCCAAAAACATCACAAAATTCGGTGTTATCAATATGTTATAAGTTTACTCAAAGATTTCAAGATAGGAATATCTATCCCCTTAAGGTTGTATGTCTTGACATCAAACAAATCCATCAACACATGAATCAGATGTGCCTAGGGTTCAATGGCACACAATATAGTCATACATGCTTCACAAGATGAAATCCCAAGTGGATAACATATCTACTTTTCCTACACCAAAAGACTAAATAAGGAAATGCTACCTCAACTACCAACCTCCATAAATATCAACACGAGGGCTCATATGATATGATAGGATGAATATCATTTACTTTGGGTGTTGTACCAACATGACCTAGGACCTGAGTTTAAGGGTTCCCACCCTTACTTCCCCTACATTACCGACACCAATGATGATGATTTAGACAATATGAAAGCCACCACTTCAATTGTGATACATTACCTCCTTTAGGAGGTCAAAGAATACAAGGAAAACAAACACCATAACATCACATCTAGAATCAGGGAATCTTATTCCTCGCTGAAATCCCAATTGTCATCTTGACTTCCCAAAACAATCTATTTCCTAATGACAAGATCATATCATAATAATTTAATGTCATCAATGACAATGATGAAACCATTGATCCAATTCCCAAAGAGATATGTAGATTATTTAGTCAGACCAAGTTCATGGGATCTACATCCATTTCCAACTCACCACACTAACTTGAGTCAAACAACGAGTAAAGTGTTGAGTGTATTGAGAAGTATGATGACCTATTTGACATCTAGCATCGGGTAAATCACACTTCATTTTGACATGAACAGACTTGACTTCTACCTAGACAAGTAGTTATTGTCAAAATATGTCCATGTGTATCACTTATTATCCAAGATTAAGATTGCATCATCCACCATATAATAAAAAATACACAAAGCTTAGACCTACCACAATACTGGGTAAGAGCCTATAGCTTCTCTACCTTCCATTCCCACCTTGGTTCAAGGATCAGACTCAACACATTATATATCACATGATAGTCATGTTTCATTTCTCATATCACATTTGCATCAATCCTGTTGCATATTAAGATTTGGGTTACATTCCCTAACCCTTACATCATCAATAGAAAACATAGATAGGCTCTTTCTTCCATATCTAGGGAACTTCCTATAACCTTACATAGGTCATCCCTTAGGGTCTAATTTTGTGACAACTTGGATTTCTCTCATCTATTATACTCTTTCTCTCTCTTTAAGAGACCCATATCAGTCAATATAATTTCAATCACATTACTTGAGTGTGTTTATGACCCAATTTTATCACCTTGATGACTAATTTCATGGTATATAGCTCTAATTTGAGAAGTTGGACTAAGTACCAAGCTATATCATGTCACCATTTTGAATCTAATATTGAACCTCAAAACCATGATATTTTGCCTTTATAATGGATATCATGTTATAGTGGACTCAATTAGCTTTCCAACAGTGCAAAAATCGCCTTAATCATACCTCCAGAGCCCAAGTTATGGACTATTGAAGTTTGGATCAGATTACAAGTGATTTATCTAATTTAATTCTTTTTTAACCCTTATTGGGCCAATTGAGGGGCGTGAGGCCCATCAAGGGGGCTCCCTCCCTTGACATGTCAGCATCCTTGTGTTTGTTTTATGGGCAATCTCAACCATCCATTCTTCGACCCACAGATCAAGCTTAGGATCCAATGGCTCTCAACGTGTCCCCTACCTCTGTATAGGGATGCTGACGCCATTGGTGTTGAAGCCCACCTACTCACATTGGCTCGAAACTAATCACCTTATCCACACATCTTCTTGGCCATTTGATATACCATGTAACCTCTTTTGGACTCCCTCTTTCTTTTCCTCATGGTTTCCCTCTTGTTTGCAACCTCCAACTCCCCTTCCATCACCTTCTTGTACCTATAGAAACCCTAGTCACCGCCATGGATGGGCGGCTCAGAATCTTGCTTTCTGATCACGTCCCCACCTGATCCAAGTGTCCTTTGCTTCCAAGGAAGCTTGGCATGCAGGGTGACGCTTCCGTGGGGTGGGACAAGTCCCCATGCTACTAATGTTGCTTACATTGGAGGCTCATCACCCTATAGTCCGCACGCTGCACACAACCGGTATAAGCGGTGCACAATGACCACAAGCAGCACATAGCGGCCGCAAGCAACACCCGCGGTGCTCAGCGTCACCGAGTGGCTAGGGACCAAGGATAGGTGACAAATGACTAGAATGGGGAGAGCCACCTCACCATCTGACAACCAAATGATTGTCACCACACATCCAGGAGGGGGGCTCCACTACGAGCGTGGGGGAAAGGCTCAGGCACAGCGGCTGGATCTGCAATCCATGGTCCGAATCGCTCACTAAATGATGGTGATGCCCCATCATGATTTTCTCTAAAGTTCTTTATGCTAGTTTTGTAAAAATTGTAACTCCCCCCCTTGGTCAAACATAACAAAATTATATATCAAATTGGTCTTCTCAAAAATATCTATAACTTAGGCATAGTTTAAGACCCTAAAATCTTTTCTTTTTTCCCAATTTTGCTAAATACTCAAACTTTGACTATGTTGACCATGCTTAATGGTTTTTGATGAGAAACATTGGAACTTTGATGCATGTCTACCCACCTAACTACCAAATCAATAACTTGTGGATTTTTTTTGCATAATGAAATCCCTAGTTTCCTCTTTTTCCCTATAGTTGACTCTAACACATAAATGGGACTTATCATGAGGCTTTAATGATGGACTTGGTTCTTATTGGTTAATCTTGCTATATAATTGCACCTAATGCTTAATCTATATGGAAACCAGTAATACATGGCCCCTTCAATACAAATTTCACACCCATGATATCTCTATATTCTTGTTTGGCCCTTATGCCATGAAATGCATGGATGTGACCCATGTATGGCAGTGAATGGTTATACCCTAGTCATATGGGGTCTTGGGTCTATTTGATGCATTAGACTATATTAGATCCTTCAAATAGTAATTTCATGATATTTTATGAACCTATTGGGCAAGTCAAACCCTATTCATAATATAATGATATATGTGCCCCTCTTGACCTACTTACACATAGATGGCCTATTTGTGGCTTGTGTGTTTATGATCATATGAATCTTATTTGTATGATCTCTCCTATAAAATCAAAATTTATTATTTTATTCTTCATCACCTTGTTGTGGATATCCACCTAAATCTTATGTTGACCCCTATTAAGATATGAACTATGTTGAGGCTTGCATATATATTAAAATGTTGAATGTTTGGGCTATGATTTCATAGACTCTCGGGGATATCTACTTATGTGTGATTGATCTTTGCACGACCTACCTTGATGACCTAATCTCATATAATTCTCATGACTTGATGGATCATGACCTCATATGCCCTTTTGTGAGTCTTTTGACCCCAAAATGCATGTAAATGTTGCAAACCTTAAAATGATCATGGATATTAGATGGAACCTCAGAATGACGTGAAACTTGAACCCCACCTTGATAATGTCTCCTATATCAGTAAAGATCATCAAACATGTAACTTGGTCAAAATCCTAAAATGAAGCTAGTTAAGGTTAATGATGAGAATCTAATACATGTATACAATCTTGTTGGTAATCAGATGTTGCTTGTGGCTAGATGGTTATGGATTAGGTTAAGTTATGAGTCTCTAAATCAGGTATATGCTTTAAATAGTTATATGACTATTTATTTCTTGCTTGCAAACTGATATGTATGTATGCTTGTTTACTTGCTCAAATATTGCCATGTAATATGCTAGTATTATACTTGTGCTTGTTTCGTATAATGGTTTTATAACTTGCACACATAATATAGAACTCCATTATACAAATTTTGAAATAAGATTTTGCTCAATGAATTTGGTTATTGAGGTCCCTCACGTATAAAAGGGTTAGCTAATCTTGAGCACCCCTACAAATCCTTCCAAAGGGAAGTTGATCACATGCCTTATGATACATGATTATGATGGTATAATTGGAGAAAAATGACATAAAATGTGGGATCTCACTTTGCTAAGTACTTAACTTGTTTATTCTTACTTGTTTACTTCTACAACTCTTTTCAAATTATTCAAAGCTTATGCATATGTATCTTTTAGCCCTGTACTCAACACCTCATGTGCTTGACCCTCCTTTTTTCACATATTTTATAGGTTCAAAGATGGCTAGAAGTTGATGGGCTTAGTGAGATACATTAGGTATACTTTTTGTAGATCCCTAGTATCAATGAGAAGATTGAAATCTGATAATAAATAATGTTGTTTAATAGTATTTGTTGAATGTTGAAATTATGATTGGTGCTTTTATCTTATTATCTGTATATGTATGCTAAGATTTCCACTTCCACATTCACACTTTGATATTACCATGCTAGGGATGGACGCTTAGGTCCTATCACCATTGACATTATAGTCATCTGGAGTTAGGATTTGGGTAACAAACGGTTCCGTGACAAATATACTCCAAGTCTTATTCACATAAATTTGATCCAATATGAGACATACTTATATTCTATTCCAACATAGACAAAGGCTGAGGCTCATGGTGTTTAGGATATCTAAGTATATTAATCAAAGGTTCTCTTCATTATTATGCAGCTTAATAAAATTAAGGATCACACCATATGATAATTTTAGTGTTCATGTGCAACACCATGTAACTAAAACAAGATCTACTTTAGCAAAATTAAAGCAAAAAATGGAAGGATTCAACAATCTAAACATTCATTAAGAATACATATGCTATATAATGACTCTTTAGACTTACATAACACCATATTACATTGCAACCTACATAACAAGGCTAGAAAAATATCATTTTTGACTTAATCTCAAAGCCTTAGAACCTGCCGAAAATGACTAGAATGTCATAATATCAATAATTTATAAATCATTATTACTCCACATCTATATTTATGGTTGGAACCCTGCAAGTCTTATATATTAAAAGCTATAACATTACATGCATGCAAGAATATTTTTATTTAATAAGGATCATAAGGCTTTTCTTATATTTTCACAAAAACAAGGTAGAAGAATAAGATACATATAGTATTTCTCAATAAGGAGGTAAAGTTTATCCTTTTAATAATTACATATTACTTTACAAATAATTTATTAGCTAAAAAGAAAAATAGTATATCTTATCTCAATATTTGTATGCACTCACCTTGAAATCTCAAGTAATGAGTAAGAATTTGCATCTCATGCAAGATCACATGGGAATTTTGTCTAAAATCCTTATGAAAAGTGGATCTAGCCTCAAGACTCCCTTCTAAGACTTAGAATATTGGATAGGAAGGATAAGGATGGAAGAACTAAGCTTAGGTTAAACTAGAGAGAGGAATGGAGAAACAAAAAAAGATGAGAATATCAACACCATGAAACTAAATGCAATTTCTTGATGGAGAAGAAGAATCACATTTTTCTATCCATGAATATTTGGGGAAAGGCCAAGCGTTGGCTCTCGTCATCTAAGATCGCCCAGAATTGCCAAACTAGAGCTATCACAACCAAACAATATAGATATGTAATGCCAAATGGCATAAACCCATTTATATATCTATCTAGTCAAAACACATTTGTCCAAGATTCACAAATGCATCCCAAGTTCATAGGGAGCTTGGCTCACATTAGGCAAAATATAATATAAAATAATAACCTATCTAGTCAGTGATTTGGCCATCCAACTAGGTCAAACTCACCAACTTGACTGGGAAAAGTAGTGAAGTCTCATTGCCACCCCACTCATCAAATAAAATCAATGAAATGAAATAGCACACTTGGGTCATAAAACTCGATTGGATTGGCTTGAACTTAGACCTAGTTCATTCCCCACACCAAGTCTAACTAAGATAGTGGATTATGACTAAGTGAACACCATCTCTGCAAAAATTCACTAAAATTTGTTCCAATTTATTGAAATCTACCCAAATACACTGAACTCTTCCCAGATTTGATGAACTCTGGCCAAATTCAGTGACTTTAGATAAATTCACTTGGTCATCTTGCACATCTCACTATTTAAGAATGGAAAATGAAAAATACATGTATGCTTGGTCCTTTTGACATTTGATGCATATGTCTCATATAAGAAAACTAAGTTATCATGTAATTAGTAGTAATAGGGATAACATGCATGTTACATTACTTGTTATCCATAATTAGATGAAAGAACGATTAAGATCTACTAAGGTTAAATGTATATTTAGAGTATGTATGTAACATACCCAATCCTAGATGCATATCTCAATCTCCATTTTCTTATGCCTTTTGATTATGTTAATATCGATTTGTGTTCCCTGATTTACATTGAATTCATATTCATTGAAGTAAAAAAAATATGAAGTTTTAGAATAAGTTGACTAATTTATTGTTTTAGTAGTTAATTATTACAATTTGTTAATCAACTAGTTTTGACCCTTATCTATCACTCTAGAATCATCTCAAATCTAAGTGATTTAATGAGTTAAGTATATGCAAAACAGTGTATCAAATTAATTAAAAGGAAGAACAAATGCATATTTAATGATTACTTATCAACCATTTAAAGGAATAAAATTTGAAATATTTTCAAAAGATGAAACTAGCGTTAAGTTTGTTTTTTTCCACATCTTTATTACCCTACATACCAATTTTCATGTCAATCATACATTATTTTCCCTCCCATTTAATTGATTATACTACATTCACAATTTTATTAACCTAAGTCCACAATTTATTGTAACATGTGAATTACTTTATGTTATTGTTCTTTTTTCAAATGATGAGTTCCATGATTATTGTATAATTGAGTACAATTCATCCCCCTCTTATATTCCTCTACTTCTCTCCATTTATACCTTTCCGTCAAACTTCCTTGGCTCCAAAACAACCATAGAGGCCCTACCCCTCCCTATCCTTGTGCCCCAATTATTGCGACAACAGATCCACCACCACATGTTGTGGTGGTTGTAAGCTACCCCAACTTTGACTACAGATAGGATATAGACTTGTGTTGACCTCCTCTCAACAACCAGACCATTACCTTTCACTTGAGCCTAAATACCGATTATGAGTGCCACCACCATGAACCAGAATTCCACTTTAGATATTCCAACATTGCCTTCACAAAAATCCACCACCACGATATTGAATAACTTTGTAAGGTTTTTTTGAACAACATCATCTCCCACTTCCCTATTTGCCTGACCAGCACATTTGCTACCACCCAAAAAAGCTTGTTTATGCCTCCTCATCTCTTCAAAACCACCATGACAATGTCTATAACTAATATCTATAGAAATTGCCTTTGGCATTAGTAGTGACAAAACCCACCACCACTCTCTCTATTTTTTAAAATTACTCTAGGAAGTGTGATACATCAAGGACTACTTGAACATTGTGGTCACCTATATGTGAAATAGAATTCACATCTTCAAACCTGAGCGACCATGTAATGGAATGGTCAACAAAGTCTATATGACCTCCTTAATTGTTTGAAGCACGGAGGGACATGTTTTGTTGGACCTAGGAAGTAGTGAAGTCAAGAATAAGACAATTTCATCCATAATCTTGATATATAGATTGATTATCTGATCAACATGTCCTAGATGTATATAAGTTATGACATCATTGATGTTTATGAATCAAATGTTAGTACAAGGAACAACGATATACTCAATTATGGACCAAAGGATTGATAAGACACTTATGACATAAGCCATAGTTATGATGATGATTGGAATCATTTGATCAACATCACTAATATCCATCTATGAAGTCAGTTATATTAATCAATTTTAATACCTATGTATCAATCCTAAGATCATATACTAAGATGCTTGGTGCGAAGACATTAGGGAATAATCTTGTAATGAGAAAAATGATAGGTTGATAATTACATTTAAAAATCTAAAATTTGTAAACCTACTTTCTATCATTCCTAAAACTATTTTCCTATGAAAAGGATATGATAATGAATAACATTCAAAGTAATGCCCATCTTTGACTATAGTTAACTAATTATGATCGTAAGAGAGAGATATTAGTTTGGACCTAAATTGAAGGTCATATTCTAGCCCTAGAGATATTTACTTTACATATATGGATATTGGAAAGAGAATAAAAGCTAATAACTAAATCTTCTAATTGTCACTACAAAGACATCAAATATGAGCATGTGATTTATTCAAGTACCTCAATTTAGTATGATGATGTATTGCATATTCATTTACACATATATACAATAAGTAGTATTTACATATCCGCATATGATTGTATATGAGACTTAGACCCTAGATTCTTGCAATAAAATAATTATTATAATATAATATCATGCTAAGAATATAATTGACCTTAGTTGAACAAACTTAGGGTATATATATATATATATAGAGAGAGAGAGAGTCAGGCTAGAATACACTCGAGTGTATTCAGAGAAGAATACACTGAAGTAGTTTTTCATGATGCAATATTTTTACCAAAAATCTAATTTGTTGATATTCTTAAACATCTTGTGAATAGCTCATATACAAAATTTGAGCACATTTGGACGTTTATAGGTCATGTTATAAAGACCACAAAAATTATGCATTTCAAATTAGTTTCGTGTGTCGATTTTGTTGCCCTTGGATGAGTGACTTAAATTCATCCAAATGGGCTCAAAATTTGTATGTAGCCTAGTTATAGTATGATAGTGAATATCAATGGTCTACATTTTGCAAAAAAATAGTCTTGATATGCAAACACACTTGAGCATATCCGTGCGATCTATGCACTTGACTGTATTCTAGCCTGACTCTCTCTCTCTCTCTCTATATATATATATATATATATATATATATATATATATATATATATATATATATATATATATATATATATATATGGAGATATTAACATCTCAAGAACTAAATTGTAGGAATGCATTGTTACCAACAAATATATGGAATCCATGAATAAATAAAATTATGTGATTAAGGATCGATCTTAGAAAAATAATAGATATCTACAAGATCAAACGTACCTTAGTAAGATTAGAAATCCTAACATGCCTTAAAGTCATTAGAGATTGGATAATAACAATATGTATAGCCATAGTATGAACCTATACACATGTTCCTTTATTGTTTGACTACCATACCTAATTTGTTCCCAGGATGAAAGCTTGACTATGTGAACCAAGTGTATCTAATGAGTTAACCACTATCTATGAAGATCAAGTATGTGCAACTTCTACTACAATTTGAACATTCATCTGACTTTGAATCCAATTTTCAATTAATGAGGCATCTTATTGATATCAATTCTTCTTAATATCTGAATTGCAATTTTATCTCTTTTAATCTATAATCATTTGAATTTCTCTGATATCATGAATATTTTGTTGTATTGGGTTTGTGACCCTCCATGCCATATGAATGTTTGATTGTGATTTTTTATCTAAAAATATGTTTTGCTAGTCTATTATGCGTGCATGATATTTATGGGATTAAGAGAGAAAGATTTCTCCCTCCTCTCCCATGCCCGTGGTGGAGGCCTAACGCCCGAGAGGGTGGTAAATCAAGATGATAACTGGGATCTGTAACTATTAGGGAACATTTGTTACTTCCCGAGTGTACTATTCCATCTACTTCTATATTAGGGTGTGTCGTTCCACCCATTTATATGTTAGGGTTTTCTACTATGCAGAGGGTGTGCTTTCTTCACCCATCCTTATCCAATGATTCAAAGGTGTCTCAACACTAATTTAGATACTTTTAGACTTTTTTATATCTACATGCCAGTGATGATTTGAAATATTATGGAAAGACTTAATGTCAAGACTCTATAATCTATTATGGCTTGTACACATAAATGCCCTATTATTATGATTCTCATTCTCTTATATACTTTTTGTTGAACTTACATATTTGTTGAAAGATATGTATTGCATGGGAAAGCCCCTCTTAATAGTTACATACACTATAATGCCACAATGTTTTATTCATGCACATACTTAATAGTTTGATGCATACCTTTTCTTGTATCATCTTACTCTGGTTGTTGTTGCAAACCACCTAGACTTAGGAGATTTATAGGATGATAACTCAGGAATACTTATAACCAAAACTATGAACTTGATGATAGGTTGGGATTTCCATGTTTCCCTCTACATCGGTCCTTTGTGATAATTAGATGTACCCTTGACTTTTTGCAATACCATCTTTGAGGTGAGGAACTATGTAATGAGAGTAGTTTTGAATTAGCTAATTTTACACTACTTTAAAATGAATCTGTTTGATATATCATACTTGACAACTGATATTTCATATTTTCCATCATACATATTAGCATATTCGGATTGGATGGGTTTATTCTTTAATAATGTAAGGAGTGTATCATCTCTCAAGTCACTCTCCTTACAGTATGGTCTTAGATCCTGAGAAGTTGGTTAGTCTGATTATTTGAAGTTATTGTCTATTGTTCCTATGCCTAGGCCTTGTTAGGAAATTAAATGACCATTTAGAGACTATTGATATACCTAACCTTGAGTTTAAGAATACCGATTAGGGTCTCAATCCCATCTAATTTGGTCACTACCACTCCCAAAACCATTTCAATGGTTGAGGCTCAATTGGTAGCCCTGCCTAGATCCTGTCTATGTAGGTGAAAAGTTTCTCTCCATGAAAGTTGATTATTCTAGTGATTAGTTAATATATCATATTTTAATAGGGAGTTAGGTCAATCAATACAGAGTATAGGCTTCCTTGAACACTCATAGCCAGACTTGACCCTTGTTCCTTCCTTAAACCCATTCTTTTTTATCTCTCAAGTGTGCCTCCTCAACCACATCCACTTCAAGAAATGAATGGGCATGGATTAAAAGAGTTGAACCCAAAATTAAGTTTTAAAATTGTAATATAGCTCCATTATTTTTAGGTAGGACTTTTGTTAAGCATGGTTGCTTTAGTATATTTTTTTGAAACCTCTATCTCTAGGGGATTGAATAACACGAGTTTCAATTTTCTCATACATTAGGATTGGTTGAAGAAAGTTATAAGTATTCCATAAAGAATCGTTAGGATTTCATCTATAGAACATGAACACTATAGGTTGAACACACAAATAATTCCCTTATGGCATATGGATATATAATTACCTAGCTAGATCATGTGTTGAATGTCCATATAGTTCCCTTTGAATTGTAAACATCAACCTTTTCCTAGTATGGTTGGGTGACCATGAGACACCTTAAACTCTTTACGGGGTTATGTTTTCCATGATAGGAGCAAGTATTTTTAAGATAAAGTGGTAACTAGAGTATGAGATGAATAATAAGGATCCAATGGAAGTTGACATCATGTGTTAGTAAACACAATCACTCTCACCTATGATATAAGTTAGAGATGTTTTTATTGTATCTATCTAGATGCCTGGAGGTTTAGACTTTCTTGCTATAGTTAGGTACTGGTGAAATAATTGGTAATAGTGACTTATGGTTAAAAATTGGTTGAATTGGCTCTAGCGTTGAGTTTGGTACCATATTTAGCTTCACATTGAATTTTTTTCATCATTTAACTTATTTTTCGTATTATAATATATGTAACAAAAGAAAAGTTTCTAGATTTACCCATGGTTTCATGAACCAAGTCACAACCATATGAAGTTTATATTTGTAGAGAAATCCTTCAGCAAAGTACCCTCTAACTGGTTGAATCAACCCTCAAACCACACAGTAAGGAGAAGTTTAGGATATAATTTTTAGATCTACCGTGAGTTACCTATGTAGATGTTTAGTTCTATATATTGAAATATATTTATTATAAGGACCGTGACCTGAGTTTAGGGCTAACCCTATTTGTTTTGCTAAAGTAAGTTGCTTAGAACTTTAATATAATCGTATAAGGTGTTTTGTTATCATGTGACATACTTATGTTTTAATTTTGGTCCTGTTTGAATGTTGTTTGAGTAATGTTCCCTTATTTTGGACCAAAGAGCAATTTACCCAAGATGAGGGGTTATATTGCAATATGTCACATGTTGAACGTGCCTTAAGTTATTTATCATTATAAGAGAGATAATGATGCTAAGTGGTGTCTTGTGGAAAGCCTAAGTTCCAAGTTTGAGCTTATTTGAATAATGCTTGTTCCTTGTGTACCAGCTTTGGTACAAATTGCAATTTACCCAAAATATAGGGTTGATGTGCACATTACCACCTCTAGAGTGTCCCTAATCTCTCTTAGTATCATCTAGAGGAGAGAGAAGAAGGAGGCACCTTGTTTGAATCATTTTTGAGTGGTAGTATTCTTGGTGATGAAAAGACCAAGAAGTGTTGTGTAGTTGAAACCCTAGAATGGGTTGTAACGAGTTGTACAGCTTATATGGGAGTGCCTATCGGCCAAGAAACCATAGAGGAGGTCCCCTGTAGTTTTTTAAACTTCTTGGAAGTATCAATATCGGATTAGAACCTCAAGGAGATGATCCATGATGGGTTACATGTTCCTTGGAAAATTTGTATCAGTTTGTGAATAAAGTGATATTGGGTTGTGATATCTTGTTCAACATGGAACCCAATGGCCGATATCCACTCTTGAATTATCCAACAAAGAGTTTTGCATGTTGATATAATTATGGGTGCATGCATGGATACGTGTCAACCCATGCATGGACATGTGTCACCTAGTAGTATAAGGTGATGACACCTCTTATACACTCTCTCTCGTGAGCCTCAACTATATATACCTGTTATTTCACCTACTAGTGAAACTTTTCGAATAATACAACTCTTTTTCTCTTAGATATCGCCCATAGAAGTTGAGGATCAAGGAGGAGCTCGAGCTTGAAGCTTAACGTGAAGCCATGGTCATCTTCAACCTTGGTTGAAGCATGATTCTCAAGTTATAATTATTCCTTTCGTTTCTTCTTCACCAAGTTCTTAACTATGGTGATTCTTTGCACATGTATGAGTTGTGAATGAGAATTGGACTCTTGATAAGTCGTCTTGAACCTTGGGAACATGAAACTTTGGATCTTGGAGCTTTGAAGTTGTTCTTGAGGTGGGTTATATAACTTAAACCCAATTATGTTATTATTCACTTTCAATCTTGCTATACTTGTTGATCTACTTTCAATTTTTATTTTTCCTTGAATGATTGATGGATCTATGAGTTCTAATAGCTGCATAGGACCATTGTCCATGAACTAGAACAATAAGGGATGAAAGTCTAGAGCTTGATGATGATGACGTCATCATGGCACAAACCAATATCGGGTTGGAGCACCCCTAACCCGATATGCAAAACCCTACACTTGTGTAACCCGATATGCATGTGGTCAACTTAAGCACACACCTCTTGCCCGATATGGTGTAAGCACACACCTCTTGCCTGATATGGTGTAAGGACACACCTCTTTCCTGATATGGTGTAAGCACACACCTCTTTCCCGATATGGTGTAAGCACACACCTCTTTCCCGATATGGCGGAAGCATACACCTCTTACCCGATATGGTGGAAGCACACACCTCTTACTCGATATGGTGGAAGCACACACCTCTTTCCCGATATGGTGGAAGCACACACCTCTTTCCTGATATGGTGGTAAGAACACCTCTAGAATGATATGGTGATTGTAACCCAATACATTAGAGGACAAAAGTGGTAAGGTGGTTGATACCCTAGAACATGTGATGGCCAATACACTAAAGTATGGTGTGGCCAATATCCTCATGTGAGTTAAGGATGATACAACCAAGTGAGGTGAAGTTGTTACACCCAAGTATGGTGAAGGTGATACACCATAAGATAGGTAAGGCTGATACCTTGATGGGTGAGGGTATGAAGGATATGATGATGCCTAGCCCGATATACCCCTAACCCAATACATGTGTTCAACTTGACATACATGACTCAACCCGACACACCTTGTAAAGATGAGGGCAACACACTCTTAGAAGTGATGGTTAAAACACCAAGTAATGGTGTGGCTGATACCTTGATAGGTGAAACACCTAAAGTGATTGATGATGGTCAACCATATATCAACAATGCCCTAATCTGATATGAGTCCATATCACTTGGTGATAGTTGGGCAACTCAAGAATTGATTCTAGGCCAATACACTACAAGAAAAGTGTGGTGACATATGGCCAATACACTACAAGACAAGGGTGGTGACTTATGGCCAATACTCTACAAGACAAGTGTGGTGACTTATGGCCAATACACTACAAGACAAGTGTGGTGACCTATGGCCAATACACTACAAGACAAGTGTGGTGACCTATGGTCGATACACTATAAGATAAGTGTGGTGACCTTTGGTCGATACACTACTAGGCAAGTGTGGTGACTTATGGCCAATACACTATAAGACAAATGTGGTGAGTTAGCACATAAAGTATTAGGATGGTTGATACCCTAATACAAGATAAGTTGATGAACTCAAGTAAGTTGAAAATGATGAGGGAAGTGTTACACCAAGGAATGATGCTTGAACGATATCACATCTAGCACTTCAAGGTTGATACACCTTGATGCATGTCAAATCCGATACAGTTGGATAAGTGACACATGAAGTGTGTTATGGCAATTGACACAATAAAAAGAAATGAGGTTAATACACTTTGACAAGTGTAGGCTAATGTACCTTGAGAAAGGGTTAAGTCAATTTAATATAGTATGATGTAATTAATATCCTAGTAAGGATGATAGAGAAACTCATACTTTGTGTTAATAATCATTTAATGATAAATGATGAGAACAAATAAGTATGATTGAATACTTATGATATCAATGTATGCTCCTAGATGTGTGGAGCAATGAATTAGGGTGTGGATTAATAATATGAACTTGAAACCCTAATCGACTATAAAGGGAAACCCTAACCCTAATAATGGGAAGGTTGTATTTCTCTTGTATTGCATGGTGATGATATGTACTTGATATTGTTTTTATCATGAAGACCATGCAGGTATCAGGAGATGATGAGCATAGCCAGATTTGAGCTATGATGTTCCATATGATACAGATTAAATGGGCCTTGTGAGCCATGTTAAATACTTGAACAACAAGTATAATGTTTAGATGGTATGATGACCTAAAAGATTGTTGTTTCCTAGTGAGAGGTGACAATATATTTAAATGGGCCTTGTGAGCCATGTGAAATACTTGTGCAACAAGTATAATGAATATCTAGGTCAGATGACCTAGAGGTAATGGTTACCTGATAAGAGGTAACAATGTTCAGTGATGAACTAAGAGTTTGAATACCCAGATCATGTAATCATGATGATGATCATGATTAAGGGATGAGAATTCCCAGTGATATGATGAAGGGATTGAGATCCCGAGTTGTATACATTTAAAATGTGTTCCAAAGATTATGAGAGAATATATTAAATGTATTACACCTTTCTTTGTAGCATATGTTATAATTCATTCTTGTAACTTGGTTGATGCTAAAAGATACTGTAATGCACCTAATTAATCAAGTGGAACCTTATCATGTAGTTTCCTTGGCCATAGATCCAATCAGTGTTAGAATTTGCTGAATTGGTGAAATGATTTTAACTCAACGTGCATATTTTTGAATATGTGGGGTGATGGGCGAACATATCCTTATGCCCAAACAGGGAATGTGTTGTGTGTTTTACCTATTAAGAGTATGGCTATATGCCATGACTCAGTACCAGGGAATGTTGTGGGGGTGTAATCCCTGAAGAAAATATAACAGGGATGTTGTGTGGACTCCTTGAAGAGAGTGCATGCTGCAGCTGTAAGTCTATAGCAAAGATGCCACTATACACTGGAAAGCTAATTGTAGTTTGACACCTGATGTCACTGCCATTGGTCTTGTACTGACCAAGAAAAGTGAGTTCTTAGAAGTCGGCTCTTCCATTGACCTTGTATGGTACTGATGCTTTACGTAGCCGTGGTCGGTTGGAGCATAAGCAGTATACCTCATCTCCTCAGGGCATAAGTGTGATTGTGAATATGTAATCATCCGTGTAGCATATTTTCTCAAGGACCAATTATAGAAAAATTGGATGAAGCGGTAATACTTTTGTATCACATAGTTGATAAATGTTATACATGTTCTTCACATTCCTTTTGAAGTATTACATGATCCAATGCTTGGTCATAGATATATGAACTACTCAATTATGGCATTATTCTGCCATGCTCATATATATGGACATATATTTCTCTATCTTAGATAGTCATAATGTTTTAAAAGATGATGTTGCTCTGTTCTTCTTATAAATAGTGATTAATTTTGATTATTAATATAAAAGATCCTCTACTCAGTTTTATACTGTTTACATGTGATAATAATATTGTTGACAGAAAGTTATATCTGTCGTTGGGACTTGTGTCTCACCCCCTTGGTCTCAACATTTTTTAGGTAGACATGGACGAGGAGGTAGAGACCGTACTGCAGAGGGAGGATAACAACAATAGGGACAGTTGTAACAAATCAGGTTGAGTGTGCTGTCTGTCGTGTCTTGTAGATAGTCCTACTGTCATCTCTGTACTCTCAGGTTCTTGGGAGTTAGTACGTAATGGTTTTATAAATGATATGATATTTTGTCTTGTATGCCTCGAGGTTTTATTTTGCTTATGTATATGTTTGGGCAAAGCAACTGGTATATGATATCCTCAAGATGAGATGGTACAATGTATGTACAATGTGAACCATGATGTATATATTACTTTGCTTCTCTCTTTAAGAGTTTCTTGGCAATGGATCTCTTTGCAAAATGGTTTTAATTTTTAGTGATTTTCGTTAATCCACTGCTAATGGTTATTCCACATAATTACTGTGCGATTTGGCTATCAGTTTGATAGAGGTCGTCACATTTTATCTTCTATGGTTGTATTCTCTTTATTTCCATTGTTCTTTTACTTAAGTTGTATGTAATATGAACCTCACATAATAGGCCCATTAGGCTTTCTATTTGCTTCCATGTTGTATCCCTCCTATTTATAGGAGAGGGGTGTACTCTTTCCAAAATATAGGAAGACATATACTTTCAACATGGTAGTAGAGCAGGACATATAAGCACCTCAAGACCCCTCCTTTCTAAGACGACGTCATCGTTGTGTCCCCTCTCATCCCCACTCATCATCTTCTTTCTTCTACATTGCTACTGATCACACAAAGGGAGATCTAGTCTCCTTTCTATCCCTATCCTATTCTCGATAAGGGGATCTAAGAGAACTACCTGCAGTCTTTCTGTTGGTCTTATGCCATGAAGATCGGTTGTTTAGAAATAGCTATACATCATCCTTTTCAATGATCATCTATGACCATCTATTATAAGGCATTGTCTATGTATAATTTTATATGATTGGATCTTTCCAACATAACTCTATTTTTCCTGGTGATCCATAAGGTTCACTACCTATTCTAGGCCTTTTTAGGACGTAGATCTGCTGTTTCACCACCTACACAATGTGCTATCATCGTGAATCTATTGCACTTGACAAGCCGTGCCAACTTCCTGACATGACATCTCAGTGACTTTTGGACCCCTTTTCTGCTCTAAATCTGTTGTCTTGTCATACCTTATGCTGGTAGATTATGGGTTCATCTTCTTCTTCCACTGAGATTCATGGGCCACACCCTAAGTGTGTAACCTGTGTACAATTTAGTGACTCCAACTACGTCCTATAGGAATGCTCCTTTCAAATATATGTGCACTCTTAATTAGAAATAAAGGATCTTAAAAATCTACCTCCACCACAAGAAGACACATTTGATAAAAGAAAATCTACCAAAGAAGCATCTGACAAAACAAAAGGCAGATTTCAAAATGGGTTGAATACGATTCTTTGGTTCTCTCCTAGATTTTGAATAGTTGTGAATCACATATATCTACTAATCTACTCTCCACTAACACAACCAAGGATACATAAGATCACCTTGCCTAAGTGTGCTCTAGAAAAGGAAATTCATCCTGAGTATTTGATCTCTACAAACATTTATATTCCCTTAAACTTGAAGATAGCTCAACCTTTACTTCACATTTTGACACTTTTATAGGGATTTGGGGCGAGATCAAGCTTCCTCACCCCTTATCATACGATCTTTCCAAAATACAAAAGCAGTAATAAGAAATGCAACTCTGTCACTTTTTGACATCTCTACCTTCTAGTTATCTAGCTATTTTTCAACAAATTATTGCATCTGAACCTTTACCAACATTAGATGAGGTATATTTTCAACTATCTCATTCTGTGTCTTCAATCTCTGCTATTGAGGAGCCTACATCTCTTGTTGTTTCCGGATGAGGGTATGGTAATCTTAGTCGTGTTAGGGGAAAGAGTCTCAACAATAGTGGGAGAGGATCCTCTTCTTCCTCATCCCAATCTTCCCCGTCCCAATCTAGACTCTACAATTTATGCAAGCATACTATTCACAATGAAGACAAATGATGTCTAAAGCATGGGAAGTCAAAATGAGTCAATAAAGTGTCAACTGCTAATGCTGATGGAGAATCTACTTCTATTCCTCCTCACGACATTGATTCTTAGATGGTAACACTGAGTTCTTTTGATGTTGATAAAATGATCAAGGTTGCTTCTATTTCTACTATTACACCTCAAGCAAACACTACCCAACACTCATATGATCCCTCATGTCTTCAAGCCTCTTCCTCTTCATCAAGAAATGATTGGGTTATTGATTCGGGTGCTATAGTCCATATGACGGGTAATAAGAAATTATTTATTTACCAAGAGAAATCTACTTGTCATATTTCTATTTTTGTACCATATGGATCCACTTCTCCAACTAGCAGGAGAGGAGATGTGAATATCAATCTTCTTAAATCTATTTGTTTGTGTTGAAATTCCTGTTAAACTTGATGTTTGTTAGTAAATTTACAAATACCTTAAAATAGAATGTAACCTTCTTTCTTTACACTATCTCTATACATGATCTCAGGACAAAGAAGATGATTAGTGGGGAACATGAAGGTGGATATGGTTTGTACTACCTAAATATATTGTCGAACCCCCTACTACTACTCTTATGGCCTAGTCTAGCTCCCTTCATCAATGGCGCCTATGACTCGATCATCCTTCTACTTCCAAGTTGATGTCTTAATTTCCAAATACATCTATTGAAAACTTTTCATGTCACTCTTGTCAGCTTGGACAACACTATTAGACAATTTTTCCTCCTCGTTGTAGAAATAGGAGTCCCATTTTGTTTTATTTAGTTCATTATGATGTTTGGGGACAATGTTGTATTGCTTATCATAATGGGTATGATATTTGTAACCTTTATTGATGGTTGGTCTCATGCTAATTCGATCTATTTGTTAAAAGATCATTATAAAGTTTTATATGTTTTCTCCAAATTTCTAGATAAATTAAAGAATCAATTTTTTGCTATTCCTAAATTTGTCCTTACTGATAATGCTTTTGAATATGTGCAAAATGATTTTTGAAAGATTTGTATCACCAAGGGGATTATTTATCAAACTTCTTGTCCCTGTATCCCACAAAAAAATGGGATTTCTAAAATGAAAAACAAACATATCCTTAATGTAGATCACACTCTCCATTCAGTGAACTGTTCAATTTAAGTCCCAGTTCATCCAAAATTTAACCAATGCCTTAGTTCTATTAGATGGATACCATTCTTTTAGCCAACTGTATCATCTATTGTACATCATCTGTTCTCCAAAATAAGATTCCTTATAACCTTCTTACTACCCATGAACCAATCTTTACTTTACCACTAAAAGTTTTTGGTGGCCTATGTTTTGTTCGTAATCATCATCCTAGGAGTGATAAACTATCTCTCCATGCTTTCTATTGTTGTTTTGTTTGATAATCTTGTACAAAAAAGGGGTATAAATGTTTTGATCATGTTTCATGTCATTTGTATGTCAGTGTAGATGTTACCTTTTTGAAGATACATCTTTATTTCTGAACCTAGTAACCAGGTGCCACTTCCAATTGTGCCCATTCCAAACCTTACTATCTATGTGTCTCTACTTGAAGTATACTCTACTTTGTCATCTTCTAAGACTAATGATCCACCTTAATAAAATGCTAATATTATGGATTCTATGCACCATCTGATTTAGACATTCCCATTGAATTACAAAAGGGGCAACAATATAGTACAAAATATTATATCTCTCATCATGTTTATAGAACTCATTTGAATGATTCCATGGTATAGTTTACTACTACTTTATCTACAATTTCTATCCTAAAGAATGTCCAGGAGGCACTACGATACTCTATGTGGAAATGAGCCATGAATAAGGAGATGGATGCACTCCACTCTCGTGGGATATGTGACCTTGTTGATCTCCCTATAGGTAGTAAATCTCTTGGAAACCAATGAGTTTTTACTGTAAAATACTTTCCTGATGGGGAAATTGAATGCCTAAAGGCCAAACTTGTTGTTATGGGATGCACATAAGAAGTCGTGACTTATTACTTTGAAACCTTTTCTCCTATTGCTTGAATTTTGTTCATACTCTAATTTCTATTGCTATTAATAAAGATTGACACTTACATCAACTGGATGTTAAGACCAGCTTTCTATATGTAGATTTATACGTGACTTTCTGTAATTCACAACATCCAGGTTATGTTGCTTAGGGGGTAATATGGGGAAGTATGACTTCTAAAGAAAGCCATTTATGGACTCAAGCAAAGTCCCTAATCATGGTTTGACAAGTTATCCCTTGTACTACACAAATTTGGCTTGATACAGTCTCAATGTGAACATCCTGTGTTTATTGAAACCACTACTTATGTAATTACTGTTATTATTATTTATGTGAAGGACATCATCTTATATGGAAGTGATCATGTAGGAACTGGGGATATAGAGAAATATCTTATGAATCATTTTGTAACCAAAGACCTTAGACATTCTCAATATTTTCTTAGCATTAAGGTAGCACATAACAAGGATGGATTATCTTTATCTCATAGAAAGTATACTCTATACTTACTTATGACAACAAGAGTGCTTGGTTGCAGACCTACAATCTCCCCTATAGATGAAGCACATGATTTATGGACAAAATCTACTCAGACCTCAGAAGATAAATTTTTCTATAAATGCTTGGTTGGCAAACTTTTATATCTTACTATTAGTAGGACATATTTGTGTTTTGTTGTTGGTTTTCTCAACCAATTTATGGATTGTCCTAGGCTGTGCCACTGAGAATATGCATACGGAGTATTGAGATATTTGAAGAATGCACCTGGACAAGAACTATTTCATAAAAGAAAGAGGTATCTAGAAGTGACTAGATATTCTGATGCTAATTATGCACAATGTAAATATTATAGGAGATATACCTCTGGCTATTGTACATTTGTAGGGGGTAACTTGGTTACCTGGAGAATTATGAAACAAAATAGTGTTGCTAGATCTAATGTAGAATCTGAGTATCAGGCAATGGCACATACTACTTATCAGATATTATGATCATATCTCTTCTTTTTTACTTTGATTTTCCTATCACTCATGTTTTTTCGATGTACTATGATAATCGTGCTGCTACTTTCATTTATAGTAATCCTATCTTTCATGAATGGACCAAGCATATTGAGGTGGACTACCATTTTATCTGAGACGCTATGCTGACTAAGAAGATCACTACCCCTTTTCTGCCTACACATGAGAAAACTACAAATACTTTTACAAAGCCTCTCTTTGGCAAGAGAATTGAGGATCTATGTTGCAAATTGGGCATGATTGATACCCATGCTCCAGCTTGAGGGGGAGTATCGAGATATATTTATCATCAGTTGTTGTATTTTCTTTATTTTTATTTTCCTTTTACTCAAGTCTTATGTAATATGGGCCTAATTATAATAGGCATATTAGAGTGTGTTATTTGCTTCCTTTTTATGTCCTCTCCTATTTATTGGAGGAGGTTTTACTCTTTCCAAAATATAGAAATATGACTTCTTTTAATGTTATATGGTCATGTGCAATACACCACGATGCTCGAATTTGGATAGTAAAGAATGTAAATTTGTAAACCCTAACATGACACCTTAACTAATAAGTTACATGTAATGGGATAGTCATGAGAAACAATGTAAAAGACCTCTCTTAAAAAATCCTACCAACAATGATAAATTAGTAACAAAAAAAGAATAGATGAGGCCATGAAAAATGTTTGACTAGGTAAGGAATAGGTAGATTTTAGGGACAAAATCCATCTTAGGGAGTGGAGTGTCGTAACATACCCAACCAAGATGCATATAATGACCTTCTTTCTTATGACTTATTTATTATGTTAATATCGGTTCCTTTTTCATGGTTTGATTAAATAAGTGTTAATTGAAGTCAATAAATATAATATTTTTTAACAAAAAATCATTTCATATGAATTTTAGAATAAGCTGACAAATTAAATCACTTATGGAGTTCATTATGAAAATTCATCAAATAGTTAGTTTTGAGTCACTTTTATAACTCTAGAATCATTCAAAGTCCAACTGATGAAATGCATTAAATAGATATAAAAATGTATCAAATACATTAAAATGGAGAATAAATGCATTAATTGGGCACTTATCAACCAATTAAATAAGAAAATACCAAATATTTTTAGAAGGTGAAAGTAATGGGAAATTTGGGTTCCACACACCATGATTATCCTATAAGACTAATTCCTAATCAATTGACCACTATTTACACTCCCATTTTATTGATTAATATGACATGCTTTCAGTACATAGTAATGCATTCAAAGTTTCACTTACACCTGTGTTCATGTTTTTGTTTTTCCTTTAATTCTTGACTTACTCTCCATGTTACTGTTCTTGTTCCACACGATTACAACCACATTTACACTATAACAAATGATAGTTCCTCCCATTTATCTCTTCCTCTCCTCCTCTCCATTTATACCCTTCCCCATCATCTTCCTCGACTCCTTAAGAACCCTAGCAACAATGATTCTCCATCTTATTGTGTCCCAGATTATATGAAAGTAGAGCCACCACCACCTATTATGGTGGCTTCCACTTGCCCCAACTCTGATTATGGATATGCTCCAGAATTGTTTTGACCTCACCTCTACAAATAGGGCATTGAAATTCACCTTAGTCTAAATACCTATTGTGACACCACCAATATTAACCAGAGTTCTTTCTATAGATATCACAACAAAGCCTCCATACCAAACAACCACCACCACGTTAAAAACCTTCATCAAGGGTCACTCAAGAACTTCATCCCCACTTCCCTATCCTCTAGACCAACTCATGTTTCACCAAAAATCACTACCACCTAGAAAATCATGCCACCACCTCCTCATATCTTTACAACCACCATGACAATATCTAGAACTAATACCTATGACAACTACCAATGTCATCGATGATGAAAAAACCCACTAGCTCTCTCTCTATTTCCACCCACTACTCCAGCTTGTGTGATAGGCTGAGGATGACTACTTGAACATTGTGTTCACCTATATGTGTAATATAGTTTACATGTTTAGACCTAAGCATCCAGATAACACACCTGTAAAGAATCCTACATGAACTCCTAAGGTTTCTGAAGCACAAATAGCCATCTTATGTCGACACAGTGAAGTGGTGACGTCAATAACAATGCAAGTTCATCCATATTCTTGATTTGTAGATTGATCATCAGATCGACTTATTCCAGATGTGGAAATATGTATGTTATCGATTCATTGTCGCTTCTAAATCAGACCTTAGTACAAAGGATAATGATATTCTAAACTACATATTAAATAATTATTAGGATGAATAGAAAATAAATCCTAGATATGATGATGATTTAGATCATTTGTTTGATATTCCTACTACATATATGCTAACATCATTAAGACTAAGAAATCACATTGCTTAATTACTTAGTCTAAAATCCTATACTAAGATACTTGGTGATATATTATTAAGTCATGACGTAATGAGAACAAGTATAAGTTGACCTAATATTTGGAAACCTACATTCTTGACAATATCTAAACCTAAGTTCCTCTAAATAGACAATGTTAGTGAATGACATCCCAAGTATTTCCCACCTTGGACTCTAGTTGACCAAATATATCCCTAAGAGATAGATATCATTTGGGGACCTAAATGAAAAAGGCATACTCTATCGTAGAAATATGAGTAACCTCAACATGCTTAAATTTAGTTAAACATAGATGGATTATGGGAAAAAGGATATATGCCTAAATTAGTATTGTTAATTGTGATAGGAAATAAATTAAATATGAACATATAATTTATTCAAGTACCATAATGTAGTATGTTGATATATTACATATTTGTTTACACAACGTATAATAAGAAGTATATGCATATCCACTTAGGGCTGTATACACAAATTAATACCAATATTCTTTCAATAAGAACATTCTTGTAAATATACCTCATGCAAAGAATATACTTTATCGTTTTGACTGAAATTGAGCTATATGATATATTGAGAGATAATAACATCTCAAGACCTAAACTCGAGGAATGTATATTATTAAACACATATATGAGATTTAGATATATATTAAACTTATGTGACTGAAGACGAATCATAGAACTAAAATAGATATCTAAAAGGTAAAATGGCCACCTTTATAAGATTGAAAACCCTAATAGAACAAATTGTATATATATACTAGGTTTTTATACATATGTTCACTTTTGTTTGACTAACATTCTAATGTACTTCTAGAATGAAAACTTGACTTCATGAACCAAGCATATCTACTGTGTTAACCATTATCTATAATGATAAGGTATGTATAACTTCCATTTAAATTCAGACATTCATACGACTATGAATCCAATTTCCCTATAATGAGTTGCCTTCTATGTATCACTTATGGTTGATATCTAAACTTCAATTCTATGTATCTATAACTACAATAATTTGGATTCTTTTTACATCATGGGTTACTCTATTATATTTAGCTTTTAACCCTCCAACCATGCCGTATGAATGCTTTATTACGACTAATGACTAGATAAGTATGTCTTACCACTCTATTACGTGTGTATACTATTTAGACTATTTTTTTATATTGTAGTTGCAATTGTTAGGGAAATTTATTCTACCTTGGGTGTGCGATTCCACCCATATTTATGCTAGTGGTGGTGTTCTGCCCATCATGTGTTGTGTTACAGATTTATATATTAGGGCAACCTATTCCATCCATGATATGTTGTTTACCCATTTATATATTAGGGTGTTCTGTCCCTCCTAGGTTTTCTTTATCCACCAATCCTTGGTAATAGTCCAATGGTATATTGGACCTACTTTAGATACTTTTAGTTTACCCTATTTATATATTAGGGTGTTATGTCCCTCCTAGGTTTTCTTTATCCACCAATCCTTGGTAATAGTCCAGTGGTGTATTGGCCCTACTTTAGATACTTTTAGTCTATTTATATCTAAATGCAATTGTATTATTTGTAAAATTGTGGAAAAACTTAATGGACAACCTCTATATGATACCTTGTGACTTTTATAAACAATTTTCACATTCTTTTGATAATCATTCTCTTGTTGAAGTTTCACTGAACTTACATGAATGTTGATATCCCTTATTGCATGACAACCCCCTCTTTTTATACATACATACCCTATAATACCCATATGTTTAACTTATGTGCATAATCAATTGTTTTGACACATATATTTCCCAATTTCTTCCTCTTCTAGGTGTTTATCCCTAAACCCTAGAATTTTGTGATTTATAAGATGATGATCCAGGAGGATCATGTACCAAGACTAAGTTTAAGCTAACATGGGATGACCATGTTGCTCTCTACACATGTCCTTTGTAATAACTAGACATACACTTACTTTTTTCAATATCACCTTTGAGGTGAGTAACTTGGAACAAGAACAATGTTGAATTAGTCAATTTTCCCACTATTTTAAAATGACTATGTTTGATATATAATACTTGAGAAATAAATGTTGTCTTTCCCATGATACATATCAGTGCATTTGTGTTTTATGGGTTTATTTTATAATTAAGTACATAGTTGATCCCCTTTTGTGTCACACCCTTATAATGAAATCAAACATATAGATTCACAATTATCTGAAATCAACATCACTTCAATTAGCCATATCAATAAGTTGAGAAATATATAGTTTACTATTCACATTGCATGCCTTCACTAAATACTTACCTACAACTAGGATTTCCAATTAGTTAGTGCATCCCCATTCATATTAATCACATGAATTAGGGTTAACCGACTTCAATTTAATTCCATACTGGAATAAGAAATATAAGATCAATATAGATGAGAATATCTTTTTTTAAGTTAGAAGGAGACTTAGTCTCCCCCCTCCCTCGAACAGGTGCCAGAGCTCGGATGACCCAAGGGATTGTAAATACAATGCGCAACAGGAGGTTTTGAACTCAGGGCCCCCGGGGAGGATAGGCCAGACCAAACCATCTGCGCTACACTGGTCGGGTTAGATGAGAATATCTTTGATTGAGAAAGAAGGATAATAAATGGTTCAATGCTAACCTAGTTATGGTCATTACAATATCATTCAACATAAAATGTAGGCTGAAAAATGGGATAATTCATTGCATAGCAGGTTGTTGTTGGTTCAAATAAATCTTGTTGATAACTACTCACTTGAGCTTGAAAATTACTTTATCAACTTCCAAGCTAAGCTGATAACGGAGTTAAGGGTGAAGAAGATCAAATCACAACAAAAGATCACTACGATTTGCCTAGGCTAGAGATGTTAAACAATATTATATTATGAATACATGAAGCACACGGGGTGAAAGAACAATGTTAAAAAATGAAAAAATGAGGTATGTGATTGGGTGGGAGACGATGGGCATATGGAAGGCATTTTTATAGTTTCTTTATTGATCTATTCACTAATAGGGAACTAGATCCAGGCAAAAAGATAGTGTAGAATAACAAAGAGGATATCAAGTATAAATAAACACAAAATTATGATCATGGTGAGTATGATCGGTGAGAAGGAAATTCAAAATAATCTACATATTTGGGTTCCCATCAAAGCACCTAGTCCTGATGGATAGATGTTATCTTTCTCATATTTAACAAGGATACTATTAAAACTTTTCTGGTGGTGTTTATCTAGTCCAAGGGTTTCATGATTAAAGAGGGGATTTTAATTTGATAGTGTTTTTGATCTAAGAATCTCATTATACCAGATCTTGTCGCCACAACACCCAATTTCCTTGAACAATGTTTGTACCAAACTCTAATCTACAAATATTGTTTAAAAGTATTCCATGAATGAGTTGATCACCTGACTACAATCTAGCTTCATCCCAGAGAGGAAATCAACAATAGTGTTATCTTAGTATAGAAAAGCATCCATTTGATGAAAGAAGATATTTACATATACTATGGCTATAAAGATTGAACTCATCAAGATGTACAATCAGATTAGTTGAGATTCCATATGTGGCACTTTCCATAGTTATGCATTATATCTAACCTATGTGCAATTATCATGTAAGTCATCACTTGTGGATATTCATCCATTATTTGGAATGAAGAGATACATCAGACAATGATCATTCACTCCTATCCACACCCTTTCTCTCCTTGCAAGGGTTGGGAGTGCATCGGTTAGGCATCACCCATTAAACCCTCAAAAGGGGTCAATACCCCTTAACAACTAATGTGTTTTTTATTATGTGTGGATTGACTAAGACAATAATATAAACAAAGGCATAGGGTCTAGAAACAAGCTTCCTTCACATGAGATAAAGACAAGTAAACCCACATCTATTTTGCCAATGAAAATATTGTCCTAGAATTTTTTTATTGAGACAAGCTTGAGTGATTATGAAAAGATCAATGAAGTTTGAGGTGGGATTCTGATCAACCCTGAGTAGGTGCTCCAAAAATGGAGGCATGATCCCAAAGGAGAATCATAATTTTAAATTTATAACCTGCAACCTTTAAGGAGCCCGTAACTTTATTACGGGGTCGAAGTAGATATACAAGGTTGATAACAAGGACATGAGTACATTTAGGATGCTTAAGATCTCGCTCTTAAGTTAGTAAATCCAATCTGATAGTTGATAAAAGTACGAAACTAGAATGAGTCTAGAAAAATGTAACGAAATAAAACAAAACAAAGTAAATAAATAAAACAGAGTCTGTCAAATTCTACTAGTCAAAGAGAATGAGTTCCTGGCTATGTAACCACAAGTTGGGTAGTCTATGCACCCGTTCTCAGGCATAGACAACCTTCAAACATACCAGCAAGCATCTAACCTCCAGACGTAGCACATATCGTGGTAGATGTTCCTATGGGGGTTGTCCCACTTGCTCTTGCACAACGTGACTAAAACCCCATCAGAGATCTATAACCTCTCTCAAGGTCAACGGATCAACACCCTCAAATATCCCAGATACCTTCTTAGGTCCGGAACATTCAGAGATGTTAGAAACCACTCCCTTGGACTTTATCCTTTCAGATTCCATCCAAACTAGCTTCTCTTATCCATTCTTACAACTAATCTCTCTATCTATGTAGAAATGAAAGTTCAAGCAAGAAAGAGATCAACCAAACCAACAGTCATAACCAAAAAGGGAAGATAGAATAGGAAATGTACTAGATCTAGAATAAAGCTACTTGCTTAAGGTAAAAGTACATAAACATGCCCAAAATGGGCTACATAGCCAAGAAGGAGCTCAACTAGCCATGGACAAGCATAGTTGGCACCGAACAAAGATGGAAGAACATAATTTGTATAGAAACAAAGGAGAACAATAGAAGAAAGGGGAAGAAGAAGATATTTAACTCGTATAGGAGAGGTAGATCTCACTCCTTAGCCTCCATATGGGCTAGATCTTGTCTTTTAGTCATCCTCCTTGATCTCCTGGACTCCTTGACCTCCTTTCTCCTTGATTCCGTCCCAAGCAGAAGCCTTTGTGGATGTATGGTGGTGGAAGGTGGATGAAAATTGATGGAAGATGGTGGAAAATGGAGGTGCATGGACGCAGGATGTAGGGATGGACGTAGGGTGTGTTCTTCCACCCTCTAGGACCTTGAATCACTCCCACATAGCTCTAAGAACTGATACTCACTGGAGGGAACCCAAAAAGGTTGAGTGGTGGAACTCAGATCAGAACATCTGAACTGCGGAACCCCTGTAAAGGTAACAGGGGTGGGTATTTATAGGAGTTATGGTCGCTAGATTTGTAGTGGTCAAGATGGTGGTAGCGGTCACAACCCTTGTAGTGGTCGCAACCTTACTCCTTATGGACAAACCCACCCGGGGGGTATCACTGGTGGTCGATGGGCCCGCGTCGCTTGAACCTTCTGCTTGGAGAGGATGCTTTTTGATAAAGGGTTGGCCATCGAAAATGGGGTCCAAGATATCAAAAGTTTCTTGGGACCACCTTCTCCTAAGCTGGTGCATATAACAAAATGCTTATGGGGAAAAATCTGGAGAGTAGATGTCTTCTTGAGTTTGGTACCTGCAAGTCCCAAACTTGTCTAGTTGAGCAACTCTATCTTTAAAATGATATAAATTACTAAAAGATAAGAATCTAGGATTATTTTGGACATATTAAGGCTATAATGACACAAAAATAATAAATAAATACCTATCATAAATGCCTAAATTTGGGTGTTATCATCTTCATGGTAGAAACTTTTGTAAGATAATTCAATGTTGTTTTCCTCATCACACATATGACTACACAAAATATGATTTGTTGAAGAACATGAAATTCCTCAATTTGGACATGGGGAGGCATTTTAGTGTTTTGTATATACATAAGAGGAACTCAAATAAGCTCTATGTGAACCTCGTGTGTAGCATTCAAATGAAGATATGAGGGTGGGTCGACCAGACCCTAACCTTCATTGGTACAACATCATTATCCAAGTCTACGCTTTATCAAACCCTTCATACATTATGTAGATGACAAAAAAACATGCTCTATTGTTAAGATGATTGGTCAAGTGCTAAAGAATTGTATATGGAGTAGAGGCTAACCCAGAAGAAATATTCACCTAGTTGCATGATATAGAATCATGCATCTAATAGACAAAGGGGGACTAAGCAATATATCAACAAAATAATATGATGAAGTTGTGTTCATGAAGTCAAGTTGGGACTTCATGAGGTTGAGAAATGTTTACTCGAGGAACTTTATGGAATATATACATGAAGGAAAATATCTATGTTAGAAGGAAGGATTCACACAATGGAAGTGCATTGTATCTCAAATGAAGTGGATTTAGGGACTTCAAGAAAAGTGGTAAAAAGTGGAGCTTCAATCTGTGTCTCGGTTGATGATTCAGTGTGTAGTTGTTTCTATCCAGCAATACAAATCAACAAGTCAATCTAGAAGATCTACTAAACCTAAATGTTGGCTAGTATGGTGCTATGTAATGGAACATTGGATGTGTAATTTCTAGAATTCTGGTTTAAGGTTGAGATAGTACATGATATCCTTATCATGCACCCTCAATAGGAAGAATATGGGGTGGAAGATTTGGTTTGGAACTTGCAACCCACATGGAAGTTCTCTATGAAAATGGATTATAATGTGCTAATGTAAGGGAAAGCATGATCATCTATAGGGAATCGAAGGATCATTTGGCATGTGTTGAGTTGGGGCAGAAAAAGAACAAAGAGCAACACATGCATCTAGAAGAAGAACAATATTCTACACTATGAACTCGATATTTATGTGGTTAGGCCTAGATGACGTATTCCCTCAGAGGATAAGAAAATTAACCCATTCCAAGAAGTTACAAAAGAGATATCCTATCAATGAAAAAATCTTGATAAGTATACACCCAAAGAATAATAATAACTCTTTGGTACAATTCAGTACAAGAAAACTCAATGCCTAAGGGTCATGTTAATAGGCTCCATCCGATAAGACTTGGACTAGGAATAGTAATCCTAGGAGGAGTCTAGAACACAATAGAAACACATGTTTCATGTAATGAGAAACATCATCAAATATAAATAGGAACACAAATCCAATCCAAATAGGAACGTGGGTTGTAGTCTAACCAAGGCAAGACCCAAACTAGGACTCCCATGCTATGTAGAATTAGGATCAAGACTAGGAGCATTCAAGGCATAACAAAGCTCCACCTTGACTAAAAGTCAACATCTTATAGAAATAAATAGAAAACTTCTTCTCCTCCAATGTCCAAGGGAATCACTGTTGATTGTCAAGTCTAACCAAGTCCATATAGGTCCTAAACTTGGATACTGGTAGTGGCTTTGTCATCATATCAATAATATTATCTTTGTTGGGATCTTTTTCACAGAAATGTTCCCACGTGCAATAGTTTCTTTGATGGATTGATATTTAACATCAATGTGATGGGTTCTTTAATGGAACATTTAATATTTAGTAAGATTGATAGCATTTTGACTATGATAGTAGATCATTTTTGTTTTTTTGATTAAGAAGAATTTCTACACACAAGCCTCTAAGACATGTAGCTTCTTTCACACTTTAGTCAATGCCATGTAGTAGTAGACAATGCAACTATAGACTATAATGTAGCTTTCCAACTTACATCACAACTGAAATAGTAAATAAGTATATAGTAAGAGGTCGTCCCTTATCAAGATCATTTGCAAAATCTAAATATGTATTACCAACTAAGAACTCCTTTCTTGTACAAAATCCATACATGTAGAGGATGTACCCTAAAGTATCTAAGGATGCACTATACTGCATACTAATTCTATTTCCCTAGATTGGACATGTATCAACTCATCATGCTAACAACTTGCACAATGTATGGATGACCACAAATCATAGTATACTTGATGCTACCATCTACACCAGAGTAAGGAACTTTTGACATGTAAATCTCCTATTCTTGAGAATGTGGTTACATAGTATATGAGAGCTTATTGAAATGATACCGAGTGGTATATACATAGAATCAACATAAAATAGTAGAATCACAATAGAACCTTATATATGTATTTCTATTGACTAAGGAACATTTTTCCTACTTTGTATTGTCTAATAATTTCCATGCCCAAAAGTTTCTTAGCTCCCAAAGTTACCTTTTAGAAGAGATTTTAGCTTGTTGATTTCAAAAATATCCTTTACTATAATTAACATATCATCAACATAATATAACAAATAGATAAAAGAAATATCAGGAAGAATCTTCAGATAGACATACACATCATATCTACTCCTAGAGAATCCAGGTTTGATCATAACGAAATCACATCTCTTATATCACTTTCATGGAGATTGCTTCAATCTATAAAGAGACTTCTTCAATAAGCATACACGATCCTTATTTTTCCCAGACAAAAATCCTTTTGGCTGCTGTATATATATTTGCATCTCCAGAAAATTAGTCTTCATGACTAGTTGCTCAAGATCCAAGTTATGAATGGAAACTAATGCCAAAAGCATGCAGATGGAGGTATGTTTGACAACATGAGAAAACACATCAGTATAGTCAACACCTTCCACTTGACGTTAACCTTTTAATTAACCATGCTTTAAACCTTATATTTTTATCTCCACTCGTGGCTTATTTTTATTTGAAGATCCACTTACATCCAATGATCTTTTTGTCTATATGAGTTTTGCAATCGAGTAGAGTAGATGGAGAGTAGTTAACAATGTAAGTGACTATATGAATAGATTCCACCTGAAAACCTCTCCCACGTTCGAACGAATCAACATACATCTTGCTCGTATTCTCGACAACACCATTCTCTTGTTGTCTACATCTAATAGTGTCATGTTTGGTAATGTTTTTAGATCAAAAAAAATTGTGAACGCAGATGAGGAGAACTCTAAACCATTATCAGTTCTCATTATCTTGATGTACTTTTTGGTTTGTTTTTAAATGAAGATCTTTTCCTTCTTAAACTTCTCAAAAGCTTCAGAATTATGCTTCAAGAAGAAGATCAAAAACCTCCATAAGAAGTCATCAGTAAAAGTGATCATGTATCTAGCACCACCCTTGGATAAAACTTGAGAGGGACCCCAAATATTAGAAGGAATGTAGTCAACAATATTGTTTGTGTTATGAACTGTACAGAGAAGCTAGTTTTCTTTTACTTTCCAATTATAGAATTTTTATATAAATATACTTCCCAATAGTACTACTAGTTAGGAGTCCTCCCTTTCTTGGTAGTATATAGATCCAAAATGGATGAAGAATAAGAAACAACTATTGTTCGTATGACAATTTCACCAATAAGAGAGTATAGATTTACAATATGTCTTTAGCCTTTGTCACAAGAATTTAAATCTTTAATGGTGTACATGATTCCTTCTCCTGTAGCATGCAAAAAAACCTTTTGATTCAAGTGTCCCTAGGGAGATGAGATTTTTAGAAAGACTTGTAACATGTTGGTCATTAGATATGGTTCTAATAACACCATTGAATATCACAGTGCAGAAAAATCTAATTCTAATACTTTTATAGGTAAAATATATTTGTCATAATGAAAACTTCACCCTCTATTGGACTATATGTAGAGAACAAACCGTTCTAGGACACAAGTGATAGGGGCAACCATAGTCAAAGATGTGGTAATTATTGTATCAGGTATATGATGCCATTAGAATGCAATCACCATCTTCTTGTATGACATTAGCACCACCACATTGTTCTTGTAAATCTTTGTTTTTACTCTTCTGCTTATTTTGAAACTTGTAGCATTCTTCAATCATATGATCCTCACTTATTTACAAAAATTGTTGTTCTTAATACTAGACTTAGATGTTATATTCTTCGTTCTTGCCTTGTTCTTTGTCAACCCTTTATAGTGAGAGTCTCTACTTGGCTGCTACTAGAAGTAGTCTCACAAAATTTCTTATAAGAAGATAAAAGGGAGAATATAAGAATTAATGTGCTTTCTTCATTTTCTATTTTCATGTCAATATTTTTTAAATTTATAATGATGGAATTGAACTAACTAATATGATCACAAATAGATGTACCTTCAGTTATGCACAATAGTAATAGACATTACTTATAATGCAATTTTGCTGGAGAATCTTTGTCATGTAGAGAGATTCAACTTTCTTGCCAAAGTCTGCAACAATCTTCTCTTTAGCAACTTCACTAAGAATAATCAATGAAAGTGACATTTGTAGGGCATCTCAGGCTTTCTCATCCATCTCTTTCTTATGCTTAGTAGTTAAGAAAGCTAGTATATTCTCCACTCCTAAGAGCGCTTTAGTGACGCACTATTGTACTAGCAAACCTCACATCTTGATATTTCATAACTTGAAGATTATTATGCGGTAAATTTTTTATGATGTAGTACTTGCTCATTATTATTCTTGATCACCAAGTTCTGATACCAATTTGTTTATTCGACATAGTAGAAAGAACATAAAAAACACATATGTAGCTAGAAGGACAACAATCTACACAAATAATAAACTTATGATTTACGTGGTTCAGTCTAGATCACCTACTCCACGGGAGAAGAAAAAAATTCTACTATTGCAAGAAGATCATGCAGGAGGGATCCTCTAATGAAAAGAACCCAAAATACTTTGAGAAGGTTACACCCAAAGAAGAGGAAAAACTATATGGTATAATTTTGTATAAGAAAACTCAATGCCCAAAGAGTCTTATATATAGGGTCCATGTCGTGATGCTTCCAGTAAAAATATCCAATCCTAATAGGATTCTAAGACTCAATTAGAACCCAATATGCAATTTGAAAGAGTCAACCCCAACTTCATATGAAAGTAATGATCAAATCTAACTAGGAACATGGAGCAAACTCAAATCAAGACAAGACGTAAACTAAGACGGCCACACCATGTAGAATTAGGATTAGAACTAGGAGTTTTCAAGAAATAACAACATGCACTAGTACCCTAATATATCTAGATGTTTATAAATCCTGACACTTCTACAAGATCGATTGATGATGAACAATGTGAAAGACAACAAGATGGGAACTAGTGGATTGTGCACTTTACTGTTGTGGTCTGAATAGCCTGGAAAGAGTGGAATGAATGCATCTTTATAAAGAGGCTCAATGTTAACACTGACGACCTTTTGCTAAAAGTCAAAGAACAAACCAAGGACATGATACATGCTTTGTCTAGGGAGAGTTATCGAAAGAAGTTTTCAGCTGGTCTGACAATTTTCTTAGCATTAAATGTGGGCACTACCTTGAAGTTACAAAATGAAGCTCAAAGCATGAATTTCATTGCCACATCTAGTGAAGCCAAGTGTATCACAAATAGTAAGGAAACACATGTGGGTACATGCAAACCCTCTTGAAGAATTTTTGGCCATTATACAAAGCATGTGAATGGAAATTAGGAACAACTTAAAAAATTCTCTTTATGACCAGACTCAAAGTGTCCATTGAAATCATCCATGGGAAGAATCCATGCCTAGACTGATGCAAAAATCTAGTCCAAGGCATCATGGAAATAATTCAAACTTCATCGAGGTGGATCAGCAATACAAACCCAATATATGATGACACCTTGTTGTACATGCTAGCAAAGAGGTAGCTGAAGCAGGATATGCTACAAAGGAGTATGTGCAATGCCAACCAAACCTTGTCAAGCAATACGAAGATCAATGTTGGATAAATTAGGCAGGTCAAACCTTCTGAGGAAACACAAATGGGGTGAATGTAATCAATGTGCAACAAAACCGCTTGTATGAACATTTCAAGGGAAAAAAAGATAGGCAATATTTTTTGCATGTGCTAATTCAATATTTTGTTACTAAATTATATGTGAACTTATTAATTGTATACAATTTTATTCATAAATTCATATGCATCAATCAAATCTACTTGTATGTGGAAATAATCATTTGTAATATATATTATCATTTTAGGTTATATCTATAATATAGTTTGACTTTTATCTATTTATTATATTATCCTTGAATGCATCATTTGTCTATAGTTTAAATTTCAAACTAGTACTTCTTGCATGTAACTATCGTTGCTTATCATAGTATTTTTCTTTATAATAATATTTACATATTGAATAGTATGTATATATACTATTATATTTTGAATATTCATTTAGGTGTAACGATTTATGGTTTTTATTGATTATTGTAGACGTCAATCTTATAAACACAATATAAAGTATAAAACATAACATAATATCATAATATCCTTCTATAAAATGAAATTATTTCTCCCTATATACTAGGTTAAGCATATTTCCAGGCCATTTACCCCATTGATAAGAATTGGCGCACCAAGGCCCATTGTGGCGCTTTAGAAGCATAGTTATAGTGGAGATGTTGTTATTTTACATGTATTTTATGTAAGTAGAGTTTCATAACTATATTATGATACTCTAAAATTATATGTATGTACATTCCACTGCATCAATATATTTTCTATATGTATAAATATATGGGATTACGAGAGGAGGATTCCCCCGTTTTTTCTACAACTTGTAGAAGAGAACAGACATTCGCAAAAATATTAAATAAAAAAACACCTGAGTTTAGTGACTCTGGTATCCCTCGCCTATATGTGTGTATAAGTCACCGAAGTGAAAAAAAATTGATGCGACAAGATCCGTTGTAGCACGTTAGAAGCGGTTATTGTGGTTGTTGTTATGCATGTAAATAAAGTTCCATCTGTATTTTATGGTACTCTAAAATTAAATATATGCAGATCCCAGTGTGGCAATATGTGTGTATGCGAGCATTTTGACACTCACTTATATTGCATATATGGTACTCCAGATACAAAGCACCTAGTATAGCAAGTTAGTATAGAAGTTGTTGTGGTTGTTGTTATGCATGTATTCTATTTATATAAAGTTCCATCTTTTACTCCAAAATTATATGTATGTGGAGTCCAGTGTGGCATTGTGTGTGCGTATGCGCGCATTTCGACCCTCACATACATATTGCATGTATGGTACTCCAGATACAAAGCTCCGAGTATAGCAATTGTGATTTGTCATGGGTGGCTAAAAGAAAATTAAAGTCTCGGGATTAAAAACAATTCAGTTGATGATCGACTAAAATAAAACTAATTGTCCGATATGGGGATTAGATTTTTAGTTGTCTACTGGCTCTAAATATTTAGGCTGGGGTCTAGATCAGAACCGATCCGGTATGTATGATAGTCTAATAGGACGCTCAGATCTAAGAGTAATACTACCAAAAAGGTACAGACTTGGATCCTAATTAAAAAAGGTACTGACTAGGACCCTAATGAACGGTACAAACTAAGAGCTGACGTTGTAGTATAAGTACCGTCAAATGGCGATGTACTGTTAAGAACTTACTACTGCATATGCATCGTTTGACCACAGGCCAAAACAACATTAGTTGATGCACATGCCTTTTTAATACGATTTTGTCCTTTAACAGCAGGCATGCATGGTAAATGTATCGACTTTACGTAAACACATTGTCACTTTCCACTGGAGGACATATTAGATGTCACGCGATTGCTTGTCAGCCTGGACTTCCTGAAGAAAAATACAAGCAGTTTACAATAAATAAATTTCCGGGGATGCTGGTGATGAAAACCGCATTTGTCAAGCAAATCGAACTAATGGAGTACTTGGAATTGATTTTTGTTTTCAGACGTGCCTTGCACGTTTCACTGAATGAAATATTGGTGCGGCTACAGGTTTTGTCTAGTTGGATTGTACCTAATCATTTGTACTTGTTTCTAGCAACGTGCTCTGATTTATTAACTACATCAATTAGTACACCGGCGATCCAACGTTATTGGGAGCAGTGGCGGAACCAGCACCCATAGGTTGGGGGGGGCCAAAAACTAAATGATCATTGTAAGGTTTGAACCCATGACCTTTGGTACATCAAATAACATATCAACCGCTACACCATATTCAGTTTTGTGTCTTTATATGTGAAACATTTTATTAAATATAATTGTATTCTGCATTTATTGTCAAAAAATATATACACCAAGAATCAAACTCATGACCTTTGGTACATGACTGCAGCTGCAAACCATTACACTACTTTCACATTCATACCTTTTATGTGTCATACATGATATATATTATAAATATAAGTTACAAATATATGTATACATATGTATATGTATGTTTATTTTTTTATTTTTTTTTGGGGGGCCATGGTCCCTGCCCGCCCCCGTTGGTTCCGCCTATGATTGGGAGCATTTGCGGGTAAATAATATGAATATTGCTCAATTAGAAGCATGAGTCCGCTAGATCACATTAGCTTGTTGAAGAAATTTTTTAATGAAGATATATAAAACTGTAAGGAGTTCTATTTCATCTGGTGCTGGTTTTATCTCTTACTTTTATGGTCCGAGAGGGGTGTAGGTTGTCGGATTGCCAACCAGATCCAGCTCACCTGATTTTATGTCGTGTCAATTCGGGTCAGCTATATTTAGATACACAGATTCATACAGAAAATAACTTTAGATTGAATCTTTTATGTCTTAAACCAAAGCTTCAAATATTTCAGATCTGTCTTGTCAGACCCGCAATTCAGGAACCAAAATAACAAGTAATTAAAATAAATCCATTATGTTTACATATTCACAGAAAACCCCCTTGCAGAATTTAAACGTAAAAAACTCCAAAACCAAGATGGAACTTTACTAAATTATTATAGAACTTAGATAAGACATTTTTCATTGAAAAAGATGTTAAACTTTATAGAATATATTATATGGAAAGACACATATCTACTACTAGTGGCCAAAGATTAATTAAAGTAAAGAACTACATGGATAGTCAAAGAGAAGATAAAAGTGTACTAGAAGACTCTCAACATGACTGTGGTACGATGGGATGGTTGTGTTATCCATGCCAAAATCAAAGTTAAGATATAGTGAATAAGAATCTCCAAAAAGTACATCAACACGACCATGTTGGCCAGCGCAACCGTGTCAAGAAGACCCCAACACAACTATGCTCCCAACTGATGCATGGGTTTTTAGTCATTTTCACAGGCATATTTTCCTTGATTTTATGTGTTAATTTGTCATTTATTTGATTAATTATGTATAAAATGCTATCAATGGCCTGTTCTATCTAAATACATCAAAGTATATGATTTTTACCATTAAGATGGTTTAATATCCATCCTGAGTACGTATCCATGTTCTTGTGCATTTTCAGGTACAATCGAACTTCACATACTCGGTGCTACTAACACCCAAAGTCAGTGGTACCGACTTCACGTCAGTACTGGACCAAAAGACTCACCTAGACTTGATACTACTGACACTCAAAGTTGGTAGTACCAAAACCACGTCAGTAAAGCACAAGAATAAATCGAGAAAACTTGGTACAACTAAGTTAACCAACTCGGTACTACCAAGATGGCACCAATGAAGCAGTGCTCGAGCGACCTAAAGACTCGATGCTATAGAGGCAAGTCAATAGTACTGTCATCATGATGGATCACGACTACCCTAGAAACTCAGTACTACTGACTCACAAGTCGGTACTACTGACTCATAAGTCGGTACTACCGAGTCTACCCGATCATGCAAATCTGAAGATTCCAACGACTGGTGTTAATTCATACCTTAAGTGATTCCAATGACTTGAGGGGAGTTCTGCCATACCTAAAAGAGGATCCATTTTCCATTGCACGCCATTAGAGAAGAGAGAAGAGCAAGGAACTAAAGGATTCACCCGGGGACGATCTGAGCACCTCCGGAAGACGAATTTGCAGCCAAAAGACAGCAGATTGCACGTAGGACGTAGGGGATCATTCAGATCAGCCATTCTCCAGGGGTTACTTAGTTTTTCTAATATTTCCCACATTTTTCTCTTTCTCTACCATGTATTCATCGATGAAAATCATGCAGGGTTAAACCCCTTGATTCCTTAGGATCCGAGAGTAGCCCGAATATGCATTGTAATTGATTTCCATGCATTAATATATATTTGTCCCTATTTTCTGGATATAAATCTATGAAGTTGTCTTATTCTATTTATGCCTAATCAATATAGATAGATTATCAGACCCTTAATCATTTCGAGAGAGAGGTTAAGGGTTGGAAAAACATAGATTTACCCATTTATTTCACCCCTTGGGAAAGGTGGAGAATAAACGGGAGGAGAAACCCATAGATTAATTGTAAAGCACCTAACTAATCAACCAATTACTATGAAAATGAGATTGTCATTAGAATAGGTAGTGAACTACACTATAGAAGTGGGTAGTTCTGGCTACAAGCTCTTTATCTAGGGATAGGGGTAATAGATATTAGTGTGTGGAATAAATTTCAATGTTATCTGTGATGAAACCATTGTCTTGAGGAATTCCCTTAATTCTGAGTAACTTAATTGTTAAGCTTGTTTTATTCTGCAATTGTTTCTGTTCAATCAAACCAATTCACTTTCACTGGCCTAGGTGATTAGACCATAGTTAGTAGTAGTCTTCTGGAGAACGTTTCCCTGTATTCAACATAGGCCTCAAAAAGGCATATATTACTTTGATATGTTCACTTGCGTATAAGGTACGGTAAACACATGTCAAGTTTTTGGCATCGTTGCCAGGAAAACGGAAACACACTATGAGTGTTGTGGTTGGCCACTCTAGGCCAACCCTTTTTATTTTCTTTTTATTTTTTAGTTCTATTTCACTAAAATAGGAATCATAACATTATTATTGCTTCTAGATCCACTATCATACTCTGACAATTATTTTGCTACTTTCAGGTACTGGTATATGGTGCATACTCAAGCCCACAATTACGGAGAGCCATCTTCATCGGGTTTTGGGCAAGAAGAACTCCTTCACATAGAGAGGGAATTTGGAAGGTCTATAGACATATTCAACCAAACTCCACCACTAACACCTCTGCTTGAAGGACTTGAAACACCAGAAAAACCAGAGTCAGTAGATATGGGTGATGGAGCAGAAGAACAGACAATATGGGAGAGGATCAAATCCTCTTCCTCAACAACTTAAAAAGGACCAATCAAAAGACAGGCCTTCAATGTGGGTAGCTACAAGATCAACCTAGGGTTGATCTCTTTAGTCAAATCCCAAGATTTTTATGGCCATAGTTCTGAAGACCCGATGGTGCACATCAGTAACTTTGTTAAGAATTGTGATATGGTCAAAATAGATAGAGTACCAAGGACTATCATACATATAAAACTATTCCCATCATCTCTAGATGACAACGCAAAGTTGTGGTTTCATAATCTTGATGTTGAGTGTATTGATATGTGGGATCAGATGATTGACACCTTCTTCAAATGTTACTTTCCTCCATAAAAGGAAAACGAACTAGTGAAGAGGATCCATAATTTTAGACAAAAGGCCGACGAATCTTATTCTAAATCATGGGAGATATTCTAGAATATGCTGCGGAAGGTACCTCATAGTGGTATTGATTTGTTGGATCAATCAAAGATCTTCAACTACGGTTTGCACAAGGGAGAAAAACCAAATCTAACAGTGCCATAGTAGGGTTCTTCCTCAACAACAAACCCACCCACTATCATGAGATATTAAAGAACATGTCCAAGAACCAGTCATGGGGCGATGAGAGAGAGCTTCCGAAAATTGTCAAAAGTGTCAGGGAATCCAAGGTCATCCTTGCGTTAAATGAGAAGTTGGACCTGATTGCTAAAAAGTTGTGAGCTAATGACATACCATCTTCAGAAGAATAAGATGAAGAGTGCAAGTTTGTGTACCAATAATAGTACTATAGGAGAAATGACTATTCATGGAGGAAGGATCCCTAGTTTTCATGGAAGGATCCTAACAATTTCCAACAAGACCCATCTCAGGAGTAACAACTGAAGCCACAATAGTTTGGTAGCCATGCACAATATCAACAACAACAAAAGAACATTGACCATATTGAAGAGATGCTTGGAAAGTTGGTCAGTTAGAATGAAGTGCTTAAATGTCAAACTCAGAGAGAACTCCAGAACACGGGGAACGGATCTACAACATATAAACTCAGATATCTCAAATAGCAGTGAATGTGGGTACATTGAAGCAGCTAAACCAACAGGGGTTCCCAACAAATACTAACGTGCCTTTTGGAAATCAATATGTCAAGGTAGTCCTACTCCGTAGTGCTAATATGCTATTGAATGATGCACTAACAAGCTCAGATGCAAGTGAAAGTATAGGAACAACATCTCAGACTGTGACAACATATGCAGATAAACCAGACGTGTTGGAACATGAGAAAACAACTAAGGAGCACACTGATGAGGTGGAGGATACTAGATTAAAAGCATATGTCCCACCTCACCAGAGGACACTAGTGATCCCAATGCCCTTCCCAAATAGCTTGAAGGCAACCAAAGCAGACCGGCAGTTCCAAAAATTCATAGATGGCTTTGAAAAATTATCTATCAACATTCCACTCATTGATGCAAATGAGTAGATACCATCGTATGAAAAGTTCTTGAAAGACATAATCAATAAGAAGAGAATGATACACGAGGATGATGTGGTGGTGTTAAAGGAGCATGTGAGTGCTTTAATTCTTGGAAAACTACCTCCTAAAAGATAAGATCCTAGTTGTTTCAACATCACGTGCTTCATAGGAAAGACCAAGTTTGGTGAAGCTCTATGTGACTCAGGGGCTAGTATCAACCTCATGCCTTTGTCAACTTTCAAGAAGCTAGGTCTCAAGAAGACAAAGAAGAGTAGTATGACTATTGAATTGGCAGACAACTATGTGGTTAGGCCATATGGAATTGTGAAGATGTCCTAGATAAAGTGGATAGATTTATTTTTCCTACTGATTTTGTGGTAATGGGAATACAGGAGGATAAAGGCAACAAACTCTTGGTAGGTAGGCCATTCCAAGACACTGCTGATATGATTCTAGAAATGGGTAGAGGATGTATGACCATGGGCACCCATGATTACCGGTTTGAGATTAAGATGCCTGAACACTCAAATGAAAGAGGGGATACAACACACTGCAACATGTTGCAGCACATGGAGGCAAGATTTCTCTGTGTCTGGGGAATCCATTCCTTGACGTGGCTCATGTGATGACCAAGATGGAAAAAGACACTCTACCAGTTGATATTTTTAAAACAATAAGGTGATCTCATTAAAATAAGCAATGCATTACCCAGATGATAGAGAATAAGACTATGATCCGGCTACCATAGAGGAGGTCGTTGCTGATTCCCTGATGCAAACAAATCCATAGTTACCCTTGCAAGCATGCTTGATGAAAAAAGTAGAGGAGAACACACACAACCGCTCACTAGAGGATCATGTATTGATGCTGAAGGCGGTACCTTGTTATTATACAAGATATTTTGAAGATTTGGGACCACCTCCCCACCATTGATCCCATCTCTGTTGAGCCCACCTGAGCTGGAATTGAATCCGTTGTTGCCACATCTGAAGTAAGTATTCCTGGCTATAGAAGAGAAGCTACCAGTGATCATATCATTGTCCTTGAGCAATGAAGAAGAGAAGCAGTTGCTTGTTGTGTTGAAGAACCACCGAGCTACTTTTGGGTGGTCTATAGAAGACATCAAGGGAATCTCTCTGAGTTTGTGTCAACATAAAATCTGGATGGAAGAAGGATCTAAGATGATAGTTCAAACTCACAGGTGACTAAATCTGATCATGACTAAGGTAGTGAAGAAAGAAGTGGGCAAGCTCCTCTTGGAAGGTAACATTTATGCAATATTGAATTCTATGTGGGTTAGAACAACACAAGTAGTTCCTAAGAAAGAGGGGATCACTTTCACAACTAATGTTTCTAATGAGTTAATCTCAACTAGGTTAGTGATAGGGTGGCGTGTATGCATTGACTACCAACGTTTGAATGTTGTCACTTTAAAAGATCATTTTCCTTTACCTTTCATTGATTAGATTTTGGAACGACTTATCGGTCATTCACACTTTTGCTTCCTCGATGGGTATTCTGGTTATAATTAGATTTTGATCAAGCCAAAGGATTGGGAGAAATCGACTTTCACCTATCCTTACGACACATTTGTATATAGACAGATGCCATTCGGCCTTTGTAACGCCCTTGCCACCTTCCAACGTTGTATGTTTGCCATCTTCTCTGATATGGTAGAGCGGTGCTTGGAGGTGTTCATGGATGATTTTTCTATGTACGGGGAGTCATTCAGTGATTGTCTGTACAATTTGGACAAGGTTTTACAAAGGTATGAGGACACTCACTTAGTCTTGAATTGGGAGAAGTGTCATATGATGGTGAGTGAAGGCATAGTGCTTGGACACAAGGTGTCCAACAAGGGTATGGAAGTAGACCCATCTCATATAGAAGTTATCTCCAAGCTACCTCCACCGAAATTAGTTGAGGGAGTAAGGAGCTTTTTGGGACATGCTGGGTTTTACCGTCGTTTTATCAAAGATTTTTCAAAAATTGCTAAACCTTTGTCGGAACTATTGGAAAAAGATGTTGAATTTTCTTTCGACGATCGATGCTTGAATTCCTTTGAAGTACTAAAGGAGAAGCTTAGCTCCACACCTATTGTGCAGGTTGCTGATTGGATCCTACCATTCAAGTTGATGTGTGACATATCCGATTATGTAGTGAGAGTAGTGTTGGGTCAACACAAAGATAAAGCTCCTACAGTCATACATCATGCGTCCAAAACCTTGAATGATGCACAACTAAATTATACAACCACAGAAAAAGAACTCTTAGAAGTTGTTTTTGCATTTGAGAAGTTTTGCCAATATCTAGTTGGGGCTAAGGTGATTGTTTGGACCGACCATGCTGCCATCAAATACCTATTACAAAATAAAGATGCAAAACCTAGATTAATTAGGTGGATTTTACTTGTACAGGAATTTGACATAGAAATTAAAGACAAGGTGTGGGTGTAAAATGTGGTAGCATATCACCTATCTAGGTTGGAAATAGTGAACGAAAAAGATGTAGATATCCCTATTGTTGAGGATTTTCCAGATGAAATTTTTTTGATATCAAGACTAAGGATCCCTGGTTTGCATATATTGTTAATTATTTAGCCTGCAAAGAGATGCCTATAGATTGGGGGTACCAAGATAAGAAGAGATTTTTTCACTCATCAAGGTTTTACATATGGGATGACCTGATTCTTCTTAAACAATGTAGGGATGGACTTTTGAGGAAGTGTGTACCTGAATGTGAGGTTGAGAGCATTTTATCACACTGCCATTCTTTACCCACAGGAGGGCATCACGCCAGCTCTAGGACTGTGACCAAGGTTTTAGAGAGTGGGTTTTATTGGCCAATACTATTTAAATATGGATATGATTTTTTTCGTCATTGTGATGCATGTCAACATGCAGGTAACATTTCTAAGTGACATGAGCCCATTTGTGTCGTCTAATTCATGGGCCCATTTGTGTCATCTAATTCTAATCCCTACAGTTTACTTATGATTGACTATGTATCTAAGTGTGTGGAAGCAATTCCAACACACACCAATGACGCACAAGTTATGTTCAGATTTGTGAAGGATAACATTTTCTGTAAATTTGGTGTCCCCCAACTGATAATTAGTGATGGTGGATCACATTTCACTAATAGGAAATTTGGAGCCTTATTAAGAAAATATGGGGTGAAACACCAAGTGGGTACTCCCTACCACCCATAGACACAAGGTCAAGTTGAGGTGTCTAATAGAGAAGTGAAGAAGATTTTGGAAAGGACAGTCTCAACTAATAGGACAAATTGGAGTTTTGTGCTTAATGATGCTCTTTGGTCATATATGACAGACTATAAATCACCTATAGGAACGATGCTATAGGTGATTTATAGGTGATTTATATTCCGTCATATATGCCCAAAAAATAGGACAATTTGTCATATTAGTTGGGAGGAAACCCAACCTTCATTTATCTTTATTCATGTTCATTTTAGCATTGTAGTTGTCTTTTCATTCTTATTTCTTGAAAAAAAGGTACCTTGACTTGTTTGTGGAGTATGCATATTTTTACAGAGTCAGTACTATTGAGTCCCCAAGTCAGTAGCATTGAATTTACATCAAAAAGTCACTCGCACAAGAAAAACAGACTCTGTACTATCGATTCTACCAGCCGCTACTATTGAGTCTCTGAAGATTTTCGAGCGATTAACTGATAAGCACTCAGTAGTATCGACATCTGAGTCAGTACTATCAAGTTTTTGGCGCTCCCAGGGTCAAAACACCAAGATGAAAATTCAAAAATACAAAGAAAGAATTACCAACTCAGTAATACTGATGGACCATTCGATAGTGCCGACACATGACGCCAACAATCCATGGATGCTTGATTCAACAGTGGATGCAGTCTTCATCACACGGTCGGTAGCACCGATCCGCAACTCAAGTTGGTACTACCGACTTTGGCTCAGTACTATCGACTTCGAGTGATCCGCGCTTGAGACATCATCAAACATTAGTCATCGATACATCTGAGCCACGGATTCATGCTTGCAACTCGGTAATACTAACACAAAAATCGGTAGTACCGAATATGCCCTACTCAACTATATAAGGAGGGTGGTGAATCCATTTTCTCCACACCAATTCCTCCACTCCTCTTGCAACTTAGAGAAAAGCTGCACTGGGCATCGACGATCTTCACTGAGCCTCTCTTTCCTCATCCTCCTTCTTGCATCAACATCATGGCACCAAGGAGATCCCCTTCTTCATCGGTGGAGCAAGGAGAGTAGGTCCCTCGACCAACACACATCCAACATGCATCCTTGAAGATCAAGAAAATATATGAAGAGCTTTTGATGAGGCTAATAGTGCCAACTAGATATGGAGATCACGCCTTGATCGAGCGAGCGGGCTTCACTAACAACATGCAGTGGGTGTGTCAGAAGCAGTTAATGGATGGAGATAATTCTTTCTTCAGTGACTGGAAGACTTACCCGGAACTTGTCCTTGAGTTCTTGGCATTGCTAGAGGTTCTTGTCCCCCCGAGCAACAATTAGGAGGTGAATGGTGGGAGGGAAAAGTCAGCTTCCACCTTTTCAACAACAACTACTCCATCACTCCGTGAGCATTCAACCACATATTCAATCAAGCTCACATCCCAAAATGCTCGGCCCCTTCAGATTTTGACTACGACCTGGCTTGGGAGCAGTTGAGGTGCCATAAGGCTTTCACATTAGCTAGAATGTCAACTCTAATACTGACATCGAGCACCCCTTTACTCGAGTTCTTCATCTCCTCTATACCAACACTATGTTCGCTCGTTCTGGCCAAGCCCGAGGGAAGGTCCAACGGACGGACCTCTACTTCCTCTATAGGCTATTGGAGGGGGAAACTGTCAACTTTGGGGCCTTCCTTCTCCTCCACATGATCTCAGTTAGGCACAATGTGAAGAGGAAGGTGCCGATTGTATTTGGGGGTCTCATCACCCCAAATGCATTGCATCTCTGCCTTGACTTGTCAACCCTCGTACCGATGGAAAATACAAAGAAAGTGGACCTCCAGACTTCTAAAAAGCAAGCATCCTCAACGTACATCGTAACATGGTGTATGTAAGCTGCACACGTCGAGGACAGTTCTGAGAGCGTAGCCTCCCCGACCCCATCCTCAACCTGTGAGGAGTAGCCCATCTTCGGCGGCCACTGGATGAGGGAGTGTGTAATGACCTATTTTCAAATTAGTCATCTAATTAGGATTTACTTGGATGATTGTATGCTTAACTAAGTTGATCATTATTTAAACCTTGATTAATGATGTTAGTTAAGTTTTAATGTTTTAAATATAATGAGAAGGTTTAATCATACTTTGATTTACATAATTAGGGTTAAGATTTGGAAACCCTAATCGGCCCAAATTAGGGTTTTGATGACATGTGAATACATAATTTGATATGTATATTGTCTCATTAAATGATTTTTAGTATTTTATGTGTAAATATGATTTAATTAAAATTTGGATATGATTTGGATATATAAAATTTGAACAATATTGAAAAATATCAGAATTTTTGAAGAATGTTCTGACCCGTTTGTCGGTCAAGTTTCAAACTCGACCGACCATATTTTCATATTGATATAGAAGTGTGGTAATGGAATTTTATCTTTTTATTGGTATATTCAATTGATCTCAAATTTTACATGCAGTTTATAAACTCTATTATAGACATTATATTAAATTGGAATAATTTTTGGATGATTTTTGATCTCTACAGAGAGGGGTGTTGGTCGAGTTCTGTGAAGGACAAACTCGACTGACCATGCCGCAGACTACAATATAGTAGTATAGTATTTGATTTTTAATTATTTATTGCTAACTCCAAATGATCTACATTTTTTACTATTTCTTAAAAACTCCATTTTAGAAATTTTGTTAAAGTTTAATAATTTTTGGATGAGGTTTGAGTTCTGAAAAGTGTGGTGTCAATTGAGTTTATAACTCAGCTGACCAACCAGTCTGAGCAAAATACATTGAAGGGCTTGTTTGCAATTGTTCTAAGCACCTCAATTCATCTATATGACTAACCTAGAACACAAGAGCTCTCATAGCTCATCATTCCTGTCAAAGAAATAAAATTCTTGAGAGACAAGAGAGCTAGGGTTTTGAGAAGAGAAAGTGATGGAGATGTTGACCTAGGGTTTCTCTATCCAAGATACGATGAAATCAAGTAAGTTTAGCTTCTTTGCATAACATTTCATGGTGAATCTTCTCTCACATGTCAAAATTCCGTCCCTCATCTGATTTAATTCAAAATCACATCAAATCTCCCCCTTTTCTCACTCTTTCTCTTCTAATCCCCATTTCTAGGGTTTTCGAGTTGAGAGGAGAAAGAATTGGATTCATTTACGAGAGTTTGATTAGGTTTCCAAATATTCAGAGGGTGACCTACATTTTTAAGGTGCTTGGCACCTGAGGTGAGTGTCTTTTTCCCTCCTAAGCTTTGTATTCATGTTGAAAGCCTAATTCTATCCGGCTAAAACAATCAAAAACCTTATTTGTATATGTATGTGATTGGATTTGATTTGGGAAAGATATTCCGGGATCCAATTCTACTGATTTTAATTATTTTTCATTTATTGGAACTTGATTATTTCCTAATATATTGGTTGAGGATCCATGGGTAATCTTATGAGTAGATGACTATGCTATTTCATGTGAATTTTGCCTAAAAATCAGCCCAATGGCCGATATGCTTGGAATTGAATTGACATGGAGAAAATCATACTTAAATTGTACTAGATTGTATTATACAAGTGTATTGTGGAATGTTAATGGAATTGAATGACCACATATCCTGAATAGTATTTGTGTTGAGGAAGTGAATCAAATGAGTCAATTAAATAATGTATACTTATGATTGATGAATGAAATGTGTGAAAATGGAAACTAGGGTTTCTATGTTTGTGAATAACCCTAATGAACCCTTGAGTCGTGATTGGATTACTGAATGATATGATTCTTATGATGTGTTGAAATAAGGATGACTTCTTGAAAACCCTAGATGTTTAGTATTAAGACGATTATGAGTGATGAAGCTATAACTTGTATATGATGTTAATGTTGAATGTAAGTATTAATACTTCAATTGAATATGATGAGTTTACTAATATCATCTAAGTCTAATGCATTTGTTTTAGTATAATAAAGAAAAGTCATTGTTGGTTACGGGAATGACATTAGAAGTTGATGACATGGTACACTTATCTAAATATAAGAAATGATATGAAGAAAAAATGTATTGATGGTGATGGCAAGTTTAAGATGAAACTAATGAAGCTATTATGATGATGTCTTTAATCCTTTGTTTTAATTACACGTAGCTTAAGCCAAACTGAATGAAACATACTAAAACTAGACTTTGATGGATATCAATGAAGAAGTATTGTATATCAAGTGAGTTAAAAATGATTGGCTCCAGTAATTTAATGAACATGACATGAGAGAAGTTGAGATTAATGAATATGAATTGAAGGAAAAAGATGAGAATTAGTAGATGAATTTAAAAAACAAACTCTAACCCTAAAATGCTAGATGGTTCTAATGAATAACAATATCAAATGAGGGATTAAGGAATGTACATAATTGTAGTTTAATTCAATTAGCAGATGAGGTTCAAGCATTTGAATTGATTTATAAGAATGTGTTCTTATGTTGTGATTGTTTGATAGAATACTTGTACTATGAGAATGAACTATTTTGATGGAATTCAAATGATAATCAACATGTGTTGATTAGTAACCCATATGAAGAATGTGAAATAAAAGAAGAAGAGAACGAAGTCTGTTATGCATGTATATGCATGAAATTTATTTGCATCTATTGAGATTGGATGGAACAAGCATATGTTGTATGATAAATCTATTCTGAATATGATGAATGATACATGATGTCTATATACTTTTATTGTTGCTAGTTCTAATGCCTCTGCTAATATTTGTTAATAAGTGTGATATACAATGAATTGATAAGGAATAGGTTGAAATTAAATTTAATATGCACTCCTTATATTTTGAGAAACCCTGATAAGGCTATATGTTGCATAATGAGATTATGTCTCGGGATGAAAGCCCACTGATGATGATAAAACCCTGATGGGGTACATGCTGAACAATAAGATTATGTCTCGGGCTGAAAGCCCACTGTTGATGATTGCTATGAGATGAAGTAGAAGATAGAAATAATCATATGTGTTGCAATATATAGATTTATTGTGCTTCTTACTTTGATCATTATCCTTATTGATAAACTTAATCTATTTCATGTTATTCTAGTTACGTGAGAATACACATATATCATATATGATGTTTTGAATTCTTTTAAGATGAGTAAAAGAGATTAATACTAAGTGAAATGATGGAACATCTAGTTAGGTGCCCTGAACACCGTGAGTTTCCCCTGAGGACCACACTGGGGAAACAAAACAGATCTCCTTATATTAATCGATGAATTATGAGAAGGATTTTCGGAGTGTGGATTGAGACCTTAAAGGTTAGACCACCAGGATTTAGGAGTGAGTCATGTGGAGTGGCTCTAGCCCTAAATCCTTGCTGTGAAAGTCTATGTCTAGATGGAATAGACTCTGTTAAAATGAAATATGTGAAATGTGAAAATATGTGAAATGATGTGATATATGATATATTGTTTTGCTGGTTCCTATACCGTGTACCCGAGATGAGGACGTGAGCCTCTTTAGGCAACCCTAAAGTGGCCAGGTTCTGTTGTTGATATCTTAGGGTGGCCGGCTAAACCCTAGGATAGTGACGGTGAGTCGTTGACATGAGAATCAGGCGTGGTGACTTCTACTTGGTGAGCTACAAGCCAAGTAGTTTTAGGGCAAATGAATAAAAGATGATAAGCCATGTAGAACATGATTTGAATGGTTGTTACATTGCTTGTACATCTACTTGATGATTTTTCATTGTTGATTATGCTTCTTGTTGTAGAAAGTAATCATATTGCTATGGACATTTTCATATTATGATCTGTCATGTTTACAAGTTATAAATGTTGGGATTTATATACATTCTGAATATGAGTTGGATTGCTTGCTATTTGATAGCATTGTTTGGTAGATATGTATAATGTGTACTTCAGCTTCAGGACTGTAGGATTTGTTCCTGGTCCAGCTGGTGGAGTGTCACAAAGATAATGTTCTTGTTATATATTGATTCAAAATGCTTATAACTTGACTTATTTCTCATGAAGTAGGGTTCTTAATTTGAACTAAGAAATATCTGTTGGTTTGTTCATATACATGCTCTAAAAGATATTTCAAAGTTATAATTGGTTTAAGTGATTACCTTATCTATTGGATCAGATTACCATGTTTAGTTAGATATGACTTATGATAGAACTATCTGCTATACTTTTCAATATCTACATGTTTCTGTTAAGTTTATTATACTTAATCTGATGTTGATGCATGTACCTAGCTTGAGTGGGAGGTATCCACTCACTAGGGCTCTATATGAGTCTCATGAGGTTGTTTCAGATGTTTTTAGGTATAATGGTATCCAGTAGAGAGGTCATGACAAAGAAGGTATAAATAGTATAATCTAGATATATTAGAATGTCCATGTAATCTATGTTTCCCTGGATGGGTTGTAGACTAAGTTTGTTCATCAATGTACATGTATCTGATGTAAACTGAATCACATATGAGAACAAGATTTATTCTGGATTTAATGGAGTTGAATATGATTTGTGATATCTGAATGTGATGTCCTTGATGTGACATTGATTTATTAGTTTGTGAATAAAGAAAAAGGAAAAATTTATCTGTGTTTTTCATATATATTGTTTTTCACCTTTGTCGAGAATTCATTGTTTTATTTCATAATCTGGGTTTAGGTTTTGGGATTATCTCTAATGATTAGTATTTATGTTGATCAAAAGAGTGGGTCCTGACAAATGTGGTATCAGAGCCTAGGTTAGATGAGTCTACAGGGACAATAGGATTTAAGATTCAATGATAATGTGGATGTTGACTATAACCTGAATGATGTGCATACTGACTGAACTCAGTATCTAGATACTCTGGTCAAGTATTTGGGTATTGAGCTAAGCTAGTACGGAATTGCCGATTGTACTTCTTCTGGATTCCCTGACCAAGTATCTAGATGAAACATAGTTTGGTAGTATAATAAGATGCATGATGAAAAAGAGAAGAATGGTGATAAAATGGTGAAAGAGAAAAGAATTTTATAATTCAATATGGAACCTATGGAAAACATGAAATTTCATATAATAAAAATGAAAGCTTAATGGATTATGAAGACAATATGTAATGAGTTTGAATTTGAGTATGAAATTTGAAATTGTGAGAAAAAGCTATGAACTAAGATGCACACTAGATGATCTTCTTCATAAGGGAAATTGATGAATGCAAATGATAATATGTGAATGAGTCATAATATTAACCCATGAGATACACAATCAATTTTTTTAAAAAGGATGTGAAAGGTGATGTGAATCAGATCTTGATAAATGATATATTACTAATATTTGTGAAGTAAGTGTTTGTAATACTCAAGGAGAGATATGATGATGACAAGGGATGATATATCCACTTAATGCAAAAAAATGTCATATGAAAGAAAGATAAAATGAAGTCTTTATAATTTGATTACTAGAGAGGTGAATAATTAGATGATATGATATTCTTCCATATCTTTTCGTGGATTTCGAGATGAAATCCTAAAAGGAGGGAAAAGCTTGTAATGACCCGTTTTCAAATTAGTCATCTAATTAGGGTTTACTTGGATGATTGTATGCTTAACTAAGTTGATCATTATTTAAACCTTGATTAATGATGTTAGTTAAGTTTTAATATTTTAAATATAATGAGAAGGTTTAATCCTACTTTGATTTACATAATTAGGGTTAAGATTTGGAAACCCTAATCAGCCCAAATTAGGGTTTTGATGACATATGAATACAAATTTTGATATGTAAAGTGTCTCACTAAATGATTTTTAGTATTTTATTTGTAACTATTATTTAATTAAAATTTGGATACGATTTATATATATAAAATGTGAAATGTTTTGAAAAATACCAAAATTTTTGAAGAATGTTCTGACCTGTTTGTTGGTCAAGTTTCAAACTCGACCGACCATATTTTCAGATTGATATAGCAGTGTGTAACTAAATTTTATCTTTTTATTGGTATATTCAATTGATCTCAAATTTTAAATGCAGTTTATAAACTCTATTATAGACATGATATTAAATTGGAATAATTTTTGGATGATGTTTGATCTCTACAGAGAGGGGTGTCGGTCGAGTTCTGTGACGGACAAACTCGACCGACCATGTTGTAGACTACAATATAGCAGTGTAGTATTTGATTTTTAATTATTTATTGGTAACTTCAAATGATCTATTTTTTAATGTTGCTTATAAACACAATTTCAGACATTGGGTTAAAGTTTAATAATTTTTGTATGAGGTTTGAATTTTGAAAAGTGTGGTGTCGGTCGAGTTTATAGCTCAGCTGACCAACCAATCTGAGCAAAATACATTGAAGGGCTTGTTTGCAATTGTTCTAAGCACCTCAATTCATCTATATCACTAACCTAGCACACAAGGAGCTCACATAACTCGTCATTACTGTCAAAGAAATGAAATTCTTGAGAGAGAAGATAGCTAGAATTTGGAGAAGAGAAAGTGGTGGAGATGTTGTCCTAGGGTTTCTCTATCCAAGATATGATGAAATCAAGTAAGTTTAGCTTCTTTGCATATAATTTCATGGTGAATCTTCTCTCATATGTAACAATTCCATCCCTCCTCTGATTTGATTCAAAATTACATCAAATCTCCCCCTTTTCTCACTCTTTCTCTTCTAATCCCCATTTCTAGGGTTTTCGAGTTGAGAGGAGAAATAATTGGATTCATTTGCGAGAGTTTGATTGGGTTTCCATAAATTCAGAGGGTGACCTACATTTTTAAGGTGATTGGCATCTGACGTGAGTGCTTTTATCCCTACTAAGCTTTGTATTCATGTTGAAATCCTAATTCTATCTGTCTAAAACAATCAGAAACCTTGTTTGTATATGTATGTGATTGGATTTGATTTGGGAAAGATATTTGGGGATCCTATTCTATTGATTTCAATTATTTCTCATTGATTGGAACTTGATTAGTTCCTAATATATTGGTTGAGTATCCATGGGTAATCTTATGGGTAGATGACTATGTTATTTCATGTGAATTTTGCCTAAAAATCAGCCCAATGGCCGATATGCTTGGAAATGAATTGACATGCATAAAATCATACGTAAACTATACTAGATTGTATTATAAAAGTGTATTGTGGAATGTTAATGGAATTGAATGACCACATATCCTAATTAGGATTTTTGTTGAGGAAGTGAATCAAATGAGTCAATTAATCAATGTAAACTTATGATTGATGAATGAAATGTGTGAAAATGGAAACTAGGGTTTCCATGTTTGTGAATAACCCTAATGAACCCTTGAGTCATGATTGGATTACTGAATGATATGATTCTTATGATGTTTTGAAATAAGGATGACTTCTTGAAAACCCTAGATGTTTAGTATTAAGACAATTATGAGTGATGAATCTATAACTTGTATATGATGTTAATGCTGAATGTAAGTATTAAAACTTCAATTGAATATGATGAGTCTTACTAATATCATCTAAGTCTAATGCATTTGTTTTAGTATAATAAAGAATGATCATTGTTGATTATGGGAATGAAATTAGAAGTAGATGACATGGTACACTTATCTAAATATAAGAAATGATATGAAGAAAAAATGTATTGATGGTGATGTCAAGTTTAAGATGAAACTAATGAAGTTATTATGATGAAATCTTTAATCCTTTGTTTTAATTACATGTGGCTTAAGACAAATTGAATGAAACATACTAAAACTAGACTTTGATGGATATCAATGAAAAGAGAAGTATTATATATCAAGTGAGTTAAAAATGATTGGTTCCAGTAATTTAATGAACATGACATGAGAGAAGTTGAGATTAATGAATACGAATTGAAGGAAAAAGATGAGAATTAGTAGATGAATTTAAGAAACAAACTCTAACCCTAAAATGTTGAGCTAGATGGTGCTAATGAATAACAATATCAAATGAGGGATTAAGGAATGTACATAATTATAGTTTAATTTAATTAACATATGAGGTTCAAGCATTTGAATTGATTTATAAGAATGTGTTTTTGTATTGTGATTGTTTGATAGAATACTTGTACTATGAGAATGAACTATTTTGATGGAATTCAAATGATAATCAACATGTGTTGATTAGTAACCCCGTATGAAGAATGTGAAATAAAAGAAGAAGAGAACTAAGTCTGTTACGCATGTATATGCATGAAATTTATCTGCATCTATTGAGATTGGATGGAACAAGCATATGTTGTATGATAAATCTATTCTGAATATGATGAATGATACATGATACATGATGTATATATGCTTTTACTTTTGCTAGTTCTAATGCCTCTGCTAATATTTGTTAAGAAATGTGATATATAATGAACTGATAAGGAATATGTTGAAATTGAATTCAATATGCACTCCTTACATTTTGAGAAAACCTTAATAAGGGTAAATGTTACATAATGAGATTATGTCTAGGGCTGAAAGCCCACTGATGATGATAAAACCCTGATGGGGTAAATGCTGAACAATAAGATTATGTCTCGGGCTGAAAGCCCACTGTTGATGATTGCTATGAGATGAAGTAGAAGATAGAAATAATCATATGTGTTGCAATATATAAATTTATTGTTCTTCTTGCTTTGATCATTGTCCTTATTGATAAAATTAATCTGTTTCATGTTATTCTTGTTACGCGACAATACACATATATCATATATGATGTTTTGAATTCTTTAAAGATGAGTAAAAGAGATTAATACTAAGTGAAATGATGGAACATCTAGTTAGGTGCCCTGAACACCGTGAGTTTCCCCCGAGGACCACACCGGGGAAACAAAACAAATCTCCTTGTAGTGATCGATGAATTATGAGAAGGATTTCTGGAGTGTGGATTGAGACCTTAAAGGTTAGACCACCAGGATTTAGGAGTGAGTCATCTGGAGTGGATCTGGCCCTAAATCCTTGTTGTGAAAGTCTATGTCCAGATGGAATAGACTCTATTGAAATGAAATATATGAAATGTGAAAATATGTGAAATGATGTGATATGAGATATACTATTTTTCCGGTTCCTATCTCGTATACCCGAGATGAGGATGTGAGCCTCTTTAGGCAATCCCGAGGTGGCCAGGGTCTGTTGTTGATATCCTAAGGTGGCCAGCTAAACCCTAAGATAGTGACATTGAGTCATTGACACAAGAATCAGGCGTGGCGACTTCTACTTGGTGAGGTACAAGCGAAGTAGTTTCAGGGCAAATGAATAAAATATGATAAGCCATGTAGAACATGATTTGAATGGTTGTTACATTCCTTGTACATCTACTTGATGATTTTTCATTTTTTATTATGCTTCTTGTTATAGAAATTAATCATGTTTCTATGGACATTTTCATATTATAATCTGTCATGTTAACAAGTTATAAATGTTGGGATTTATATACATTATGAATATGAGTTGGATTGCTTGCTATTTGATAGTATTGTTTGGTAGATATGTAATATGTGTACTTCATCTTCAGTACTGCAGGATTTGGTCCTGGCCCGGCTGGTGGAGTGTCACAAAGATACTATTATTTTTATATATTGATTCAAAATGCTTAGAACTTGACTTATTTCTCATGCAGTAGGGTTCTTAATTTGAACTAAGAAGTATCTGTTGATTTGTTCATATACACACTCTAAAAGATGTTTCAAAGTTATAATTGGTTTAAGTGATTACCTTATCTATTGGATTAGATTACCATGGTAAGTTAGATATGACTTATGATAGAACTATCTGCTATACTTTTCAATATATGTATGATTCTGTTAAATTTATTATACTTAATCTGATGTTAATGCATGTACCTAGCTTGAATGGGAGGTATCCACTCATAGGGGCTCTATATGAGTCTCATGAGGTTGTTTTAAATGTTTTAGGTATAATTCTATCCAGTAGAGAGGTCGTGACAAAGAAGATATAAATAGTATAATCTAGATAGATTAGAATGTCCTTGTACTCTCTCTTTTTCGGAATGGGTTGTAGACTAAGTTTGTTCATCAATGTGCATGTATCTAATGTAAACTGAATTGCATATGAGAACAAGATTTGATTCTGGATTTAATGGAGTTGTATATGATTTGTGATATCTGAATGTGATGTCCTTGATGTGACATTGATTTATAAGTTTGTGAACAAATAAAAAGGAAAAAATTATCTGTGTTTTTCGTATATTGTTTTTTCACCTTTGTCGAGAATTCATTGTTTTCTTTCATAATCTGGGTTTAGGTTTTGGGATTATCTCTAATGATTGGTATTTATGCCGATCAAAAGAGTGGGTCCCGACAGAGAGGATGAAGATTGACCTAGGGAAACAACTCATGATGACAACGAGTAGCAAGATGACGACGACTCTGACAACGACATTAAGGAGGTGGATCACACCATCCCCATTACACTGAGAGCAGTCTCGCACAAACAGGCCCACACCTATGCTGCCTCAACTTCATCTACCATGCCCCCTTCTCAGGAGGAGCAAGACCCGACAACATGGCAAGTATGTATGAGATGTTGCAAGAGATCCAGATAGGACAACAACAACATCAGGAGACGCTGGCTGGTGTGCAAGGGATACAAGGATGGTTGTACCAAAACCAATAGGTGATATATGAGAATGAATGCCTTCTCTTATCCAGCCAAGAGAATGTTCACATGCGCCTGCAATGGGTGGAGCAATATCAATATCCCTTCTTCGACCATTACACGAACCAGGGATACTTTAGAGGGTACCCGCAACCACCGCAAATGCCCCCGGTCGGATCTATCTTTTCAGGGGATGTTTCTTCCCCATGACCCCAACATGCCACAGCCACCTCCTCCATATTGAGTAATGGTACTGCTGTTTCATATTTTGAGTGTGAGTATTGACTATGTGGACATAGTCTTATTCAAGCTTGGGGGGTGCTGGAACAACATTCTATCTTAGTTTTTATTGCATTTTATCGTAGTTGTTTTATTTTTATGTTGGTTTATGCAATGTTAGGATCCACACCTATCTAGTGTAATCGTGGAGCAGTAATGCATGTTTGCATATGTCGATTCATAGGTGTTTGTGTAAAATGGTCAAGTCTTTATAGATTAATTATGACTTCTTTCCGCAACAACACTTGAGGAAGTGTTTGGTTAAGTCATCTCTAGGATGTAGGATATGAATGAACATCTAAATCAATTGGGAATGTGAATGAAGATGTTGTTGAGCCTAAGTTAATCAAACCTTTAACAAGATCTTAAATGGAAATATAAGAGAGAAACCTTAATATTACCCTATGCACATATCATTAAAGAGGAAAACATCATAATCCTATGAAAGGCATTGTCTCTTATTTATGTGATTCCATCCATCTTTTCCATTCAATCTTGACTCACCACCTCAAGATGAACGGGTACTACAACTTATTTCTTTTTATTACATTGCATGGTATAATAGGTGACATGATAGATTAGCTTATTCTTGCTTGCATTTGAAAAAAAGAACAAAAGTTGCATTTGTATGCACGAACAACATTAGTGCATACCATCTTAGTTGGGTAGCAATTGCATGTAGATTACATACATGTCATAGAACTCATTTATTTTTTTCATGTTGATTGTAGTCTCCATTTATGAAGATTGAAGCAGGGACATACATCCACATCAAAAAAAAGAATATGAATTGAAAGCCCGAGCATAAACCCAATCATGTTGAAGACAAGAAATATTATGGGCTAGAAAAAAATTATCTTAAAAATTTCTTGAGGAGAAAGTATGCCCCTGAGTCTTCTTGAAAAGATGAATTGATTCACATGACACATTTATTTGTTCTTAAAAGTCTCATTTTATGTTATGAGATATCTTCATACATGCATCATGTGTTAAAAAGAAAAAAAATAGAAAAATACAGTAGGCATTAGGATTCATGCATAACATTCTTTTCACTCATGCAGGTCATCATTCTATTTGTATAAATAAGTAGGATGTACTTGTGATTCTTCAATTGCCACCCATCTCATATCATTAATTGCTCTCATTGGTAGGCCACTCAAATGATTTATCTCCACATCCATTATTATAATAAGATCTTCTTCAAAGTAGTTGGTAGTTAGGAGAGAGAAATTTAAATTAGGGAATCACATAGCGCACCAAGTGAATACTTGAATAATTATGATATTAATTGCTTTCTTGATAGTGTTCATTGATTAAAAGGTGGACATCTTCTATGGGAATTTTTGGTCAATGTATAGCAGTTATTGGTTCAGTGGTCATTGAAGGCTGGTTTAGGGATTGTTAGGTGGACATGATTAAGAAAAGAGTTCATGTGTTGTATCCTTTTGCTGACTTACATCAAATAGATCTTAGAGAGTGTTGCTTGAGGATGAGCAACATTTAAGCTTAGGGGAGTTTTATGCATGGGTTTTTAGTCATTTTTACAGACATATTTTCCTTAATTTTATGTGTTGATTTGTCATTTATTTGATTAGTTATGCATGAAATGCTATCAATGGCCTGTTCTATCTATATGCATCAAATTATATGATTTTTACTATTAATATGGTTAATATCCACCCCCAGTATTTATCCACGTTCTTGTGCATTTTCAAGTACGATCAAACTTCACAGATTCAGTGCTACCGACACCCAAAGTCAGTGGTACTGACTGCACATCAGTACTGGACCAGAAGACTTGCCCAGACTCGATACTACCGACACTGAAAGTCGGTAGTACCAAAACCACATCAATAAAGAATAAGAATGAATCAAGAAAAATTGGTACTACCAAGTTAACCAACTCGGTACTACCAAGATGGCATTAATGAAGCAGTGCTTGAGAAACCTAAAGACTCAGTTCTACTGAGACAAGTCAATAGTACTGACATTGTGATGAATTAGGACTACCCTAGAAACTCAATACTACCGACTTACAAGTTGGTACTACTGAGTCTGCCCGATCAGACAAATATGAAGATAGCACTCTAATCCAATGGTTGGTGTTAATTCATACCTTAAGTGATTTCTATGACTTGAGGGGAGTTCGGCTAGACCTAAAGGAGGAACCATTTTCCATTGCATGACACTAGAGAAAGAAGAGATAAAAGCAAGGAATCAAAGGCTTCACTCGAGGACGATTCGAGAACCTCTGGAAGGCAAATTTGCAGCCAAAAGATAGTAGATTGCACACACGACGTAGGAGAACATCTGGATCAGACATTATCCAGGGGTTACTTAGTTTTTCTAATATTCCCCATGTTTTTCTCTTTCTCTACCATGCATTCTTCAATGAAAGTCATGCGGGGCTAAACCCCTTTATTCCTTAGGATCTAGGAGTATCCCGGATATACATTGTAATTGATTTCCATGCATTAATATCATCTTTGTCCCTATTTTTTGGATATAAATCTATGAAGTTATCTTGTCCTATTTATGCATGATCAACATAGATAGATTATCAGACCCTTAATCATTTTGGGAGAGAGGTTAAGGGTTGGAAAAACATAGATTTACCCATTTATTGCACCCCTTGGGAAAGTTGGAGAATAAACAGGAGGAGAAACCCAGAGATTAACTATAAAGCACCTAACTAATCAACCAATTACTATAGAAATGGGATTAGCATTAGAATAGGTTGTGAACTACACTACGGGAATGGTTAGTTCTAGCTACAAGCTCTTTATACAGGGATAGGGGTAATAGATATTAGTGTGTGGAATAAATTGCAATGTTATCTGTGGTGAAACCATTGTCCTGAGGAATTCCCTTAAATCTAAGTAACTTAATTGTTAAGCTTGTTTTGTTCTACAATTGTTTCTCTTCAATCAAATCAATTCACTTTCACTGGCCTAGCTGATTAGACGATAGTTTGTAGTAGTATTATGGAGAACGTTTCCCTGTATATGGCTCGGGCCTCAAAAAGGCCTATATTACTTCGATATGTTCACTTAAGTGTAATGCACGGTAAACACGTGTCACCAGCTCCCACAACGCCTATGCTTAATTGAATGACCCCTGCCCATTCTGTACACCATGGACGTGCTACCTAGCACTATAGTGCCACTCCCCCATTACCATGATCGCACTACCCAACACGACTTTCTAACCAACACAATAGTGCCACTCCCCTACCACCATGATTGTACTACCCAACATGACTGTTCTACCTAGACACCACCAGGGTTGTGCTTGGTGAATGCATAGTCTAGCTAGTTTTAATGAATTTTTTTAGTCATGTATAGAATTCAAATGTCTTAGTCTTCATTAGAAATAGCTTTGTTTGACTTACCTAAGTTGATATTTATATTTGTAGGAATTTGATACTTTTTTTACTCTCCTTATAGGTTTTGAGTCTTACCACTCTACAGTAAGACTGCCTAAGGGGTCTTGTCCTTCAACAGGCGCGAGTCAAGAGGAGGATGCCTCTCACAGGGTGTGGGGTAGCACCACATACTGAAATGGATTTGGAGTACTTTCAAAAGGCAGATCGATCAACAATTTTTATGTCCAAGGCCAAAATTGACCTATTGATCGACCTGCCAATTGACCTTAAAATATCGTCAATTAACAAGCATTAACAATCGATATACATAGTGGAACCCGGTAGTGGGCCCACTTAAATGGTATGGGACATGAGCCATGGATGATAGGCAGTGGAAAACATAACCATTTACAAATTTACAAAATTTTCCATATATATAAGTTTCACACCCTAAGGGTGATGCATAAAAGTGAAAATTACATCTAATTTCACAAGAGTCCCAGTTGAAGAGGGCAACCCATCCATTTCAAGATATCCTCAATCCAACTGCATGTTTATAATGTTCATGTGTCCATCTCCTTCAAAGAACCTATATCTGGGTGGTTTCGGGAACAACCTAGGAAATTGATAAAAATAGTGCATGTCAGCAAAAATAGGTACATGTGAACAATATAAATAGTTGGGCATTTAAGGACATGAAGTACAAAAGAGGGAGTTCCCATGAGAGGGGTCTATTTGAATTTAGATAAGTTCAAGAGAATCAATTTCAAGAGAATGATGCATTAAAATTTAAGAGAATAATAGTTGAGATGAAAAGTTTTTCCATTATTCACAATATCACAATAATCAGACATATTTAGATGCATATATATATTTATACTAAATATTTATGGTGCAACTTATTACACCACTGGATCATCATCCTAAAATGGGCAGAAAGATGCACCCCTTTATATATAAGAGGCGGAAAGACACACCTCAGGTGAAAAGACGCACCCAACGGTTCTTCACATGCAACATATAATAGATATCTAGCTAAATAATCAAACATGTGTAAATAGAGTGACAAGATAATGTATAAGTCAACAATCACATTTTGAAGTCTAAACAGCAATGCATGTGGGGTTATAGACCCGAGGTAATAAGATATTTATCACCTTCAGAGAATAAGGAATTTCATCATGGAATAAATAAAAGGCCAAATTATAAGAAATGCTTCACTATAAGAATATTTTCGTCAGGTTAATGAGAAAAATTAAATAGGGAAGAGAACATAAATTTTATTCATGGTTATATCTATTTCTATGTGTGAAATTATCAATTATAAACTCTTCAAGGGCCGGTGATGAGAGAGAGATACAAGGTAGAAGAATATCTATTAAAATTTGACTTCAAATCCAATGTTACTCAATTTGAGTTATTTTTAGGAATTGGATTTCCTATCTAGGATTATACTCCCATATAATAATACATCATATCCAAACATGTTCTAAAATATAAATTAATTCTAAGATCCATATCTAGTCACATAACTCTAGATTTTTTTAGGTCACATATGATGATAATATGTATTCTTCCAATTTAGGACTTGTAATGTCTATCATATAGTTCAATTTTATGCAGTTGGTCAAGGATATCTATTACATGAGATACTCTTGGATCAAAATAATATTATTAGAGGTGTCTATGGGTAAGATCCAATATATGAGTAAGTTTGTCGTAATATAAAGTCACCCCTACTTATATTTATAAAATCAAACTTCTACAAATATTCTCTTTATCATAAGGGTCAATATTAGCTCAAGATTAGCCAACTAGGATCAAGTATACACTCCACATTATAAATAATAAAATGTTCTTATTACGAGGATCTAGGGTTTTAGTCTTGATAAACTCAAAGGTGATTACATAAACACATTTTGTTGTACATATGGGTAACCCAATATGTTTATGTCATCATGCTACATTTAGTGCTGACCATATTATATACTATTTCTCTCATCTTCCAGTTTTAGTTGAAAAAGGCCAATATAGATGCATTTATACTTGTTAATGTAGTAAAACATATAACCTATCTAGGCTTTCTATTCCATGATAAGGATAAAGTTACTAATTAGAATGATAATTAAAACTTCCAAAACTTACAAATGTTTAATGATTGATATGGTTAAATGCTCATCATCCCTAGGAGCACAGATGGCCTTTGGCGACTAGACACTGATTGTATCAACTTCCAAGGATCCACGAAGGACGATCTCATGATTGGTGAGTTTTTTGAAGTTAGTAGGTAGTAGATCTCACGATCTGGGTAGCTGTTGTCATGCTTGTGGAGTTGACCTCTAGCTGGAGGTATAACCATGCTGGCTTGGAGGAAGAGGTGCCTCCAATCTCTATTGTGAGGTATCTTTGTAGGTGCAAGGGAAAGAACTCATGGTGATGAGACGAGGATGCATCAATGATGGAATTTTCTAGACACTGAAGGAACTAATGCAAGCCCAATATTGTCCTACTTGTTCAGATACATAGCTTCAATGGATAGGAGGAGCATGGCTGCAGGGTCTGAGACATCAAACTAGCGAGAATGGTTTGAAAACATCTGAACGTTAAACCCTCAGTTATCAACGGCTGAGGATGATGGCTTATGGTTTCATTGTTGTAGGTTTCATCTACTCATGTCTCGAAGAAAGATGTCAGGACAGATGACTAAGTGAACAAAGGAGGTGTTCAACAATATAGTGATGACTACTCGATCTGAGGGCGACAATGGCAGCGGCTGCTGATAGCTACTTGTTGTCTCGATATTGGGGTACTAGGAACAAGGGAAAGGCTACAGGGATAGGGCTTGGGGTGAAGAGAACTGAGGTCTATGCAATAGGATCTTTCCTTCATCACCATCCATGAGCCTTGGAGTGGTAGCGGCCCCATTAATGGACCATGGTGGAAACAAACTTACATGTTGAGAAAGCTCAACACAAAGTAGGATAGGGGTACACTGTGACAACCCACCATCAAATCGACAGCCAAATTGCCACCAGTTATAATTGCAAAATAATCATAAGTAGTGGATTAACAAAAATCATTAAAAATTAAAACCATTTTGCAAAGAGATCCATTTCCAAGAAGCTCTTAAAGAATGAACCAAAATTTTATATACATCATGGTTTACATTGTACATCCGTTGTACCATCTCATCTCGAGGATGCCATATACCAGTTGTTTTGCCCAAACATATACATAAGCAACATAAAACCTTGAGGCATACAAGCTAAAATCTCAGATCATTTATAAAATCATTACGTACAAACTCCCAAGGACCTGAGAGTACAGAGATGATACATAGGACTTCTATCTACAAGACACGATAGACAGTACACTCAACCTGAGCTGTTACTGTTGTTCCTATTATTGTTGTCCTTCCTCTACAGTATGGTCTCTACCTCCTCATACACGTCCACCTAAAAATTATGGAACCCATGGGGTGAGATACAAGTCCCATTGAGAGATATAACTCTCTGCCAACAATATTATTATCACATGTAAATATTATAAAACTAGCAGAGGATCTTTTATGTAAATAAGCATGTTTTATTACAGTGCAAAGAAATAGTAATGTTAAATTAGTTCAACTATCCATAATAGAACTATAGCTCATATATTTATTTAAAAGGAATATGAAGAACCTGTATAACATCTATCAACTAATATGTATAAAAGTAATATACCATCAACCAATGTTTTCCGTATTCAATCCTTAAGCAGATACGCTACATGGCTGATTACATATTTACAATCACACTTATGCCCAGAGGAGATGAGGTATACTGCTCATGCTCCAACCAAACATGGCTACGTAAATCATCGGTACCATACAAGGTCAATGGAAGAGTCAGCTTCTAAGACCTCACCCGTCTCGGTCAGTATGAGACTACTGGTAGGACATCTTGTATCAACTGCAATTAGCTTTCCCGGGTATACTGGTATCTTTACTATAGAGTTACAACTGTAGCATGCACTCTCTTTGGGATGATCACTAAGGTTTCCTGATTTATTTTCATCAGGATGGTCACTAAGCTTTCCCAATTTATTTTCATTGGGATGTTCACTGAGCTTTCTCAGTTTATTTGGGCAGTTCACCGAGAAACCCCAGTATGAAGAAGATTACATATTCAACAATATGTATGCCGAGTTAAACTCGTTTCACCATTCAAAAAATTCTGAAACTGAATAGATCTATGGTCAGGGCAACTACATGATAAGATATCACTTGATTAATTAGGTTTATTACAATATCTTTTAGCATCTACCAAGTCACAAGCAAGAATTATAACAAATGATACAAAGAAAGGTATAACACATTTATCAAGTATTTTCATGATCTTTGGAACACATATAACACTCAAGATCTCAATCCCTTATCACATTACTGAGAATTCTCATCCCCTAGCATTATCATCATCATGATTGCAAGATCTGGGTATTCAACCCTTAGTTCATCATTGAACATTGTTATCACTTGTCAGGTAACTATTACCTCTAGGTCCTCAGACCTAGGTATACATAATACTTGTTGTACAATTATTTCACATGGCTCATAAGGCCCATTTTTCAGTTCTTACTAGGCAACAACTATCTTTTTAGGTCATCAGACCCTATAAGCATTATACTTGTTGTACAAGTATTTAACATGGATCACAAGGCCCATTTAAATCTGTATTATATGAAACATCATGGCTCATACCTGGCTATGCTCATTATCTCATGAATCCTGCATGGTTAGCACTTCATGATAAAAACAATAGCAAGTACATAACATCACCATGCAATACAAGAAAAATACAACCTTCCCATTATTAGGGTTAGGGTTTCCCATTCTAACCTATTAGGGTTTCATATTCATATCATCACTATCTGATACAAGAGAAATACATCCTTCCCATTATTAGGGTTAGGGTTTCCCTTTATGGCCAATTTGGGTTTCAAGTGCATACTACCACACATTATTAGGGTTAGGGTTTCCCCTATGTAACCGATTAGGGTTTCAAGATAATATTATTAAGAATCAAACCCTAATTCATTTATTAAGAATCAAAACCCTAATGCATGGCTCTACACATATAGGGGTATCAATGTATGCTCATAGAATGATTAACACACATAGTATGAGTTTCTCTCTCATCCTTTCTAGGACAATGATTACATCATAATTTATTAAGTTGGCTCAATCCTTTTCTCAAGGTACACTGACCTACATTATCAAAATGCATAGAACTCTATACATCTTAATGTATCATTTGACATAACGTACTTCATGTGTTACTCAATCAAGTATAATGGATTGAGGCGCTTCCACCATATCTGGCATAAAGGTGTATGCATGCTTCCATATTGGGCATAGAGGTGTATGTATGCTTCCATATTGGGCATAGAGGTGTGTCCTTGACCACCATATCGTGCTTCCATATCAGGTTGCTCAAAATTATGGTTTGCATATCGGGTTAGACCCTTATGCTCATATATCTTCAAACCTTCATGGTATCGGCCTACCCCTCATCATGTGATAAGTGATAGGCTAGATAACTAGTTAATCTAGACCAAATTAAGTGTACAAACCAATAGGGGTTTGGGATTCCAATGTATATCGAGTTTCACATTACCATGTTGGATTTCAACACCATATCGGGTTAGGGTGTATACTTGACACCATATCGGGTTAGAATGTATACTTGACACCATATCGGGCACAAGGTGTGTTCTTGACACCATATCATGCATGAGAAATGTGTATGTGCCACTCATATCGTCCATGAGTTATAAACTCATCACTATATCGTGCTAGTGGTGTGTTCACATCACCATATCAGGTTATAGGTGCTTCAACCAGATATCGGGATGGACCATGATGATGTCATCATCCTTAAGCTCACGACCTTCGTTCTTACTATTCTAGTTAATGGACAACAAGTATATGCAACTATTAGAACTCATGGATTCGTCAATTATTCAAGAAAATTTGAAATTGAAAGTAGATTATCAAGTATGGCAAGATTGATGGTGAGTAATAACATAATTGGGTTCAAGTTATATAACCCGCCTCAAGAACAACTTCAAAGATCCAAGATCTAAAGCTTCACATTCCCAAGGTTGAATATAAGCTTCAAAACTCCTCTATATGCAAATAATCACCATGGATAAGTATTTGGTGAAGAAGAAAAAAAGGAATATCACAACCCTAGATCCATGCTTTATTCCAAGGTTAAAGATGATCATGGCTTCACCTTAGGGTTAAGACTTGAGATACTCCTTGATCCTTAACACCATGCATGATACCTCACCACTCATTCATGATATCCCCTCACTTGTGGCCGATATCACTTCATTGTGGTCGATATCACCTTGCTATGGCCGATATCACTTTGCTATGGCCGATATCACTTTGCTATGGTCGATATCACCTTGCTATGGCCGGTACCAAGGCTCTATGCATGATACCTCTTCACCTATGCACGATACCAAGACTATAGCATGATATCTAAGAGAAATATGGTGGTAAATGTTGAAAAATTTCACTAGTAGGTGAAAGGAATGGTATATATATTTGTGATTCATGAAAAAGAGTGTATATGAGGTGTCATCATTTTACTCTACTAGGTGCCATGTGTCGATGCATGGTTGACATGTGTCCATGCATGCACATTTATCTTGTCATGAAAAACTCTTGAGGATAATATTGGGATAATATTTCGGCCCTTAGTTATCTTGTTGAGAAAGGTATTTCAACTCAACATTACTTTATTCACAAACCGATACACTTTTTCTAAGTAAAGTTGCTAACTGATACACATCACCTCCTTGAGGTGATTAGAACATCATGTCAAAGGACAAGAGTTTCTAAACCGATATGGGGTCCCCCCTATGGCTCCTTGGCTGATAGGCATCCCCATTTGATCTCTACAACTCGATACAACTCATATAAAGGCTTCAACTATACATCTTTTCTTGATCTTTCATCACCAAGAATTCTACCACTCAAAGATGATTCAAACATGGTGCCTCTTTATTTATATCTCCCCTAGATGATGCCAAGAGAGAGTAGGGACACTCTAGAGGTATTAATTTGCATATCAACCCTACATATTGGGTAAATTACAATTTGTACCAAAATTGGTGCACAAGGCACTAGCATTATTCAAACAAGTTTCAATTTGAAATTTAGGCTTTCCACAAGTTGCCCCTTAGCATAATTCTCTCTCTTATGATGCTAAAACACATGAGGTACATACAACATGTGACCTATTGCAATATAACCCCTCATCTTGGGTAAATTGCAATTTTCACCCAAACTATCATATAATGTACAAACAGTTTACGAAAAATCTCAAACTTGAAAATTAAACTCTAGGAGAGTCTTAATTACTTTTCAAAAGATTATAACAAGTTTGTAAATAACTTACTTAAGAAAAACTTTCAAGTTTATGGCATAACCCGGGTCAGGGATGTTACAATTATCAACCCCTAAAAGGGATTTCGTCCTCGAAATCTCAAGAGAAAAGAGAAGGGTACTTCCTCCTCATTTTATACTCCAGATCCCATGTGGCTTCTTCAACGCCATGGTGATGCTAGAGAACTTTCACAAGAACTATGTCTTTCTTTTTCAACTTCTTGATTCTTCTGTCAAGAATCATCATTGGACCTTCCACATATGATATATATTTATTCAATTCTACCTCTACAGGTTACAACACCAACTCTGTATCAGGACGACACTTTCTCAGCTTAGATATATGAAATACTAGATGTAGTCTATGTAGCTCAGGTGGCAATTCCAACCTATAGGCTACTTTTCCAATCTGTGATGTCACTGGGTATGGTCCCATAAAACTAGGATCTAACTTACCCTTCTTCCCAAATCTGAGAACAACTTTCCAAGGAGAGACCTTGAGATACACTCTGTCTCCAACTTGGAACTCTAAAGGTCTATGACGTTTATCAACATATGACTTTTGTCTATCATGTGTAGCTTTCAATTGTTGTCGTATTACTTTAATTTTTTCAGTTGTTTTTTGCATTAATTCAGGACCCAGAAGTTGATATTCTCCTATTTCATACCAACATAATGGAGATCTACAATGTCTACCATATAATGCTTCATATGGTGCCATATCAATACTAGTATGATAAATATTGTTGTAGGCAAACTCTATTAAGATCAAGTGTAAGTCCCAACTTCCCACAAACTGAAGAACACATGCCCTAAGAAAGTCTTCCAAAGTCTGTATAGTCTTTTTAGATTGTCCATTTGTTTTAGGGTGAAAAGTTGTACTAAGCTTTAACTGCGTACCCAAGGCTTTATGTAGTTGTTCCCAAAAATGACTTGTAAACTAGGGACCTCTATCATATACCATCGTGGATGGAACTCTGTGCAACCACACTATCTCATCTATGTAGATATGTGCAACTTTTTCAGCAGTATAGGTTGTTCTAACAAGAAGAAAATGTGCTGACTTAGTCAACCTATCAACTATCACCCAAATGGAATCATGACTTTTGGCTATTCTGGGTAGACCAACCACAAAGTCCATTATCACGTGATCCCATTTCCACTGTGGTATAGGTAAGGGTTGCAGTGTTCCTACAGGCTTCTGGTGTTCAGCTTTAACTTGCTGACACACCGGACACAACATAACAAACTCAACTACATTCTTCTTCAAACCAGGCCACCAATACATATCTTTTAAGTTATGATACATTTTAGTACTCTTTGGATGCATTGCATACATCGATGAATGAGATTCCTCCATAATTATCTTTCTTAAGTCATTAGCATCTACTCCCATCCTACCATGGTAACAGACTACCTCATCCTCTAACTCATGGAAACTGTCCCGTTTCTCACTACCATACTCTGACCTGATCTACTGAATCACAGTATCAGCCTATTGTGCCTCTTTAATCTGTTGTCTCAAAGTAGATTTCACATGCATCTCGGTCAACAATCCGACTAACAAAGATACTTCTAGATGTACATTCATTTGTCTCAAAGAGACAAACATGTCCCGTTTCAAGCACATTAAATAATTCAATTGTGCTTTATCTGTGGGTGGAGACGAAGATTTTCTACTCAGTGCATCTGCCACTACATTAGCTTTTCCTGTATGATAATCAATTGTACAATCGTAGTCCTTGATTAATTCCATCCAGCGACATTGTCTCATGTTCAACTCATGCTGTGAGAAGATGTACTTTAAGTTTGTATGGTCTGTGAAAATATGACATGTTTCTTCATTGAGATAATGTCTCCAAAATTTTCATGTGTGGACCACTACAGCTAATTCTAGATCATGTGTCAAATAATTCTCCTCATGTTTCTTAAGCTGTCGGGTAGCAGAAGAAACTACATGATCACTCTGTATCAGCACACATCCTAAACCATTCATATAGGCATCACAGAAAACAATGTATCCCTTTCCCTGCTCAGGTAAAACCAACACATGTGCACTAGTCAACCTTTCTTTCAACAACTGGAAAGAATGTTGATACTTGTCATTCCAGGCAAAAGGAACCTCCTTCCGGGTCAACCTAGTTAGGGGTAATGCTACATAACTGAAGTCATTAATAAACCTTCTATAGTAACCTGCCAGACAGGAAACTGTAAATATCAATTGGTGTCTTGGGATGTTCCCATTCTACAACAGACTCCACTTTCTTAGGATCAACACAAATACCTGAAGTAGATATAACGTGTCCTAGAAAAGACACTTCTGACAACCAGAATTCACACTTGCTAAACTTATTGTATAGCTTGTGATGTCTCAACAAATTCAAGGCTTGACGAATGTGTTGTTCATGTTGTTGACCATCTCTATTGTATATTAGGATTTCATCTATGAAGACCACTACAAACTGATCAAGGAATGGTCAGAAGATTCTATTCATCAGATCCATGAATGCAATTGGTGCATTAGTTAGTCCAAATGACATAACTATGAACTCATAATGATCATACCTTGTCCTAAAGGCTGACTTAGGTATGTCATCCTCCTTAATACGTAACTGATGATATCTTGACCTTAGATATATCTTAGAGAACACTATTTCACCAAACAACTAGTCAAACAGATCATCTATCCTTGGCAAAGGATATTTGTTTTTATAGTCACCTTGTTAAGCTGTCTATAGTCTATGCATAACCTCATAGCCCCATCCTTCTTTTTAACAAAAAGAACAGGAGCACCCCATGGCGAAGTACTCGGTCGAATGAAACCTTTCTCAAGCAACTCTTGTAACTATTTCTTGAGTTCTTCCATCTCAGCAGGCGCCATCCTATAAGGTGTTTGTGTTATTGGTTGCATACCCAGAATTAGATTAATCTCAAAATCAATCTGTTGAGGTGGAGGAATATCTGGAAATTCTTCAAGAAACACATCCTTTAATTCCCTGATAATAGGAACTTTAGAAAGACTAGGACTCTCTACTTTAGTGTCTACCACATGTGCCAAGAATGCTTCACATCCTTATCGCATCAACCTCTCTGCTACCATTTCTGATACCAGATAGGTTGGAAGAATCTTTCTGTCCCCCTGAAAGACCCATGTCTTATCACTATCTGTGAACATAGCTTGCTTGGAACCACAATCGAAGACAACCTTATACTTTTCTATGGTATCCATCCCAAGCATTGCATCAAACTCGTGCATCTCAAGTGGTATAAGATCCACCTAAATTCTATGTTCTAAAAAAGAAAGAATACAGGGAGAACGTACCTCCCCCAACACTACAGATCTGACTAACAGAGTTTCTAATAACAGATTATCTATTCTACGACTGACAGTCATATTGCAGTCATGAATCACTTCTCGGGTGATAAAGGAATGTGTAGCACCCAGATCAATCAAAATAGATACGAAGTATGATGAAGACATATCAGAATGAAACAATTCCATCTGACCTGTCATGACTCCTGGACTGACTACTACCTCTGGCTGATTCATAGCATGGAATCTTGTCATTGCCTATTGCTGACTTTGTACTCTATTATTTGGTGCAGATGAACCTATTTGGGACGCTTGTCCACGTCCTCATGTGCCACTACTGAATTATTGTCTTTGAGAGCCTTGTTGACTCTGCCTCAGTGTTGGGTTACCTCCATGTTCCTAACTGGATAATCCTTCATCATATGCCCTATCTGCCTACACTTGTATCCGACTCTATCCTGTTGTGGTCTCGATGGTCTTGTTACTGACATCGATGATGTGCTATGGGCTCCACTTGGTAGAAAACTATGGCCTCTACCCTTACTTGATGTCCATTGTGTCTGAGCACTGAATCTCTATGGTGCTACTGGTGCAAGAAACCTCGGTTTCTTGAAACTTCCAAACCTCTGTCCCTAGAACTGGGCATGTACTTTCCAACTATTCACCTTGCATTTCTCAGTCACAGACCTCTCGATCCACCTAACTGACTCCACAAAGGTGGAAAACCTCTCTCTATTCTCAACGTTTAGACCCTTCTCAAAATGCCAAATCCTCTCCTCATCCGTAGTAGCCATGTGTGGATAAAACTGTAGAATCTCCATAAACTTAGCTTCATACTCACTAATCTTCATTTGCCCTTTTCTAATCTGCTCAAACTGTGAGATTTTCTCATCCAGATAAGTCTTGGGAAAGTATTTACTGACAAACTTACATCAGAATTCCTACCATCTGACCTCAACACCAGGTCTTTTCTCTTCTTCAATAGCCTACCAATGGCTAGCGCTTCCTTTTAAAAGGTACACAACATGCCTAAATTTATCAGTTTCTGGAATGCTAAGGATTCTAAAGGCTTTCTCTAGCTCAGTGAGCCGTGCATCTGCGTCTGCTGGGTCAGCTGTACCAGCATATTCAGTGGCTCCTACCCAACGTAACCACTCAAAGGTCTAACCAGACCAATGTCCCTCATTAGGAACTAGTGCCCTAGGTGCTGGTGCTGGCATCCGATCTTCCATATGCATCATTGTGGTCATGAATTTCCTGAAAAGAGCATGAAAGGCTAGGTTTTGTAGCATGGCTTGGTCAAGCTGGGGATTCTCAGGCACTGATTCTTCTCTAGCCTAATCCCTTGCACCTCCTCCTGGTACAACAACACTGCTCTCAACAACATGTTCTTTGTGTTCTCCAACCATCTTTTAGCTTTACTTCTTCTCCTATATGAGCAGAAGTCACTATAAGATAAACGGGAGGACACTAGAATAGAGTCAACAACCTTAATCCTATGTCTCTGTAGACTCAGCGAACCTTAGGCTTTGATACTAAAAACTTGTGACAACCCGCCATCAAACCAATAGCTAAATTGCCACCAATAATAATTGTAGAATAACCATAAGTAGCGGATTAAAAATAACTGAAAATTAAAACCATTTTGCAAAGAGATCCATTTCTAAGAAACTCTTAAAGAAAGAACAAAAATGTTATATACATCATGGTTCACATTGTACATATGTTGTACCATCTCATCTTGAGGATGCCATATACCAGTTTCTTTGCCTAAACATATACATAAGCAACATAAAACCTTAAGGCATACAAGCCAAAATCTCAGATCATTTATAAAATCATTACGTACTAACTCCCAAGAACCTGAGATTACAAAGATGGCACATAGGACTTCTATCTACAAGACACGAAAGACAATACACTCAACCTGAGCTGTTACTACTGTCCCTGCTGTTGTTGTCCTTCCTCTGTAGTATGGTCTCTACCTCTTCGTGCATGTCCACCTAAAAATTGTGGAACCCACAAGGTGAGACACAAGTCCCAGTGAGAGATATAACTCTCTACCAACAATATTATTATCATAGGTAAACAATATAAAACTAAGCAGAGGATCTTTTGTGTAAATAAGCATGTTTAATTGTAGTGAAAAGAAATAGTAATGTTAAAGTAGTTCAACTATCCATAATAGAACTATAGCTCATCTATTTACTTTAAAAGGAATATGAAGAACATGTATAACATCCATCAACTAAGATGTATAAAAGTAATGTAACATCAACCGATGTTTTCCATATTCAATCCTTAAGAAGATATGCTACATCTCTTATTACATATTTACAATCACACTTATGCCTAGAGGAGATGAGGTATATCGCTCATGCTCCAACCGACCATAGCTACGTAAATCATCAGTACCATATAAGGTCAATCGAAGAGCCGACTTCCAAGACCTCACCCATCTCGGTCAGTATGAGACTATTGGCAGGACATCTTGTGTCAACTGCAATTAGCTTACCAGGGTATACTGGTATCTTTTCTATAGAGTTATAGCTGTAGCATGCACTCTCTTCAGGATGATCACTGAGCTTTCCCATTTTATTTTCATCGGGATGGTCACTAAGCTTTCTCAATTTATTTTCATCGGGATGGTCACTGAGCTTTCCCAGATTATTTGGGGAGTTTACTAAGAAACCCCAGTATGAAGAAGATTACATATTCAACAATATGTATGCCGAGTTAAACTCGTTTCACCATTCAGTAAATTCTGACACTAAATGGATCTATGGTCAGGGCAACTGCATAATAAGATTTCACTTCATTAATTAGGTGTATTATAATATCTTTTAGCATCAACCAAGTTATAAGAAAGAATTATAACAAATGCTACAAAGAAAGGTATAACACATTTACCAAGTATTTTCATGATCTTTGGAACACATATAACACTCAAGATCTCAATCCCTTATCACATTATTGGAAATTCTCATCCCTTAGCATTATCATCATCATGATTGCTAGATCTGGGTATTCAACCCTTAGTTCATCACTGAACACTGTTATCACTTGTCAGGTAACTATTACCTCTACATCCTCAGACCTAGGTATACACAATACTTGTTGCACAATTATTTCACATGGCTCACAAGGCCCATTTAAACATCTTGTCAGTTCTCACTAGGCAACAACTATCTTTTTAGGTCATCAAACCCTATAAGCATTATACTTGTTGTTCAAGTATTTAACATGGTTCACAAGGCCCATTTAAATATGTATTATATGAAACATCATGTCTCATACCTGGCTATGCTCATTATCTCATGAATCCTGCATGGTTAGCACTTCATGATAAAAACAATAGCAAGTACATAACATCACCATGCAATACAAGAAAAATACAACCTTCCCATTATTAGGGTTAGGGTTTCCCAATCTAACCTATTAGGGTTTCATATTCATATCATCACTATCTGATACAAGAGAAATACATCCTTCCCATTATTAGGCTTAGGGTTTCCCTTTATGGCCAATTAGGGTTTCAATTCATACTACCACACATTATTAGGGTTAGGGTTTCCCCTATGTAACCGATTAGGGTTTCAAGATCATATTATTAAGAATCAAACCCTAATTCATTTATTAAGAATCAAAACCCTAATGCATGGCTGTGACAAAGTGAGATTTTATAATATTTTCTCTCTCTTAAAAGTTTATTATCAAATTTGTTGACCAAAATACCCTCATATACTTCCCTCACCCAATTGAACAAATATGTGTCACAAATTGCAAAAATATGCAAACCCTAGTATGCTATGATGATAAAATACATGTGTTAATGTATTTAGTAAATGAACACATCAATCTTTTGATTTTGGATCTCAAATTCATACCATAGTAGCATAATGACATCATAAAACTAACCCTAAAATTTTGTTGCAATTGAGTCAACCAATTGGGAGATATGACCAATTTAATTTGGTGCATAATCCATTTCATTTTGAACCCTATGACCTATATTCTGATTTTTCCTTTTATTAAAATGTGTCACGTAGCCCTGTAGAGGTTGGGCGCAGACCCTGGTTTAGGCCGAGTGTTTCTGGCCGTTGATCAGTGATCTAACAGAGGAGACTTCGTCTCCTACCTCCAGCAAAGGGCGGGGAGATAGAAGGAAACCCGAGTCTCGGCCAGACTCAATCTCATCCACCTGCTTGGATATCTATCCATGGAAATAACTTCGTCTCGCGATTGCGTGGTCAATCATACCAAATTTGACCGAGTTTCTTGCATCGTTGCACCAACCCAAAAACCTGATCATGACACACTCTCACTCCGGCAGCGCCATTTAGGGCTTCACTACCCTCACCCTCAAAGACCTATTTAACTCCTCCACTAGCTCCGCCTCTCCCCCTTTAACCATCCAGCAGCCCCAATTTCACCTGAGGTACTTCGAGCAAACACTTCCTTTCCACCTTCTTCAACCTCCAGCCACCACCACCAAGAGAGCTCCACATCATCCTCTTCTCCCTTCTAACCTCCCCCGCACATTCGTCTAGACCCCACCCATCTCCCCGTCACCACCACGAGGCCTCTGATCACCTCCCACTCCAAATCGACCTCAGCTCCGACGACCTTGCCTGCCCACTCAGTGGCGACGTGTGTAAAGAAGTGAAACCACTTCTCTACTAAAAATTTGAACAATAGAACCTCCAATCCAAACACACTCAAAAGGTGTGATGAAGTGGGTGTAAAATTTTCAAATCTTTATATAATGGTAATCAAAAGACCAATGTATAGCAGCGGAAGAAAAACACGACTATATTCAATTATAAAACAAAGGGTTACAAACTTAAACTTACATCACAAGGATCCATGTAGAGGGAATCTAAACCACCTCAAGATTGTCTCCAAGCTTCATCATCACAAACTAAGTCCAGGTCCACATGTCATGCATCCAAGTTCTCCACCTAGGGTTGGAACCATACCCCAGCAAAATAGAAACAAAAAGGAGACAATCAGCAAAGGCTGGTATGTGCATACTAAAAAGCAAACTGAGCAATATAAGAATATAAAGGACATCAAATGTAAAGGCTTCCCATGCAAGAGATAAGAACTACCCACATGGGCATAAAAGATTAAGATCATAACAAAAGAGATAAAAAGAGAATACTTGCCATAAACAATAAAATTTGTGCAACAAGAGCACATAAATAGGTAGTAGGGCACACACCCCACAACCAATCATCAAACCTGCATGCATGTGAGATAAGCATAGTCCTAGAAAAATATAAACACTAAGGCGGCCAAGGCTTCACATCCTTGAAAACCTGATAGAGAATGACTCACCGTCAAACTCCCAAATATATAAAAGTTGAGCCAAGGCTTCACATCCTTGAAACTCGGGTATGGGGCACCACCACCACCATCCCATAAACAAAATGGGCACACACCCAAAAACCAAAGTAATTTACATTATTCTAGTGCTACTGATTCACATTGCATGTAAATATAGAGGCAAGTAAATAGTTTAATCAGAAGATGATACAAAGGTTGCCATCACACAATGGACAACACAAACATATAACATCCACTTCAAAGTGGCACATATCAATATAAGAGACCAACATGCACCAAGGCACAAGAGTGATATCAAGAAAATATCCAAGTACATAACAAGTAAGATAGTTCACATGAACCATGATAATAAGAGATAAGACATTTTGTGTAGGCAAAAGTCAAAAGAATGATAAAGTAGGTGTATTGCTCAATTTAGATGAATCGGGAATACAACATACATTAAGAGACAAGAATTGCTCAATATAGAAATAATAAGAGATGCAATCATACATAAGAGAGAAGAATTGCTCAAAATGAATAATCAGAGATACAAACATACCTCAACAACATATTCAAATGATCCAAGGTCACATCTAGGTCCAAGCCTAGGCCTCCAAAGAACCTATTAAGCATATATGTGGAATTAGGGTTAGGTTTCCATTAATATACAAAACCCTGAAAACTACCTTTTTATTAATATATGAATTAGGTTTCCAAAATGATTCCATATTTTATATTATATTTTCCTGAGCTCAAAACATATTTTATTATATTTTTCTTATTTATAAATTATTAGTTATGAATTTTAGAAGTTAATTCATTATTAATTAGATTCATTGAAAACACATGTTTAAAACATCAGATTCATACGATAAAACCAATTCCATTAGAAAGCCCTTATTTTTCTGAATCCAACGGCTATTTATTTATATTTTTCTGATCAGTAAATAATTAGTTATGGATTTTAGAAATTTGACCAATCAAATAATTAGATATTGCCACATAGGCGAGAAAATCCGCGAGAAACAGGCTGGGCCCGCATGACTTGGCCCAATGAACGTCGGCCAAGTCAGCAGGTCAAGGTCTCGTTTGACTCGATCCAAAACAAGAGACAAGAGGCGAGAAGACGATAATACCCTTTATCGGGAAACAAAGCAGAAGAGAAATGAACGAGGGGTAAATCGGTAAAAGAACACAAGGGAATCATCTTCTTCAGGCAGCCACGCCATGGTTGCTCGAGTCCCAGCTGTGCTCCAGACAAAATAGCTGAAATCGCAAGTCGCAACGATTCGGTGATTTGAAGCCATAGAAATGAAGATCAAGACTCCTCGAACTTACAGGAACCATCAATTCAGATGTGGGTGCCACCAAGAGAAGAGGAGGAGAGCCGCAAACCCATAGGGAAAAACTTGATCAGCCACTAAGAGGCAAGAGCAAGCAGACTAATTGAGGCGAGAAAGAAGTTGGGTAAGGAGCGGCGGAACCAGGAACCTACATCCCTATATATACGGTTGAGTCCATGGACAAAACAACTTTGACCGCGAGAGCTTGGGACCCAAGGTTTGGGCGTTTTCAGGAAACCCAACAAAACTAGGCAAATAGGGGATAGGATTATGCGGAATCATAACACGAACTCAACGGCGAAGAAATCTTGCAGAAAGGTTAAGAATCGGGAGAGAAATCCTCGAAAAACCAGTCCTGCTGGTACAGTTGCCGCGCGCCCATCCTACTCGAGGTAGGAGATGGGTTCAGCGCCGCACGATCAAGATCGAACGACCCATATTCAAGCCGAAATAAACAAAGCCAGCGTGACATCACTGGATTAGGAAACTATATCTTAATCGATTTAGGAGTAAAGTTAAAATCAATTAATGCACTTATTTCTCTTTCCTCAATTAGGGGTCCTATTCTTATCCAAATCAAACCAAACTTTGCACACAAGTTAAGTTAAACATGTAGATTCCGAATCTATAATTAGATTTCTCTTTTGGAAACTTTAGATGTATTATTTAGCATATTCTTTATTTCTCTTTCCTGGTGCATAAATGACACATGGATTATCCAAATTTTATGAAACTTGACACACAAGTTATATTCAATGTGTTGGATACGAATTTGCCATCAATTTTACATATTGGAGGTGTTTGAGTATTTAATTAATATTTTGAAGGTTCTTCATACTTTCTCTCTCCTGATTTTACCCTTTAAGCAAACTTTCTCCAAATTGGATAAAAATTTACCCAAAGACTATATTTATTATGTAGATTACAAATCTAAGATTATTTTCCTCTTTTGGAGTCAATTATTATATTTATTTATTATTACACCTTTTAGGTAATTTCTCTCTCCTAAATTACCATATTATTCCAAGGTTGTCCAAATTAAATGAAAATTGACATGTAAGCTTATTTTAATGTGTAGATTACAAATTTGAAGTCTATTCTTTATTTTGAGACTTTATTACATATATTACATCATATGGCCCATTAGAGGCCCATTAACCATATTATGCATCCAATTAAGTTATTTATCATCTTATTATCACCAATTGAATTATGTGACATATTATTTACATTATTCATGCGTTAGATTATTAGGATCATCCTAACCTCAACCTTGTTTGGAAAAACCCAAAAGATCAAAGTTCTAGGGTAGGGTTTAAGATTCGGTATGTTACAGCACTCCACCCCTTAAAAAGGATTTCGTCCTCGAAATCTAAAGATCCAAACATCAACTATCAACTATTCTCCACCCCTTAAAGGGTTCAATTTAACAAGTCAAACTAAACAACTTTTTAGAGCTACCCACATCTCTTAGTTGTGAAAGTTCTAGATACTTTTATTATTCATGTATCCAACTATAGTCACCATCTAGGGTTGAGATTTTAGGTCCTTGTGTCTCTAACCTATCAACCCTACATGATCATCCAAAAGTCATAGGGTAGGTCAACTACACCATTATATAAACTCCTAGGTACAAAACTAGGGTTAGATTCTATTCAAACTATAGTTTCTCTTCATTGTGACTTAATTCAAGAAAACATCGATAAATCCAAGAAATTTTGTACATATAGTAATATAATTGAAAATATATTTTTCTTCGAAGAATCATACGATATAAAACAATGGTGAGCTCAAAATCAAAGCGAAAACCGAGTCACAATATTTCCATATTTAGATCTCCTAACATATTCTTATCCTCAAACCAAACCTTATTGCACAAAAGATCATCATTGATAAATTCTAAGGTCAACATCTCACTTATAGCTATCTAGAAAAGTCAAGGGTTCTATAGGGAGACAAAATTGAAATAGTTGATTCCGACTACCATGGGCTCTGATACCATGCTGTAAAGAAGTGAAACCACTTCTCTACTAAAAATTTGAACAATAGAACCTCCAATCCAAACACACTCAAAAGGTGTGATGAAGTGGGTGTAAAATTTTCAAATCTTTATATAATGGTAATCAAAAGACCAATGTATAGCAGCGGAAGAAAAACATGACTATATTCAATTATAAAACAAAGGGTTACAAACTTAAACTTACATCACAAGGATCCATGTAGAGGGAATCTAAACCACCTCAAGATTGTCTCCAATCTTCATCATCACAAACTAAGTCCAGGTCCACATGTCATGCATCCAAGTTCTCCACCTAGGGTTGGAAGCATACCCAAGCAAAAGAGAAACAAAAAGGAGACAATCAGCAAAGGCTGGTATGTGCATACTAAAAAGCAAACTGAGCAATATAAGAATATAAAGGACATCAAATGTAAAGGCTTCCCATGCAAGAGATAAGAACTACCCACATGGGCATAAAAGATTAAGATCATAACAAAAGAGATAAAAAGAGAATACTTGCCATAAACAATAAAATTTGTGCAGCAAGAGCACATAAATAGGTAGTAGGGCACACACCCCACAACCAATCATCAAACCTGCATGCATGTGAGATAAGCATAGTCCTAGAAAAATATAAACACTAAGGCGGCCAAGGCTTCACATCCTTGAAAACCTGATAGAGAATGACTCACCGTCAAACTCCCAAATATACAAAAGTTGAGCCAAGGCTTCACATCCTTGAAACTCGGGTATGGGGCACCACCACCACCATCCCATAAACAAAATGGGCACACACCCAAAAACCAAAGTAATTTACATTATTCTAGTGCTACTGATTCACATTGCATGTAAATATAGAGGCAAGTAAATAGTTTAATCAGAAGATGATACAAAGGTTGCCATCACACAATGGACAACACAAACATATAACATCCACTTCAAAGTGGCACATATCAATATAAGAGACCAACATGCACCAAGGCACAAGAGTGATATCAAGAAAATATCCAAGTACATAACAAGTAAGATAGTTCACACGAACCATGATAACAAGAGATAAGACATTTTGTGTAGGCAAAAGTCAAAAGAATGATAAAGTAGGTGTATTGCTCAATTTAGATGAATCGGGAATACAACATACATTAAGAGACAAGAATTGCTCAATATAGAAATAATAGGAGATGCAATCATACATAAGAGAGAAGAATTGCTCAAAATGAATAATCGGAGATACAAACATACCTCAACAATAGATTCAAACGATCCAAGGTCACATCTAGGTCCAAGCCTAGGCCTCCAAAGAACCTATTAAGCATATATGTGGAATTAGGGTTAGGTTTCCATTAATATACAAAACCCTGAAAACTACCTTTTTATTAATATATGAATTAGGTTTCCAAAACAATTCCATATTTTATATTATATTTTCCTGAGCTCAAAACATATTTTATTATATTTTTTTGATTATAAATTATTAGTTATGAATTTTAGAAGTTAATTCATTATTAATTAGATTCATTGAAAACACATGTTTAAAACATCAGATTCATACGATAAAACCAATTTCATTAGAAAGCCCTTATTTTTCTGAATCCAACGGCTATTTATTTATATTTTTCTGATAAGTAAATAATTAGTTATGGATTTTAGAAATTCGACCAATCAAATAATTAGATATTGCCACATAGGCGAGAAAATCTGCGAGAAACAGGCTGGGCCCGCATGACTTGGCCCAATGAACGTCGGCCAAGTCAGCAGGTCAAGGTCTCGTTTGACTCGATCCAAAACAAGAGACAAGAGGCGAGAAGACGATAATACCCTTTATCGGGAAACAAAGCAGAAGAGAAATGAACGAGGGGTAAATCGGTAAAAGAACACAAGGGAATCATCTTCTTCAGGAAGCCACGCCATGGCTGCTCGAGTCGCAGCTGTGCTCCAGACAAAATAGGCGAAATCGCAAGTCACAACGATTCGGTGATTTGAAGCCATATAAATGAAGATCAAGACTCCTCGAACTTACAGGAACCATCAATTCAGATGTGGGTGCCACCGAGAGAAGATGAGGAGAGCCGCAAACCCATAGGGAAAAACTTGATCAGCCACCAAGAGGCAAGAGCAAGCAGACGAATTGAGGCGAGAAAGAAGTTGGGTAAGGAGCGGCGGAACCAAGAACCTACACCCCTATATATACGGTTGAGTCCATGGACAAAACAACTTTGACCGCGAGAGCTTGGGACCCAAGGTTTGGGCGTTTTCAGGAAACCCAACAAAACTAGGCAAATAGGGGATAGGCTTATGCGGAATCATAACATGAACTCAACGGCGAAGAAATCTCGCAGAAAGGTTAAGAATCGGGAGAGAAATCCTCGAAAAACCAGTCCTACTGGTACAGTTGCCGCACGCCCATCCTACTCGAGGTAGGAGATGGGTTCAGCGCCGCACGATCAAGATCGGACGGCCCATATTCAAGCCGAAATAAACAAAGCCAGCGTGACATCACTGGATTAGGAAACTATATCTTAATCGATTTAGGAGTAAAGTTAAAATCAATTAATGCACTTATTTCTCTTTCCTCAATTAGGGGTCCTATTCTTATCCAAATCAAACCAAACTTTGCACACAAGTTAAGTTAAACATGTAGATTCCGAATCTATAATTAGATTTCTCTTTTGGAAACTTTAGATGTATTATTTAGCATATTCTTTATTTCTCTTTCCTGGTGCATAAATGACACATGGATTATCCAAATTTTATGAAACTTGACACACAAGTTATATTCAATGTGTTGGATACGAATTTGCCATCAATTTTACATATTGGAGGTTTTTGAGTATTTAATTAATATTTTGAAGGTTCTTCATACTTTCTCTCTCCTGATTTTACCCTTTAAGCAAACTTTCTCCAAATTGGATAAAAATTTACCCAAAGGCTATATTTATTATGTAGATTACAAATCTAAGATTATTTTCCTCTTTTGGAGTCAATTATTATATTTATTTATTATTACACCTTTTAAGTAATTTCTCTCTCCTAAATTACCATATTATTCCAAGGTTGTCCAAATTAAATGAAAATTGACATGTAAGCTTATTTTAATGTGTAGATTACGAATTTGAAGTCTATTCTTTATTTTGAGACTTTATTACATAGATTACATCATATGGCCCATTAGAGGCCCATTAACCATATTATGCATCCAATTAAGTTATTTATCATCTTATTATCACCAATTGAATTATGTGACATATTATTTACATTATTCATGCGTTAGATTATTAGGATCATCCTAACCTCAACCTTGTTTGGAAAAACCCAAAAGATCAAAGTTCTAGGGTAGGGTTTAAGATTCCGTATGTTACAACGTGCTACGCGGGGTCTTGCACCCTGTTTTGACCCTTGTTGGCTTCAGACTGATCCCCTGAGTCCTTCCCAACCTTCTCCCACTCATGGATATCAACTGAGCACGAGAGAGCCCTCACCGAAGTCTCTCCTCTCGCTGCTCGAGCAAGCAGCAAACCAAAGAAGTGATGCCCACGTGGAGCAGACCAGCTGCTAGCTGGACCAATCCCAGGACACCCATTCAGCAAACCGGACCCCCCTTTCGTGATAATTGGATCAATCTGAACCATTGATCCAGTCAGATCTGGCCATTGATCGAGGTTTCTTTTCTTTCCTTTTATTTTATTACTCAAGAAAATGTATTACCTTAGAAAAATCATAAAAGATGCTAGGAATATCAGATTGTAATGAACCTATATACCATTTTGATCAGAAAAATACCCTCTATCCAAATAAAATATGATCAGGGCATAAATCCGTTTCCTTTTTCGAAAGTAGTTGTCTAAAGGCTAAATGACCTCCTTATTTTTAATCAATTATTAATAATGGTTTTCTTGATGATGTACGACTGTCTAAAATGTATGTAACCCTAGATAAAACCCTGATTTCTATATAAATCGAAATACTATTATAAGATGATAAATAACTAAAGGATTAGGAGAAACCCTAGATCTAGTTTTCTCTTTCTACTTGGAATTAGAGTTATATCTTTATATCAAGATCTAATATCACTAGATGATTATTAGTAATCATGAACGGTCCTGAACTCTAATTCAAACCCTGATCTTATGGAACCATTAATATCTTAAGGGTTGTTTCCTTTTTATCCGACCATACTAGAAACCCTAGTTGATGAAAATCTTCTTTTTGAGTAATTCAATACTATCTTTTAAGTAAAACTAATTAATGATGGATCAGACATGATAATATCTCTAAACTCAATTAAAATATGGGAAATCCCTAATCTGAATTAGATAACATAAAAGGAATATTAGCTAAGAACATATCTTATCCTTGGTCACATGGACCAATAGTAATGTTGTACCCTTGCTTTCTTTATAGGGTGACTTATTTCCTGTTGATTATATATTCTTGGATATCTGATATGAACAAGAAGGTACGTGGTCTTATAAGTATAAGACTATATTTCTGGTTGCCTATGATATGTAATACCTTGAATGTTCGTATTTGAATATGATTGCTTGGTTGACTAGTATGAGTTATACTTCGCCAAACCAAATAGAACATAAATGGTTATGATGGATTGTAGCTACTAGAGCACATAGCCTGGTGTGGATGTATGTTGCCTAACATGGATGTATGATTCCTTGGCCCATGTTAGATGTATGATGATATTCTATTGCCCACACTAGATGTAAGGCAAGTGCAATAGGTGTAGTACAACCGCATCAAAATGAATGTAATAAAAGGGTGTTTACTTGATTTTCACCTTAAGAAATGGTTTTATCTCTCTTTCCTTCTTTGTCAGATATTTTCCTTTATGCAACCGTATTAGTATAACCATTACCACGTACCAACTTTGTTGATGTTTTTGTTTCTCGTATTTTCTAGGTACAAGTAATAATTGACAACAAAGTGAAATGTATGCTCAAAGTACCTGAAGGCACAAATAATAAGCATGGAGGATGTATTAGATAGATATTTTCCTCTTATCTCATTTCTTGCTAGATGTTAGTTTATTTCTTTTCCTAGTTGATGTTGAGGATTATTGAGATCCTATATAATAAAGTATCTTTCTCTAGAACAATATTTCCTCTCCATATGTAATGAATTTATTTTATCTATATGAATGAATGTTCGAGTGGCATTGTATGATGATGTGGACTTGATCGTGGCTAAATCTCTATTTTTAGTTGACTACCTTAATCTCTTATATTTTCCCTTTTGACATCTATAGATATGAGTGCACACATATCTGTGAATGTCACTATGGAAAGTATATAGAAATTGGGGTCGTCACAGTTGGTATTAGAGCCAATGTTCACACATCAAGTCACGTGAACTTCATTCACCCTATTTTCAGTCTAGGGTAGTCCTTGAGTTAGGGATATGAAGGGTGGAGGTGTCTAGGATAGCATCTACCATGGGTCTGACTAAAGTCTCCGAGCCACTTAGCTTGGCAATCACGAGGCTACCTTTATGGCAGTATAAGTCTACCTGGCCAATATCCAAAGTGTACCCTATTCTTGGGCTTACCTTAATTTAGGAACATTCTCATCTATAGATTTTCCCTCTCATCCCTTCTATAGGAAAATTTCCCCTCTCATCCATGTTTTAAAATAAATGTTCCCTCTTACCTCTGTTATAAGGTTAGGAAGGAGTCTCTCTATTTAAAAAGTCCTAAGGATCGACTGATAAGGATTTTAGGATATCCTCCATAAATCATAACATTAAGAACATTAATAATTGATAAAGGAGAATAATGAAATATCATGTGATAATAATAATGAGAATAATGAGAATAATTGTTGAAATAATAAATCTAATATGATCAAATTAATTTCAAGATGTCTCCAAAAACTCACAACTCTAAGGCCTTGGAGGAATCATCCTCTAAGAAAAGAAAAGAGCCTGAAACCTCCAAAGTACCTGATCTCGAAACTATGGCCAAAGAAAGGTGGGAGGAACAAAAGAAAATCCTACTAGATTTCATGGAGACCCTTTCCACAAAAGGAACCCCTGAACCTAGCTCCTCTAGGAAAAAGGAGGTGATAGTGATAGACTTCATTAAGCTCAACCCTGACTCCTTTTGGGAGGAAGATCAGCCTGAGGTCATGGACAAGGTTGAGGCCTGGATCCTTTCCATAGAGAATGCCTTTCGTACCCTAGAAGTACCCGAGGAAAAGAAGGTCAAATTCGCCACCCATCTGCTTAAGGGAGGGGCGAAGATCTGGTGGGAGAACTATGGTGGGAACTGGGGATAGGAAGTAGACAACTTAGGGTGGGAAGCCTTCTAGACCCTCTTCACCAATCATTTCATGCCCATAACTGAGAGGAAGAGGAAAGAGAAGATGTACATGGAGCTTAGGCAAGGCAGTCTTTTAGTGGCCGATTATACCCGGAAGTTTAGGCTTCTGGAACGCTATGCCCCTATCTGGACCGAGGACCGCCTCACTGAGCATTATGTAGACTACCTCTCCGCACACCTAAAAACCCTAGTTATAGCCTCACATCCCCAAAGCATTGATGAAGCCCTAGACATGGCCCTTAAGCAGGAAAGGGAGTAGGGATTTTAGAAGCCTTCTAGCATGGGATATCTAGGGTTGACCACCACTGAGGAAGAGAAGTTCAAGAAGTTCCACCCTGGCCATAATAAAGGATCAGGAAAAGGAGGAGGTTCAGGGAAGAAAGGACAGAAGAATAGCAAGCTAATGGATTACCGCAACAAATGCAAGACTTGTGGATGAGGACATGATGGGCCTTGTCGCTACATCAAGCCGGTCTGCTACAACTGCAAGAAGGAGGGACATTTCCTTGCCAAGTGCCCCAATGCGTCTATCCTTGGCAAACCTCCAGTGGGTGCTCCACCCCCTCAGGGACACCGCAATGCTAGGGTGTTCGCAGTAACAGTAGAGGAGGCTAGGGCAAATCCGAACCAGCTTGTCAAAGGTAACCTTAAATCTTTCTCATATATCTAATATCTTGTTCAATGCCTTCAATTATTTAAAAATGTAATTATCATGTGTAGGCATTGTTTTCTTGAATGGACATCCTGTTAAAGCATTGTTTGACTCTGGATCCACAAATACTTTTATTTCTCGAAATCTGGCCTCAATGTTGCGCCTACATATAAGGGACTTGGGATACATTCTGGATGTGTCAACTCCTAGTGGAAAAATATTCACTACGTTGTAGAAAACCGACGTCGTCCCTCTAAAATTCGAAAAATCATGATATGCCTTTTGAATTCATTCTCTTAACCATGGAAGACTTTGATATTATTCTCGACATGGATTGGATATACACATATCATGCTCACATTGACTATAGAAATAAGATGGTAGTTCTCTCTCAACCTCATTCTTCTCCTGTAGTGATCCCTCAGGGAAGCAGATTCTGTAATAATGTAATAATTTCCTCTCTTAAAGCTAAAAATATCATATCTAAAGGATGTAAAGTCTTCCTCGCATTCGTCTCAGAGACCTATCCTGACAACGAGCCTGTAGAAAGACTGGAGGTGGTACGTGATTTCCTTGAAATATTTCCTAAGGAGCTTCCTAGGCTGTCTCCAAACAAAGACATTGAGTTCTCCATAGATCTTCTTCCTAGAACCACTCTGATTTCTAGGGCACCGTATAGGATGGCACCTGTTGAGCTTATGGAGCTGAAGAAACAATTACAAGAACTTCTTGACACTAGTACATAACCGGCCTTTAGTGTCAGTTATTTAAGGCCTTTAGTGTCGGTTTCTAAGCGACACCTATGTGGGCGCCGCTAAAATCCCAACCTTTACGCGTCGGTTCTCAAACCGACACCACAACCCTTCGTGTGTCACTGAAAATGCGTTAAAAATGAACCAGCAGGGGGTATAGGCGTCAGTTATCCGCTTTGAAACCGACACTGAATCACCCGCTTACACGGCCGTGCTGGCCAGCACGGCCGTGGTGTCTGGTCTCATTAGGGAAATTTACGTCGGTTACTAGTATGTCAACCGACATTGTAACCATATATCGTCAGTTTTATACAGATATCCGACACATATTTTATGTTTGGTTCGCTGCCACGGTCGGCTGCCACGGTCGTGCTGTCCAGCACGGCTATGGTGTAGGGAAATCAACGTCGGTACTAGTATGGAAATCGACACTGTAACCTTATGTCGTCGGTTTTATACAAATAACCGACGCCTATGATTTGATTTTTTTCTATCAGTCTGCAGACCTGTTGTGGCTGGTCGCAGGATGAGAAACCTGCAGTTCAGTTATGAACTGCAGGTTTTACGACATCCATTGATATCAGCCAACAACAGGCCACAAACCTACAAAATTAACATGATGGACAAATTATTATATATGTGATTCACACTCATGTATAAGAAATTTAATTCATATTATTTTTTCATCACACACATGTTGAAACCAGTAGCAACCTACAGTTCTATTTATTTTATCTCTTTTCACATTCAAACACATGTAGAAACATTCATGTATTGATGATTTTGACACACATATGACAATTCATAAAAATTCATTCACATTCAGACAAAATTAATTATGAGAACAAAGTTATTCATCATCATCATTGTCATCATTGTCATCAAAATCATATTGAAAAATTCCCACTCTTTGCAGGGCTTTTGCCCAATCTTCTCTTATAGCATCTAATTCATCTCTTGTATAGGGAGCATGTACATCGAAACGCTTTGCACCTATGTTGAAGTCCTCAGTTTTAAAGACCTACAAAGAGAATGACGTACATACATAATTATAATAATATATAATAAGATTCATATTGTAAGGACCCTGACCTTCATTTAGGATTTACCCTGTTTGTTTTGCTTAACCCTGGTGCTTTGGTGCTTGCTAATCACCTTTAGTAGTAATTAGGGTTTGGTTGTGCTTTGTTGAGAGTTGGAGGTGCTACTTGCAAATAAACCAAGTCTAGGGTTTTGCTGGTAAGTTTTCCACCTTGTGAGGTGTTCCTCCCTCTCTTTGCTTCCTCTTGCGTAGAGAGGAAGGCTTGGGCCCGTTGCTTGAGTTCTTTTGGGCCTTGTTGAGCTAGTTGGGCCTTGAGGTGCCTTGCTTTGTTTTGGTTGAGCCTTGTATCGGCCAAGATGTGGATGTGTATCGGCCAAGGGAGTGTGTCGCCCATGAGGATGAGGTGTGTCGCCCTAGGAGCAAGTTGTTGTGTCGCCCATGATGCTTGACCTAACCTTGACCTTGTTTAGTGGACACTTGGTCCATATCTTGGACATGTGTAAGGAGCTTGCTAGAGTGGTGGCACGTGCACTAGGACAAGTGTCCCTAGGAAAGTGACACCTTGCTTGGACTAACCTTGTTTTCTCCTCCCTTTCCTTCTATATAGGTGGTTCCTTTCCTTAGCTAGGAGTCCCTTTGGTCCTTTGGTCCCTCTCCACCTTGTTGCATGACACAACCCTCTTCCTTGCTAGTGGTGGCCGATACCCCCCCTGAAGGTGCAAGCTTGGTGGCCGACACACCTTGGAGGAGAAAGTGGTGGTCGATAGCCTTAGAGTCTCCATCTTCCTTACTTGGTGGTGCTTGGAGCTAGGATCTTGAAGTTGCTTGAGGCGGGTTGCATAACTTCTAACCCTAACTACATTATCTCTTGCTATGACCTTGTTTACATGTTAGTAGCTTAGTTTCTTGCTTAGCTTCCATGTTGGCCGATCCTTGTGATCTAGGGTTTTAGGCGAGCAATACTCCTTTCTCCCCTTGATCTAGAGGAGTGAGCTTAAGCTTTAGTATCATGAGCAACACCCCTCTTTCTCTTAGACGATTGAGGTGAGCTTGTGTTCTATTTGCTTGGGCAATACTTTCCTCTCACCATGGGCTAGAAGGGTGAGCTTGTTGGTGGTGGTGGATGTGCAAAACCCCTCTTTCTTAGTTGATTGAGGTGAGCCATCTTCCTAGGGTTTCGGGTGACCTTATGCTGAGGAAGAAGATGACCTTGTGAGTGGTACCTTGGGTCGGTATGAGAGTGGGGAGGTGCTGCCCGGTAGTCCCCTTAACCTAGATGCTTTAGACAATGGGTGGTGGTAGCTGTGATGAACGATACCCCACTTGATCTTGAGTTTTGGACGACACATGATGGGTGTTGTGACAGGCGTCACACCATGCTAAGATGACATGCCCGATACACCTTGGTTAGATGTTTGCCTTATGTTGCTATACCTTGATCAATGGGGCGTTGGGGTCTGGTTCTGTGACGGCCGTTAGGCCTTGGTCTAGTGGGTTGCACGATGCGTGGATGAGCTACCCATCTTGAATGATACCTTGGTGGTTTGATCTTGGCTGATAGCTACCCTGCGACGGGCATAGTTGAGCGGTTTGTAACGGGCGTCACACTGACCTGTGTCGGCCGATAACATCATCTTGTGATGGGCATTGCAAGCTGTTGCTCGATAAGCACAAGGTGCATGGCAGACCTTAGACGCAGCGTTGCCAGCCTGACGTAGCGTCGTGAGCTTGGCTGATAGGTGTGACGGCCATTATGAGATGAACGATAGGGCTGGGCGCTGCCCGTTACAGCTTTAGGTGAGGGCAGGTTGCCCATTACAAACTTTTAGTGAGGGTTCTTGGTGTTTTTAGTAAGGGTTATACGTATCATGGAAGGCTGATTGTTGTATATGTTCTTGTTTAAAACGATGGTGACATTTGTGTATGCTTAATAGTATTCATTATGGCTAAGCTTGTTCATCTACACTTAATACGGCCATACACATGAATGTGATCACCTTGATTGTTTTATAATACTAAGAGAAATAACAAGTATGCATTAGGGTTTGCTTGATGATGTGCCTTATACATGTGAACATAAGATGATGCATGACTAAGAAAAGGACATAATCATTAATGTCACTTTGTGTTGATAATGCGCTTAATCCTAAATGTCACCCTGTGTTGATAATATGAGTTTCTAAGTTATTCATGTTGATTATTGAATAAGTGCTAACCATGCAGGTAATGCATAGCCAAAATGAGGGGCTATGATGAATAAATATATGAGCACAATCAGATGACAGGTACATTATGAATGTTGTTCCATGACGATGATATAAGCCTTGAGAGGCAGTGGCACTTTGCGATGAGGGATTGAAATCCCATGGTATGAGATGATCCTTGAGATGGATCTAGATTGATTGGCAAGAGGCCACGTGATAACATGAGATGTGGGATCCTTGTGATGGATCAGTATGATGTGAATTGTAGTAAAAGCATAATGTTGAGTTTATATTGTTTATTTCCTGTTACAGCTTGCATGTTATACAACTTGGTTGAATCTTGCAATCCATATAAAAGATACTAATTAATCACAGTGAAACCTATCATGTAGTTGCCCTGTCTGTAGATCCATCATCGTCGGGAGTTGGTGATGGTGAAACGGGTTCTCCTACGGGTTAAACCGGAGCGCATATTGTTGAATATGTGAGGTTGCTCCTAGCCTAAAGTGAGGAGGTAAGAGTGCAACTTTGGTTGTAGACTCAAGGGTGCGGGTTCAGGCATGTAGCCCAACTATGATAAGAGCATGGTGAACAGGCCAGTGGCTCAAGATATGTGATATGAGGAGCATGAATGCGTTCATGGCTCAGAGCACAGTGAACAGGCCCGTGGCTCAGTTTCACTAGCGCCGAGACTTGTACCAAGGCGGGCTAGGCAGAGGGTAGCTTGCAGGAGCTGACCCTGTGGCTAAGACCACTTCAGCATGAGACTGCAGTTCTGCTTGTGTTGTACTCATGCATTGGCCATGAGGCAGAGAGGTCGTGGAGTCTGGCTCTTCCATTGACCTTGTATGGCACCGGCTTGGGTTTCGTAACTGAAGGTTGGATCTGAGCGGTACAGCTCACTTCCTCAGGGCATAATAATAATATGTAATCCAGCCGAATAGTAATTGCTTGAGACAAACACAAAACATTGGCTGAGGCCTTGTTTGTGTAGATAATCTTGTTATATCTTGCAGTTGCTTATATGTTTCTCATACGTGGTAATATCTTATCTTGTTAATCATATTCCCTAGAGAAATGCTTGAGTACACCCGGTAAGCTTGCTAAGTATGAACAACTTTCCTTTATAACTGCTTTTGTTATACTTCTTATCATCTAGCTGCCTTATGTATATATATATATATATATATATATATATATCTGAGGTTTTGTAGTTCGGCGGGGAGTTATGTTTCTTGCTGGGACAATGTTCAATTGTCTCACTCCACTGGTTTTCAGGTGGTCGAGCTAGACGTGGTGGTGGTAGCGGAGTTGCGGCCGAGCAGCAAGAAGAACAGTAGGAGGCAAGCAATGGATATGCTGCTGTTTTGGATGTTTTGTGATAGAGTCTAGAGTCATCCCTGTACTCTCAGGTCCTTGGCAGTGTTTTGACGATGTTTCACGATGTACAGCTTTATATATTCTGTATATCTTGCTGTTTGCCGGATGTAGGCCTTTATATATGTATGAACATGTGATGAACTCATGATATGATAGGACAACTGTTGCTCTAAGCTGTGGGCATGTATGAAGGCTTGTATATATGTATATAACTTGTTCTTTTGCAGAATGTGGACTGGAATGTAATAGTTTCTCAATTTATTCGCTTTCCACAGTCAGTTTTAATTAACCCGTGTTTTTGATAATCTGTGGTTATGGTGACTTCCGCACATTTTCGCGTAACACCTCACTGTCTGTGTGATAGTGGGATGTGTTGCCACAAGTTTTGGTATCAGAGCCCTAGGTTCACTGAGTCTACAGGGATTTAGGACTAGGTTAGTCTGTTCTTATGAGTTTTCCAGATTTTCTCATAATCATCTTCTGCCTTAGCGGAAGAAAAGCCAAGATGTCTGGAAACCATGAAGAACATGCTAATGAGCACAGTGACGCTACATCTGTTGATGGAGCTTTTGAGCAGGCACATGGAGATTGGGTGCCTGAGGTCCCCCAACCTGACCCAACCATTCTTGAACACCCTGCCTACCAACAACTTATGGGGCAGATGATGGCTACGATGAATCTCATGGTTGAGCGATTGCCAGTGCCTCCTCCGAGAGCACAAGCTCCCCATGAAGAAACATCGGGTATTGGGAAGACCTTCGAGCGGATTCACCGAGTCGGAGCTTCGTATTATGCTGTAACGGCTGATCCATCGGATGTGGATCTGTGGCTGACAAGTCTTTAGAAGCTTTTTGGATCCTTGACATCCCCGAAGCAGACAAAGTAAAGCATGTTGTCTACCTTTTGAAGGCTAGTGTTGGTCAGTGGTGGACCATCGAGGAAGAGAAGCGGCCTGGTGAGGTGATTTGTTGGGAAGTTTTCCGACACGAGTTCGTCAGCAGATACTTCTCAAAGATGTATCTGGATGAAAAGATCAGTCAGTTTGAGAGCCTGCGACAAGGAGTAATGAACATCTCCGAATATGAAGCCAAGTTCATGGATCAGTTGAGGTTTTGTCCTCATATGGCGGCAACAGATGAGGAACGGATCAGACGTTTCGAGAAGGGTCTGAGTTCTGAGCTGACAACACTTGTGTCTGCGTTGGAGAATCGAGAGCGGTTTGCTACATTTGTGGAATCCGTCTGGAGGATCGAATGATCATTAAGAGAGAAGAGAGAGTCTATGGCTATGAAGAGACCCGCTCAGTTCTAGGGACAGAGGTTTGGTGGCTTTAAGAAGCCAAGGTTTGCAGCACCGTCAGTAATGAGAAGTTCTGGGGTACCATCTCAGTGGTCTCCGAGTAGGGGAAGAGGTTATGTTTCTTCACCATCTAAGGCACACAGTACAACTTCAGTGGCAGTGACAGGGCCATCTAGGTCACGGGTTGATGATAGAGTATGCCATCGGTGTGGTCAGTTCAGGCATTTCAGGTTTAATTTCCCGAATAGAGATGTTGAAGTGACGCAGCAGCTGAGGCAGAATCAGCAAGGATCTGACAGACATCAGCCCAGTGGTAGCAGAGGGCGAGGACGCGGTCAAGCGTCTCAAGCAGGTTCGTCTGCTCAAGGAAGCAGAGAACGTGGACAGTAAGCAACGGCTCGATTCTATGCTATGAATTAGCCGGAGGCGATAGTCAACCCACGAGTAGTGACAGGTCAGATGAAGTTATTTCATTCTGATATGTCTTCTTCTTGCTTTATATCTATTCTAGTTGACCTGGGTGCTACACACTCTTTTATCGCCTATAATATGCTTGAGAACTGTCGTTTACCTGTTAGCTGTAAGAAGGATACTTGTTGTTAGAAACCCCTCTTGATGGTTCCTCGATGCTTCGAGAAGAGTGTCCGTCTTGTGTCTTGTCTTTCTCAGGACACCGCATTCAAGTGGACCTCATACCACTTGATATGCATGGGTTTGATGTTATCCTTGGGATGGATACCTTAGATAAGTATAAGGTGGTTTTGGACTGCGGTTCGAAGCAGGCTGTGTTTGATGATGCGGGAGAGAAGTGGATCTTCCAGGGAGATAGGAAGATTCTTCCGACGTGTCTGGTATCAACTATGGTGGAAGAGAAGTTGTTACGACAAGGATGTGAGGTGTTCTTGGCTCACGTAGTGGATATCGTTGTGGAGACCAAGGCGAAAGGTCCTAGCCTTGAAGAGGTGCCAGTTGTCCGGGAGTTTGCAGATGTGTTTCCTGGTGTTCCCCCACCCCGAGAGATTGACTTTGAGATCAATCTAGTCCCGGGGACGTAGCCAGTTGCACAGACACCGTACAGGATGGCCCCAATGGAGATGGAAGAGCTGAAAAAGCAGTTGCAAGAGCTGCTGGACAAAGGTTTCATCCGACCAAGCACGTCGCCTTGGGGTGCTCCAGTGTTGTTTGTTAAAAAGAAGGACAGTTCGATGTGGTTGTTTATAGACTATCAGCAGTTGAACAAGGTCACAATCACGAACAAATACCTGTTGTCGAGGATAGATGATCTGTTTGATCAGTTGTGTGGTGCTACAGTGTTTTCAAAGATTGATCTACGGTCTGGATATCATCAGCTGAGGATCAAGGAGGATGACATACCAAAGTCAGCTTTCAGGACGAGGTATGGTCACTATGAGTTCGTGGTTATGCCGTTCGGGTTAACCAATGCACCTGCTGCTTTTATGGACCTGATGAACATAGTGTTCCATCCGTTCTTAGATCAGTTTGTTGTAGTCTTTATAGATGACATCTTGATCTATAGTCAGAATAGGCAACAACATGAGCAACATCTTCGACTAGCGTTGACTCTTCTTCGCCAACATTGGTTGTATGCCAAGTTCAGTAAGTGTGAGTTCTGGTTGGATGAAGTGACTTTCTTGGGTCATGTGATATCTGCAGAAGGAGTCAAAGTAGATCCGAAGCAGGTGGAATCTGTTGCAGAATGGGAGCATCCGAAGACGCCGAGAGAAGTTCGCAGTTTTCTGGGTTTAGCAGGATACTACCGGAGGTTTATCAAGGACTTCAGTGCGATTGCGCTGCCGATGACGAAGTCGACAAGAAAGGACGTACCTTTTGTCTGGGATGATCGATGTCAGCAAGCTTTCCAGAGTTTAAAGAAGAAGCTGACTAGTGCTCCAGTGTTAATCCTTCCAGAGCCTGGGAAGGGCTATATGGTTTTCTGTGATGCTTCTAAGAAATGTTTAGGTTGTGTGCTGATGCAGGAGGATCATGTGGTTTCTTTTGCTTCACGACAGCTTAAGAAACACGAGGAGAACTATCCGACTCATGACTTGGAGCTGGAAGTAGTGGTTCACGTGTTAAAGATTTGGAGACACTATTTGTATGGGGAAGTGTGTCAGATCTTTACGGATCATAAGAACCTGAAGTACATCTTTACGCAGCAAGAGTTGAACATGCGATAGTGGTGATGGATGGAGTTGATCAACGACTATGACTGCACTATCGAGTATCATCCTGGTAAGGCGAATGTGGTAGCTGATACGATTAGTCGAAAGTCTTCTTTTTCTTCCAAGAAGGCGCAGCTGAGTTTTTTGGTATGCCATAAGAGAGATATGTTTGTCTCTTTGCAGCAGATGAATGTGCAGATGGAAGTTTCCTTGTTAGCTGGACTCTTAGCGCAGATGCAAGTCAAACTTATGCTGAGACAGCAGATTAAAGATGCCCAGTAGACAGATGATGTGATACAGTTGATCAGATCAGAGTTCGGCAGCAAAAAGCATGATGGGTTTCATGAGTCCGGGGATGGGCTAGTATGCTATCATAATAGGATGGTGGTTCCTGATGTTGATGAGCTGAGGAAGTTGGTGCTCGAGGAAGCACACACATCGATGTATGCTATGCATCCAGGTGTCACCAAGATGTATCATAGTCTGAAGGACTTGTATTGGTGGCCCGATTTGAAGAAAGATGTAGCTGAGTTCATGGCTAGATGTGCGGTTTGCCAACAAGTCAAGGCTGAACACTAAAAGCCGGCAGTTACGTTGCAACCCTTGTCGATACCGCAGTGGAAATGGGATCATATAACCATGGATTTCGTAGTTGGTCTACCCATGACAACTAGAAATCATGATTCCATTTGGGTGATAGTGGACAGATTGACAAAGTCTGCCCATTTCCTACCTGTAAAAATGACGTATACAGCCGAGAAGCTCACTCGAGTATATGTGTATGAGATAGTACGTTTGCATGGTGTGCCAGCGACGATAGTTTCTGACAGAGGTCCGCAGTTCACGAGTGGTTTCTGGGAAAGTTGCACAAAGCATTGGGAATGCAGTTGAGATTTAGTACCGCTTTCCACCCGTAGACAGATGGACAGTCTGAGAGGACTATTAAGATTTTGGAGGATCTCCTTCGAGCTTGTGTTTTGTAGTTCCTAGGCAGTTGGGATATGCATCTCAGTTTGATAGAGTTTGCTTATAACAACAGCTATCAACAGAGCATCGACATGGCTCCTTATGAGGCCTTGTATGGAAGGAAGTGCAGATCTCCTTTGTGTTGGTATGAGTCTGGTGAGTATCAGCTTTTGGGTCCTGAGTTGGTACAGCAGACAATAGAAAAGATCAAAGTGATATGACAACAGTTAAAAGTGGCACAGGACAGGCAGAAGTCTTATGCAGACAATCGCCGACGACCTTTGGAGTTCCAGGTAGGAGCCAAAGTGTATCTTAAAGTCTCGCCATGGAAAGGTGTGCTAAGGTTTGGTTGAAAGGGTAAGTTAGCACCCAGGTATATGGGGCCTTACCCAGTTATAGCACGTTTTGGTAAGGTAGCTTACGAGATAGAGTTGCCTCCAGAGTTGCACAGGTTACATCCAGTGTTCCATGTCAGTATGTTGAAGAAAAGTCATCCAGATTCAGGAACAGTGATACAACCAATTGAGGTTGAGCTTGATGAAGATGTGATCTACGAGGAAGGTCCTATGATGATCCTTGACAAAAGGGTTAAGAAGCTGAAGAGGAAGGATCTGGTTCTTGTGAAGGTTCTTTGGCATCATCGTGGCATTGAGGAAGCTACGTGGGATCTTGAGGAAGAGATGAGGAGGAAGTATCCATCACTTTTCTCTTCGGATTTCGGGGACGAAATCCCTTAAAGGGGGTTAGCTTGTAAGGACCCTGGCCTTCGTTTAGGGTTTACCCTGTTTGTTTTGCTTAACCCTGGTGCTTTGGTGCTTGCTAATCACCTTTAGTAGTGATTAGGGTTTGGTTGTGCTTTGTTGAGAGTTGGAGGTGCTACTTACAAATAAACCAAGTCTAGGGTTTTGCTGCAAGTTTGCCACCTTGTGAGGTGTTCCTCCCTCTCTTTGCTTCCTCTTGTGTAGAGAGGAAGGCTTGGGCTCGTTGCTTGAGTTCTTTTGGGCCTTGTTGAGCTAGTTGGGCCATGAGGTGCCTTGCTTTGTTTTGGTTGAGCCTTGTATCGGCCAAGATGTGGATGTGTATCGGCCAAGGGAGTGTGTCACCCATGAGGATGAGGTGTGTCGCCCTAGGAGCAAGTTGTTGTGTCGCCCATGATGCTTGACCTAACCTTGACCTTGTTTAGTGGACACTTGGTACATATCTTGGACATGTGTAAGGAGCTTGCTAGAGTGGTGGCTCGTGCACTAGGACAAGTGTCCCTAGGAAAGTGACACCTTGCTTGGACTAACCTTGTTTTCTCCTCCACTTCCTTCTATATAGGTGGTTCCTTTCCTTAGCGAGGAGTCCCTTTGGTCCTTTGGTCCCTCTCCACCTTGTTGCACGACACAACCCTATTCCTTGCTAGTGGTGGCCGATACCCCCCCCTTGAAGGAGAAAGCTTGGTGGCCGACACACCTTGGAGGAGCAAGTGGTGGCCGATAGCCTTGGAGTCTCCATCTTCCTTGCTTGGTGGTTCTTGGAGCTAGGAGCTTGAAGTTGCTTGAGGCGGGTTGCATAACTTCTAACCCTAACTACATTATCTCTTTCTATGACCTTGTTTACATGTTAGTAGCTTAGTTTCTTGCTTAGCTTCCATGTTGGCCGATCCTTGTGATCTAGGGTTTTAGGCGAGCAATACTCCTTTCTCCCCTTGGTCTAGAGGAGTGAGCTTAAGCTTTAGTATCATGAGAAACACCCCTCTTTCTCTTAGACGATTGAGGTGAGCTTGTGTTCTATTTGCTTGGGCAATACTTTCCTCTCACCATGGGCTAGAAGGGTGAGCTTGTTGGTGGTGGTGGATGTGCAAAACCCCTCTTTCTTAGTTGATTGAGGTGAGTCATCTTCCTAGGGTTTTGGGTGACCTTATGCTGAGGAAGAAGATGACCTTGTGAGTGGTACCTTGGGTCGGTATGAGAGTGGGGAGGTGCTTCCCGACAGTCCCCTTGACCTAGATGCTTTGGATGATGGGTGGTGGTAGCTGTGATGAATGATATCCCACTTGATCTTGAGTTTTGGACGACACATGATGGGTGTTGTGACGGGCATCACACCATGCTAAGATGACATGCCCGATACACCTTGGTTAGATGTTTGCCTTATGATGCTATACCTTGATCGATGGGGTGTTGGGGTCTGGTTCTGTGATGGCCATTAGGCCTTGGTCCAGTGGGTTGCACGATGCATGGATGAGCTACCCACCTTGAATGATACCTTGGTGGTTTGATCTTGGCTGATAGCTGCCCTGCGACAGGCGTAGTTGAGCGGTTTGTAACGGGCGTCACACTGACCTGTGTCGGCCGATAACATCATCTTGTGATGGGCATTGCAAGCCGTTGCTCGATAAGAACAAGGCGCACAGCAGACCTTAGACGTAGAGTTGCCAGCCTGACGCAGCGTCGTGAGCTTGGTCGATAGGTGTGACGACCGTCATGATATGAACGATAGGGCTGGGCGCTGCCCGTTACAGCTTTAGGTGAGGGCAGGTTGCCCATTACAACCTTTTAGTGAGGGTTCTTGGTGTTTTCAATAAGGGTTATATGTATCATGGAAGGCTGATTGTTGTATATGTTCTTGTTTAAAACGATGGTGACATTTGTGTATTCTTAATAGTATTCATTATGGATAAACTTATTCATCTACACTTAATACGGCCATACACATGGATGTGATCACCTTGATTGTTTTATAATACTAAGAGCAATAACGAGTATGCATTAGGGTTTGCTTGATGATGTGCCTTATACATGTGAACATAAGATGAGGCATGACTAAGAAAAGGACATAATCATTAATGTCACTTTGTGTTGATAATGCGCTTAATCCTAAATGTCACCCTGTGTTGATAATCTGAGTTTCTAAGTTATTCATGTTGATTATTGAATAAGTGCTAACCATGCAGGTAATGCATAGCCAAAATGAGGGGCTATGATGAATAAATATATGAGCACAATAAGATGACATGTACATTATGAATGTTGTTCCATAATGATGATATAAGCCTTGAGAGGCAGTGGCACTATGCGATGAGGGATTGAAATCCCATGGTATGAGATGATCCTTGAGATGGATCTAGATTGATTGGCAAGAGGCCAAGTGATAACATGAGATGTGGGATCCTTGTGATGGATCAGTATGATGTGAATTGTAGTAAAAGCATAATGTTGAGTTTATATTGTTTATTTCCTGTTATAGCTTGCATGTTATACAACTTGGTTGAATCTTGCAATCCATATAAAAGATACTAATTAATCATAGTGAAACCTATCATGTAGTTGCCCTGGCCGTAGATCCATCATCGTCAGGAGTTGGTGATGGTGAAATGGGTTCTCCTACGGGTTAACCCGGAGTGCATATTGTTGAATACGAGGTTGCTCCTAGCCTAAAGTGAGGAGGTAAGAGTGCAACTTTGGTTGTAGACTCAAGGGTGCGGGTTCAGGCCCATAGCCCAACTATGATAAGAGCATGGTGAACAGGCCCGTGGCTTAGGATATGTGATATGAGGAGCATGAATGCGTTCATGGCTCAAAGCATGGTGAACAGGCCCGTGACTCAGTTTCACTAGCGCCGAGACCTGTACCAAGGCGGGCTAGGCAGAGGGTAGCCTGCGGGAGCTGACCCTGTGGCTAAGACCACTTCAGCATGAGACTGTGGTCCTGCTTGTGTTGTACTCATGCACTGACCATGAGGCGGAGAGGTCGTGGAGTCCGGCTCTTCCATTGACCTTGTATCGCACCGGCTTGGGTTTCGTAATCGAAGGTTGGATCTGAGCGGTACGGCTCACTTCCTCAGGGCATAATAATAATATGTAATCCAGTCAAATAGTAATTGCTTGAGACAAACACGAAACATTGGTTGAGGCCTTGTTTGTGTATATAATCTTGTTATATCTTGCAGTTGCTTATATGTTTCTCATACGTGGTAATATCTTATATTGTTAATCATATTCCCTAGAGAAATGCTTTAGTACACCCGGTAAGCTTGCTAAGTATGAACAGCTTTCCTTTATAACTGCTTTTGTTATACTTCTTATCATCTAGCTGCCTTATATATATATATATGTATATGTATATATATATATATATCTGAGGCTTTGTAGTTCGGAGGGGAGTTATGTTTCTCGCTGGGACAATGTTCAATTGTCTCACTCCGCTAGTTTTCAGGTGGTCGAGCTAGACGTGGTGGTGGTCGTGGAGTTGTGGCCAAGCAGTAAGAAGAACAGTAGGAGGCAAGCAATGGATATGCTGCTGTTTTGGATGTTTTGTGATAGAGTCTAGAGTCATCCATGTACTCTCAGGTCCTTGGCAGTGTTTTGACAATGTTTCATGATGTACAGCTGTATATGTTCTGTATATCTTGTTGTTGGCCGGATGTGGGCCTTTATATATGTATGAACAAGTGATGAACTCATTATATGACAGGACAGCTGTTTCTCTATGCTGTGGGCATGTATCAAGGCTTGTATATATGTATATAACCTGTTATTTTTCAGAATGTGGACTAGAATGTAATAGTTTCTCAGTTTATTCGCTTTCCACAGTCGGTTTTAATTAACCCATGTTTTCGATAATCTGTGGTTATGGTGACTTCCGCATGTTTTTGCGTAACACCTCACTGTCTGTGTGATAGTGGGATGTGTTGCCACACATATATTTCATATTATCTAACGAGACTATGTATAATACATGTTGTATGTTATCGATTTCCAATACAACATGTTTGATGATTAGGTCCATAAATCGCATCACATAGTAGGCACATGCCCAACCGTTGTCTTGTGTATCACACCATAAATTGAAACATATAAAATATTCAAAAATACAAATAAGCACACTTCACATAAATAATATATACATTGGAGTCAGGAAATTACTTTCACATTCTTCCAAATGAGTGTCAGATTTTTTTTCCTGGGGACCTTTCCTCCAACTTTTTTGTACTCTTGTAAAGCCCTATATATGTTAATGTAACACATTAAATTGCATAATTAAATAATAATACAGTAACATATGTTAACAGATATAAAAACATAAAATATTTCTCACGAGAATAATGGCCTTTTAATTGCATGTCCATATACATCCAACTCACTCCCCGCACGATCTAGATAATAGACGGTGAATGTCTTGGGGATAATAACTAATAACTCCCAATGCTTAGAACTACAGGTAAGAAAGTAGAAAATTAATAACTCAATATCCGCAATAAAAATGTAATTTGCTTAAGTCCAAATTACAAACAAAGTAAACTTACTCGACATTGAATGGAGCTATTATCACCGTCTTATTATTTTTACCAAAATATTCAAAAGTATCACAATAGTATGAAGTAACTGAACCAGGGTCTGTATCTACAAGACTAATCAAAGATGGAACCAAAAATCCCACATGGGAAAACCCAAAATCTTTACAAGTCTTGTATAAGTGACTGCAAAACATGTATTACATATGTATTAATATATAAGAAACCAGATTGCCGTATATAAAACAAGGTATATGGATGTATAAACCAGATTGCCATATGTATTAATCTCACCATATCCACAGCTCTATCATAGATGTGTTCAGCCATTCATACTTAAACAACTCCAAAATATTTTGTATAAATATGTTGTTTCTGAATGTTTGACCTGCATTAATACGTATCCAGAACTTCTATTACGTATGCATTAATACATATGCTAAACTTGTATAAATAGATTGTTATCGTATGATTTACCTGTAGCATTCTCTGGAATAGTAACATTTATAGGGAAATTTGGATTATGTTCACCGATCCATACTGCCACACTCCTACAATTAGGACCTATCAAGGCGTGTAGGCCCCCTGGAAGCCAACTTGGTAGTCGAGGAGGTGGAGGCCGAGATGTAGCGGGTCTCGTCTTTTTGACCTGTATATATAATTTCATATCAATTGACTCATATATATATATATACACACTAACAAAGTAAAGTAATGAACATTTATCATACAATATCAGTATAGAGGACATCCGCTTCAGGCCACAGTATCACTCCGCCTACTGCCTCACCAAGTGTTTCAACATCTGGGTGTGCATGAGGCAGTGCAAGATTCGTCCAGCCAACGAGTATATGTATGGGGCTCACACGTACCATGCCATATGGTACTGGACTCCCATGAAACATGCACCCTTTAAGGGGTGGGTAAGTGGATGCATCTGCAACGATATATCCTTCACTTTGTAGTCGGCATGGCTTCAACCCCTACAAATTTACGTAAAGAATGTTATATGCATATATACACAAACATATCATCTTGAACATACTAGCTATTATATATGCCATAAAAATACTTCCAGAGGACGTGCTAGGTGGGTCTATAGGATTACTCTCAACCTCTACAGTACGAGGAGTAGGAGAAGAGAGGTTCGCCACAAGTACTGTCTGAGTGGCAGTCTGAGATGCCTGCCACTTGTGAAATGCTTCCTGGAATCTTTTTTCAATTAAGGAATCTACCTATATATGGATAAAAGAAATGCTAGTTTCTGATTATTGAATTCCCTTTCGTAATAACGTTCTAAAATAAGAATAAGTTACCTCAGCTTGTGAAAGTCCCGCTTTTGGGACAGGTTTACGCTGGGATGGCCCAAAGAATGTTTTGATGCCCACACCAGCAGCTGCACCCCTTACACGTCCAGGATGCTCTGGGTTACCCAGAGCAGTTGTCAGTTTATCCCTTGTTCCCTGAGGGATGAACTTGCCTTCCTTCCTCTGCTCGTGCAGCTCCCGCTAAGCACCATCAACAAAAATTCATAAGTAAACATAACAATAATCAATATCGATAGATTGCTCTAAGAGTTTGATTTTTACCATTTTTGCAGCCGCCTCAGTAGTTGCGGGCTTCGGTATCTCTCCCTTCTTGTTTTGCCTCCCAGCTATCCACATAACATGACGAGGCAGAGGTGCGGGAATAGCAGTAGAGGACTCTACAGTCTCCTGAGTAGTAGTAGGCTGAGTAGACTCAACATGTAGTCTTTGGCGAATGCCTGCATATCCTCTTGGACCCATTGTGTGGTCATGCACATTCAGTGCACACCTTGCTCGTTGAGCATCACTCTTAGCCTAGTTAGTTAGCACATTGATTTGGTTAGTAACACTAAAGGTTAATCTTGAATAGGTGAATATATAAAAATGTATATTAATTAAATTGGGAGTAGCGGCGCTTAATAACTTGAATTCATCTGTTTGTCTTTGGGTAACAAACTCCTCCCATTATATGGGGTCCAAGTAGTTCCATTGCCGTGTGGCTTCCTTCTTCCTATATTTATTTTTTAAAGAGAATACAAACAAAAATTATTAGTGTAAAGTTAGTGAAATACTGATCAATGTCTAGAATTAGAATCTATCAAGAACCTATTCTCAGTATCGCGTATGTAATCTCGGGTGAGATTGGTCCTATAGTTCCTTAGGACCCTCCCACAACATTGAATCACACATTTACGATGCAGCTTTTCATCCAGATCAAATATGCTCTGCAAATTAAATAGAATTGCTATTAACTAGTATCCTAAAAATTAGTAATCTACACAAATAGAATTACAAATAATAATAACTCACGCATAGTTCCTTCCATATGTGGTCTTTCTTCTCCTTAGGAACTCTATGCCATGATTCTAGGATAAGACTGCAATGGCTGCGAGTAAGAACCCCAAGATATGAAACAAATGAGTTGTGGTTCACTCCATATGGATTTCCTGCCTGATCGAAATCCACAACCAATTTGGGTCCATTACCCCTTTGCTATATTAACTTGTTCAACATTGTGATGCCCCTCACTTTCTCAATTTTCTTTTATTGCTCATCAAGTGCTGTAATTTCTTCAGGTGGTACATCACCAACCTAAAATTTGATAAAAAAACACACTTACATAATATAATTATAAATGAACATATAGATAGAAACCTCAGGGATATATTCTTAAAACTTACATTGTCAGGAGGTGCAAGCACGTCCTCACCCTCACGGTGATCATCAACACGGTCCTAATCAGCCATCTGATACAAGTATTAATACTTACACTTCAACAATTCATCACATTTGCACCACTATATACAAGTTCTAGCTTTATCACTCATACTCGTCTTAATACTAAACTTCTAGGGTTTTCAAGAAGTCATCCTTTGCTCAACATCATAAGAATTACATAATTCAGTAATCCATCAACACAACCCTAAATAGGGAATATTGCCACCTCACATTGATCCTTATGTATATATCATATTCAATTTCAGTAAGACTCAACAAAACTTGTATAATTCATTCTAATACAATTCGAATATGATTTTATAATGTCAAATTCAATTCCCAAGCATATTGACCACTGACCTGATTTTTAGAAAATATTCACATGAAATAGCATAATCATATATCCATAGAATTTCCCATGGATCGTCAATCAATATAGTATGCAACATGGTCGGTCGAGTTAATCTAGGGAATACTCAACCTCCATTCCTCTCTATAGAGTTCAAAAATCATTAAAAAATTAGGAAAGTTTAACAAGACGTACAAAATGGAGTTTCCAAAACATAATTAAAATTTCAGATCAATTGGATATACCAATAAAAAGATAAAATTCAAATACTAGACTGCTATATTTCAGTTTGAATACATGTCCGATTGAGTTTATCTTGGGTAAAATCGGCCAACAAACAAGTCAAAAAATTCTTCCAACTAATATCTAATTTCTCCAAACCATGTACAAATTTCAACTAAATCCTAGTTGTATATAAAATGCTGAAAATCATTTAGTAAACGACTATACTAATCAAATTTTGTATTCATATGTTACCAAAACCCTAATTTATGTCGATTAGGATTTTCAATTCTCAAACCCTAATTATGTGAATCAAATAATGTTTAAATCTTCTCATTAGTTTTAAAACATAATGATTAGATTACCATAATTAATCAAGCTTTAAACAATGTAATAATGCATTCATCAACTTGATGAATCTACATATCAAAACTTTTGAGTGGTTGAAGTAGTGAAGATGTAGCTTAAAACTACCTAGAATTCTAAAACTTGAACCGAGAGAGGATAAATAAATATAAAAGGTTATGCATAGATAAGCACATGAAGAACTTGTAGTGCAATATCCCGCCCCCAAATCCCCCACATTAACCTTGAATTGATATGTGAGTATGTTGTAAATGTGAGTAATATTGTGTCGAACAAAATGCAGTTTGTCATAGAACAATTACAGAATATTGATGCATGTAAACCACACATATAAAAAAATCACACAGCCACAACCATAGGATTAATGGGTGTGCCTGTGATACATGAAAAGCAAGAATAGGGGGGACGGTTAAGGGAAAACCTGATAATGGGCGTGCAGGAGGGCTGGTCGTGCTTCAACCGGCTGCCCTTCTAGCAGCTCGAAGAGGCGGCCCTGCTGGCTGCTTCAAGCGGCGACGATGCTGGCTGCTTCAATCGGTGATGTTGCTGCTCTGTGTAGGCGGCAGTGCTGCTCCATGCGGGTGGCACTGCTGCTCCTTGCCGGTGACGCTGCTGCTCTTGCGGCAAAGAGCTCTGGTTGGGCAGTTGTTGGGCGGAGAGCTGTAGTCACCGGAAGCGGATGGCAGAAGCAGAGGCGGCGAGTGGCGACGGTGTCGGAGGCGGAGGTGGAGGCGGAGGCAGAGCAGCAGTGGAATCATCAGAGCAAAGAAATCATCGGAGCAAAAACCCTGATCTACGAAAATAAATGAAACAGAAGAGGAAGAGTCTGCCTCGCGCTGTTAAGTTAACTATAGGTGTCAGTTGCTAACAAAAACCGACAATAAAAACTTTAAGTGTCGGTTTGCAACAAAACACCGACACTAAAGGGAGGTGAAAATTTTTGCAGTTATTCATGCTAAAACACAATGGCGTCAGTTCATGTCACACATCTGACGATAAAAAGTGAGCAAATTTCTGTTTCGCAGAAAACCTTTAGTTGTCGGTTTCTGTCTTAAAAACTGACGATGTATGTCAATTTTTGGAGGTAATTTTTTTTGCTAGAAATTTTGGTTTTGGCGGTTACTTTTAGGTGTCGGTTTCTTATTAAGGAACCGACACTAAATAAAAGCGATACCTGTGTCTGGTCTCCCTTCACAGATTGATGTCAGCTTATTTTATACACCGACGCTGTATGGTTTACGTGTCAGTGTATTATTACAACCGACACCATTAAAAGTGACGTTATAAGCCATTTCTGTAGTAGTGTGATAAGGGTTTTATCCGCCCTAGCGTTTCCCCCTGGGGTGCACTTGTCCTTTTTGTTAAAAAGAAAGATGGTTCAATGCGGATGTGTATTGACTATCGCATGTTGAATCAAGCTACCATTAAAAACAAGTATCCTCTCCCTCGTATTGATGACCTTTTTTATCAACTTAGTACTGCTAAAGTCTTCTCCAAAATTGATCTTCATTCTGGCTACCATCAACTTAAGGTCAAGTATTCAGATATATCTAAGACTACTTTTCGAACTCGTTATGGGCACTATGAATTTCTGGTAATGCTGTTCGGGTTGACCAACGCACCTGGTGTATTCATGAACTTGATGAATAAAGTCTTCCAACCTTATCTTGATGAGTTTGTGGTCATCTTCGTTGATGATATTTTGATCTGTTCTGACTCTATGGAAAAACATCGGGAGCATCTGAGGTCTGTCCTTGAGATTCTTCGAGCCCAGAAATTCTATGGCAAGCTTTCCAAATGTGAATTCTGGATTGACAAAGTTATGTTTCTTGGACATGTTATTTCTGGGGGTAACATATCTGTTGATCCCACTAAAGTATCTGTTGTACTTGATTGACAACCTCCTCGTAATCCTTCTAAAATCTGGAGTTTCTTAGGTCTGGCCGGATATTATTGTCATTTTATTCCGAATTTCTCCAAAGTGGCACTTCCTCTCACTAAGCTTACTCGGAAGGACGAGCATTTCATATGGTAAACAACTTGTGAGTCTAGATTCCAAGAGCTCAAACAAAAGTTGATGTCATCACCTGTCCTTGTTCTACCCTCTGGCAATGAAGCATTTGTGATATTCACCGATGCTTCCCGACATGGTCTAGGATGTGTCCTACAGCAGAATGGGAAAGTAGTTGCTTTCGCTTCCAGATAGCTGAAACCCAATGAGTTGAATTACCCTACACATGATTTGGAGTTGGCTTCTATCATCCATGCTCTCAAAATCTGGAGGCACTACTTGTACGGGGCAACATTTGATATCTTCACCGACCACAAAAGCCTCAAGTACATTCTGACGCAAAAGGATCTAAATCTGCGACAACGACGGTGGATCGAATACCTGAAGGACTACGACTTCACCATTGGCTACCATCCAGGCAAGGCCAATGTGGTTGCAGATGCTCTTAGCAGGAAAAGAGCCATTTGTGCATCCCTGTCTGTACTCGAATGGAGGAACATGGAGGACCTAGCAAGATGGAGACCACAATTCTTGGCTAATCGTATGCATATCAATAACATCTCTATCACTTCCAACTTGCATTCTGAACTTCTAGAGGCACAAAAAGCTAGTCCCGAGCTTGCAGAGCTCTCCTCTCTCCTGGCTAAACCTCATACACATCTATCTGTGGGTCTTGATGGTGGTATTCGATATAAGAATCGTATATGGGTTCCTGAACAGTCAGCCGAAAAGACAAAGATTCTCAGTGAGGCACATGGGTCAAAGTACACCATCCATCCCGGCACAACGAAGATGTACAAAGAGCTACAACGTCAGTTCTGGTGGAGAGGCATGAAGCATGACATTGCAGATTTTGTGTCCAGGTGTCTGACATGCCAGAGAATCAAGGCCGAGCATCAAAGACCAGGTGGTCTACTGCAACCCCTTGAGATCCCGGAATGGAAATGGGAACATATCACTATGGACTTCGTAGTGGGATTACCCAGGACCGGGAAGGGGTATGACGCTGCATGGGTCATCGTGGATCGTCTCACCAAGTCAGCTCATTTTCTACCTGTGAAGACTACTGCGAAAGTTTCTGAGTTGGCCGACCTTTATATACGGGAGATTGTACGTCTGCATGGAGTTCCAACATCCATTGTCTCAGACCGGGACCCGAAGTTCACTTCAAAGCTATGGAAACAGGTTCAAGAAGAATTGGGCACCAAGTTGAACTTCAGTACAGCTTATCATCCACAGACAGATGGACAGTCAGAATGAACAGTGCAGATTCTGGAGGATCTTCTACGAGCTTGTGTGCTTGACTGGGAAGGCTCGTGGGACCATTACCTTCCTTTAACTGAGTTCGCCTATAATATAGCTATCAGGCGAGTATTGGGATGCCACCATATGAAGCTCTCTATGGCCGACCATGCAGATCTCCATTACATTGGGATGACGTCGGAGAACACACCTTGATGAAATATGAGGAGATGCAACTGTATGCAGATAAAGTTGCACTGATTAGGTAGAGAATGAAGCGAGCACAGGATAAGCAGAAATCATATGCAGATGCTCACTGACAGGAATGTCAGTTCAAGGAAGGTGATCATGTCTTTCTGAAGACCCGACCTATTCGAGCTTTGGCCAAGAATAAGGGAAAGCTCAGTCCTCGTTATGTGGGACCCTTCAAGATCCTTGAAAGGGTTGGAGAATGTGCCAATCATCTTGCTTTGCCACCTCAGTATAGTTCCATGCATAATGTCTTTCATGTATCTAATCTAAAGCCTTATGTCAAAGACCCCAGTCACATTTTGAATCATGAACCTCTTGAGTTGAAAGATGATCTGTCCTATGCTGAGACACCAGTCAAAATCTTGGATTTCAAGACAAAAGCGCTTCACAGTAATCGACATATAGATATGGTGAAAGTTCTCTGGAGCCACCATGATCAGACCGATGCTACATGGGAGCTCAAGTCCGAAGTCGAGAGGAAATATCCACATCTCTTTCAGGCTGCTTGAATTTTGAGGACAAAATTCTTAAAAGGAGGGGAGAATGTGACAAAGTGAGTTTTTATAATATTTTCTCTCTCTTAAAAGTTTTATTATCAAATTTGTTGACCAAAATACCCTCATATACTTCCCTCACCCAATTGAACAAATATGTGTCACAAATTGTAAAAATATGCAAACCCTAGTATGCTATGATGATAAAATACATGAGTTAATGTATTTAGTAAATGAACACATCAAACTTTCGATTTGGATCTCAAATTCATACCATAGTAGCATAATGACATCATAAAACTAACCCTAAAATTTTGTTGCAATTGGGTCAACCAATTAGGAGACATGACCAATTTAATTTGGTGCATAATCCATTTCATTTTGAACCCTATGACCTATGTTCCGATTTTTCCTTTTATTAAAATGTGTCACGCAGCTCTGTAGAGCTTGGGCGCGGACCTTGGTTTAGGTCGGGTGTTTTGGCCGTTGATCAATGATCTAACGGAGGAGACTTCGTCTCCTACCTCCCACAAAGGGGGGGGGATAGAAGGCAACCCGAGTCTCAGCCAGGCTCAATCTCATCCACCTGCTTGGATATCTATCCGTGGAAATAACTTCGTCTCGCGATTGCGTGGTCAATCATACCAGATTTGACCGAGTTTCTTGCGTCCTTGCGCTGACCCAACAACCTGATCATGGAACGCTCTCACTCCGGCAGCGCCATTAGGGGCTTCACTACCCTCGCCCTCAAAGACCTATTTAACTCCTCCACTAGCTCCGCTCTCCCCCTTTAACCATCCAGCAGCCCCAATTTCACCCGAGGTACTTCGAGCAAACACTTCCTTTCCACCTTCTTCAACCTCCAGCCACCACCACCAAGCGAGCTCCACAACATCCTCTGCTCCCTTATAACCTCCCCCGCACATTCGTCTAGACCCCATGCATCTCCCCGTCACCACCACAAGGCCTCTGATCACCTCCCACTCCAAATCGACCTCGGCTCCGGCGACCTTGCCTGCCCATGCAGCGGCGATGAGCTACGCGGGGTCTTGCACCCTGTTTTGACCCTTGCTGGCTTCGGACCGATCCCCTGAGTCCTTCCCAACCTTCTCCCACTCGTGGATATCAACTGAGCACAAGAGAGCCCTCGCCGAAGTCTCTCCTCTCGCTGCTCGAGCAAGCAACAAACCAAAGAAGTGATGCCCGCATGGAGCAGACCAGCTGCTAGCTGGACCAATCCTAGGATGCCCATTCAGAAAACCGGACCCCCTCTCGTGATAATTGGATCAATCTGAGCCATTGATCCAGTCGGATCTGGCCATTGATCGAGGTTTCTTTTCTTTCCTTTTATTTTATTACTCAAGAAAATGTATTACCTTAGAAAAATCATAAAATATGCTAGGAATATAGGATTGTAGCAAACCTATATACCATTTTGATCAGAAAAATATCCTCTATCCAAATAAAATATTATCATGGCCTAAATTCGTTTCCTTTTTCGAAAGTAGTTGCCTAAAGCCTAAATTACCTCCTTGTTTTTAATCAATTATTAATAATGGTTTTCTTGATGATGTACGACTGTCTAAAATGTATGTAACCCTAGATAAAACCTTGATTTCTATATAAATCGAAATACTATTCTAAGATGATAAATAACCAAAGGATTAGGAGAAACCCTAGATCTAGTTTTCTCTTTCTACTTGGAATTAGAGTTATATCTTTATATCAAGATCTAATATCAGTAGATGATTATTAGTAATCATGAACGGTCCTGAACTCTAATTCAAACCTTGATCTTATGGAACCATTAATATCTTAAGGGTTGTTTCCTTTTTATCCGACCATCCTAGAAACCCTAGTTGATGAAAATCTTCTTTTTGAGTAATTCAATACTATCTTTTAAGCAAAACTAATTAATGATGGATCAGACATGATAATATCTCTAAACTCAATTAAAATAAGGGAAATCCCTGATCTGAATTAGATAACATAAAAGGAATATTATCTAAGAACATATCTTATCCTTGGTCACATGGACCAATAGTAATGTTGTACCCTTGCTTTCTTTGCAGGGTGACTTATTTCCTGTTGATTATATATTCTTGGATATCTGATCTGAACAAGAAGGTATGTGGTCTTATAAGTATAAGACTAGATTTCTGGTTGCCTATGATATGTAATACCTTGAATGCTCGTATTTGAATATGATTTCTTGGTTGACTAGTATGAGTTATACATCGCCAAACCTAATATAACATAAATGGTTATGATGGGTTGTAGCAACTAGAGCACATAGCCTAGTGTGGATGTATGTTGCCTAACATGGATGTATGATTCCTTGGCCCATGTTAGATGTATGATGATATTATATTTCCCACACTAGATGTAAGGCAAGTGCAATAGGTGCAGTACAACCGCATCAAAATGAATGTAATAAAAGGGTGTTTACTTTATTTTCTCCTTAAGAAATGGTTTTATCTCTCTTTCCTTCTTTTTCAAATATTTTCTTGTATGCAACCTTATTAGTATAACCTTTACCATGTACCAACTTTGTTGATGTTTTTGTTTCTCATATTTTCTAGGTACAAGGAATAATTGACAATAAAGTGAAATGTATGCTCAAAGTACCTGAAGGCACAAATAATAAGCATGGAGGATGTATTAGATAGATCTTTTCCTCTTATCTAATTTCTTGCTAGATGTTAGTTTATTTCTTTTCCTAGTTGATGTTGAGGATGATTGAGATCCTATGTAATAAATTATCTTTCTCTAGAACAATATTTCCTCTCCATAAGTAATGACTTTATTTTATCTATATGAATGAATGTTCGTGTGGCATTGTATGATGATGTGGACTTGATCTTGGCTAAATATCTATTTTTAGTTGACTACCTTAATCTCTTATATTTTCCCTTTTGACATCTATAGATATGAGTGCACGCATATCTGTGAATGTCACTATGGAAACTATATAGAAATTGGGGTCGTCACAATAGCTCTACACATATAGGGGTATCAATGTATGCTCATAGAATGATTAACACATAGAGTATGAGTTTCTCTCTCATCATTTCTAGGATAATGATTACATCATACTTTATTAAGTTGGTTCAATCCTTTTCTCAAGGCACACTGACCTACATTATCAAAATGCATTGAACTCTATACATCTTAATGTATCATTTGACATACCACACTTCATGTGTTACTCAATCAAGTATAATGGATTGAGGTGCCTCCACCATATCAGGCATAGAGGTTTATGTATGCTTCCATATCGAGCATAGAGGCGTGTCCTTGACCACCATATCGTGCTTCCATATCGGGTTGCTCAAAATTAGGGTTTGCATATCGGGTTAGACCCTTATGCTCATATCTTTTCATACCTTCATGGTATCGGCCTACCCCTAATCATGTAATAAGTGATATGCTAGATAACAGGTTAACCTAGACTAAATTAAGTGTACAAACCAATAGGGGTTTTGGGGTTCCAATGTATATCGGGTTTCACATTACCATGTTGGATTTCAACACCATATCGGGTTAGGGTGTATACTTGACACCATATTGGGTTAGAATGTATACTTGACACCATATCATGCACAAGGTGTGTTCTTGACCCCATATCATGCATGAGATATGTGTATGTGTCACTCATATCATCCATGGGGTATAAACTCATCACTATATCGTGCTAGTGGTGTATTTACATCACCATATCGGGTTAGAGGTGCTTCAACCCGATATCGGGATGGACCGTGATGATATCATCATCCTCAAGCTCAAGACCTTTCTTCTTACTATTCTAGTTCATGGAGAATAGGTCTATGCAACTATTATAACTCATGGATTCATCAATTATTCAAGAAAAATTGAAATTGAAAGTAGAATATCAAGTATGGGAAGATTGATGGTGAGTAATAACATAATTGGGTTCAAGTTATATAACCTGCCTCAAGAACAACTTCAAAGCTCCAAGATCCAAATCTTCACGTTCCCAAGGTTGAAGATGAGCTTCACAACTCCTCTATATGTAAAGAATCACCATGGATAAGTATTTGGTGAAGAAGAAAAGAAAGGAAGATCACAACCCTAGATCCATGCTTTAATCCAAGGTTGAAGATGATCATGGCTTAACCTTAGGGTTAAGACTTGAGATCCTCCTTGATACTTAGCATCATGAACTATACCTCACCACTCATGCACGATATCCCCTCACTTGTGGCTGATATAACTTCACTATGGCCAATATGACCTTGCTATGGTCGATATCACTTTGCTATGGCCGATATCACCTTGCTATGGCCGATACCAAGGCTCTATGCACGATACCCCTTCACCTATGCATGATACCAAGACTATATGCACGATATATAAGAGAAATATGGTGATAAATTTTGAGAAATTTCACTAGTAGGTGAAAGGAATGGTATATATAGTTGTGGTTCATGAAAAAGAGTGTATATGAGGTGCCATCATTTTACACTACTAGGTGCCACGTGTCCATGCATGGTTGACATGAGTCCATGCATGCACATTTATCTTGTCATGCACAACTCTTGAGGATAATCTAGGGATAATATTTTAGCCCTTAGTTATCTTGTTGAGCAAGGTATTTCAATTAAACATTACTTTATTCACAAACTGATACACTTTTTCTAAGGAAAGTTGCAAACTGATACACATCACCTCCTTGAGGTTCTTAGCCCATCATGGAACAGGAAAAGAGTTGATAAACCGATATGGGATCCCCCCTATGGCTCCTTGGCCAATAGGCATCCCCATTTGAGCTCTACAACTCGATACAACTCACATAAAGGCTTCAACTATACATCTTTTCTTGATCTTTCATCACCAAGAATGCTACCACTCAAAGATGATTCAAACATGGTTCCTCTTTCTTTCTATATACTCTAGATGATTCCAATATAGAGTAGGGATACTCTAGAGGTAGTAATTTTCATATCAACCCTACATATTGAGCAAATTACAATTTGTACCAAAATTGGTGCACAAGGCACTATCATTATTCAAACAAGTTTCAATTTGAAATTTAGGCTTTCTACAAGCCGCCACTTAGCATCATTCTCTTTCTTATGATGCTAAAACACATGATGTACATTCAAAATGTGACCTATTGAAATATAACCCCTCATCTTGGGTAAATTGTAATTTTCTCCCAAACTATCATATAATGTACAAACAATTTACAAATAAGCTCAAACTTGAAAATTAAACTCTAGGAGAGTCTTAATCACTTTTCAAAAGATTATAACAAGTTTGTAAATAACTTACTTAAGAAAAACTTCTAGGTTTATGGAATAACCCAGATCATGAATGTTACATACACGGTGTCTAGGGCTTGGGTTGCTGAGGAAAGAAGGCATAGGAAGAAATAAAGAGGAAGAGGAGAGGAGGGGGTGCGCAAGAGAGGGGAATATGCATAGAGGAAGAAATAGATGGGGAAGGAATAGTCGGGCATTACAACTGTGACAACAGGCACCCCTAGGAAGGGAGGTACAACCATGCATTGTGGAGGAGTGGTATAAAATGTAATAACAATATGAGCTAGGGAATGGTCTTAATAAATGTAGTTAATATATCTAAATTTGTTTCAATTAAATGTGTGGTCAAATGAATTCCAGTTAGGATGAAATTTTAGAGGATGAACAGATCGTTTCACATGTGAACTAACCGCTTCAGTAGTGAACCAACTGGTTCGACGCTCACAACTTCTAGAAAATTCACAAAAATTCATTGCTTCGATTCCCAGATGATTTGGAAACACTGACCCTAGTCGTCCTATATAAAGGGCGGGGGGAGTCTAGGATTTCATAAGACAAAATTAAGCTTTGAAAATTTTTGTCCTCTCATAGTTGTGGTAACTAGAGAGCTCGAAAAGTCATACTTGTAAAAGGGATGGACAACAAAGGAAAGACAACACATGAGAGTGAATAAGCCCTAACAGGTTGACGTTCGAAGGGACAACTCCTTCTCATTGACTCTGGTAGCGCAACATGGAGTTCCCAATGGTCCACATAACTACGTAGAGGCATGGAGGTCATGGCCACCACTCTAGGAGGACAACAACCACCTCCATCTGTTGTGTTACACTAGGAGGCCATCATTGCTAGTTGTCCCTATGCAGTTTGCAAAGTGTGCATATCATCGTGAAAGAGTTGTTGCTGAACTTGCTATAAGACCAGATATATATCTTTCTACCTTCTTTCCTAAATACATTATGTTGAGCGATTCCTTGATCAAGGAATAGGGACACACATTTTTATTTCTCCTACCTTCTCGGTCGTCCCTATTACCGAACAAGCTCTAGTGTCCACTCTTTCTCTTGGATTCAACCCCTAGCTTGCTGTTTTCATCTATCATAACACAACCCCATACACTTTTGGGGAAGTGTGTTGGTTTATATGAGCAAGCCTTTGATGACTTTATAAATTTGAAAGACCCTTGTTGTATGTTTGAGCCTTGGGTGCATCTATTCAAGATTCAATTGATTTACGTGTACCTTAGGCAAAAACACACCAAGTCTGGAATCATTGCAGGGATAGAAAGTGACATGGATCCCTAGTAGTTGTGGTGTGATCTCTCCCCTTAAGCATCATTTTTTACCAACATTCTTGATTGCATTTGAGAAACACAACACTCACCCTACTACCAGTGTAGGGGGCAAGGTTCTTGGTAGTCATCCAAGTGTGTGTATCACGGGTAATAGGAGTGTTGCATGATGTACACATGCTTCTGCTGCTTCCACTGCATATGGGCTTAGGTATTGTTTACTAAAATTTGTTTCGAGGAAAACACTCAATATATGTTTTGAAGAAATTAGCACCAATTTCCATGCATATGTGAATAATCAACAATTTAAAAAAATGGTTCAAATAACACCATGTTGGGGCCAACTAGGTTGGTGGGGGATACATTAGGTCAAAATTGTATTACCATGATAGCTCTATATACGCCCAAATGGATGAATATTCTAAAGAATCAGTTAGTGGGGCTTCCCCGACTTTTTATAGTAGTGTAGGATCTAATCTATCCTTCCTACTCAAGGGTTTTGGGACATGTTTCCTCATAGCTAACCTGTTGCTAAATTAGTTTACAAGTAAGGACTAGTTTGATTGGTTGTAGTCAGGCCATATTTAATCGACAATGTAAAATGCACAAAAAATTCACATTGGTACATTGGACTACACCCTACCAAACATGCACTATCTCCATTTGGTTTGGCATGTCTCATGCCTATATGTGGTAGTCTACGGAGGTCGAGTTTCTATGTGGAAAAAAATTAGATCTTTTCATAAATATAAATAGGTTGAATTTACCAGATGGAACTATTTATTCAAATCTACTTGTAATGCTTCCTACTTAAATATTTATATATTCATATATCCATTTAGAGCCAGATGTGGTCTCCTTCAAAAGACAAGAATATGTTAGGAAACCAAATTTTTGAGATTAATGGTCAAATACATTAAAGAGCATTCGAATAGTTGGTGAAACATTCTACGTAGCCAAAGAGGAAAAATATTTATCACGATAAAGAGAAACTATGTTTAGTATTGTTCCTTAAAAATAACGTAAGACATAATCATTTATCAGAAACTAAAAAATAGAATCTAGGAAATTAACATTTTTTAAAATGATAACCTGCCCATTGACACCACATAAACAAATCAAGATATGTAAATGCTAAAAATCGATGCTAAATCTATAAGGAATGCAAGAAGCATGACATCATAGATTTTATATATTTAAAATTGAACAAGTTCCGTTGCTAATAAACATAATTATCTAGATTAGTTGACTTCTGTGAATGAACAGTTTGTATTTTTACACATAAAAAACTACTTGAGTGTATTCTGTTCCAAATACACTCGAGTGTATTCTAGCATATATATATATATATATATATATATATATATATATATATATATATATATATATATATAGTCAGGCTAGAATACATTCGAGTGTATAGATCACACGAATACACTCAAGTGTTTTGCATATAAAGACTATTTTTTGCAAAATGTAAACCATTGATCTTCACCGTCATACTATAACTAGGCTACATACAAATTTTGAGCCCATTTGGATGAGTGTAAGTCACTCATCCAATGGTAATAAAATCGACGCGCGAAACTAATTTGAAATGTATACTTTTTACGGTTTTTATAACATGACCTATAAATGTCCAAATGAGCTCAAATTTTACGTATGAGCTATTCACAACATGTTTAAGAAGATCAACAGATTAGATTTAAAAAAAAATATTGCATCATGAAAAACTATTTGTGTGTATTCTGTTCCGAATACACTCGAATATATTCTAGCCCCTCTCTCTCTCTCTCTCGCAACACACACACGGGCATAGCACAAACATGATCAGACCATCACGGCAATGCGTTTTTCGTCTATGCGTTTTTCGTCTATACTTGCAGCAAAAGCAATTGTTTAATGATCATTCGTTTGGGGGCCTATCTTTCGGCAGCTCCCATCAATTCCATTGTTACTGCTAGCCAACCATTTTTGCATATGCTTACGCACCCAATATGAAGAATATAAATAGACCGGATTCTAAATTCAAACAAGAAAAGGCCTAATTCACCGGGTGGAGCTATTAACAGAAGTCTGCTTACGCCTCACTTTTGTTGAGGGTCTGTTCGACCCGTCAGGTTACCAGTTACGAAATCGCCGCTGAAACTCGCTGTCGGACTCGGATCTTTCCGTTTTTTCGATAAGCTGTATGTCGGATACGTGTTGGTGTGTGTTGCCAAATTGCAGTCCGCGTCACACATCCACACCCGTCCATGATTTCGCCCACATGAGGCCAGTCAAAGACTACGCTATCTGGTCAAAGTTCGCTTTAATTTATACCCCCACCAACACCCACATGTACCATGCTGTCTTGTCGCACTCTCTCTTCTCCCCCTCCCCCTCCTCCGGGCGCTACTGGCAGGAAGGAGTTGCTGCATCGTCGCTCTTGTTTTTACTCTGCCTAAAAGGTATAATAATTTTTTTTTGTAGGTTTCTGATTTTCGAAGTGAAAATGTAAAACGGATATTAAAAACAGTCTAATCATATCATTATAGAATTTTAAAATAAAACAGGATACTGGCTACTTATTCATTCATGTAAATAATAGCTCTTCATTGGGGCCAAGGGGCTAACTTTACAATAGGAGGCCTCCTATAATTATTTCCTAGGAGTTTAATAAAAGTTATAATACACATTATTAGTTTCTCTCATCATTAATTTTTCTGTGGTGGGATTTTAAAGTAAAATTTGAATTTTTATTGGTCCTCTTAAAAAGAAAGACAACTTCTTATATTACAATTTTTTCTTCATGGATCTTTGATCTAACTTTCCATTTCACCAATGATTACAACCCAAAAGTTGTTATCAAGTTGTTTTGCACTGACCTTCCCAAAAAAGCTGAAGTTTGAACGGCACCGGCTGGTGAGTGGTGAAGTATCACTAACACCTAAAAACGTCACACCTTCCTTCCCATTTGATTAATTAAAAGTAAATTTCACTAAAAAAAATCAATATATAAAATTAAAGTACAACACAATTTTGTTGGTGCATGTATGGATATATAAGAGTAGGTAACGATCATCTGGGGATGTGCGTCAGGCATGTGTGGAAACGAAGAAAAATGTGTTAGGTTAAAAGCATCGTGGCAATCAATTCATTTTCTGTACCTGATCTCCAGGACAGAAACGAACAGAATCCATTCCAATTCCAAGGACTCCAAGGACCTGTGCACAAGGAGTGGGAGGGACTGTGACAGACATTGTTGCTGTTATTATTATTTATGTTTTTCAAAATCCCAAATAACGATTTTCTATATTCCCTATTTTTGATATTTATTTAGAGCCCGAGGATTAGCCTTAGCGGCCGCAGCAGTAGCCAGAGAAGGATGGAGAAGACTTCTCATTCCGCCCCTCCTCCCACCACCGCCGCCGCCGACGCTTCGCCACCGTTCTTCTCGTCCAGTGGAGGCGGGCCGGCGGTACCCACTTCCTCTACTGGAAGCACAAACTCGGCCTCCACCGCCTCGTCGGCCATGCACAACCCCATCCGCTTGCTCAACAAGGCCTCTCACAAGATCTCCAAGCCCGGTGCCAAGCCCCACCACTTGCCGCGGTGCCAGTCGTCCTTGAGCACAACCAGCGTCGCCAGCCAGGACTCCGAGCCACAGCAGGTCCAACCGCCCCCCGCACAGTCGCCGCCGCAGCCGCCGAGCAACCTCGCGCCGCCTCAGCCGCCGGTGTACAACATCAACAAGAACGACTTTAGGGATGTGGTGCAGAAGCTCACGGGCTCCACAAGCCACCATAACCCAAGGCCCCCTTCGGTGCCCTCTCCGCCTCCACCGGTCAAACCAACTACAACGGTCGCCCTCGCCCCGCCCAACGCTACCTCGTCCCGTTTACATAGAATCCGCCCGCCTCCTCTCGCTCAGCTCGTGCAGCGCCCCCCTCCCCTCGTTCAGCCCCCTGTGACAGCCCCAGGAATGACCGCTGGCGTCAGCACACTCGCCGGCGTCGGAAGCTTTTTTGGCGACCCAGAAAGCGGAACTGGGTACGCGTGGGCTAGGCCGTGGATGTCGACGCCACTGTCCCCACTCCCACCGCTTCCCGCCGTCAGCGCCGCTGCCGAGTCTCCTATCTCGGCCTACATGCGGCGCCTGCAGGGTGGTGGTTCTAATGCTTTGCTGCCGCTATCACCGGGACCAATGGGCGCGCCGCTGTTCCCGTTGCCATCTTCGCCGCTTGGGATGGGGTGCCTCCCTTCACCCAGGTCGGCGTTCCAGACCACGCTTCCGCAGTCCCCGAGGGTCCCGTTGCCCAGCCCCAAAATGAAGGACCATTAGTGGTTTCTTCGCCAGCTAATGGAAAATCTGGAGACATAGTTTTCCCCAGTGATGACGTAACACTTGTGGCCTTGACCAGGATCATCCTTCAGGACTCAGGACTTTCTTGCTCTATACAGCTTAAAAGTGTTTCAAATGTACATACGCAGAAAGAAAACAAACTCCAAACATCAGGCCTCTTTTTTTGTTTCTTCCTGAAAGAAGGCAACTAGATTGAAGGATTTCATTGTAGTGCTCTGAAAACTGGTAGGGATTTCTTTTATTTAGCCCCACCTTTGTCTTCCTGTTCCAGACTTCCAAGTCCGGAGTTTAGGGTGTATGTTCATCTGTAGGAGAGGTGAAATTCATTAATCTTAGTTTATTTTATTAGATGTTGTTTGTTGTTACATATCCGAGACTGAAATTAATTCTGTTGCTGCTTGATATATATATGCTGACGCCAAATTGTTGTCTAAACATACTATTCTGGTTTTGATTTACTTTCCCCGATTCTTCATTAGATTCCTGCATAGCTCCCCATATGCTACTCTGCTCCTGATGCTCTATAACTATAGCATCTTCTAGTTGTTTTCAGAGATTCTATGTGCTTAGCCTTGTTCTTGATAAGAAATCTGCACAACTTGACTGCATATTGTGATGCCAATCTATCTATTATAAAAAGTCTGGGAGGGGGATATAGCCTTTCAACCATTGCAAGTAGTAAGTAGTGATATAGACTGTACTTGTGGGCAAGATTAAGAAGCGTGTAAGCTTGGACAGCCTAATCTGTACTGATCCAGTGGTTTATAATCATGCAGTTTGAAATTACTAGTGCTCTTGCTGGAGGAAATTTTATTTCAGATTCATATATTAGCATCAACTAGTTTGACTAGGTCTGTTGAAGTGAAGCAAGCAGACATGAATCTTCTGCTTAGATTTCAATTGCTTTCCACCTCAGACTAGGCAATTTTCGGTATGTTATGACTCTTTTCCACCTCAGGCTTACCTTCTGGGTCATGCATTTCACTTTCAAGATGCTCCCTTTTTGTTGTTTTAATGTGGTTCAAACCCTGGTTTGCTACACTTTTTACAAGTAATGCAAAATTTATGATTAATAACGACTAACCACTCAATGTGTATATAGTACCATATGCACTTCGAACTATGTGAAACAGTCCTGGTTCTGAAATTAGTAGCTTCTCAAATCGGTTTGTGTATGTTCATCTTAATGATTGGGTTCTAAATGGGCATATGTCGTAGACACTACATATTTCTTTGTCAATTATAGTCCAGATGTTTTGAAATTGTATGAACTTCTTGCCATCATCAAATGAGGCAAGAGAAGAAGTAAAACTTGAAGTGGGCTGGACATGGTGTTTTCCAGAAAAAGAAATGTACTACCGTTAATGCCCCCCTCCTCTTTCTCTCTCTCTACGTTGTCACTTGGTTATATCCTTTAGTTTGTCCATCGATACACGGAAACTTGGATGAGGATGATAATTGATGAAGTATACACGGAAACATGGTATCGAACAAAAGGAGATCTCCCAGTGAATATGATGGAATTTTGAGAAAGAAATCCTGTCAAATTTTCCCATAATTGACTCGTACTTTCTAGTAGCTAGCTTTAGTCGCATCTTTGAGGTTTTGGTGATCCCACATCCTTTTTGGCGAGAAGCTGTTATTCGTGGAATAGCCTATGCTGTCTGGCATGTTTCCAATCGCTAGTTTGGCATTTTGACTGAGGCGGACATGTGGACATCCTCTGAGAATAAGTGTCCTAGTAGTTGTTTCCCGTTAATATTCTCAGGCTTTCCCAAATGTTTCTTTGTTGCTATCGCTGGCCGCCAAATAAAAGTTCGTGTTGTGTTTCGTTTCGTAAAGCCATAAACCATTGTCCGCATCGGTTAATACAGATCTAACAGCTGCCGCAGCACTGGTGCTGTGATCATAAACAAGCGAATTGCCACAAAACAGTTAGAATTTCCTGTGCGTGCTAGGTCACTGATCAAATTCAGAGAATTTTGGCCGTGGTTTTTTGACGAGGCAAGTGATCCAACAGCATGATGCGGTTGTCGATCACACGGGCAAAAGTTCCTGTCTTAACAGGGTTAACTCAGAATTTGTTTTTGGCGATTTATTTCTTTTTACTTGAGCAGTTGGCACAAGGACGTTTTTGGGACTTTTTTTGCTTCAACTTCTTACTCAAATTAGGAGTCGGATAAAATATCTCTAATTTGAAACATATCACTGTCAGAGCTTTTAAGCAAAGTCACTCTCTCCTCTTGGTTTCAAAATTTTTGTCAGCTTCTCGTGAAAAGATGTGCGAGTAGAAAATTTGTCCTCCCCTCTCTCTAGCACGAAGAGCTTCACGTCTGAAAATAAGTATAGATTTGACATGATAAATCTTCGATGAATAAATATATGGTCATCTTGCCGCCCTCTTCGATTGGAGTTAAAAAAGGTCTGTAATTCTTTCTCACACTCAATCCCTTAAGAAATAGATACTGTATTCCATCTTGTTGTAAAGGAGATATATCTCTCATAAAAATGCCATTTTAAGTAGTTTTTAACCTTCTTCCCTTGTGTTTGCAATTTCAATTCGAAGTTCTTTCATGGAAATTGCAACAACTCGGTCGGTATGGTTCTCATTCTTAATTATCAGCAGTAGACCACTAAATCATGCATCCTCCAACACTGACCGTAATCAGATAGACTTTGGTACTGTTTTGCTTCATGGACTAGAGAAACCCTAGCCTTATACACGAAATTTGCTTCCATCTCGCTTGCAATTTTGATGTAAGAAAACTTACAATTTACATTTAGAAAATTAAAACATACTAGAATCAATCATCGACAACATTGTTCATAGAAGGAACATGTATTGGAAAGAAAACAAACTTCCTGCAGGCGGGATGGAATTATAGGAAGAGGGACATGATTGAAGGAGGAGCAAAACGGGAGTAAGGTGCACGCCGTTTGGCCCAACACATTTTGTCTGAAACGGAGGACTAGGTTTAGTATTGAAGACTCGTAAGGCTTGCACTGAGCCCAACCTTGCACTATGTGAGAAACAATTCTAAACAGTAATACCATGGAGATTCGAACACGAGACCCTTTATGAGGGGCCCCGTGCTGCAACCATCTGAGCTACTGCTCGCCGACTGGTTGGTGCGGATTCCGCTAGAGGCGTACATACCATCAAACTAGGGTGGCTAGATGCACTCCACGAGGTCGGAACGCAGGGGATGAGATTTTGCTTTCAATATTTATAAACCTAAACTAACACACCCACGTCTACTAAAACACTACACCCGCAAGCGCACGGGGTCGTGTCGTAGTATAGGAAGGTGGCAAGTATAGGGTTGATCCACAGGGAAAAGAGAGGGCACTAGAGCTAGGATTAGTTTGGCTGGGTTCCTACTGCGGATACCAGGATTAAGGGTTTAAAGGTGATTTTGATTGTTAAACTACTATGAACAAATGAGGAATTAAAGGCAAGAATGAAATCTATGTTAACCCTAGACTGAATTACGACTAAGCAAGCAAGAAAAGACTAAGCTAGGTAGGAAAAGGCAATTTACACTAAGACAGGCAAGAAGAGCAGAAGTGCAATTAAAGAACTAAACTAACATGAACAAGGCATGAGTAAGGAAAGAAGCAAACTAAGCAAGAAAATAACTAATTAAGCTAAACAAGCACAAAACTAGGGTTTAAAGCAGTAAAGAGAGGTATGGGCTGTATTGGGGTATGGACTTATCACTTAAGTTGGGGGGTGACATATGAACATTATGATTCCATTTAGATTATCCAAACCAAACAACAAGTTAGAGTCTAATGAATTAACCTAAGCTACTAACTGGCCATGGATATGCTAGGTTGTGTATATGGGAACTAGTCCCTAACACCCCTACTACCCTTACGAGGCTCAATTGGGTTAGGGATTAGGTTCAATTCAAGTAGAGTCTAATCAAGTCTAGTTTTCTAGATTAGACATTCCTAGGGCAATTAGGGGCCGAGGGTAGTAATGGGGAGGTGAAATTAGGGCTTTGGACCCCAATTCCCCCACATTCTAGCCTTGAGAAGGCTCCATGCTAATTGCACTAGAATAATCTAATCTAGCTACTTAGATCTCTCACTTAGGTTTAGGGAGATTGATTAGGATGTAGGAAGATGGGAGGCAACCTAGGGATCCAAGAATTGGACCTAGGGACAAATCCCAAAATTCACACATGTAAGCAATTTGCCTAAATTCCTAGGTGATTTCACACACAAACCAATAAGAAATCTATGGAGAATGAGATAGAAATAGAATATAATAATTAACAAATGGAATTACAACATTTACATGTCCTTTTCCCCCAACATGGTATCAAAGTAACATAATTTCCCCCAAACAGCCCACCCAAGGGGCCTAGCTACTCATAACAAAGCAAAATACAAAAAGAAAGGAGATAGAGGAAGAAGTAGCCATGGAGCTCGGTGTAGATGAGGAATCTCCTCCCTCTAGCTGCTACAAGGGTGTCCTCCTTCTTCTCCTTGGATGGAATGGAGTGGGATGATGGTGGGAAGTGGATGGAAGGCTTAAATATGGGGGGTTATGTGGTGGAAATGGTGAAATGGAGTGGAGGTGACAAGGGAGTGAAAATGGGACTCTAAGCAGCCAACCCCTTGACCCCAGCCGCCAATAGGGCTTATATAGGGATCTAGGGGGTCTAGGGTTAAGTTAGGGGTAAAATAGGTAAAGTAGTGAAAACTAGGTGGGTTTTGTGAGTAGCACAGCCGTGGTGGGTAGGGTAGAACACGACCGTGGTGGATGGGAACGGTCGTGGGAATTAAAATGTGGAGATCACAGGGATATGTTCATGGATGGCCATGGTCGTGGGGGGTCACCACGGTCGTGGTGGGGACCTATGGGCACGAGCATGTTGATCACCACAGTCGTTTTGGCCATATTCATCAATTTCTGGGAGTTTTAGTGATTTTTTGTGCTTGGGGCATGTCCACCACGACTGTGGTGAAGTACCACGGCCGTTTTGGTGTCCCTCCCATGCATTTGAGCTTTGAACTTGATCATCCATGGAGGGTATTGCTTCAAAAATTTCTTTGACCACTTGGTGTAGGTTGGAAGTGGTTTTGGCCTCATTTTGGGCTCCTCCAAGCCTGAGGAAACCCTAGATTGGACCATCTTCTTTCCATGCCATCAAGTAGTGGACAAAGTACCTATAAAACATGCAAAAAGCCTCCATAAGTGCATTTGATTGAAATAAACATATTGGGGGAAATAAAATGTAATCTTACAAGTATAGATGTGGTTGAAATGCAATATGACACAAGATGAAGCCCTAAAATAGGGATGAATCACCACCCCAAACTTGAAACATACTTGTCCTCAAGTATGCTCCAACTCAATCTCTCTACAAAGTTTTCACATTCAAGACATGACAAATGCAATGTAAAAGGTGATCATTGCTGAATGGGATCAAAGATGACTAAGTGCATGCATTCCACCTCTCTCCTCTCGTACTTTCACAAACCAATCATGAAAATAGCACAAAGCATATGAACTTCAAATATAGAGCATAAAACACACAAGTCATCCATATTTCTTTCATAAATTTCCGGGTAAACCGTTTCATGATGGTGTTAATCAAGGATGACTAGGAGTATTGTTTCACCTTCATGCATTCAGTCTTATGTTTTAAATCACACCAAATGACCCACGTGGCTGTGAAATGGGTGAAGTGAGCTAGGTTTGATGATTCCTAGCTCAATGGGTATAACAGTGGAAGAAAGGGTTGCACTAAGATTTTGGAGTGTTTTTACACACTCATCTTTTCTTTATTTGAATGCTCTTAAACAGGAGCATCCTTTTATTTTGTTTTTGCTTTTTTTTTTCTTACCCTTGGTGTAGATAGGGCATATGGTGGATAGAGTGATGCGGAGAGATGGAGATGTGGCCACCCCAAACTTTTAGAGGTGGCCATGGCTAATATATGCACTTTGGCATCCTTTCATGAGGCGGAGGGGTAAGAAGATGGTGAGTGAAAAGTCAGGTCAAAGAGTGGTCATAGGTATGATTCTCCACATAAGGCATCCTGCATGAAAATTAATCCAATACTTTATCCTAGATATCACACCACATGAACGAACAAGATGAAATTGATATATTAATCAAGTGATTCTACAAACACTAACCGTTCAAAGCTTGCTCAACTTCACAATTCAGCCAAATCAATCACAACCATAAGAGAGGTGATGCACCTGTAAAACGTCAAACATTGATACCACTTAGCAATAAAAAATGATAAGTCACTTGCATTTGTCAAAGGTCATCATTTTTAATCCAAAAAGTAGAGATTGGGTCAAAACACACTTTTAAACAAGAAATCTAAAATTTGGGCAAAATTGGCCAAAATGGTGCCAAGTTGCCTCCAATCACATCTAAACCTATATTATTGAACTTAAAGCAGTAAACAAGCAACTACTAGCTATAACATGCAAGAATTACCAAAAATTTGCATGATATGCAATGCATGGCAAGAAGAGCAATTTTTTTTGAAAATTATTCAAAAATTGCAAGAAAGTAAACTACATGACATGAAAGTATGCAAAGCAGTAAAGATGACTAAGATAGATAGCAAAAACAAGAAAACAAAAGTGGATGTGGTAGGTGAAATGTAAATTGAAACTAGGGCATACCTGCCCTACCACCCCAAACTTTTGAATCATGATGTCCTCAACATGATCCTAGAGTTTAGGATGATAGGGTAGACGATCATGGCTCTCTCGAGGCTCTGGCAGTGTTCCTCCCTGTGGTGGAGGATATGTGTAGTAGCTGCCACACTAATCTACCTTCAGTGGCTGAAATTGGTCTGCAGCACGGCCGTGCTGCACAACACGACCGTGGTAGCTTCAAGTTGCACGGCCGTGGTGCAGTCCTTTGGCAACTTTTCTCAATCTTGCTTCTGAATCTAAGGACTTGGTGTATTTTTCATGTAAATGACCACGGTCGTATTGATGTGCCACGGTCGTGGTGGTCCCTGTAGCTGCTACTCTCAAAATGAGGAACATCAAACACTCAAAAACTTGACCCAAAGTGATTTTTCTTTGAATCCTTCTCTCAATTGTACTCAAATTTCCTTCATTTCACCCTGTTACCACCTGCACATCTTAAAACTAGACAAAAACTATTAAACACAAGTGTGTGTGTGTTTTCTTGGAAAGTGTAAAAACAAAACAATTGTATCAAAAAGTGAAGGTTGGGTCAAAATTTCCCAAACCTCTGCGGGTTGCCTCCCACAAGCGCTAAGTTTCATGCCTTCAGCCAGGCTTCTTGTTCTTTCACCATCAACCATTGTCCAAAAAAAAAGTTTGCGCCCCCATCATAGGCAATCCTCTCAAATTCTTTCCTTGATTGATCTTCCTCCCAAGGGTCATGCAAGCTTCTTGAGTGCTTCTCAACAATTTCCTCTCCTTGGGGATCATCATTATAGATCTTAATCAGCCGTAAGACCTTCAGTAATCCCATGCCATAGTTTCTCTCTCTATTGAGAAATGGGTCCTCATAGGCATCAAAGAGGGGGGTTCAATCATATGGGACGCATGCGAACAAGGACTTTCTAGCAAGGCTCTTCACTAAGATCTTTGTCAACTTGATTCCCTCCCTTAATAAGCTTCTCAACAACCTTGTCACACCCCATGATTGAAACCATATCCATTTGCTCATAGGAAGTAGGGGGAGCATGTGATAGTTTTGGTGGTGGCATTGTTGTTAATGGCCTTTGGAATTGAGGTGGATGAGGGAATTGAGGTTGGAAGGTGAAATGGTGGGAAGGTTGTGGTGATGGAGGTGGTGGGGGTGTGTAAGGCTTAGGATAGCCTTGGAGGTAGGGCGGTGGAGGAAATGGATGGGTTCGTGAATCTTGGCCTTCCATCTTGTCTTCCTCGAATGGCTTGTCACATGCACAAAGTACAACTAAACAAAAGAGAACACGTTAGTAAACCAATATACACAAAGAATGAAAAGAATGATGAATAAAGAATAGCAATGATGAGGGCAGTAGGAAAAGTTAAAGCAAAACTAACTAGCTAGGCCGAGCGCCTCTAATCCTCGACAACGGCGCCAGAAAGCTTGGTGCGGATTCCGCTAGAGGCGTACACACCAGCCAACTAGGGTGGCTAGATGCACTCCACGAGGTTAGAACACAGGGGATGGGATTTTTCTTTCTATATTTATAAACCTAAACTAACACACCTACGTCTCCTAAAACACTACACCCTCAAGCGCACGATGTCGTGTCGTAGTATAGGAAGGTGGCAAGTATATGGTCGATCTATAGGGAAAAGTGGGGGCACTAGAGCTAGGTTTAGTTTGGCTGGGTTCCTACTGCGGATACTAGGGTTAAGAGTTTAAAGGTGATTTTGATTGTTAAACTACTATGAACAAATGAGGAATTAAAGGCAAGAATGAAATCTATGTTAACCCTAGACTGAATTAAGACTAAGCAAGCAAGGAAAGACTAAGCTAGGTAGGGAAAGGCAATTTACACTAAGACAGGTAAGCAGAGCAGAAGTGCAATTAAAGAACTAAACTAACATGAACAAGGCATGAGCAAGGAAAGAAGCTAACTAAGCAAGAAAAGAACTAATTAAGCTAAACAAGCACACAACTAGGGTTTTAAGCAGTAAAGAGAGGTATGGGTTGTTTAGGGGTATGGGCTTATCACTTAAGTTGGGGGTGACATATGAACATTATGATTCCATTTAGATTATCCAAACCAAACAACAAGTTAGAGTCTAATGAATTAACCTAAGCTACTAACTGGCCATAGATATGCTAGGTTGTATATAGGGGAACTAGTCCCTAACACCCCTACTACTCTTACGAGGCTCAATTGGGTTAGGGATTAAGTTCAATTCAAGTAGAGTATAATCAAGTCTAGGTTTCTAGATTAGGAATGCCTAGGGAAATTAGAGGCCGAGGGTAGTAATGGGGAGGTGAAATTAGAGCTTTGGACCCCAATTCCCCCACATTCTAACCTTGAGAAGGCTCCATGCTAATTGCACTAGAATCATCTAATCTAGATACTTAGATCTCTCACTTAGGTTTAGTGAAACGTCTATTTCGAGAAAACAAGATTAACTAATGCGAAAGAGTTCACTAAGCATCGGATTACCAGAAATCACTAAAAATTTTAAACTTTTTACAAAGAGATCCTTTAAAGGTAAAGCTTTCTCATAAAGCAACATGATAAGTTGTTTACAACTGATCCATCAGTAAAACTCTGTAAGGCAAGATACAAAAGTCACTAAGGACTGGACCAAAAACTCGAAAGCACTAACTATTACTTCGAGGACCTGAGAGTACAGAGACGACATATAGGACTCTAACACTATCTACACATGACATAGCAGCCAATGCCTCCACCTGAAGCTTCACTGCTGTCCTTGGTACTGTTGATTCTGCCCTTCACCTATTGAAGGATTTCTGCCTCCTCGCCCACGTCCACCTAAAGGTTGAAATCTACGGGGTGAGATAATTATAAAAAAAATCGTCCCAGTAAGAGATATAACTCTTCGCCAGAAGCATAATTATTGCAGCATAAGAGAATAAATGTACGCAAAGAAGTTATGTATATTTGAGAGTAGTTAAAACAATGTTTAACAGATTAAACAATTCTTTCTACTAAAAGCAATGCAACTATAAATTGATAAAATCACATGTCACTTATCACATCACTAACTCCCTTCAGACTTGGATCATATATCCATTGCCTGGCATTATTATTTGGGAAAGGATAGCCTGTAGCCATACTCCTTCTCCCAAAGTGTTAGGATTCCAACTCCACAACATATCTGCATAACTTGTACATATGATATCAGACTTAACATTACTTATGTAATACAAGGGTTATTTACATTCATAACCCATTAGTCTGTAGTTAAGATTTTCATATGATTATTCCATAATAGAATTTCACATAGAAGCACTTTGGTTTAGGTCATACCTCATATTTTTAATATTGGGATATCAACCCCTAACCATCTTATTAATATGAAATCCGGAATGTGGGAGTTCAAACCCCTGGACTAATCATAGCATTTGTTACCAAGTAACATCTCATTTTATCTGGTTATCTAAATAATATGCCCTTTGAAGATCAACAAATCATATTACTCGTGGCTCATTCAACCTATCAAGCTCATATGTTATCACTTACCAGATAACATGACATTTAGTTATACTCTTGAATTATAGGTAACAAGTGTTCTTAATGCAATTAGCATTATAAATCTTACCTGGATCTGATCACCTCTATATGAAACCTGTCAAGCTTAACTTTTATCAGTTATTCCATATACTCCCACATACTCTAAAGTATGTGATCCAGGAGTTCCCTTTGTAAAACCTGTTTCACTATTATTTAAATTCTGACAATGATGGATCTATGATCAGGGCTCTACATGGTATGATTATACTTTATTATTAGGTACATATCAATATTCTTTTAGCATCATACATGTTTCCAAACATTCAAGTACTAAACATGGCTATAACAGAAGAATACTAAATGTACAAGTATAACTCATATCAGTTATCAACTGGATATCAATTCTTAATCATCTTATCACTATGATTCAAGAACATGGGTTCTCACACCCTTATATCATCATAACACTTGCTATCAAGTGCCATATCAGCATCAAGTCATCTATTAGCATGACCTTGATTGAAGCAATGTATATACTTTTCACATATCATTACTCTAAAAGCTTATAATTGTTTTCAAGGAATATGACATCATAACTCATACCTGGCTATGATTACCTCATAATATCAACCTGTATGACTTATACAAATAAGGACATGCATATATAACAATGTCAGCACAATACCAAAACTTCTAAATTTCTATATAGGACACCACGGCCGTGCCACCTTGCACGGTCGTGCAAGGTAAGACTACCACGGCCGTGCTCCCTTGCACGGTCGTGCAAGCTAAGGCTACCACGGCCGTGCTCCCTTGCACGGTCGTGCTACAGCAGATCATTACATGATTCATATTTCTATCTATATATATGTATTCTAATTTCTCATTCTTTCAAATTGATTAGGTCACATCGACCCTTCAATCAAGTACATACTACCATGGTTAACATAGTGTATCAAGCTATTAATCCTATAAACAATTAAGAATTCTCCCTTTAATTGGTTCTTAATCACTTAGGTATTATTAGGGTTTCAACCTTCACACCTTCATTGATTATCATTAATAATCATTATTGGATCAATAGAACATTCATCATCTTAATTCTCAAAGATTCAATCACATTGGACCTCCACTTCATAAGGTATCCAATTGAATTAGGGTTTCCAATGTTGATTTCTTCAATCTTTGAATTCATGGAACCAATCATCAATTGGACCTATACTCATACCTTAATTGAGTTTAATAGGTCAACCTTCAACTGATTTGTCCCTCACTTGACCCTCAATTGACCATCAATTAGGGTTTAACTCAATTGAATTAGGGATTGGAATCAATAACCCTTCAACATATTTCAATGTGGGACTAATTGATTTGAACCTATTGAACCATCATTACATTGGGACATGACCTGACCCCAAACGGTCTTGAGGTCGTTTGGATGACCTCCAAACGGTCTTGAGACCGTTTTCCCATCATATCATCAAAATCTAAGTCAACCAATTAAGGTTTGGATCATTGGATTGATCACCAAAACAACAATTGATTACATTCCAACTTAGTATCATTGTATCATCAATTGCTTAACCATACTCACCCCTAGACCTCCAAACGGTCTTGGGTGACCTCCAAACGGTCTTGAGACCGTTTGGATGAGTTCCAAACGGTCTTGAGACCGTTTGGCTCACCCAACCCTTGGATTCTAGTGAAAAATCATTAGGGTTTGAGCTATTGAGTTGATCATTAAATCAGCAATTGATTGCTTTGTAATTGTGTACCTTTGGACCTTCAATTGGTCAACTATACTTGACCCCAGACCTCCAAACGGTCTTGGGTGACCTCCAAACGGTCTTGAGACCGTTTGGGTGATCCCCAAACGGTCTTGAGACCATTTGGGTCAATCAACCCAAAACAATCAACTCAATTCAATGCAAATCCAACACTTAGCCGATTAGGTTTCACACCACATCTTTGGATCTTCAAACACCTATCCATACTTGACCCTAGACCTTCAAACGGTTTTGGGTGATCCCCAAACGGTCTTGAGACCGTTTGGATGATCCCCCAAACGGTCTTGAGACCGTTTGGGCAAGAAAACCCAAAAAGTCAAATCAATCAAGTTGAAAGTCAGCACTTAATCCAATTAGGGTTTACATAATTAATTAGCCTTCAACTCACGATTCCTTTGGAATTAATCCCTCAAATTTGGAGGGTCTTTAACCAACATGATTATGAACAGGAATCCCAAACGGTCAACGCTTGGTAAACTCACTCAAACGGTTTGAAACCGTTTGCCCAAAAAGTTCAAGTTAATCAGATTGGAAAATCAGCACTTAATCCAATTAGGTTACCTAATTGTTTAGCCTTTAACTCATGATTACTTGGGAGTTAACCTATAAAATTTGGTGGGTTATTAGACCACATCTTTAGGAACAGTAATACCAAAGGTTCCACGCTTGGTCAACGCACTCAAACGGTTTGAGACCGTTTACCCAAGAAGTTCAAGTTAAACAGATTGGAAAAACAGCACTTAATTCAATTTGATTTGCCTAATTGATTGGCCTTTAACCTACGATTCCTTTGGAGTTAACCCCTAAAATTTTGTGGGTCATTAGCCTACATAATTATTAACAGAAATCCCAAACGGTCCATGCTTGGTCAACGCCCTCAAACGGTCTTGGAGACCGTTTGCTCCAACCGACCATGTGAAACCGTTTGCCCCTCAAACGGTTTTGCAAAACCCCCAAACGGTTTTGCAAACCGTTTGGCCAAGGGTGCAAGACCGTTTGCTAAAGTGACATAGGTATTCACACCCCCCTTCTTCTACCTCCAGATCCAGGTCTGTTCCTCATGGTTTTAGATGCAAGAAAGCAAGGAAGGATGGGGGAAAGAAGAACAAGCTACTTTTGCAAGTACAAAGATATGCATAAGAAAGCAAAAGGTTTAGAGTTATAAAACCCGCCTTAAGGTCGTTCCTTGAGCTCCAAGCTTCCACGTTTCCAGTCTTTAATGGTGTCTTGAGCTCCACAGGTCGGCCAAGGGTGTTTCTCCTAGGAAAGGTTGGGAAAAGATGGCTAGAAAGAAGAAACAAATAAGGAAGACCATAAAATCAACCTTGCACCATGAATTCGAGCAAGATGATGATCAAAGCTTACCTAGAACTGCTTGGTCGTTCTCCTCTTCCCCAGAGATCTTTCCTAAGTCGGTCTAAGCAAGGGGATAAGAAAGGAAGTGAAGGAAACGATCCTTGCTAAGTGAGAAAAGGTGTATATATACTTTAGGTGAAATTTCAACATAAGGACAACTTGTTTCTCCATTTCTCCTCTAGGTCCTTCCCTTATTATAAACCACGTTTCTCCCTTCCATACTTAAGAAAAACTCATCTTAAACCCAAGGTCTAAAGGTGAAGAAAGCCAACTTCTTACTAAGTTGCACATATAGAAGGGTTATTAGACTTATAACTTGATCATTTAATTTATAAGGGTTATCATTCTTATTTAATTATTCAATTGAAGTGACCTCTTCATCATTCTTACTATTAATGATTCCAAGAGTCATAAAAGATACTCTAGAAGGTGTATTTACAAGTTGTACCCCATATTTTGGGTAATTTGCACTTTACACCAAAACTAGAGTTTTAAGTACAAGGATTGCTCCACAAGCTGCATCTTGGTGCCCAAGCTTGGAGAATCCATCATACTTTATCATATTCATTATTATGATGTCTCAACACCAAAGGAACATCTTAACATGTGCAATTTGTAAGTTAACCCCTTTTAATTAGGTAATTTGCACATAGGTCCCTGTATTACAAAACAATATTACAACATTGTTCAAAAGGGACAGAAATGGAAATGTATGTTCCTTAGGAGATTTAATTACATACCAAAAGATAATCACAAGTATCTAATTACATAATTAAGCAAAACACCTAGGGTTAGTTCATAACCCAGGTCAGGGATGTTACAACAACATTGTTTTAAAAGGACAGAAATGAAATTATAGATTCTTCTAAAGCTTAATGACATATCAAGGGGTAATCACAAGCCTCTAATCATATTTTAAGCAAAACATCTAGGGTTAGTTCATAACCCAGGTCAGGGATGTTACATTTAGGGAGATTTATTAGGATGTAGGAAGATGGGAGGTAACCTAGGGATCCAAGAATTAGACATAGGGACAAATCTCAAAATTCACACATATAAGCAATTTGCCTAAATTCCTAGGTGATTTCACACACAAACCAATAAGCAATCTATGGAGAATGAGATAGAAATAGAATATAATCATTAACAAATGGAATTACAACGTTTACATGTCCTTTTCCCTCAACATGGTATCAAAGTAGCATAATTTCCCCCAAACAACCCACCCAAGGGGCCTAGCTACTCATAACAAAACAAAATACAAAAAGAAAGGAGATAGAGGAAGAAGTAGCCATGGAGCTCGGTGTAGATGAGGAATCTCCTCCCTCCAGCTACTGCAAGGACGTCCTCCTTCTTCTCCTTGGATGGAATGGAGTGGGATGATGGTGGGAAGTGGATGGAAGGCTTAAATATGGGGGGTTATGTGGTGGAAATGGTGAAATGGAGTGGATTTGAGGTGGAGGTGAAGTGGAATGGAGTGGAGGTGACAAAGGAGTGAAAATGGGACTCTAAGAAGCGAACCCCTCAACCCCAGCCACCAATAGGGCTTATATAGGGATCTAGGGGGTCTAGGGTTTAGTTAAGGGTAACATAGGTAAAGTAGTGAAAACTAGGTGGGTTGTGTGAGTAGCACGACCGTGGTGGTAGGGTAGAACACGGCCGTGGTGGATGGGAACGATCATGGGAATTAAAATGTGGAGATCATAGGGATATGTTCATGGATGGCCATGGTCGTGGGGGGTCACCACGGTCGTGGTGGGGACCTATGGCCACGGGCATGTTGATCACCATGGTCGTTTTGGCCATATTCATTAATTTTATGGGAGGTTTAGTGATTTTTTGTGCTTGTGGCATGTCCACCACGGCCGTGGTGAAGTACCACGGCCGTTTTGGTGTCCCTCCCATGCATTTGAGCTTTGAACTTGATCATCCATGGAGGGTATTGCTTCAAAACTTTCTTTGACCACTTGGGGTAGGTTGGAAGTGGTTTGGCCTCATTTTGGGCTCCTCCAAGCCTGAGGAAACCCTAGATTGGACCATCTTCTTTCCATGTCATCAAGTAGTGGACAAAGTACCTATAAAACATGCAAAAAGCCTCCATAAGTGCATTTGATAGAAATAAGCATATTGGGGGAAATAAAATGTAATCTAACAAGTATAGATGTGGTTGAAATGCAATATGACACTAGATGAAGCCGTAAAATAGTGCTGAATCACCACCCCAAACTTGAAACATACTTGTCCTCAAGTATTCTCCAACTCAATCTCTCTACAAAGTTTTCACATTCAAGACATGACAAATGCAATGTAAAAGGTGATCATTACTGAATGGGATCAAAGATGACTAAGTGCATGCATTCCACCTATCTCCTCTCTTACTTTCACAAACCAATCATGAAAAGAGCACAAAGCATATGAACTTCAAATATAGCGCATAGAACACACAAGTCATCCATATTTCTTTCATAAAGTTCTGGGTAAACCGTTTCATGATGGTATTAATCAAGGATGACTAGGAGTATTGTTTCACTTTCATGCATTCAATCTTATGTTTCAAATCACACCAAATGACCCACGTATCTGCGAAAAGGGTGAAGTGAACTAGGTTTGATGTTTCCTAGCTCAATGGATATAACAGTGGAAGAAATGGTTGCACTAAGATTTGGGAGTGTTTTTACACACTCATCTTTTCTTTATTTGAATGCTCTTAAACAAGAGCATCCTTTTATTTTGTTTTTTCTTTTCTTTTTCTTTTTTTCTTTTTTTTTTCTTGCCCTTGGTGTAGATAGGGCATATGGTGGATAGAGTGATGTGGAGAGATGGAGATGTGGCCACCCCAAACTTTTAGAGGTGGCCACGACTGATATGTGCACTTTGGCATTCTTTCATGAGGCGGAGGGGTAAGAAGATGGTGAGTGAAAAGTCAGGTCAAAGAGGGGTCATAGGTATGATTCTCCACATAAGACATCCTGCATGAAAATTAATCCAATACTTCATCCTAGATATTACACCACATGAATGAACAAGATGAAATTGATATATCAATAAAGTGATTCTACAAACACTAAGCATTCAAAGCTTGCTCAACTTCACAATTCATCCAAATCAATCACAACCATAAGAGAGGTGATGCACCTGTAAAAAGTCAAACATTGATACCACTTAGCAATAAACAATGATAAGTTACTTGCATTTGTCAAAGGTCATTATTTTTAATCCAAAAAGTAGAGATTGGGTTGAAACATACTTTTAGACAAGAAATCTAAAATTTGGGCAAAATTGGCCAAAATGGTGCCAAGTTGCCTCCAATCACATCTAAACCTATATTATTGAACTTAAAGCAGTAAACAAGCAACTACTAGCTATAACATGCAAGAATTACCAAAAATTTGCATGATATGCAATGCATGGCAAGAAGAGAATTTTTTTTTGAAAATTATGCAAAAATTGCAAGAAAGTAAACTACAGGACATGCAAGTATGCAAAGCAGTAAAGATGAATAAGATAGATATCAAAAACAATAAAACAAAAGTGGATGTGGCAGGTGAAATGTAAAGTGAAACTAGGGCATACCTGCCCTACCACCCCAAACTTTTGAATCATGATGTCCTCAACATGATCCTAGAGTTTAGGATGATAGGGTAGACGATCATGGCTTTCTCGAGGCTCTGGCTGTGTTCCTCCCTGTGGTGGAGGATATGCATAGTAGCTGCCACACTAATCTACCTTCAGTGGATAAAATTGGTCTACAACACGGCCGTGCTGCACAACACGGCCGTGGTGGCTTCAAGCTGCACAACCGTGTTGCCTGGCACGGCCATGGTGCAGTCCTTTGGCAGCTTTTCTCAATCTTATTTCTGAATCCAGGGACTTGGTGTGTTTTTCATGCAAATGACCACGGTTGTATTGATGTGCCATGGCCGTGGTGGTCCCTGTAGCCGCTACTCTCAAAATGAGGAACATCAAACACTAAAAAACTTGACCCAAAGTGATTTTTCTTTGAATCCTTCTCTCAATTGTACTCAAATTTCCTTCATTTCACCCTGTTACCACCTGCACATCTTAAAACTAGACAAAAACTATTAAACACAAGTGTGTGTGTGTTTTCTTGGAAAGTGTAAAAACAAAACAATTTTATCAAAAAGTGAAGGTTGGTTCAAAATTTCCCAAACCTATGTGGGTTGCCTCCCACAAGCACTAAGTTTCATGCCTTCAGCCAGGCTTCTTGTTCTTTCACCATCAACCATTGTCCAAAAACAAAATATTTGCGCCCCCATCATAGGAAATCCTCTCAAATGCTTTCCTTGATTGATCTTCCTCCCAAGGGTCATGCAAGCTTCTTGAGTGCTTCTCAACAATTTACTCTCCTTGGGGATCATCATCATAGATCTTAATCAGCCTTAAGACCTTCAGTAATCTCATGCCATAGTTTCTCTCTCTCTTGAGAAATGGGTCTTCATAGGCATCAAAGAGGGGGTGTTCAATCATATGGTACACTCGCAAACAAGGACTTTCTGGAAAGGGATCTTCACTAAGATCTTTGTCAACTTGATTCCCTCCCTTGATAAGCTTATCAACAACCTTGTCACACCCCATGATTGAAACGATATCCATTTGCTCATAGGAAGTAGGGGGAGCATGTGATAGTTGTGGTGGTGGCATTATTGTTAATGGCCTTTGGAATTGAGGTGGAGGAGGGAATTGAGGTTGGAAGGTGAAATGGTGGGAAGGTTGTGGCGATGGAGGTGGTGGGGGTGTGTAAGGCTTAGGATAGCCTTGGAGGTAGGACGGTGGAGGAAATGGATGGGTTCGTGCATCTTGGCCTTCCATCTTATCTTCCTTGAATGGCTTGTCACATGCACAAAGCACAACCATATAAAAGAGAACAAGTTAGTAAACCAATATACACAAAGAATGCAAAGAATGATGAATAAAGAATAGCAATGATGAGGGCAGTAGGAAAAGTCAAAGCAAAACTAACTAGCTAGGTCGAGCGCCTCTAATCCTCGACAACGATGCCAGAAAGCTTAGTGCGCTCCCGCCAATGGTGTTACACACTACTCAATTTGAGTTTTGAATAGGTGCAACCCCGCGGACGGAAGCACACAGGTGGATTTACTTTCGAAATTTATAAAACCTAACTTAACACCTACTTCTACTAAAACAACTACACCCGTAAGCGCACGGGGTCGTGTCGTAGTATAGAAAGGTGGAAAGTATAAGGTCGATCTACAGGGAAAAGAGGGGGCACTAGAGCTAGGTTTAGTTTGCTGGGTTCCTACTTCGGAGACTAGGGCTAAGGGTTTGAAGGTTGTTTTGATTGTTAAACTACTTTGAACAAGCGAGGAATTAAAGGCAAGAATGAAATCTAAGTTAACCCTAGGCTAGAGTAAGGCTAAACAGGAAAGAAAGGACTAAGCTAGGTGTGAAAAGGAAAATTACACTAAGACAAGTAAGAAGAGAAATTAGAGAACTAAACTAGCATGAACAATACAAGAGCAAAGTAAGAATCTAACTAAGCAAGGAAAAAGCCAACTAAGCTAAGCACAAAACTAGGGTTTTAAGCAGTAAAGAGAGGTATGGGCTGTTTAGGGGTATGAAATTATCACTTAAGTTGGGGGGTGACATATGAACATTATAACTCCATTTAGATTATCCAAACCAAACAATAAGTTAGAGTCTAATGAATTAACCTAAGCTACTAACTGGCCATGGATATACTAGGTTGTGTGTAGGGGAACTAGTCCCTAACACCCCCTAATACCCTTACGAGGCTCAATTGGGTTAGGGATTATGTTCAATTCAAGTAGAGTCTAATCAAGTCTAGGTTTCTAGATTAGACATTCCTAGGGCAATTAGGGGCCGAGGGTAGTAATGTGGAGGTGAACTTAGGGCTTTTGACCCCAATTCCCCCACATTCTAGCCTTGAGAAGGCTCCATGCTAATTGTGCTAGAATCATCTAATCCAGCTGCTTAGATCTCTCACTTAGGTTTAGGGATATTGATTATGATGTAGGAAGATGGGAGACAGCCTAGGGATCCAAGAATTGGACCTAGGGGCAAATCCCAAAATTCATACATATAAGCAATTTGCCTAAATTCTTAGGTGATTTCACACACAAACCAACAAGCAATTCATGCAGAATGAGATGCAAATAGAATATAATCATTAACAAATGGAATTACACTGTTTACATGTCATTTCCCCCAACATGGTATCAAAGTAACATAATTTTCCCCAAACAGCCCACCCAAGGGGCCGGGCTACTCATTACAAAGCAAAATACAAAAAAAGGAGATAGAGGAAGAAGTAGCCATGGAGCTGGGTGTAGATGAGGAATCTCCTCCCTCCAGCTGTTGCAAGGACGTCCTCCTTCTTCTCCTTAGATGGAATGGAGTGGGATGATGGTGGTAAGTGGATGGAAGGCTTAGATATGGGGGGTTATATGGTGGAAATGGTGAAATGGAGTAGATTTGAGGTGGAGGTGAAGTGCAATGGAGTGGAGGTGATAAGAGAGCAAAAATGGAACTCTAAGCAGCCAACCCCTCGACCCCCATCTGCCAATAGAACTTATATAGGGATCTAGGGGGTCTAGGGTTAAGTTAGGGGTAAAATAGGTAAAGTAGTGAAAACTAGGTGGGTTTTGTGAGTAGCACGACCGTGGTTGGTAGGGTAGAACACGACCGTGGTGGATGGGCACGATCGTGGGAATTAAAATGCGAAGATCACAGAGATATGTTCATGGATGGTCACGACCATGGGGGGTCACCACGGTCGTGGTGGGGACCTATGGCCACAGGCATGTTGATCAACACGGTCATTTTGGCCATATTCATCAATTTCTGGGAGTTTTAGTGATTTTTTGTGCTTGGGGCATGTCCACCATGGCCGTGGTGAAGTACCACGGCCATTTTGGTGACCCTCCCATGCAATTGAGCTTTGAACTTGATCATCCATGGAGGGTATTGCTTCAAAGCTTTCTTTGACCACTTGGGGTAGGTTGGAAGTGGTTTTAGCCTCATTTTGGGCTCCTCCAAGCCTGAGGAAACCCTAGATTGGACCATCTTCTTTCCATGCCATCAAGTAGTGGACAAAGTACCTATAAACATGCGAAAAGCCTCCATAAGTGCATTTGATAGAAATAAGCATATTGGGGGAAATAAAATGTAATCTAACAAGTATAGATGTGGTTGAAATACAATATGACACAAGATGAAGCCCTAAAATAGGGCTGAATCACTGCAATGCCATAACTATTGGCAATGAAGAGAGCAAGAGAAGAAAAAACCTCAGTGAGAGTGAGAATCATTTAAGTTTTGAAATGAACATTGAGATATAGAGATTCATCTTCAATTGTGACCGTTGAGATTGACTCATCAGATCTGACCACAACCGTCATTTATAGAAAGTGGGACAGAGGTTATGAAAATACACTGGCTATTGTCTTGTAACATGCCAGCCTAAATTAAACTTGATGTGGAGATTGTAACCTGCCTATTGTCAGATTGAGTCTTGATTATTGCCAGATTAAATTCTCAAGGGTCTTGGTTACTACCATACTGCATCCTTGTTAAACAACTACTTGACTCATGGTTACTACTAAAGAACATCCTGGATACTAAGTGATTGGACCCTAGTTCCTAACACATAGAATTTTGGTTAGCACCAGAACAGATCCTTTATATAGTTCCTAACACATAGAATCCTAATTACCATCAGATCAGATCCTTTATATAGTTCCTAACAGATAGAATCCTGGTTACCACCAGATCAGATCCTATATAACTGAAATTATTACCAAGACCATTAGGCCAATAAATGAAAGCACAACACGAATCCTTGCCAAGGCCATAATGAATCCAATATTAACAGGCCAACAAATGCCAGCACAAAACGAATCCTTGCTAAGACAAGCATTTTTTATTTACTATTTTAATTATGTATAAGAATATATCAAAGTCAAAATGTTCTCAAATATTCATGATTACATAAAAGATGTAAAACAATGGTGGGGAAATCGATGAGGCGTTTTGATGCTATCACAACGAACTTGGTCCCTGAGGTTGTTGTGTCTAGCAAGAATCATCTTTGTGAATCTGCATCCAGATCTCTCCTAAGAATGCAAGAGTACACCATTGCTATAAATATTCATACTGAATATGCCCGTTTCAGTGTTCCATCATGATCATTAGAAACACACACAGTTAGTCTTATCATGCTGAAGCGATATGTCTGATTAGGGGTGTCAAAAAACCGGTTCCGGGTCGGGTTCCAGACCGGACAACAATCGGGTTTTTAAGAAAGGTTCAACCCAGAACTAAATTTTTTATAAAGTGATATGTCTGAAACCGAACCCGATTTCATAATTTGAAACCCAGAACCGAACATGGACTATACATTTTTGTTAATTATACACAAAATGTAGTAACTCGTACATAACTATACCTAATATTTTTTAAATTTGTCAACCCATATCAATCCGGGGTGAATAAATCACCACCCGAAACCGACCAGGTTTCAAATCGGATATCAATATCCAAACCCGAAACCAATTCAGATTGATAAAATTCAAAACCAAACCTATAATTTTCCGGGTGGGGTTCACGGGTTCATACAAATTTTGACAGCCCTACGTCTGACACTTCCCGATGCTAGTTGTTCGTGGTGGGACTTCGCTAACCATTTTCAGGTAATTACTCATGCCCACAATAACCGCTTCGCCAAGCTGTATGTATTCAACATCGAAAGTAACATTATAATAGGGTAGTCAATGCAGAATAGGCAGAAATGGTCTTGATGCAATAGTATAATCATTAACTACATGCATTGAACATATTCTAATAATAAATAAGATTCATATGACTATTAGTAAATAAATATAATTTTGTACTTCAGTAATCAAATTTGTGGTGGTCAAAATTCTGAAATGATGCAAGATAATCGGTTAAAAAAATGAAACTAATAAAGTCTCGTTGTTCATAGGGTCCACATGTCTTTCCAAGTTAAGTTGTATGTTCCACTACATACAAAAATGATGGGTTAGTCTGTCACGATTAACCTTACACATATATTATCAAATCTTGTAATAGTCAAAAGGAAAGTTGTTGCATGGTACATAATACAGAGAAATATTTTAGCCAATAGTAGAGTGGAAAAATAAAAAATGAATGTTGGTGTATGGTATAAAACAATCAGATGCATGTTGTATGGAATGTTGATGCATGGTACGTAATTTTGATTCACGTCCCAAGGAAAGTTGGTGCATGATAACAGACTCACGAAAATATCAAATTGAAGGAAAAACCTTTTCACTCTACCACTTGTGTGGTCCAACTCCCTACTGTGAAACAAGTGGATTTATGTGTAGATGACCCTATCTGTTAACCACTTATTTTCCTCCAATGATCTCATCTTCCACCTCTGGAGCCAAATGTAGCCATCGTCAAATAGAGTGTGATAATTACAAATGTATGCTCATCATTATCCTCCATCCACTTGCCAAAAAAGAAATGTAAACGTACAAACTCACTCTCTCATGTAGGGATTCCATACTATATCTCCAACATCCCCAATAATAGAGAAATGTTATACCCCACAACATGATCTGAAATTTCGACAACCTTCAATCTCCTTCTAGAAGAATCTCTCTGCCCCATATGCCTGCTATTTGGTGCCATTTTTCCTTTGTGAGTAGGTGGAGAGGAAAAGTGACGGATGGTGAAGAGAAAATAGAAGATGAAGCATAAAGTGCATCACACGAGAAGAAATGCGAGGGGACATGGGCTTGAACGTTATGTTTAGGAATACCATGCATATACTCAAGTAACGCCGAGTCTTCTACTGTCTCATTGTTAGTAGCTTGGTAGTGCGCCATTTAAAATGACCGATGTATGCTGGTTAGTTGCCGTGATGAAAGCTGCTTAGTTGTTTAAATGAAATGGTTTTATATCCGATGGAAGCTGCTTATTAGATCAATAGAATGCTGGTTTGTTTTTTTGGATGACGTATGAACCACACTCAGGATGGGCTGATTAACTGACACCCCTTTGCAGTGTAAACCTCCGCCCCTAGCTACCAGCACACCAGGGCGACATGGTAAATTCACGCAGAGGCCAGCTTGTGTGACTGGATAAATGATCGTTGGGACAACATGCAAGGATCGATGTCGGGTTCTACTCTGGGGAGCCCAGCCATTCACCATTGCGCCACTACCCTGCCGACAATAGAATGCTGGTTTGTTGGGACAATGAAAGCTGGTATAATATAAGAGTGAAAGATGGTTAATTGTGTATACAAAAGCTAGTTAATGTACAAGGAATAACATGTTAGGTGTCTAGACAAAAGCTGGTTAGTTGTTCAGTCAAATGTTTGACGATCTACGGAACTAGCACATCTTCATTAAACATATTTATTTACATCCAAAAGTTATTTTCACTAGAGAATGCTACATATATCCCAACCTCTTAAAGACCTATCTCTTCAGTTGATTGTGTTCAGCCCTCACAATTCATTAACCGCTACCTCATGTACCCCATGGAATACCTTGGACAGGGCCATTTGTGATAACATTTGGGAGCAATTGCCCCATACCATTGTCCATCATGAGTAGCAAGAAAACACCACAATTACAAGAATCACGATGGGCATGTGTAGGGTTGTAAATGGGTAGGGTAAGGTTGGATAGGATAAAAACTCACCCTTACCCTTACCCTTACCCGCGACAAAAATGCGGGTAGAGGGTAGGGTAATTACCTTTTACCTAAAAGCCTTTACCTTACCCTTACCTGCACCCTTTTCCCCGCAGAGTAAACAAGTAAGGTAAGGGTGAAATGGGTAAAATGACATAAGATAGTATAAGATATTTTAACAAAAGTTTTATATGATATTACCTATGTTAAACACTTCTTAATGCTAGTTTTTCATAACACAACGTGTTCACCAAAAAAATGCTAGTTTTTCATAACACGCCGTGTTCACCAAATAAGTGCTAGTTTTTCATAGTAATATTTATGTTTATTATGAGAAAACATAGTAATATTTGACTTATCCCAACTTTTTTATATATTATTTCTTATTATTGAATCTATTTTTCTCCTAAATATATGACTATAAAAGGTAGTATCATGCTACCCACTGCCAATCAAAGTTTTGGTAATCATAATAATACAGATTGAGAAAGTACCGTGTCTTACTTGTTGGAAATTTTAGTAGGTATTAATATATATTAGAATCTAAAATTATAAATTTAGACTTATACTAATGGGTAAATGGGTAAATAGGGTAGGGTAAAGATTCTCCCTTTTCCTACCCTCTTTAGATGTGGGTAAAGGGTAAATAGGTGGTGGGTAAGAAATATGCTTACCCTTACCCTAACCTACATGTTATGGATAGTGGGTAAATGGTAATACCCTACCCATTTATAGTCCTAGGTGCCAACAAAACCTCCCAACATTAGCTGGCCTAGGAAGTAGCATTCTTGGCAACCCCAAGGTATAACCTCATAAAACACATCACGTAACATCATCTAAAGTATCATGGTAAGATATTTAGTTTAGGAAGAGATATATCTTATGAATGAAGCCAATGCAAAAATAATAATAATATATTTTTGATTCCAAATGAGAATCATATACTACACAAAATATGAAGAAGCTTACAATAACTAAACATTTACAAAGTATAAGGATAATCTTTGAAAATTTACAGAATACATACAAAAACCACATTTTTTGTGGATGAAGTTGGGATCAGAAGTAAAATAATCAATATTAAGCGTGTTATTTATAATTTTGTATTTGTACACAAGATGAAATCTAGTTTTCACCATGAGGATTTGGGCATTATGCTGCAACAAATGGTAATTTAGTGCATCCATACAAAAATTTTGATGCAAGAAATGGGAAACCAAATGCATTTATCTAGAAAATCTAGTGCAAATAAATGGGAAAACTTGCGCATGAAGGCGACTCGCCAAAAAGTACAATGTAAGGCAGTTGTTTTTTACTTTTCCAACAGTGCGCTCAAGCTGCCCCTTATTTAAAAGATGGACATATGCGTGTATGAGATCATCATAGAGCCAATTGTTGCATTCCAAGATCTAGGATTGGTTCCTTAGAGTCTATGGTAGATGTAAAAAAAGAGTCTGATGTAATGTAGAAGATGTTCATACTCCTTGAGCCTATTACATTGTCTAAATATGAATATAATGTACACATAAAAACCACAAATATACTCCAGTAGGGTTTCACACTAGACAATTGGCTGACCTTTATTTATTGGTTAGAAATGATCCTTAAGGGACCCCTTTCCCTACTTCCTTTGGTGCTATAGACTTCCATCTTTTTATTGGTTGCAGGTTAGTGGGGATCTTCTTGAACTTGATTTTTTATTCTCTATCCATTGCTAGGACTCCGTAGAGGATGAGAAACATAGATAATCAAAATTTTCAAGGGGATGAGTAGCAATGATGTAACACCCAGACCCACTGCCTAAGGCTCTAGTAGAACTTCAGGAATGACAATTGGCCCCACATTTGACTACTAGCATAACTACATGCTTTGTCACACACAAGCTAGGATAAACTTACTGTCTAGTCACTCATCCTAGTACTACTCTAGGTTGTGCACACTTAACCAAATAGTTCTTTAGTAACAGACTCCCTAAAAATGAGGTGTACCTTGGCAATATGAATGGTCCAATCATTCCATTTAAGATCATTTTATACAAGGCCTCAATTCCTGAGACACTACAATCTCTCTTGCTTATACTCTTGATGTCCTCGTCAGGGCTCAACTATATGACATCATAATATTTCCCTATTTCAATTCATACCCAGAATGGCCCATGGATACCTAGCTCCCAATCATGGAATACCAACGCAAGGGTGGGTACAATCACTATGGACATTCCTTTTCAACATGCCTAGACCACACAACTCAAGATTAACATGCCAAATGCCCATGTGGGCCCCACCAACTGGAGGGGTTATGACTTTGATACTATTTGTAATACCATGACCCATTGCCGAAGGCTCTAGTAGAGTTTCAAGAATGACGATTGGCCCTAAAACCACCACTAGTCTTAACTATGTTGTTTTTCCTCGCTCACGTGCAAGCCAAGATAAACTTCCCCATTGGTCACCATCCTAGTCTACTCTGGGCTGAGCACGCATAATCACATAATTCTTTAGTGATGGGCTCCCTGAAAAGGAGGTGTACCTTGGTGATATGGGAAGTCCAATCATTTCTTTTAATATCATTTTATCTAAGCTCTCAAATCTTGAGACATTACAGATGAATAACATCAAATATTAACAACAAAACTCGTTGTTTGTTTTTAGTACTAAATGATATAATAATAAAAACATCAAGTAAAAGCTTATTCCATAGATTAAGAAATCGGGTTCTATACGTCAATCACTTATTGATTCTAGCAGGTATATGAGTAGGGATGGAAGGAAACAAGGAGGTGACTTGATATATACACTATGTTGGGACTAGCTATGCGATAGGCATTTCCACCTCACATGAATTACAACTTATATGATAAAAGAATAATGGTTCATGCATTAATTGAATAATGTTCATAATAGTTTGAATTCTGGTTCAACAGACTATTGAATTTTGGTTCATATTCTAGTCAAGAAAAAAATCATCATCCCCAATCCACTATAGCAACAAGTGGAAGCTCCAGAAGACATGCACGTATGTTGGTTACTTGTACCTATGAAAGCTAGTAGATGGGCCACTAAAAGCTAGCTTGTGTTGCGGATGAAAGTTACGTGATTGAATCCTATTTACTAGAAGACTCAATCCTCGTTATCACCATAATGAATCTTTGTTACAAATAGGTTGGATCCTAGTAACTATGAGTTTGGATTTTAGTTCCCACAAGACTGAAACCTTATTACTACCCATTTTTATCATTGCCAAGGTCACCACAAATTCAGTTTTGGTAGGACAACAAATGCAAGCACATCACGAATCCTTGTTAAAGAAAGCATAAATTTACTACTTTCTTTATGTAAGAAAATATTAACAAACTAAAAATATTCTCAAAGGAGAATGATTACAATTAAAAATAAACTAGAAGTGGGTCAGAGATATTTTGATACTATCATGTATAACCCTATTCATGTGCACATTTTATATAGACTTTTTACCCACTTTGCACACACTTCCAATCCATTTTATACATCATTTTCCTCTAATCATACTTGATTTTCCACCTTTTCAGTTATTTTACTTGCCTTATGTCTGTAATCACAAGTACATGATATTGACTAGAAAATGGGGCCAATCTGACCAAAATCAACCTTAGTTGGAACTTCGAAGAGTTTGCACACTTGATGGAGTTAATCTCAAAGATTTTGAAGAGCACACACTGTTTGTTAATTACCACACACCATGTAAGTTTATAGATACTCACATCCTCAACTGAAGAGCATGGACATGACATGTTTCTACTCAGATACGACGTGCCAGCACGTCCAAGTTCCACGTTCCAAAGTTCTGCCAACTTGCACACTGTGTGTTTATTAAGACATGGCATGTCCAACACGATCAGCCTAGACTCAAGAATTCTTCATCTCTCAGCTACAAGGCATGTCTCTTAGATAACACGACATGTCTCCCTTCATAAAAGCAATTTGCTCGTCAGTTACACATGGTGACACGCTGTGTTGTATCCAAACACAACATGTTCCAGTCTATTTCTATCGATTTAGAAAATAACCTCTCTTCATTTTAAATATTAAATCACTCATATAGAGAGTTATTTCTCGTCATTTTGGAGCACATTTCATCCAGAGAGAACAGTTCAAATCAAGGAAGAGGTGATTTTGGGGAGAAAGAGACAATTTCTCACGAGAGAACCTTCATTCTTCTTCAAGGAGTGCAGTAGGAGCTTCTCTACTTTGCTCATACCTCTCCAGAGAGAAGTTTTCCGAGTAGAAGCACCAACAAGCATGGAATTTCATCCTTAAGCTAGAGTTCTACCTTGCCCTTCCTCACTCATTGGGTTTTCTTTGTCTTTTCCTTCTCTAATCATGTTAAACTCTGGAATCCTTAGCTCGTTCCCGTGTTTTTATCATTATGGATAAGTAGCTTCCTTCTTCTTGGATATGGGAGAGTAGCTTCCATTCTATTACTCATGCAACACTACTACATTTTTGGCAAATAACGTCTCTACCCGTAGGGTCATTTTTTCAAAATAACCGACTTTATAGGTCTACAAAAAACACGGGTACCACTTAAGACCTCTTCGGTCGGTTTTGTTAATATAACCGACCTTGTAGTGTATCTCTATAGGGTCAGTTTTCCAAATAACTGGCCTTATATGTCTATAAAAAAATGTGGGCACCACTTAAGACCACTTCAGTCGATTTTCTTAAAATAACTGACCTTTTAGTGTATCTATATAGGGTCAGTTTTCCAAATAACTGACCTTATATATCTATAAAAATGTGGGCCCCACTTAAGACCACTTGGGTCAGTTTTTCTAAAATAACCGACCTTATAGTGTATCTCTATAGGGTTAGTTTTCATTAAATAACTGAACTTATAGGCAATGGGATCAGAAAGCTGATCCATTAAGTTTCCCGCGATGAAACTTTGCTTGATTTTGGTTTCGCGTCTCGATCTATAGGGCCGGTTTTAAAAAACCGATCTCAGAAGACCTCTAAGATAGTACTTTCTCGGTCGAGACAAAAATTTGGCTCCATTTTGCCTTCGCGCGTATATAAGTACCTCTAGGGTCGGTGTTTTTCCTTATGACTGACCTTGTAGGGCATCTCGGTCGACAAAATTCTCGACCGAGACAAAAATTTTTCTCCATTTTGCCTTCACGCATGTATAAGTACCTCTAGGGTCGGTTTTTTCCTTATATCTGACCTTGTAGGACATCTCGGTCGACAAAATTCTCGACCAAGACGAAAATTTGGCTCCATTTTGCCTTCGCGCATGTATAAGTACTCTAGGGTCGATTCTTTTTCCTTATAAACAACCTTGTAGGACATCTCGGTTGACAAAATTCTTGACCTAGACAAATATTTGGCTCCATTTTGCCTTCACACGTGTATAAGTACCTCTAGGGTCAATTCTTTTCCTTATAACCGACCTTGTAGGGCATCTCGGTCGACAAAATTCTTGACTGAGACAAAACTTTGGCTCCATTTAGCCTTCGCGCATGTATAAGTACCTCTAGGGTCAATTTTTTCCTTATAACAGATTTTGCAGGGCATCTCGGTCAGCAAAATTCTCGACCGAGACAAAAATTTGGCTCCATTTTGCCTTCGCGCGTGTATAAGTACCTCTAGGGTCGGTGTTTTCCTTATAACCGACCTTGTAGGGCATCTCAATCGATAAAATTATCGACCGAGACAAAAATTTGGCTCCATTTTACCTTCGCACGTGTATAAGAACCTCTAGGGTCAGTTTTTTCCTTATAATCGACCATGTAGGGCATCTCAGTCGACACAATTCTCGACCGAGACAAAAATTTGGCTCCATTTTGCCTTCGCGCGTGTATAAGTACCTCTAGGGTCGGTTTTTTCCTTATAACCGACCTTATTGGGCATATCGGTCGACAAAATTCTCGACCAAGACAAAAATTTGGCTCCATTTTGCCTTTGCGCGTGTTTAAGTACCTCTAGGGTCGGTTTTTTCCTTATAACCAACCTTGTAGGGCATCTCGGTCGACAAAATTCTCGACCGAGACAAAAATTTGGCTCCATTTTGTGTTGACGCGTGTATAAGTACCTCTAGGGTCAGTTTTTTCCTTATAACCGACCTTGTAGGGCATCTCGGTTGACAAAATTCTTGACTGAGACAAAAATTTGGCTCCATTTTGCCTTCACGCGTGTATAAGTACCTCTAGGGTCGGTTTTTTCCTTATAACTAACCTTGTAGGGCATCTCGATCGACAAAATTCTCGACCGAGACAAAAATTTGGCTCCATTTTACCTTCACGCATTTATAAGTACCTCTAGGGTCTATGTTTTTCTTATAACCGACCTTGTAGGACATCTTGGTCGGCAAAATTCTCGACCGAGACAAAAATTTGGCTCCATTTTGCCTTCGCGCATGTATAAGTACCTCTAGGGTTAATTTTTTCCTTATAACTGACCTTATAGGGCATCTTGGTCGACCAAATTCTCGATCGAGATAAAAATTTGGCTCCATTTTGCCTTCACGCGTGTATAAGTACCTCTAGGGTCAGTTTTTTCCTTATAACCGACCTTGTAGGGCATCTTGGTCAACAAAAATCTCATATGAGACAAAAATTTGGCTTCATTTTGCCTTCACACGTGTATAAGTACCTCTAGGGTCGGTTTTTTCCTTATAACCGACCTTTTAGGGCATCTCGATCGACAAAATTCTCGACTGAGACAAAAATTTGGCTCCATTTTACATTCGTGCGTGTATAAGTACCTCTAGGGTCAGTTTTTTCCTTATAACCGACCTTATAGGGCATCTCGGTCGACAAAATTCTCGACCGAGACAAAATTTTGGCTCCATTTTGCCTTCGCGCATGTATAAGTACCTCTAGGGTCAGTTTTTTCCTTATAACTGACCTTGTAGGGCATCTTGGTTGACAAAATTCTTGACCGAGACAAAAATAGGGCACCACTTCATCTGTAGCGTCAATTTTCCCCTGTTAACCGACGCTATAGGTTAACTATAACCTGTCGCCCGCGTTGGTTAGGTCGCCATTTCGATCAAAACCTACTACTATCGCGCACTGCTGTCCGAGCTTCTATTTCCTGTCATTGCTTCTGCACACGAGCCCGTTTCCGACTCCAGGGTTTCATTTAACGCGTGTGCGCTATCTCGTGAGGTTCCTTTTGCTTCGATGAAGACGACACAAGCCTTTAAGGTATTGGTCACTGGTTTACGAACCCACCCATTGCCGTCTTGCCTTGAGCAGCCACTGCCATCTCACTGACCCCCGCGGAGCCATCAAGTCCTCATCCGCAGGTTGCAACTTGCCAGGTTCATAGTATTGCATGCTTCCTCTTCGACTATTTCACCTTCTGGGGTCCAGCGTGCCACCAGACCTGCTGTTTGGCGGCCTCTTCGCGCTTCCTGGCTTGTAGTGTGGGGGGTTCTAGCCGACGGTGGTGCGGTTAGAGTGGATGGCGTGGTGAGCAGGGACCTGCTCACGGGTTCTTGTGGGACCACCACACCCTCCAACATTACCCCCTCCATAGATTCTTGTGCTCCATCGTATTCCTCTACCTTAGCTATTCCATGGCCATTGGAAACTCCAGTAGGCTCTCTTCTATGCTTCATTTCTTCCCGATTTGATGATTTTAAATGCCTACGCACTACCTCCATTATTATGTAGAGGACTGAGAAAGGGTTATGAAGATGATCATGATGGAATACTACCTACTAGCCTTAAAAAGTTTGAATTTATTTTTTCGACAACTTGTTTTGGTCACTATTTTTAGCTCTACCTCGACCATCGTTGGTTTGCTGTTCTAGGGTAGCTTCAAGACCTGTAAATGGGTGTCATTACAGTCGTATACCCATAAATGATGTCTGTTTCACAAAAATTTGATGGGAGATATCCTATATTTTATGGTTTTTGCTTTGGCGCCATTGCAGCCGTTTACCCATAAATGATGTATTTTTTTAAGTCTATTCAACACATTTTATATGACATCATTGCAGTCGTATACCCACATATACTGAACCCTCACCTTTTCAATTGCAGGTCTTTAACTGATCAACATGGCAATCCAACAACCAATCATCCTCTTGCTCACAGTTCTCTCATTTTCATCTCGGCGGCTTAGGTCAGTTACATTATTTTTTTCATTTTATTTGACTAGTAACCCAATCAATAATAAAAATATGTATTCTTTCATATCTACATTTTATTATCATTCACATATGTAATCATTGTATACATTCTAGAAATATGAGGATAGGAATTGTGTAGTCCATATTGACACTTTAGGGTTTATAGATGAGATCATCGATGCATGATGTTTAACTTAATATAAAAATATGACAATAATACATTTATGCATGTATCTACTTAGAAACCCGTTCAAATTTTATTCATTAGGAGTAAGTTTTGGATAGTCCCCGGCCTGGGACTATTTTTGGATATTTAATCTTACTTAGGATGTAACTGTATAATGTATGTTTAGTTTTGAAGAAAATTTCAATAGGATTTTCTCATTTGTTCTCTGGGTACTTGGAGAACTTAGGGGAAATGCTTCTGAAATTTTCTTCAAGACTAAACATACATTATACAGCTACTAGTGAGATTCAATATTCAAAAATGGGATAGGTGGTACACTTTAGTATAAAACAAATTAACTTCCTATCAATAAAAACTTACAGCTTATAGTATCAATATTAAATGCTTAGTTTTATAATTAATTTTAATGTGATATAGAAAATGGATCGAAGTTGGATGTCTATCAAGCACTGTTCAGTCTAGAGTTCTCCAAAGGTCTTGATGAATTTATCAGATTTGCTAAGGAATATAGGAAACTACCTACATATAGGCTATATTGTCCATGTAGAAATTGTGGTTACAATTTGAAAGTTGATACTGGTGAGGAAATTAAGAATCATGTCATATGCAATGGGATCATACAAGGTTATAATGAATGACATTGGCATGGAGAGAAATTTAATTATGGATCAGAAAATGTCGATACTAATAGTTGTGGCATAGAAGATATAGATAATGATGATAATGTCAATGATGAACCGATTCAGGATGACCCGATTCAGGATGATATGGTTGATGAGATGCTACGTAGTTGTCGGGACAATGTCATTGATCCACCTTCTTTATTTGCAAACATTGTCCATGATGCTGAAAAACCATTATATAAGGGTTGTACTAAGTTCACGCGGTTGAGTGTTGTGATGCGATTATATACTCTTAAAGCTCAAAATTGGTGGAGCGATAAGAGTTTCACTTCACTATTGTCTTTGTTAAAGGAAATTCTTCCTGAAGGCAATGAGCTTCCAATTTCAACATATCAAGCAAAGAAAATAATGTGCCCAATGGGAATGGAGGCTAAGAGGATTCATGCATATCCAAATGATTGTGTGTTATTTCAGAAGGACTATAGTAATTTGGTAAATCGTCCAAAATGAGGTGCGTCAAGGTATAAGACCACAAATTCAACTAAGGCTAAAAATGGCTCTCCTGCAAAGGTGATCTGGTATCTACCAATAATACCACGATTTTAATGCTTATTTGCTAATATAAAAGATGCGTAAATTTTGTCTTGGCATGGGGAGTTAAAGGCCAATGATGATGGCATCCTATGACATGCATCTGATTCACCACAATGGAAGAAAATTGATTTATTATACCCTCAATTTGGTAAAGAACCAAGAAACTTAAGACTTGGACTCTGTATAGATGGAATGAATGCCTATGGTACATTAAGTATCCAACATAGCACATGGCCTGTTATGACTGTTATATACAATCTTCCTCCTTAGTTGTGTATGAAAAATAAGTATATCATGTTGTCAATATTGATATCAGGGCCCAAGCAACCAGGAAATGATATTGATGTTTACCTTCAACCTCTAATTGATGACCTAATGAAACTATGGGAAGAAGATGTTATGACATATGATGCTTCACGTAAAGAGATCTTTAGTTTGTGTGCTCTGTTGTTTTGCATGATTAATGATTTTCCAGCTTATGGAAATTTGTATGGATATAACATAAAAGGATACAAAGCATGTCCTATTTGTGAGGAAAATACTGATTCAATCCGACTGAAACATGGTGGTAAAATTGTATATCTTAGTCATCGGAGATTTCTCCCACCAGTGCATCCTTATCGAAGGCAACATAAAACTTTTAATGGGTCAACTGAGGAACGAAGTGCACCTAAACCTATACCAGGAAATTTTGTATATGATAGGGTGAAACATATTGTTAATGAATTTGGAAAGAGTTCAAGTAGTCGTACTCTCGCATGTGACAAATCTCTATACAAGAAGAGGTCAATATTCTGGGATCTTCCTTATTGGAGATCTTTGGTAATTAGACAATGCATTGACGTCATGCATGTTGAAAAAAATGTTTGTGATAGCATCATTGGTACGCTATTGAACATACCAGGAAAGACTAATGACGACATCAAATCTAGAAAAGATTTAGGATTAATGGGTATAAGAAAATAATTATCAGTGGAGATCAGGGGTTGCCACACATATTTACCACCATCTTGTTACACTTTATAAAAGCAGGAGAAAAAGACTTTCTGTGAGTGCTTGTATATTATTAATGTTCCACAAAGATACTCTTCTAATATTCGTAGATTGGTATCAAAGAAGGATCTGAAGTTGATATGTCTCAAATCTCATGATTATCACACCTTAATGCAACAAATTTTACCTATGGCTATTCGATCTATATTGCCGAAGCATGTAAGGTTTGCAATCACAAGACTCTTTTTCTTCTTCAATGAAATATGCAACAAAGTGATACATCCTGATACTCTTGATAAATTATAGAAAGATGTAATTGTTACCATGTGTCATCTTGAAATGTACTTTCCTCCATTTTTTGATATCATGATTCATCTTGTATTACATATTACAAGGGATGTGAAGATGTTGGGTCCAATTTTCTTACACTGGATGTATCCATTTGAACACTACATGAGTGTTTTTAAAGGTGATGTTTGGAATCGTTATCATCCTGAAGGGAGTATTATTGAGGGTTATGTGGCTAGGGAGGTGATAGACTTTTGCAATGATTTTTTGAATTGCAATGAAACTTCTAGCTTTCTAAAAAATTCCCATCACACTGAGTCTTATTGTGGCAAAGGAACTCTGGGAGGATGAGTGAAAGGAATCAGTCGTGATTTGTGGGAACAAGCACATTTGTATATTTTACACAACATCGATGAAGTTAGTAGCTACATCACAGAACACAATGATCTTATCAAGAGAAATCATCCGCAATCCAGTTCAATGTGGCTTGCAAGAGAGCATAATCAAACATTTATTAGGTGGTTTGAAGAGAAAGTCTTTAATCAACTATCTGAATCACCGATTAATGTTGCTGAGAACATAAAATGGCTCACCTTTAAGCCAAAAACGGATGTCATGTCATATGAAGGCTATGACATAAACGGATTTTCATACTACACAAAGCATCAAGATGAAAGTAGTGTAGTCCAAAATAGTGGGGTCACTGTTCAAGCTTGTTTTTTGTATTTTACTAGTACTAAAGATAAAAGCCCACACGGAGCTGAGATGTCATATTATGGCATCATTGAGGACATATGTGAATTGGACTATACAAGTTTCAGAGTTCCTATCTTTAGGTGTAATTGGGTTGACAACAACAAAGGAGTTTTAGTGGACGAGTTGGGTTTCAAATTGGTGAATTTTGAAAAGATTGGTGAGAAAGATGAGCCATTCATCATGGCAGACCAAGAAAAACAAGTATTCTTTATTGATGACCCAACAAATAAAAATTGGTCTGTCGTTCTTCATGGAAAAAGCCAGTTTACTGTAGATCCTATAAATGAAGAAGAATACTATGAAAAATATGATGATTCCATCCCATTCTCAGTTGGTTTGACAAGTGTAATCCTAAATATAGTACAATTGAAGAAGAAGAGGGTGCTATGGTGGGTTGGCCTAAACACTTGGTTATCAATGAAAATGTATATATCTGAAATCTACCATGTTTTTCATATTTGACTACATATATGAACTCGTGTAATATAAGTATGTAATTTAATTAACATGTTTGTAAACCAAAAAGTAAAAATTCTACTAGTCGTCCTCCTATTCCCAAGCCATCTTTCATTCCCGAAGCTACATTCGATGAATTAGGAAGCAAATGTAAATGTTTGTGTTGATACTTGGCCAATCAAAGCTCGAGATCACATATGTTGGTCAATTTAATAGAAGATGCAGCTGGGAGGGACTTTGAGAATTTTATTTTTCTTAATGATATTAAAGATTTGTTCTGGTATGATTGGCTAAATACTTTGATATTAGAAGTATAGATAAGGTAAGGATTCATCAGTATAGAAAACTCCAATATAGATTTTTAGCTTATTTCTAATATATGAAATGATTACAAATGTTTTACAACCATTTATATACTGAGACGACAAACTTTGATATAAGGAATATTGGATTCTTAGTTCCTTCAATCACTAGTCAAGTGGAGACACACGTTGAGGATGTGAATGAGTACTTCTGTACTGCATTCAAATATTTTGCTAGTGTGGGAAAGGAAATTATCCTAATTCATTATAATGTCAAGTAAGTATTATTTTTCAATATAATTCTAATATTGACTAAATTTATAATTCTAATATTTGTTTTCAATATGCATTTTACTCAAATCTAGACATTGGGAACTAGTGGTGGTTGTCCCATAATTGATGAATTTCTATTTTTTTGACCCAATGGGAATAACAACAAGGGGTCACAAACTAAAATTGCCAACTATGGAGTAAGCATAAATTTAGTTTCTACCACATCAATTGTTATGCTTCAACATGATATTTCTACTTAGAATTTCTATTTTGACAACTATCGTAATCAATTAATTGATAGGGGTATAAAGGCTTTTCGTGAAGGTGGAGGAATAATACCCACCAAATTAAAGACATTGACTTTGAAAAATATCAAGGTAACTACTTTGACGGCTTAGTCTTATATATGTACAACTCTTATAGTAATGTATATGTCAACTCTTAAATGTCAACCCTTATAGTCTTATCTCAACTCTATTTATAGTAGTTTACTAACATTAAGTATAATTCTTTATTTGTAGTGTCATATACAAAATAATGATTATGCTTGTGGCTACTATGTAATGAAATATATGCAAGCTATTGTCAAAGGAGGATCAAATGACATTCAGACTATAGATCAGGTAATAAAGAATAACATCATTAATTTACAAGTGAGATGTACTCATTTTATAAAATATTAGCATGTGCATTTTCTGTTGTAGATCTTTACAACTCAACCTTACACACTTGATGAGTTAAATGAATTATGAGAAGAGTGGTCAGAGGCTTTTCTTAATGAAGTGACTATAGCATTGGATTGAATGCATAGCTTCATTTGTGTATGTAATTTTGAAACTCTATCAAATTTACTTTTGTATCTGACATAAATTTTAATATCATCTTAGACTTTCAATCTATCATTGTTGTTAGTATGTGCTATGTGTATGAATGTTAGTATGTGCTATGTGAATGTTAGTATGTGCTATGTCTCAACTGAATGAATATATCTTAGATTTGCATGAATATTAGTATGTGCTAAGTGTATGCGTATATGTTTCAACTGAATATTTTGAATTATTGTTGTTATGAATGTGTGTGGTTTGGATATTGATACATCAATTCAAAAATGATTAGACATAAAAGCTTGCATCATTGCATTTGCAAGTCTATTTCTATTGTAGGTTTGGAACTGTGTAAAGCAAACACTACTACAGAAATGGCTTATAATGTCACATTTACATGCATCGATTTTATACCAGAAAGCAATGCCTAAACCCTACAACATCGGTTGAATACAAATACTGACATCTATCTATGAAGAGAGACCAAACACGGGTATCACTTTGAATTTAGCGTCGGTTCCTTAATAAGAAACCGACGCCTAAAATTGACCGCCAAATCTAAATTTTCCAATGGGAAAAAATTATCTCCAAAAATCAATATATGACATCGGTTATTAACTAATTAACTGACGATTAATGATTTTTCATGAGACAGAAATTTGGCCCATTTTTATCGTCGATTATCTTACAATAACTAATGGTGATGTGTTTTCGCGCGATGTACGCCCGAAAAATTTCACCCCCATTTGGTGTCGGTTTTTGGTGGGAACCGATGCCTATTGTTTTAAGCGTCATTTTTTTAAATAACCGACGCCTATGGTTAACTTGATAGCACCCACATGAGCCATACCCTTCTCCTTTCTCTGTTTCATTGCGATTGAATGTTAGGTCTGGCAATTCTGCCCCTGCTCCCTCCTCCTTGCATGTCGCCGCTAGCCGCTCCCTACTGCTCGCCGCCGCCGTGCCTCTCATTCTCCTTGCTCGCCGCCGCTGCCACCCTTCTCCCTGCTCGCCGCCACCGGCGTTGTTCCTTCCCTACTCACCGGCTCCCTACTCGTCGCCTCCACTCTTCCCAACTGTGACCTGCTCGCCTGCTCACTGCCGTTGCACCACTCATCTTCTTGATATGATTAAAAGGTACCTGCTCAATGATAGAACCTAATAGAGGCTGCATCATTGTGTTCATCCAGTTTGGTTCTAGTTTCTTTTAGAGGTCAAACAACAGAACCTGAAAACAGTCATGTATGCAGTGTTGATGACTTACTAGTATCTGAATTGACTCATTTGATTAGAAGATAATGCTACCAGGGTCAACTAGGGTTGGTTTAACACGACTACTATAGTTAATTCAGCCAATTTGGTCAGTTAAGTTGAGCCTCTGTTTGAGTTTTCTCTTTTAAATTCATACTAGTTTTTATTAGAAGATGATGCTACCAAGGTCAACAAGGGTTTGGTTTAACATGATTATTAGAAGATGATGCTACTACGGTCAACAAGGTTGGTTTAACACGATTATTGTAGTTTAAGTTCGGCCAATTTGGTTAATTAAGTTGAACCTCTATTTGGGTTTTCTCTTTTAAATTCCCAATAGTTTTTATGTATGATTATATCTGTATTGTATTTTAGGCTTCGGGTTGGAGAGGGAAAATGAGTCAGTTGTCCATATTGCAATCACACACAAAAAAAGACCAAGGAACAAACCATTATTGTTCAAAAAGTCTATAAAATTAATTCTTTTACAAGTACGACTACATCAAATACAAGTCTTACATGCTATTGCTAATATAAACAACATTTTCTTTGTAAAACTAATTCTATGTTGTTGTAACCCTAAGTTGATGTCACATGAACATATATCTTTTAAATAATGTTGTATTAAGGACATGTTTTGTTACAAATATCTGTGAATGGTCTTCCTAATGAGTTTTGTTACAAATATCTGTATATTAGGTGAATGACATGTTTCTGTTGTGACATGTTGAGTTTTTTGCTAAGTTATACCCACCACGATTTGTGTTATAAAATAATACATTGATTAATTTAGGAAGCATTGATATGTTGTTATGGCTGTCTACAAGTGTTTTTATAAGAAAATCTTTGTTATGGTGTTATATTTTGTTGGCCCAGAAACCCGTCCAAGATTTACTCATTAGGAGTAAATATTGGATAGTCCCCGGTTTGGGAGTGTTCTTGAACACCTAATATCACTTAGGATGTAAGTATATAATGTGTATTTACTTTTCAAGAAAATTTCGGTAACACTTCCCCATTTGTTCTCTAAGTACATATGTACTTGGAGAACAGTGGGGAAATGCTGCCGAAATTTTCTTGAAAACCCAATACACATTATACACTTACTAGTGAGATTAGATGTTCAAGAATGTGATAGGTGGTACACATTTATTATATATAAGAATGACATCACATGTATTTTTTGGCCTAGAAACCCATCCAAGATTTACTCATTAGGAGTAAATTCTTGGATAGTCCCCGATTTGGGACTGTTCTTGAACACCTAATCTCACTTAGGATGTAAGTGTATAATGTGTATTTGGTTTTAAAGAAAATTTCAGTACCACTTCCTCGTTTGTTCTCTAAGTACATATGTACTTAGAGAACAATGGGGAAATGCTGCCGAAATTTTTTTGAAAACCCAATACACATTATACACTTACTAGTGAGATTAGGTGTTCAAGAATGGGATAGGTGGTACACATTTATTATACATAAGAATGACAACACATGTATTTGTTGGCCTAGAAACCCATCCAAGATTTACTCATTAGGAGTAAATCTTAGATAGTCCCCAATTTGGGACTGTTCTTGAACACCTAATCTCACTTAGGATGTAAGTGTATAATGTGTATTTGGTTTTTAAGAAAATTTTGGTAGCATTTCCCCATTTGTTCTCTAAGTATGTACTTGGAAAATAGCGAGGACATGTTGTTGAAATTTTCTTGAAAACCCAATACACATTATACACTTACTAGTGAGATTAGGTGTTCAAGAATGGGATATGTGGTACACATTTATTATATAGAAGACCTTAAACCCTAACGTTTTAACCATAAACCCTAATATTTTAACCCTAGACCCTAATCTTGTTCTAATATATACTTGTTTTCTCTTTGATCATAGAATGGATAGATCATGGATGTCCATTCCAAATCATTGCACCTTAGAGTTTTTTTCTGGTCTTAATCAGTTTATTAGATTTGCCGAGGAACATAAGAAACAACCTGGAGATAGGTTCTACTGTCCATGTAGGCATTGTGGTAACAACTTAAAAGTCAACATTGGTGACGAAATCAAAAGTCATGTCATGTGAAACGGGATTATACAAGGCTATAAAGAATGGCACTGGTATGGAGAGATTTCAAACCTGAAATTAGTAGATGTCGATAGTAGTGCTTGTGTGGAAGAAGAAATTGCCTCCGATGATGTAGATGTGAACGAACCAGTTCCAGTAGACATTGTTGATGCGATGCTGGATAGTTATGAGGTAGAGCACACCAATCCACCTCCCATGTTTAGAAACATTGTACATGATGTTGATATACCATTATACACAGGTTGTAAGTTTACAAATCTTAGCACTGTGTTGAGATTGTATAAGCTGAAAGCTAACAATAGATGGAGCGACAAAAGCTTCACGTCATTGTTGTCTTTGTTGAAAGAAATTCTTCCTGAAGGAAACGAGCTGCCAATCTCAACAAACCGGTTAAAGAAATTGTTGTTCCCAATGGGAATGGAGGCCAAGAAGATACCCACATGCCCGAATGATTGTGTATAATTTCAAAAGGACTATGTCAATTTGAAAGATTGTCCCAAATGTGGTGTGTCAAGGCATAAATTGACGACTTCGGGGGAGTCCAAAACTGGTTCTCCTTCCAAGGTGATGTAGTATCTACCTATAATACCACAGTTTCAACGCTTGTTTGCCAATCCGATAGATGCGAAGAATTTGAGGTGGCGTGTAGGTGTTAAGAAAAATAATGATGGGATCCTACGACATGTGTTTGATTCCCCACAGTGGAAGAAGATTGATTTATTGTACCCTAAATTTGGTGAAGAAGTTAGGAATCTAAGACTTGGGCTTTGTACAGATGGGATGAATCCGTATGGGACATTGAGAAGCCACCATAGCACTTGGCTAGTTATGCTTGTTATATACAATCTTTCCCCTGGCCGTGTATGAAAAATAAGTACATTATGCTGTCGTTGTTGATATCGGGCCCTAAACAACCTGGAAATGATATCGACGTTTATCTTGAACCTATGATTGATGACTTGAAGAAACTTTGGGGTGAAGGTGTGATGACCTATGATGCTTCACGAAGAGAGACATTTTGTTTGCACACTATGTTGTTTTGCACTATGAATGACTTTCCAGCATATGGGAATTTATCTGGATATAGTGTCAAAGGATCTAAAGCGTGTCCTATATGTGAAGAGAACACTGATTCAATACGACTAAAACATGGCAGCAAGACTGTATATCTTAGTCATCGAAGGTTTCTTCCAAAATTTCATTCATATCATAGGCTGCGCAAAGCATTCAATGGACGAAATGAGGAATGGAGTGCACCTAAACCTATACCAGGGGAGGATGTTTATGAAAGAGTAAAAGACTTTGCTAATGAATTTGGTAAGAGATCACAATGTATGATGGCCACACAGAGTGACAAATCTTTATTCAAGAAGAAGTCAATATTTTAGGATCTTCCTTATTGGAGTTCTTTGGCAGTCAGACATTATATCGATATCATGCACATTGAGAAAAATGGCTGTGATAGCATCATCGATACTCTGTTGAATATACCAGGTAAGACTAAAGATGGGATAAAATCCAGAATGGACCTACGTGAAATGGGAATAAGGATAGAATTAACAGAAGTAGTTAGTAGTGATCAGAGAACATACTTACCTCCTTCTTGTTACACGTTGTCGAGAAAGGAGAAGAAAGCTTTTTGTGAATGATTGGTAAATGTTAAGGTGCCACAGGGTTACTCATCCAACATCCGTACATTGGTATCAATGAAAGATGTGAAGTTGATAGGTCTTAAATCTCATGATTGTCACACTCTAATGCAACAAATATTGCCCGTGGCAATTCGATCTATATTGCCGAAGCGTGTAAGGTTTGCAATCACCAGACTTTGTTTCTTTTTCAACAGTTTGTGCAACAAAGTTATTGACCCTGATACTCTCGATAAATTACAAAGAGAAGTGGTTGTTACCCTATGTCAGCTTGAGATGTATTTTCCTCCTTTGTTCTTTGATATCATGGTACATCTTGTTGTCCACTTGACTAGGGAAGTGAAAATGTTGGGACTCATTTTCTTGCATTGGATGTATCCCTTTGAACGATACATGAGCATTTTTAAAGGTGATGTTCGAAACCGTTATCGGCCTGAAGGGAGTATTATTGAGGGTTATGTGGTGAGAGAGGTTATGGATTTTTGCAATGACTCTCTGAGTACTAATGATGCTCTTGTTAATGACAAGAATATTGAGGAGCATTTTGGCAAAGGAATTTTGGGATCACAGATGAAAGTAATCAACCGTGAGCAGTTGGAACAAGATCACTTGTATATTTTACACAACATCGACAAAGTGAGTGTTTATATCGAGGAACATACCAATTTCATCATAAGATAATATCCTCGAGCCAATTCAATGTGGCTTGCTAGAGAGAATAACAAGACATTTATTAAGTGGTTTGAAGATAAAGTCTTACATCAACTATCTCAAATACCAGATAATCTTACTAAAACTATCAAATGCCTCGCCTTTAAATCAAAATTGAATGTTATAATCTTATGAAGGGTTTGACATAAATGGATTCTCTTATTACACAATGCGTCAAGATGATAAGAGTGTCATCCAAAACAGTGTGGTCACCCTTCAAGCATCTTCATTATTTTTTGCAAGTGTAAAGGATAAGAGTCCACGTGAAGCTAAAATGTCATATTACGATGTCATTGAAGACATATGGGAGTTTGACTACGTAGATTTCAGAATTCTTCTCTTTAAATGTAATTGGGTTGATAACACCAAAGGAGTTATAGTGGATGAATTGGGTTTCACATTAGTGAACTTTGAAAATATTGGCGAGAAGGGTGAACCATTCATATTGGCATAACAGGAGAAATAAGTATTTTATATCGATGATCATGCAAATGATAAATGGTCGGTTGTTCTTCATGGTAAAAGACAGTTTATTGAAGATCCTATAGATGAATAACAGTACTATGATAAGTATGATGACTCCAGTCCATTCTCAGTTGGGTTGCCAAGACCACCAAATATTGAAGCTAATGATGACTTGTATGTGCGCAGAGATCACAATGAAGGGTTGTTAATTGATAAAAGATCACAATATTAGATGCATGCATGTTTATATTTTTTTATATGTTTTATTTTTCTAAATGTGAACTTTACAATGTGAATGTGAACTTTACAATGTGAATTACTTTACAATGTGAATGTGAACTTTACAATGTGAATTACTTTACAATGTGAATGTGAACTTTTAGATGGCTGAGCATTCTCCTGATGACCGTGTTGATGATTATCGTGAGGATGAGGACGTCAATGCGCCACATCACAATGTAAGTTTTAAAAATATATCCCTGAGGTTTCTATCTATATGTTCATTTATAGTTATATCATGTAAGTGTGTTTTTTGTCAAATTTTAGGTTGGTGATGTACCCCCTGAAGAAATTGGGACACTTGATGAGAAGCAAAAAAATTTTGAGAAAGTGAGAGGCATCAAAATGATGAACAAGTTACTACAACAAAGGGGCAATGGACCCAAACTGGCTATGGATTTTGATCATGCAGGAAATCTAGTTGGAGTGAACCACAACTCATTTATTTCATATCTTGGGGTTCTTACTCGCAACCATTATAGTTCTAACATAGAATCCTAGTATAAATTTCCTAAGGGTAAGAAAGACTTAGTATGGAAGGAACTATACATGAGTTATTATTATTTGCAATTCTATTTTTGTAGATTACTAATTTTTAGGATACTAGTTAATAGAAATTCTATTTTGTAGAGCATATTTGATCTGGATGAAAAGTTGCATCGTAAATGTGTGATGGAACATTGTGAGAGGGTCCTAAGGAACTATAGGACCAATCTTACCCAAGATTACATACGCGATGCTGAGAAGAGGTAATCGATCGATATTGATTATTGTTATGTTTACTTACCAATTTCTATTGATGGCGATTAGTAGGAGCTGCATGAGCAGAGGAAGGAAGGCAAGTTCATCCCTCAGTGCACAAGTGATGAACTGACAATTTTTCTGGGTAACCCAGAGCATCCTAGACGTGTTAGGGGTGCAGGCACTGGTGTGGGCATCAAAGCATTCTTTGGGCCATCCCAACGCAAACCTATCCCAGAAGCAGGAGTTTCACAAGTTGAGGTAGCCTATACTTTTTTTAGAATGTTATTATAAAAGGGAATTCAATAATAGATAGCTAGTATTTCTTTTATCCATGTATAGGTAGATGAATTAATTGAGAGAAAAGTCCAAGAAGTAATGGTTAAGTGGCAGGCATCTCAGATGGCCACTCAGATGGTACCTGTGACGTGTTGTGCTTCTCTTACTCCTACTGCAGAGGTTGAGAGTAATCCTATAGACCCACCACCTAACACATCCTCTGTAAGTATTTTTATGACATAGTAGCTAGTCTTTTCAAGATGATATGTTTGTGTATATATGCATTTAACATTCTTTACATAAATTCGTAGGGGTTGAAGCCAAGCCGACTAAAAAGTCAAGAATATGTCATTGCAGAGGCACATGCTTAACCAACCCTTCTAGGGGACATATGTCACATGACTCCAGTACCAGTTGGTGCAGTTTGTGTGACCCCGATACGTGTACTCCCCAATTGGAGGGATCTTACACTGCCATATGCCCACCCAGATGCTGTACAAGTCAATTGATCTGAAATTATATATACATGTCAAAAAGATGACACCCGCTACATCTCGACCTCCAGCTCCACCTCCTCAACTACTAAGTTGGCTTCCAAGGGACCTACACGTCTCGTTAGGTCCTAATTATAGGGGTATGGCAGTATGGATCGGAGAACATGATCGAAATTTCCCTATAAATGTTACAATTCTGGAGGATGCTGCAGGTCAATCATATGATAACAATCTATTTATACAAGTTTTGCATACATATTAATGCATAGGTATTAATGCAGGTCAATCTTATGAAAACAAGCTATTTATACAAGATATTTTGGAGTTGTTTCATTATGATTGGCTGAACACATCTATGATAGAGCTTTGGATATGGTGAGATCTTATTTATACATCTGTATACCTTGTTTTATATATGGTGATCTAGTTTCTTATATATTAATGCATACGTAATACATATTTTGCAGCCACTTACACATGATATGTACATATTTTGCATTTTCCCATGTGGGATTTTTGGTTCCATCTTTGATTAGTCTTGTAGATATAGACCCTTCTTCAGTTACTTCATACTGCTGTGCTGCTTTTGAATATTTTGGTAAAAATAAGAAGACAGTGATAATATGTCCATTCAATGTTGAGTAAGTTTACTTTGCTTATAATTTGGACTTAAGAAAATTATATTTTTATTGTGGATTTTGAGTTATTAATTTTTAACTTTCTTACCTGTAATGGTAGGCATTGGGAGTTACTAGTTATTATCCCCAAGACATTCACTGTCTATTATCTAGATCCTGCGGGGAACGAATTGAATACATTATATGGACACACAATGAAAATGCCATTATTCCCATGAGAAATATTTCATATTTTTATATCTGTTAACATCTATTATTACATTAATATTTAATTATGCAATTTCATGTGTTACATTAACATGTAGGGCTTTACAAGAATTTAAAAAACCTGGAGGAAAGGTCCCCAGGAAAAAGAATTAGCCACTAATTTGGGAGAATGTGAAAGTTATTTTCCGACTCTAATGTATATTTTATTTATGTGAACTGTGCTTATTTGTATTGTTAAATATTTTGTATGTTTCAATTTATAGTGTGCTACACAAGACAATGGATGGGCATGTGCCTACTATGTGATGTGATTTATCGACCTAATCATCAAATATGTTGTAATGAAAATTGATACTTTACATAAGGTATTATATATAGTCTCATTAGATAATATGAAATATATCAATCTTATTATATATTATTAATTATATATATACGTCATTCTCTTTGCAAGTGTTTAAAACTTACTTAAGTATAGGTGGAAAGTTATTAGATGTACATACTCCCGATACGAGTGAGGAATTAGATATTGTAAGAGAAGAATGGGCAAAAGCCCTATAAGTAGTGGGAATTTTTAAATATAGTTGGGTATCTGATGACAATGATGATGATGATGAATAAAGAATGATATTTCTAAACTTTGTTCTCATAATTATTTTTGTGTGATTGTGAATGACTTTTTCTGAATTGTCATATGTGTGAATGTGAATGACTTTTTCTGATCAATACATGAATGTCTGAATGTGAAAAGAGATGAAATGAATAGAACTGAATGTGAATGTAAATGACTTTGTAGGTTTCTACATGTATATGATCAATACATGTGTCTGAATGTGAATGACTTTGTATGTTTGTGGCCTGTTGTTGGCTGATATCAATGAATGATGTAAACTTGTAGTTCAGAACTGAACTATAGGTTCCGCATCCTGTTGACCAGCCATACAATAGGCCTACAAACTGATAAGAAAAAAATCAGAACATAGACGTCGATTATTTGTATAAAATCGACACCAAAGACATATGGCGTCGGTTATTAGTAAAAAACTTGCATCTTTGTTCGCTCGTTAGCTTGTTGGGGGGAAGGGTAATAACCGACGTCTTTAACCATGATATAGTGTCGGTTTTCTTTACTAACTGACGCTTATAGTTCCCTTGCTGGCGCATTTTTGGTGGAGGGAAGGGTAACGGTGTCAGTTTTTGTTTAATAACCGACGTCTTTAACCATGATATAGTGTCAGTTTTCTTTACTAATCGACGCTTATAGTTCCCTTGTTGGCATATTTTTGGTGGCAGGAAGGGTTATTGTGTCAGTTTTAATTTAATAATTGACGTCTTTAACCATGATATAGTGTCAGTTTTCTTTAATAACCGACGCCTATAGTTCCCTACTGGCACATTTTCGGTGGTGGGAAGGGTTATGGCATTGGTTAGAAACTGACGCTGAAGGTGTCCACTTTTAGCGGTGCCCACTTAGGTGTCGCTTGGAAATCGACGCTAAAGGCTCTAAATAACCGACGCCAAAGGCCTTTTCTATAGTAGTGAGATTTCTATTCTTCAGGTTTCTCTTCTGAAGAATTCTGTTCTGCAGAATTTTTCTTTAAAAAATGTGACTTCTAGGGTCAGTTATTTTAAAAAATTGACCTTAGAGACCTATTGTGTTGATTTTTTTAGAAATAACCGACCTTACAAGACCCTTGGGACAGTACTTTTTTTGGTCGATAATTTTCTCCACAAAAAGTCACTCGGTCGACAAGTTTTTCGATCGAGCAAAACTGACCTTATAGGAACTCTGTTGCTTTATAGGGTCGATTTTTTAACTTCTAGGGTCAGGTTTTTAGGCATAACCGATCTTATAGGCAATGGGATTAGAAAACTCATTTTTTGTACTCTATCGAGTCATTTTTTTAGAAATAACTAACCTTAGAAGACCTCTAAGAAGCTTAAGACAGTACATTCTCGGTCGGCAATTTTCTCGACCGAAATCATTCTCGGTCGACGTATTTCTCGACTATGAAAACCTCTATTGCTTTATAGGGTCGGTTTTCTAGCAATAACTGACCTTACAAGACATTTCTAGGGTCGGTTTTTTAGTAATAACCGACCTTACAACCTCTTCTTTCTCACTTGGGTCAGGTTTTTTACAGCCTCTTGGGCCGGTTTTTACTCTATAAGGTCGATTTTCTTTGGTAAAAAAAACTGACCCTATAGAGAAAATTCTATAGCGACGGCCACTTAGGCGTCGGTTAAAAAGTGACGCTACAGGCTTAAAATAATCGATGCTATAAACCATTATTTTAGTAGTACAAACTCGTATTTCTTAACTTATGCTAGTTGATTTGCTTCTCTAAGAGATTCTATTGTGTTATTTTCTTGTATGTTTGCCTTGCCATCAAACCTACATGTTTTATGCTTTTTAATATGATCTGGGAAGATATGTAGAGAAGTATGGAGTAGTTCTCTTAGCAATGAATCTTTGACCACATGAGTGGCTTGGATACATTGAGGATCTAAGGTTGCAGTTCAGATCTTTACATAAGGGATTGTTGTGTAGAGATATGAACCATCTCATATCACCAAGAGGCGTATGATGATGGCAAACTCCTTTACAAGTTAATTAATTTGTTAATTTTATGGTTGCATGTGAGTAGTGGTATGGAAGTGAAATCCTATGACCAAGATCTCTTAAAATTCTGATCTAAATCATTCTTAGTGTTTAATCCTCATAGCTTGTTGTAGTTGCTAATTAGTATAATCACAAACCAAACCAAACTTTTGTAAATCAATCTAGATTGTTGAACTATAAGACACTTGTTCCTAATAGTATCTTTCTCTCTTGGACGATCTCAAACATATTACATGCACTCATATACTTATGGGGTAGTGCTCAAGTGATAAATATTAAAACTTGTTCATTTAAGCTAATAAGTTTTTAGCGCCGTTTCCAGGGAGCATCGATATATTTTTATTAGAGTAAGAAGTGTTAACTAGTAAGTGAGACTAGATCACTCACCCCCCATTTTATCATTTCATTGTCATTTATATCATCTATCACATCTTCTATTGTTTGTTAAGTATTCTCACTACTTATAAATTTGCAAGACTGTATGCGGCATTCAAAACACAGTCTTCAACCATCTGTGTTCTTAGACCCAAAGATCGAACACACTCTTAGAAGCCATGATGAGTAAGCAGGATTGAAGACTCTTCAAATTTGGGGGAATCTCAACCATCATCACTTCATTCTTCCCCACCATATTCACCGGATAGCCAAGAACCAATCATGGAAAACAACCGTACCCTCAAGGATTTCACTGTTCCAGCTGCAATAAACATCAATGGGGATATCAATAGCCCACAGATTGAGGCAAACAACTTCTCCATCAGCCTGAGAATCATGTTAATGATTCAAAATAACCATTTTGGAGGGACTCTCGTGGAAGAACCCAAACTTCATGTAGTTGAATTCTTGCAATATCTAAATACTTTCAACATTGATGGCGTTGCTCTTGATGGTATACACCTACTATTGTTCTCATTCTCTCTACGGGATAGATCCAAAGCATGGATCTCTTCTTTGCCAAGAAACTCCATCAACAACTAGGATGAATTTCTTAAAACTTTCTTTGTCAAGTACTTCCCACCAAGCAAGATGACTCAATTGAGAAGCCAATTCACCAATTTCTCTCAAAAGGATGGAGAGACCTTGTATGATACATGGGGAAGGTTCAAAGGTTGCTAATGTCTTCTCCCTCACCATGGTCTAAGCAACTGTCTGCTTCTTCAAACTTTCTATAAAGGGATTTATTATAATACCATGATGTCTATAGATGTTGTAGCTAATGGAGCTCTAATGAAAAATTTTTACTGAAAAGGCTATGCTATAATAGAAGAAATGGAAACCAATCATTGCCAATGGAGTTCTGAAAGGAGTAATCAACCACCTTCATATCCAATCACTTTCGGAAAACAAGTAGGTGTCCATGATATTAGAGCCATCGATACGATTTCTACAAAGTTAGATGCCTTGAAATAAAAGTTTGGGAGGTTGAGTGTTCAACCATCTCAACCGGTAAACCGTATATGTGATGCAAGTGAATCCATGGGACACTTAACTTCTCCAAGCTACACTTTTTACATTCCATATGAAGAGAATGTGGAGCAATGCAATGTAGTAGGAAGCTTTATAAACAAACAACCATACAACCCATATTCCAATATCTATAATCCAGATTGGTGTGATCATACAAACTTCTCCTACTGCAACAATAGTTCTCAAATTCCTCAACAAGCTCAAGGTTAACGACCATTGCATTTGGGGAGTAGGCCACCAATGGAAACAATCCTCCTGGCTTCAACAACAATGTCAATAGAAACTTCAACCAATAACAACAAGAACCGAAGTCCAATTCAGAGTCTCTTCTTGAGGGTTTTGTTTTAGCTCAACTGAAACAAAATGAGGAATTATGCCAACATGGCCAACTTATGAAAGATGCCATCCAAAAACTTTCTTTCAAAGTAGACGACATTACCACTCATACCAAGATGTTGGAGAATCATATTGCTCAACAAGCTCTAGCCAATCAAAGAACACCTTCTGGCTCCTTGTCCTACCAACAGAGATGAATCCTAAAGAGACATGCAAGTCCATGATGCTAAGGAGTGGAGTGGTCATTTGAGGTTCCTCACCACCTTCAAAAAGGAAAGTTGAAGAAGTTATTGACAAAACTGTGGAAGAGACTACTGAGAACCAAAGGAAGAAAAGTACTGGAAATTCACAACAAGATGATCCTTTTTGCAAGCCTAATGATCCTTTTCCTCATAGGTTTGTTAACACAAAAGAAGAAGCTAAGTTCAACAAGTTTATGGACATATTGAATAAGTTGTATGTGAACCTTCCTTTAGTTGAAGTAATATCTGAGATGCCTTCTTCTGCAAAATTCTTAAAAGACATTCTCACAAAGAGAAAGAGGCCCAACCAAGCTGAAATAGTGATGATATCTGAAAGATTAAGTACTTGAAAAAACACTAGAGGGGGGTGAATAGGGTTTTATGATATTTTTTAAATTAATTCAACAAACAACCACAAAAATATTGGAGAACTTCTCGGTCGAGAAGTTTGTCGACTGAGTGTCTCTCGGTTGAGAACTTCATCGACCGAGGGTAAGTCTGGAGTAAGTGTATTGCAACGTTCAACTCAACTCCCAACCACTTTTTCCCACTAAGTCTAACAGCTTTAGAACCAACTAGAAGAATAGACTTAGGTGATTATCAGTCGAGAAGATTGTCGACCGAGTGTGTCTCGGTCGAGAAGTTGTTCGACTAAGAAAGTCCCTATTTTAGTGTGTCTAGACTTTTACTAAATGTACGTATTAAAGTGCTATTGTGATTCTATCATAGGGGATGACCTATCTAAGTGTTATGAGTGGATAGGGAAGATCTAAATGCTTGATTTACATGATATCTAGGTACTTGTACATTATATATTTGTACAAGTTTACATTTTGTTACAATCATGAAAAAATAAGACAATTTGAGCATATAAATCTTCCAAGCTTAGCTATCCACCATCTTAAATTCTTGTTCCTGAAATACTCAAGTAGCACTTTAGATCCACAATAATGAAATGTTTGTCATTTTCAAAATAGAGGGATTTTAATAATGTCCATTTAGCCAACAATCTCCCCCTTTTTGAAGATGACACACATTTCTAAATATATATCAAATAATCTTAAAAGCATATTGAGTTTCATACCTGAAGTTTACCTTGTGTATACCGTCTCTTGTTTATGGAATGTGTGCTTATTATTCCCAAGGAAGTATGGAACATAAAATCCAACTCTTTAGGGAATATAGCAACATTTGATGTAAAGCCCAAGAGAGTATGTGTGAAACTCATTGATAGAGTATTTAAGATTTATATTATTATTTCTCCCCCTTTGTCATTTCAAAAAGATAGCTGTTGAAAATCATGTTTTAAGGATCCCCCTTAATTGGGGCTCCCTTACAAAAAGATAGCCATTAAAACATGCTAAAAGATGTCCATTTACAGCCAAAATGTAAGAATCGGAGAAACAAAACAATTTTAAGGAGCACAAATGTCAAAGAAAACATCTTCTAAGGGAGTGATAAGTAATTTCTTTCTTATGTTATTAAATTGATCTAATGGAAGTTGTTTTGTGAAAATATCAGCTAATTGATCTTCTCTATCAACATGATGAAGGGATATATGTTTTTTGGAAATATAAACCCTTAGAAAATGATGACATATTTCAATATGTTTGTCATGGCTGTGTAAAATAGGATTATGTGCCAAGTTTTAGCACTAGTGTTATCACAACAGATAGGCGTAGATGAAAATGTAAAACCATAATCATTTAAAACTTGTTGCATATAAAGCACTTGAGCACAACAAGACCCGACTGCCATATATTCAGCTTCTGTGGTAGAAAGAGCAACCGTGTTTTGTTTCTTGCTAAACCATGATACTAAAGCTTGTCCTAATAAGAAACAACTTCTGCTTGTTCTCTTTCGATCAATTCGACAACCAGCGTAGTCGGCATTGGTATAAGCTGTCAAATCTAAAGATTGTCTTTTAGGATACCGTAGACCATAGTTTGAAGTGCCGGCTAAGTATCTTAGACTCCTTTTGACAGCTTGAAAATGAGTTTGCATGGGATTTGATTGAAATCTCGCACAAAGTCTGATGGAAAACATGATATTTGGTCTAGAAGCGGTTAAGTAAAGCAAACTACCAATCATGGCCCTATACAAATAATCATCAATGAGTTCCCCATTTTCATCTTTGTCAATTTTAGTAGAAGTGGCCGTTGGTGTGGTAGCATGTTTGCAATGCTCCATTCCAAAATGTTTTAAAAGTTCATTTGTATACTTCTCTTAGCTTGTAAAAATCCCAGCACACGTTTGCTTTATTTGAAATCCAAGAAAGAAAGTCAATTCTCCCATGAGACTCATTTCAAATTCTTTTTGCATAATATCACTAAATTGTTTACATAAGAATTCATTTGGTACACCAAAGATAATATCATCAACATAAATTTGAACAAATAGAAAGTCAAATTCATATGTTTTGAAAAATAAAGTCAAATATGAATTTCCAATTGAAAAACTATTATCAAAGAGATAGTTTTTAAGCCTTTCATACCAATTTTAGGTGCTTGTTTTAACCCATAAAGTGCTTTCTTAAGTTTATATACATGATCATCTTTACCAAGAATTTCAAAACTAGGTGGTTGGGCAACATATACTTCCTCTTGTATTATTCCATTTAGAAATGCGCTTTTTACATCCATTTGGAATAGTTTGATGTCTTTGTGGGAAGCTATGGCTAGTAGCATTCTAATGTCTTCAAGTCTTGCTACAGGTGCATAAGTTTCATCAAAGTCTATTCCTTCTTGTTGATTGTACCCTTGTGCTACCAACCTAGCTTTATTTCTCACTACTTCCCCGGCTTCATTCAATTTGTTAGAAAAACACACTTAGTTCCAATAATAGTTTTATCTGGAGGTTTAGGAACTAAGTCCCATACATCATTCTTAGTAAATTGATTTATTTCTTCTTACATGGCCATTATCCAATAATCATCTTTTAGAGATCCAGTTACCTTTTTGGGTTCAATTATAGATACAAATGCCATATTTGCAACATCTCTAAAAGAGGAATGCATTTTTACTTTATCATTAGGATTCCCAATGATTAGATCTTGAGGATGATCTTTAATTAGTCTACGAATTGGTTGTTGTGCCTCAATTTGTTGATCATTTTCAGCATTTTGATCATCTTTAGTTGATATGTTAAGATCTTCAATTTGATGAGTAATATCAACTATGCCATTATCTTCGGCATTTTGTTTTAGTTCTTCATGAAAAGTAATGTGAATGGATTCTTCAACTTTTCTAGAGATGGTGTTGTATATTCTAAATGTTTTTCTAGAAGTTGAATATCCCAAGAAAAAGGCTTTTTGTGATTTAGTCAAATTTGTCTCTATCATCCTTTGTGTTTAAGATATAGCAAGTTGAGCCAAATGTATGAAAATAATCAACCCTTGGTTTCTTATTATAGATAAGTTCATATGGAGTTTTCTTCAAATAAGGATGTACGGTTATTCTATTTAGTTCATAGAAAGTTGTGTTTACTGCTTTAGCCCAAAATGTTTTAGATGTATTATGTTCAAGCATCATAGTCCTAGCCATTTCTTGTAAAGGCATATTCTTTCTTTCAACTATGCCATTTTGTTGTGGAGTACGTGGAGCTAAAAAATTGTGAGTGTAGCCCTAAGCTGTGCAGAATTCTTCAAATATATGATTCTCAAATTCTCCACCATGATCACTTCTAATTGTGCATATTTTATTTTGTAATTGATTTTCAATCTTTGAGAAAAATTGTATGAACGCTTGAATGGTATCATCTTTATTTGCAAGAAAATGAGCCCATGTATATCTATTGTAATAATCAATAAGAACAAAGAATATCTTTTTCCTACAATAGATTGTGTCATCATAGGTCCAAATAAATCCATATGAATGAGATCTAGTGATCTATTGGTGCTAAGCATGTTTTTGGGTTCAAAAGAAATTTTAGTTTGTTTACCCAAAGTACATGGTTCACAATTTTTAGATTGATCAAAAGACAACTGAGGCAAACCACGAACAAGATCATATTTAACTAACTTTTTAATGACATGTGAACTAACATGACCTAATTTTCTATGCCATAATTGTAGAGAATTATCTTTTACAAGCAAGCATTTTCCAACTACAGATTGCATTGAGTTAGGTCTAAGAATATATAGATTTCCAATCCTTTTTCCTTCATACACAACATTTGTAGTGTTCTCTACTAGCAACTTGCAGCAATTTTTATTAAATAAAACATCATATCCACTATCACATACTTGACTGACACTTATCAAGTTATGGTGGAAACCATAAATAAGTAAAACATTCTTAATTTCAAGGTTTGTACCAATATTACCTATTCCAACAATTTTACCTTTACCATTGTCTCCAAAAGTGACTGTTCCGCTTTTCTTTTCTTCAAAAGTTTGAAAAGCATCCTTGTTTCCGGTCATGTGTTTGGAACATCCACTATCAACCACCCAATCCTGTAATAAAATATAGGTTTTGGTACCCATGTGATGGTCTATTATGGTTAGGTACATTTAATAACAAACTGAACATGATTGAATAAATTAAGCTGAACAGAACTTCATTCGGTCAAAAAATACTTTGACCGAATGTGTATCGGTCAAAAATTTTGTCAATCAATAATGTTGATGTTTTATAGATTGAAATAGGAAATTTCTTGGTCGACAATCTCTCGAACGAAGTTGTCTCGATCAACATTTTTCTCGACCGGAATTGTTATTGTTTCTACAAAAGATTTCAGATTTGATATAGGTATTCCCTCGGTCGAATACTTTCTCGACCAAAAAGTGTCTCGGTCAAACTATTTGTCGACCGAGGTTGTTTCTGTTTGTTTCCAACAATCTGTTTATGTCAGTTTGAGCTTAAATCTTTGTAATGTGCTAAGGTATCATTCTATTTAGTTGAGATAAGACATTAAGATATTCAAATGAGGTTTTAGGTCAAATCTCAACTTAACCATATTAAATTTGCTAAGTTTGGGGTCTTGGAATCCATACTAACTCACCATCCTTTTTCTTGTAAGGACATGAGAAGGAATAATGTCCAAGATGCAAGCAATAGTGACAACAAATGGTGTCAATTTCATTTATCTTTCTAGTATTTTGAGTTGTGTTCTTGGGTACAAATATGATCTTGGTCTTGGATGCTTGAGTTCTCCTAGGTTTAGGTTGATAAGAGTTTTCTTTTGGAACATATCCTAAACCTCTTCTTCCACTATAACCAGAAGAATTCTTTAGGATCTTATCAAGAATACCATTATTTCTCAAGCTACTAACTTCTTTTTGTAACTTAGCAACCTCATCCATTTTCTTTTTGATATCTAACTTTGCTTGATCTAGATCAGATGATAAATCATCTCTTTCTTTAACAATAGTATCATAGTCTAGATGAGTACATAGGATAGGTTGAGTCTGAAAATTATTTAGTTTGGTAAGCAATTCAACCTTTTATTGAGAAAGAAGACCATAGTTTGTTTCTAAAGTAAGCAACTTCATACTACAATCATTTAAAGATGATTTCAAGGTAATGTGTTCAGAAACAATACTGTCCTTTTCAAAAGAAAGATTATTTAATTTAGCATACAAATCCTCATTAGTTTTAGTAGATTTCTTTAGTTTCTTTTTGCAATCAACATATTTGTCATGTGTATCTTGAAGACTAGCAATTAGATCTTCTTTTGGCAAATAAAAAAGGCTTACCTCTTGAGAATCATCACTATCATCTTATTTGGCCACGAGACACTCCACGTTCTCCTCTCCACTCTCACTATCACTTGACTCATCCCATGCAGCTTTGTATGCCTTTTCTCCCTTCTTCTTGGATGAGATTTTCTTACCCTTCTTTGCTTTAGGACATTCATTCTTAAGATGTCCCTTCTTTCCACATTCAAAACACCTAGGAGGGGAAGAAGAAGAAGAACCAACAACTTTGTTAGGTTTAAATATTCTATATTTCTTACCGTTTATAATTAGAGCTTCTTCTCCTTCATCTTCATCATTTGTCTCATCACTTTCTTGAATTTTGACCTTTGTATCCTTTAGAGCCATGTCCTTCTTTCTCCCTTGTTGAAGTTCACACTCTCGTCTTTCTTCCTCCTCCAAGGTTGCCTCATGTGCTTCTAAGTTGCCAATGAGTTGCTCCATCCTTAGTCGAGTGAGGTCATTGGCTTCTTCAATTGTAGTCACCTTAGGCTTGTACTTGGGAGGAAGTGACCTAAGAATTTTTGACACTTGATCCTCTTCACTAATGGCTTTACCTAATGCATTCAAACCATTAACAATAGAAGAGAACTTTGCATACATTTTACTAATAGACTCATTTAGTACCATACGAAACTATTCAAACTTTTGTTTAAGCATACCAATTTTGGAATTCTTTACTTGAACAGTTCCTTCATAAGTAATAGAGAGTCTATGCCATATTTCATATGCAGTTTCATAATTTGATATTCTATTGAACTCACCTAAGGAAATTGAACAATAAAGAATACTTACATCTTTTGCATTCAATTGGGCTAATCTCACCGTATTAGCATCCCATGTAGTTTATTTAGTTTGAGGAAGATCATATGCATTTGAAACCATTCTCCAAAGATCCCAGCTGATTCCTTGAAAATAGAATTGCATCCTCCTCTTCCAATAGATGTAGTTGGTGCCATCAAATGGTGGAGGCCGAGCTACAAGTGTTCCTTCCAAGTTGAGGTTGTTTAGTACCTCATCACCCATTTTCTTCAAGACTGATTAGAGCTCCTTGAAGCCTGCTCTGATACCACTTGAAAAAACACTAGAGGGGGTGAATAGGGTTTTATGATATTTTTAAAATTAATTTAACAAACAACCACAAAAATATTGGAGAAGGAGACAAGACGTTTAGAGTGGTTCCACCCTTAGCAAATACTAAGGGAGTCAGTCCACTACACAATTGTTTCCAATTGGGATTTTGAAAGTAATTGTATTTTATTACCTCGCAAGGATGTTACATAATATACAACTACCTTCACAACCCTTTGGACAACCTTCACCCCAAAGTCATCTCACCCACCTTGAAGCAGCCTTCACTTGAAGTAACTTCAAGATCCCCCTTGAAGTAGCCTTCCTCCTTGAAGTAGCTTCCCGTTGAGACCTTCTAGAAGTAGTCTAAAGTCATGTCGAGCTACCTTCACCACTGAAGAAGCTCCTACAACCTCCAACTTAGGAGTAGCAAAGGAGAAAACAAGCAATAAAAGGAACAAGAAGGGAAGAAGAAAACATACACTTTACCACTTTAGCACAAGGCTTGAATCCTATATTAAGCATTTTGATCTCCTATCCAATGTGTATGAACGTGAAAGTGTAGTGGGTAGGAGATGCTAGCCTACAGGACACGAATCTTAGCTTATGGAACTGATTACCAAGTGAAGGATTGCTCAATAGCTCACAAGAGTTGATTCTCAATTGCAAGTATGTGTGCTCAAGTGAGTTTAGGTGTCCTAAGGCATGTCTTATTTATAGGAATGACCTACTAGTGCTTAGGGACATTCTAGACACTTTCTAGGGGGTTCTTAGTGCTCAACTAGCCATTAGTTATCCACTAATTACGTTTGTAACGACTAGTTAATTAATTCTAAAAAGTGCAGACAGAACCTGTCTCGGTCGAGAAGTTTGTCGACCGAGTGTCTCTCGGTCTAGAACTTTGTCGACCAAGGGTGAGTCTGGAGTAAGTGTATTGCAACATTCAACTCAACTCCCAACCAATTTTTCCCACCAAGTCTAACAACTATAGAACCATCTAGAAGAATAAACTTAGGTGATTCTCGGTCGAGAAGATTGTCGACCGAGTGTGTCTCGGTCGAGAAGTTGTTTGACTGAGAAAGTCCCTATTTTAGTGTGTCTAGACTTTTACTAAATGTACGTATTAAAGTGCTATTGTGATGCTATCATAGGGCATGACCTATCTATGTTTTGTGAGTGGATAGGGAAGATCTAAATGCTTGATTTACATAATATCTAGGTACTTGTACATTATATATTTGTACAAGTTTAAATTTTGTTACAATCATGAAAAAATAAGATAATTTGAGCATATAGATCTTCCAAGCTTAGCTATCCACCATCTTAAATTCTTGTTCCTGAAATACTCAAGTAGAATGTTAGATCCACAAGAATGAAATGTTTGTTATTTAAAAAAAAGAAGGATTTGAATAATGTCCATTTAGCCAACAATACTATCATTCAAAACTATTTACCAAAAAAACTTGATGATGTAGGTGCATTCACTCTGCCTTGCAAGGATATTTGAATTTTGACAAAGGCTTAGTTGATCTTAGTGCTAGTATCAACTTGATTCCTTTTTCCCTATGGCAAAAGTTAGATTTGGGAGACTTGAAAACAACCTCCATGACAATATAGTTAGGTGATCTTTCAATTAAATATCCTAGAGAGATTGTTGAGGATATCCCCATGTAGATATGGAAGTTCTACATTCCTTGTGTTTTGTAGTCCTAGACATGGATAAAAAATTCAAAAAATCCAATTCTTTTTGGGAGACTATTCCTTATGATAGCAGTGTAGATGTGAGAGAAGGGAAACTAACTGTCACAGTTGGAGAAGAAGCTCTAACATTTTCTATCTATGATGCTATGAAGGCACCAACACTAAAGGATATATTTGTTTGATAGATAGCATTGATACTTTGCTAGAGAAAGACAAGACCACTCTTGAACAAGATCTTGACGATCTTAAAGGTGAAGAAGACAAGGATGACTCAATGATTGATCTCAATGAAGAAAGTTCTAAATCTGCATTGAACTCATCATCCAATGAAATACCAACTGAGAAAGAGGCAAGTGACACCACCACTACACCAGAAAAAGGTAGAACTAAAACCCCTCCCACCAGGATTAGGGGTACACTTTCTTGAACCCGAATTTCTCTTCCCTTATTATAATGAATGCTGATTTGACTTAACAAATAAGAGGGTAAGTTGTTGAAAGAACTCAACTTGTACAAATATGTGATATGTTACTCCATTGATGATCTTAAAGGAATTAGCCCTTTAATTTTCATACACCACATAGCCTTAGAAGAATATGCTAAGCCATTTATAGAACCACTAAGAAGGTTAAAGCCAAACATGATGGGAGTTGTTAAGAAAGAGATATTTAAGCTAAAATATGCAGGTATAATATATATCCTATAGTGACAACCCATGGATAAGTGTTATACATGTTGTACCTAAAAAGGGAGGACCACTATAATGAAAGGTTACAATAATGAATTGATTCAAATTGGGTTGGTAACTGGGTGGCAAATGTGCATTTATTATAGAAAACTAAATAAATCCACAAGAAAAGACTATTTCCCCTGCCTTTCATTGGCTTCATGTTGGAGAGACTTACTAATCACTCTTATTTTTTTATATCAATGAGTATTCCAGATTTTTTCAGATTCCTATATATTTGCTTGATCTAGAAAAAACAAACTCACATGCTCTTATGGGACATATGCTTATAGGACAATTCCTTTTGGGCAATGTATGCACCTGCCACTTTACAACAATGCATGATGGCCATATTTTTTGATTTCATAGAAAAGATGATGGAAATTGTTATGGATGATTTTAGTGTTTATGGCAATTCCTTTGATGATTGCTTGTTAACTAATGTTTTGCAACGATGTAAACTGATCAACCTTGTGCTCAACTGGGAGAAGTTCCATTTCACGGTATAGCCGGGAGTTGTACTTGGTCATGTCATTTCAAGAAATGGGATTGAGGTTTATAAAGAAAAAGTAGAATCTATTGCGAAGATGTCAACTCCAACAATAGTGAAAGAGGTTAAATTTTTTTAGGACATGCATGGTTCTATAGAAGATTCAATAAATATTTTTCAAAGATTACAAAGCCTTTCTACTCCTTGTTAGCAAAAGATATCGAGTTTATATTCAATTGTGAAAGCAAAACAACCTTCTAGAGATTGAAGGATGAAATTCTCTCAACCCCCATCATTCAACCATTAGACTGGAGTGCTCCTTTTGAAATAGTTTGTGATGCCAATGGTTACCCCATAGGGGCAGTCCTAGGGCAAAGGCGAGATAACAAACTTCATGCCATTCATTATGTGTGAAAAACATTAGATGATGCTCAAGTCAATTATGCCACTACAAAAAAGGATATGCTTTCCATAGTATATGCTTTTGCTAATTTCTAAAAATATCTTGTGGGGTCTAAAGTCATTGTATATATAGAACATGCTACAATTAGACATGAACAAGAAGGATGCCAAATCCTGTGTTATCCTTTGGATACTTCTATTATAGGAACTTGACTTGGAAATCAGGGATAAGAAGGGGATAGAGAAAATTGTTGCTTATCATCTTTCACACCTCCTCACTAATGTTGAAGATAAGATCCCTATTGATGACAATCTACCCGTTGAGAAGTTGTATGCATTACATTCATTTGTGACACCATGGTTTTGAATTTGGAAACTATCTAGCCATCAGATGCCTTCGTCCTGATGTCACCTATCAACAGAAAAGAAGTTCCTTCACGGTGTCAAATTTTATTATTGGGATGATCCCTTATCGTTCAAGCAATATGCAGTTGGGCTGATTAGGAGATGCATTCCCAATGAGGAGATCCTGAGTGTGACTTCATAATGTCATTCCTCTCCTTATGGAGGAAATTTTGGAGGAGACAAGATTTCAACCAATATTTGACAAGCAAGTTTTTATTGGCCAATTCTATTTTTGGATGTACATGCATTTGTCAAATCATGTGATAAGTGTCAAAGATCAGGTGATATTTCAAAGAAAGATGATATGCCATTAAACTCGATTCTAGAGATTGAAGTTTTTTATGTATGGGGCATAGACTATATGGGCCCATTTCCCTCTTCATGTATCTACAAGTTCATCCTAGTGGCATGCTACTATGTATCAAAAAGGGTAGAGGAAATTCCCACACAAACTCCAAATATAAAGTTTAGTGCTGGAGTTGTTCCTAAAGATCAATTTCCCAATATTTGGTGTTCTAGAGCTGTAATGACCACATTTGTGCTTAATTGGTAAACTAGGGTTTACCTGAATGATTACATGCTTGATTAGATTGAACATCGTTTAGACTTGATTAATGATAGTAGATAAATTGTGATGTTTTAAACATAAGAAGAATATCTAACTATGATTTTTAGTTTGAAGAATTAGGGTTTGAGAAATGTAAACACTAATCAGAAAAAATTAGGGTTTTGATAGAACATGAATATAGAATTTGATCATGATAGAAGTGTGGTAAATGATTTTTCATATTTCTAAAAATTTTGTATTTAATTTAATTTTGGATATGATATGGATAATTCAATTATGAATATTGGAGAAAAATTTCAGAATATTTGAGTGTTCTTTGAATATGGTTCTCAGTCGAAATATACTTCGACCAAAATGCTGACAGAGTTCTTTTTAGCAGTGTAGTGTTTTATTTTTAGTTATTTTTTGGTAACTTCAAATGATCTGAAATTTTAACTGGAGATTTGAAACTCAATCATAAACAACATTTAAAATTTTCATAATTTTTGGATGCATTTAGACCTTATCAGTAGATGAAATAAAGTAATATGTTTATGACAGAAAATTCAGCTGAAATAAGAAAAAGTATAGTGAGGGGTCAATGTGCAATTGACCCAAGCAGCTCAATTGCTCTATATGGTCAACCTAACACACTAGCATCTCTCATAATTAGTGATTGAAAGTAGAGAAACGAAATCCTAGAGAGAGAGGGAGACTTAGGGTTTGAGAGGAGAAATTGATGGAGATGCTGACCTAGGGTTTTGCGGTCCGAGGAATGATGAAATCATGTAAGTTTAGCTTCTTTGCATAGACTTTAATGGTGAATCTTCTTTCAGATGTCAAAATTCCATACATCCCCTGATTGGATTCGAAATCATATAAAATCAAGTCCTTTTCTCACTCTTTCTTCAGTATCCCTCATTTTTAGGATTTCTGAGTTGAAAGGAAGAAGAATTGGGTGAATTGCTAGGGATTTGATATGAGATTGAGATTTTCAGGGATGAGCTGCGTTTTTAAGGTGTTTTCACACCTTAGGGTGAGTGGGAACTTCCTTTAAATAGTATATTGCACGAAAATTGGTTAATTCATCCATAATCTATAATTGCTAGTATTCGACTACAAACCCTGAATTGTCTATTTGTTCTAAGTTGTTGCAAAACAATATGAAATGGATTCTTCCTCTATTTAGTTGAATTTAAGATGATAAAATCATATTATAAATGTATACAATACATCCTAATGAGAATTCCCTAAGTATTCACAGAGGTTATAAGAGTAAACTAAAATATAGGGAATTTGTCTATGACTGAAATTTGTTGTATAAGTAAATAGAGAAAATTGTTTATCTAGATACCCTTGGTTATGAATGATTATTTATCTAAATTCATAGTACATATATGTCAGATACTATCTTGGATTTTGTTCAAACTGAATAATGTTTGTTTGATATCTCAGTAAAGAGGGTGAAACCCTAGAAGCGAGGAAAGTTGGATATTTGTGAATAGATATCATGAAATCCATTTGAAGGGATTTTCTTGACTTGATAGACTTTATTTATTCAATGTTATTATTGATGCATGATATCCTAGTGAATGGCATAGAAACCCAAATTCAACTCAGTTCCAAGGTTTCATACATATATTGATTTTATATGATTTGTTGATAGTAGTCTTTATTTAATGAATGTTTATGTTGCATGAAATCTTTATGGGAGCCATGTGAATAAGTTGTTGCCTAGTGAGAGGTGACAAGATGTGTGATGGCCTTGTGAGCCATGCGAATACTTGTACAAGTAGTGAAATGAATACCTTGGTCTAAGGACCTAGAGGTAATGGTTACCTGTTACAGAGGTAACAATTCTATGTGATGATCTAAGGGTTTGAATACCCAAATCCAGTAATCATGATAATGATGTGAAGGGATGAGAATTCCCAGTAATGTGATAAGGGATTGAGATCCCAGGTATCATGTGTTTTAAAGATTTGAAAAGTACGTGATAGATGTATTACACCTTTCTTTACAACATTTGTGGTGATTAAATGAAGCCCTAAGGGTAGGGTGTTCAATGAATCAAGTATTGTGATATCAATGTTCTCAGTTATTATTAATAAATCTTATCATGATAAGTAATTAACTCTTAATTGAGTTATGAGATGCACAACTCAATATTTGGGTTGATATGCATAATTCTAGTGTGTATGTGTCAAGTGGACATGAAATCTATTTATTTAAGAATTTTAGTATGCCTGCATGTATAATATGTTGATTACTCATTTTATTTCAGTGTTTTGAATATATTTATCTGCCAAGTTTAGAATGATATACATGTTGTATTATAACTTCAAATAAGTAGACGCCACACCATAGAGATACCAGAGTCAAGTATAAGTAAGAGAAGGGTACAATGTAGAAAGAGATTTCTAGGAATAATAAAATAATAGACTTAGGAACCCTGAACACCGTACAACCCCTATGCGAGGTCTGAGCCTTAGGAGTGAAATGACCTAACCCTGGCAATGTCTAGTATATGGGGGTCAGAACGTTCTATCAGGTGGCACGGGGGATGAATCCCTAGTATAAGTCTCCTTAAATTATAGTTAGCAGTGTCCAACATCAACCAGATGTCTTGGTGGCACTAGAGTACAGAAAAGCCAAGAGGTGGCTTGACTCTCTGCCTGTGTGCTCAGGTTAGAGGAGGAGTCCAGTTTAGGCTAGAGAGCCATTTACCTATTGCAGACCAGGAGAGTAGTCAAACTTAGAATTTCTCAGATGTGTCCGCTAAGTCTTGTACGGTGTGATCGTTGTGCACTACGAGTCTTCATATGTAGAGTACACTGCATATGATCAAGGAATAATAAAATGAATGAGAGGTCAAACAAGTGTGTATAGTTATTCAATTATTCTTTGTATGTTTCTGAATTATTAGTTCTCTTTATGATCAATCAAGCATTTCATATATTGATTCACTCATATAAATATTTAGAGTATCCTGCCATATTTATGATTGTCAATTATTAGACTCTTTAAAGCTTATTGTTGTTATAATTGATATCAATTGATCAATAGTATATCTATTATTATATCAGTGCTTTAGAATGTTTCATTGAAGTACTCATTCACTGAGCGAGTAGGATCACCCCTATACTCAAAAATTTTAGGGAAATCACATGGACTTGAAAAAGATATCATTGCATCCGAGTAGATCTTCCACAAGAGTTAAGTCTGAGTATAGTTAAGTTAAGTCGGTCCTTGTCACTCTAGGTCCTTGTAAAGAAATAAGAGAGAGTTATAAATGATGATGTATAACATTATTCCTTTTTAGCAATATGTGTGAATCAACAAGTCTTATGTACTTAAAAGTATGAGGAACATAATGAATGTTCATACATGAATGTATACTATTGAAATTAGATTAGAGAAATCAATGTTTAGATTCCCTTGTAAAGTTGGTTTATGGGGTTCAATGCGAGAAAACAAAGAGTTTTGAAAGAGAAGAAAAAGTTAAGGGTGATTGTATTACATTAAATCCTCAATTTATGCCCTAATCTCATGATTAGTGGAAATTGTGAGATTGGGGTGTAACAGCTTGGTATCAGAGCTTAGGCTGAGTTGTCAGGGACCATTAAGTTAGTAAGTTAGAGTCATAAGTGTGGCAGATAGGAAATGTTATGATGTTAGCTCTAGGGATTTGAGTATTTGGATATCCTGGCCCAGTATATGAGTACTTAGATCAACCCGTATCAAGCTACTTTGTCTATTCTTTCATGTATACACTGGCCAGGTATACAGTGGAAGGATGGGCTAGAGAGGAACCCTAGAAATATTAGGGTTAGAAACAAGATAAGTAACATGAATGAAGATCATAAATATAAAATGAGATAGAACTTTCATTTCATATTGTTGTTTTATTGGAGATGAATAGAAATTCTTTTATATGTTTGAATTCAGATATTCAATATTTTGAAATATATATATGGGTCTTTAAGATTTGTTGTACACTATGCAGTTGTAGCATTTATTGATTACATTCTTTGTATCAAGTAGACTAGAAATGATCTTTGAATGAGATTTCTTAAGTGGATAAGTTTTCTTCCACACATTTGGGATGAATAAGAGTTGAGTAATCCTAGGAAGCTCTTGGCTTCAGGAATACATGTTCGGCCTGGTCCGACTGGTAGGATATGTTACTGGGATCTAATGACTCCTATTAAAAATATGATAAGAGTAGACTCTAGATAAATTAGACCCACATCATAGTGATAATGTACATACACTAAGATGTTGAAATATATGGGAAAGATTAGCATAGCTAAGAATCAGTTGGAACTGATATCTGAAATCCAACTTTGGGTCCTCATATGAGAAACCCTTAATTGGGAATAAAGGAACACGACATAAGATTCTGATTAAGTTTAATCATTAGCATTATATGAACTCTAAATATGAAATATGGAAAAGATATGAGAAAAGTATGTAAGGGCCAAGATAGTAAGAATCAATCATGAGGAATGGATTATATAATCGAGTAAAATGTTTTTATGTACTCCAAAGTAAAGGGAAAATAGAAGAAAAGCGTTACGTATTCGATAAGTACATAGAAGTGAAGAGTATTCAGAAAAGTTAAAGTGAAGAGAACTAGATGAGCATGTAAATCATAAAATAGGATAAGAAACTTAGTTGAAACAAAGAGAAATGTTGGAAATAATGAGATTGATTAAGGAATGCGGGTTATGATATAATTGAGAGCATGGAATGTATACCTTTATTGTGAAGTTAATACATTCATCCTACTGCCTTTGGATTCTAAGTTTCTATAAAACAACAAACTAATTTCTAAAAGAAGAACAAAAGTGTAGATTAACCAATGAATAAGTCATACAAAGGTAGACTATATTCAAGAGGTAAAAACTTGATTAAAAGAGATACTAAGTTTGACCCATGCATGACCTATTTGATTTAAAATGAATGATATGTAATGTATTAAACATGAGTTGAAACTAGTAGAGAGATTATGGATTTAGAATTTCAACTTTACATTAGTAGAAGGATAAAAGGAAATATATGCAACATGGTATACATGATCATACACATAAAAGAAGCAACATGATCATAAGAGAAAACTAGAAGTTAACAATGACATGCAGAATAATAGTATATGGTAAGGGGATTATGGAAAGTAAAGAAGGGTTTGAAACATAATGGAGCAATATAGATTATAAAAGAAAGAGGTTGTGAGATTCAAGAAAGTGCTAATTAGTCAAGTATCCTTGTTGATAATTAATTAAACCTACATATGAGAAATGTATTATTGAATGTTTCAAGATAAGAATTCTAAGTCTCAAAATCATCTTCTCTTTCATATCTTCCTTAATTAGAGCAATGTGGGAATGAAATGATAAGAAAATGAATCATATATGATGCATAACCACCATGGTAGACATATCTAGAGAATGACTAAGTAAGAGAAAGGAAATTAAAATTGCTATATTCTGACAATCCTAGCATTTTCTATGAATAGAACAAAATCAGTAAGTATACCTTAATCATAGAGCTGCGTGGCAATCTGCCATTGGTCAGTTCTTTATAACCCAGTGCCTTATTGGAGCATAGTTCAAGTTTAAGGCTCTTCCTATGGATCGGCCCTCCCCTAATTAGCTTGATTGAACCACTGGTCAGCTGATGAGCCCGTTACAACCCCAATTTTTGAGTTCTTTTGGGTGGAAATGCAATTTCCCCAATAAATGTATGATTATGTATTGTGTGTGAATTATGTGCCTTGAACGAATTCCTTTGATAAATATCCTTGTGTGTTTAGTTTCACGGGCCTTGTTGGCTATTGGGCCCAATAACAAGGAAAAAGGAAATAAAAAGGAAAAGGAATCAATTAATAAAGGAATAACTAAGATAATGAGAAAAGAAAGATATGGAGGCATCTAGAAGGCTAAGAATTATCCTTCAAGGAGGAATTTCATATCTTTAGGATTTCTTGGGTTCCAAGGAGTCCAAGTTGCAAAGATAGTAGGAGAAGAAAGAGATAAAATCAAATAAAGCATTATTAAGAAGGAAATTTGAGATAATGATGAAAATATAAGAAATATGTGGAAATATGAATAATGGAATCATAATGGATGAGATTTCGAGTCCACATGGTTTATAATGGTAAAAGGAATCCAAATAAATAATATAAAAGAAGAGGAGAGAGAAAATATGCATAAAATATGCCTTAATAAGTAATAACTTACATATGAAGAGTCTCTCATACTTTGGTATTTGAGTCCCAAACTTCACACACAAGTAGCTAAAGTCATCAAGGACTTACCTTTAAAATTTGGTATTAATTGGATAATCTAATTGGGAGTTATGATTTTTACAAAATCTCCTAAAGTAAAGAGGATAACAGATAATGTTACAATTTCAATGGGACAGTTGATTTTGGGCGCACACGAGGAGGATCTTGGATCTGATATCCAATGGTATCCAAGTCATCTCCTATCCTGATCCAAAAGAGGAATGCCACAAACAATAACTAATGAATTTCTTAATCAGTTTCCTCCCTCTCAGTTTCCTGTTGGCGATTGGAGACTCTTCCATTGGATTCATGAGAGCAATAAGAACGTTTTCGACCCAAATTTTCCCTGTAGTCCTCACCGATTGGGACTTTGCCCAAAGTCACTGGGACCTAGACTCCATGGGAGGGCTTCCTCCCTGTGTATACAAGGGGGGGGATAAACAACCCCTTTGAGAATACCAGACATTCTCGAATCACCACCAAATTTTTGTGGGGGTACTTTCTCACTAAGCATACCCGCCGTAGCCGGAGGGGACACCGGCCCCTGGGTATGCATACTCCCTGACTTGGGGAGGCTTGAGGGGCATAACCGCCCTGAGCATCAGTGGAGCTTGGCGAGGAGTGCAAAGAGGTTGGGCATGAGGGGCGCAACCCACAGCGTGCTTGCGCGATGACCCGAGGCAGAGAGAGGGAGATCAACCAACGAGGTTGACCACCCATGGGGAAGCTCTGTTTTGCCACTAAAATAGGATAACTAGAACCCCATCCGCATGAGAACGATGAAGGGATCGACCGGATCCGTGTTCCAGGCTAACCAGACCTAAGCAAAGGATACGTGAGTCCAGGAGAAAAAGAAAAGAAAAGGGGAAAGGAATCGAAAAGCTAATGTGGCGTCTCGCGATTGGTTCTCAGGTAATAATATTGCAAAATTCGTAGAAGATAATTGGTAGCTCAGTTTGGCACATATAATATATGAATATTGATCATAAAAACCCATAGAATCCAATAAAAATAGATTTAGAGCCTGAATCTGATCATAGATCGAAAAGTGGTTAAAGTTGCTAACTGTAATGCTTTCATTTGATGTTATATGAAATTGAGATGATTAATATGGATAATCTACGAGCATATTAACCTGTTGATAATAAAAAGGTGTTTTGATTGTCTAAGTAGATAATCCATGGGTTAAATAGCTTAATTTAGGGTTTTGATATGGTAATATGCATTAATGGGCTTAAAAACCCTAATCTAAGTATTAGTGGATTTTAATGAGAGATAATTTGAGATCCTTTGTATAAAACTGATGTTAGGTTAATCTCAATCCTTGTAGATGATAAAAAGGCTCTAATGTGATTAAGTTGAATAATTAGGGTTTTGCCTCTTGATATGTTGTTTTTAGGGTTTTGTGGTTATAATGGAGAAAAGTTGTAGATAAACCCTAATGACACCCTAATTCGGATTAGAAACCCTAGAAAGTGAATCCAAGTCAATAAAGTAGATTCTTGATAGAGTACGTAGTAAATAGGTTACATATGCTTTTTAGGAAATTTGTGATTGTTGAATTGCTTGCTTGGATTGCTTTCTTGGTTGGAATTGCTTAATGCTTGTGAAATCTACAAATCAGGTATGTGGTTAAATTATGAATAATTGCTTTATGATTCACACAAAATTTTCATGAAGATTGTCGATTGCTATGATCCTGGACTGTGTGGTTATTCAATTATTCAATCTCATAAAGTGACTATGTGTATAACAAGTAAATATGAGTGTGCTTCTCGAACCTACATACCACCCAGATGTATGATGTAAGACCAAGCCCTGGAGGGAAGGTCTGAGTTGGTCAAGCCCTGGAGGGAATACCATTGGGAACCCAGAGTGGTGACCCTAGGAACCAAGCTCAGGATGGAGAAGGTGGCCTTATGTCCCTTGCAAGGACAAAACCCTAAGAGAGGGTAATCCAGGGTTTAGGGTTAAAGCGGTTGAGAGGTTACATTGAAAACGTAATTTGGATTGTTAATCAACTATTTGCTATATTTAGGTTATTAGAGCCTATTTGTGATGTTGTGTTTGTCCCCACATACCAGAATAGAAATATATTGACCGACATTTTGTTTGTCGACGTTTTAGGTATTATCTGAAAAGGACAAACAGTAAAACAGAATATGTAAATATAAATTAAGTAATACAAAGGAGGATTAGATAGATAGATTTCTTCTATGAATAGAAGTCTTAGATCCTAATTTTACAAGGTATGAAAAAGTTTTATTTTATTCCAGCTTCTCAGTTTAGTATTAGTAGAATTTGATAATTATTTTTGATTAAATTGTCAGACCATTGATCCTGTATTTTGGGATAATGCCTCTGACCTCTTGGTCTCCCTTGATTTGGGGTTATCGGGAAGTGGGGATGTTACAATTGGTATCAGAGCCAATGGTTTCTCATTTAATCCTTAATAATTATTAAATTTTACAAACTCTATGGAATTTTAGGGTGTTATTAGAGGATTTTCCAATGACAGAGGTGTCTAGAAAAGGATCACAGTCTGGGGGCTGGAAATATTTTCCTCTGCCCTGCTAGTTGGTCACGAGGACTCCCAGATGCGGTGTGACTTCCTGGCCCAAGTCTGAGGTCTTGACTCGAAATAAGATACCTTTAGGAATCTCTCATCTATTTCTTCCCTTCTCAACACTAATTCAATGAAGGTTCTAAGGCTTAGGGTTTTTCTCTCTCCTCCCCACCCTCTTGAGGTTAGGGTAAGTATGATAAGGATTAAGGAATCCTCCACCAAATCAATGAAAAGCATGTAAATAAGATGTCATGGACATAAGCTTAATAGTTTTAACATAAACTAAAGAATAGTTACATGCTTAGGTTGCATGGCATGTGTTGTCGTGCCCTTAGGAGAGCTATGAGGTTAGACCTTGTTGTAGGAGGATGAGGAGAGAGTTAGCCCTGGGGGCAGAGACCTCCAAGAAGAGGTAGATACCTAACACATCCTCTGAGGATGATGCTAACCCTAACCCTAAGTGGTTGTTAAAAAAAAGGGATGACAAGATGAGTTGGATATCACAGTTGACCATGCATGTATGTGCGAGGGTTGACATGCATATTGGTTTTGAGTACCCGTGAGAAGCATGAGCTATGTGAGGTTGGTTGACCTAGTGCCATCTGGCGACCCAACCTTGGAAGGGTCTTACTTGTTAGGGGTGAAGGATAGCTCCTTCATTGAAGAGGATAGTGGTAACCATATAGAAACCCTTATGGGCATATATCAACATAGAAGAGCATGCACCTATGTAGGAGAGAATGTCAGCAGTGCTGGCAGTAGGTTGAGGCTTAGGTCAGAAGGGTTATTCCTGATAGGTTAGGAGATGAACATGTAGAGCATGGGATGATCTGTGCTGGACATAGGTCTTGATAGTATGTTTAACCCAGGTAGGTATAGACCTATATCCTTAAGAGATTGACCCATCTTCTAAGAGAGAACCTCAAGTTGTAGGACCAGTTGTTGGGTTTGCTCTAGAGAATGAGGGAAAGACTCGATGAAGAAGGTTAGAGACCTTGACTCTGAGACAAGAGGGACCATGATAAGTTGGGTATGATATGACCTAATTTAGATGACCCTGAGTAGATAGTTATGGTTGCCTCATGCATGATCCTTAGGATCTTGTCGTACCTTGGTTGCCTTTAGAGGAACCAAACCCTAGAATGAGAAAGAGGTTTCTTGAATGGGTGTATAGATGTTATAGGTTCCTACCTTACCTTATAGGAGTAGAAAGGAGAAGTTCTGTAGACTCTGGTGGAGGTATGATAACAAGTTAGGAGGTCTCACACCGAGTTGGTTGTCCTTGTGTAGGACCCTAAGGTGTTGTTCATGTGGAAGAATGGTGGGAAGTGTATGCCATATCTTTTGCATGTTGGGTTTGTGGTTCGACAACTATGCATAAGACGTGAACCTAGGGTTCCTAGACCTAAGAGGGGAAGTAGTAGTACCTGGTGCACCTGATGCTAACAAAGATGTTTGAGTTCCTACAGATTTGACCATGGAACCCCCACTCATGTTTAGAGAAAAAGGAAACCCCTTGGAGTAAGGTATATGTTTGATGAACCCCTCACACATAGGTTGGTGACATAGGCATGTATGGTATTGGTCCAAGGTTGAGGAATAAGGAACAAGTATGACATACCAAGGAACTCAGAGTGGCATAGTAAGTTGTCTTCTTTCTAGCTACATGTATAAGTAGCATGATAGGGATAAGCATGCACATGATGATGTAAACCCTGGACGTAAGGATGTTCGTGACCTTTATTGCTATCAAGAGATAGTTTTCTCCCATCCATGGGAGGACCCTTTTATAGAGTGAGTACCAATTTTTTTAGATTCGAAGTAGCCTAAAGAGGTCTCTCATAGGAGCTTGATGAGTTAAAAGGAGAGCACCTAGTATGAGAACAAATCCATAGACCCAGGTTTGACCATCTCTAAAGGCTATGTTTCCATGGAGGTAACTTTATGGGGCTAGACCGAGGTAGGTAGGTTTCCATGATCCCTATGAAAGGATGTATGATTGACCATGAGTGCCCAAAGAGAGATGATGGATTTTTGGATAAGGATTCAAGTTTAAGATGTACCATGATAGAATCCTAAGTCTATTCTAAGGTCAGGTAGGGATAAGACTGATGGGAGAAGGAGTTGTCTATTCCCTAGATGCATAAGACCATAGAGTTGGGAGGTAACATCTATCTTTATCTGAGGACCATGGGTTAGGACATTGATCACCTTTATGAGTTCATGGGACCCAAAGGGCAAATGAGGTAGGCACTCCATGGATGCATAAGGGAAGAGGGATGGCCTCAAAAGTACCAGCACCCTACATACCTTGAGGAGATGACTAAGGATTTTGTATATGAGTAATGTGAAGACCCAACAGTGTTTGGGAATGCCTTTTACTTGGATGTAAACATAGATTGGAGATATTCATGATGTGGTAACATGTGATGTGCATTTAAACTTTGATTGGAAAGTGTACTAGCGATGTGTGGTGCACCATCTCTACTCTTAGAATGGGATGAAATCTATATTTGGACTACAACCAAATTCTTATTTCCTCTCGTTCTGGGTGTGAGAGATTGGGCAAAACGCATGCCATACACTAAGGATAAAGATGAAGTGAGTTGAAACATTGCTATGATGTTTGAGGATTGAGGAAGTATCATAACTTTTGATAGATGGTTGCAAATATGAAGAGAACTAAGGTAGTCATCATATGAGGATGTTCTTACCCTAGTAGTTTGGAATCTATAAATTATAAGTTGAGGTTGATAACCAAGATGATGAGCTCAAAGTTTTCTTGACTCAGTGAGACCTAAATCCAAAATGAGGATGATGAGTGGAGTATATGGAGGTTTATGTACTCACCATTACCTAGCACATAAGGATGTAAGATGGTAATGAATGCTCTTAGTTGAGACGCAACAATATGTTTAGCAGTAGGGGGGTAGAAGAGGTTGTTGGGTGAACCCTAAGTTCATGAGACATATAGGGCTAACCCTCTGAAACAACCAGACCAGTTGGCCGAGTTAGTGGTTGTTTGGTTAGCCAACCTAAAGCTTGATGTGATAGATGGATGGTTGTAGAACCTCAACTACACTTCTCAGGAAAGGAAGGTGATGGAACCCATGACTATGGTGTTTTAGGGTTTCTGAGGAGACACATTGAGGAATCATGACGTGTAGGAGATCATGATTATAAGGTCACCATATATAGTAGTAATACTAAGATAGTTAAGTTGTAGTAGTGCTTTGAAGACCTGAGATGAAGAAGTATATGGATTTGCATGTGGCTTGTCGCCATACATGCCAGGAGGTGAAGGCCAAACACCAGTAACCCAGTAAGTTGCTATAGAGAATGAGGAGTCCCCAAGAGGGGAAGGGAGTAGGTCAGCATAGATGTTGTGGTGGGTCTCCCCAGACTGAGAGAGGTCATGATGCAATATGGGTTAAGGTAGACCGCCTTACCAAGTTGACCTAATCTTTGCCTAAGAGAGAGGGTAGTCAATGTGACAGATCCGGTTGAACTATATATGAAGAGAGAGATAGTTCATCTACACCGTGATCTGAGTTCAACATTTGGAGCATGACCTCAAGTTCACTTCCATGTGGTGGAAGTAGGTGCGTAACGAACTCGATGCTAGATTGAAATTTAGTACCTCATATCACCCCTTGCTGATAGACAGTCAAAAGAATATGTTCCAGACTAAAGGGTCTGATGAGAGCATGTGTGCTCATTCAAGGTGATACATGGGAGCAGTCTCTTCCCTAAGAGAGTTTGCTTGTGATAATAGCCACCATAGCCAGTATTAGGATGTAAGAAGCTTTATAAGGGAGGTTGTGTCGGTCACCGCTTCATTAGGATGATGTAGATGTAAGGACATTGTGAAGGACAAAGAGACTACAGTGTGTGAAGATGAAGTCTCTTTGATTGTGCAATGGTTGAGAAAGCCCAGGGGCAACATGAGTCGTGAGCTGATGCAAAGCAGACTGACATGCGGTTCACTATGGGAGAATACATGTTATGAAAACCCGACCCCTCTGAGCTATAGCTGAGAAAGATGAGTCCCAGATACATGGGTCTATTTGAGATGGATTGGCAGAGATGCTTAAGTTTAGCCTACCCCTCAGGATAATATGATGCATGATGTGTTCCATGAGTCTGATCTAGATCACTATGTGCTGATCCATGAACCTATTGAGCTTCTAGGGAGGCAGAAATATCCTGAGTCACCTATGAGGGTATAAGATACAAAGGTGAGAGAGAACTCAGATGTAAGAATATAAGATGATAAAGGTTCTTTGGAAGCACCATGGAGAGGATGAGGCCACATGGGAGCCAATGATGGACATGGAAAAGTTTTATTTTGTTTTGTTTATACGTTTGGTGGAATTTTGAGGGCAAAATTCTTATAAGAGGGGAAGGATGCTACAACCCCAATTTTCGAGTTCTTTTGAGTGGAAATGCAATTTCCCCAATAAATGTATGATTATGTATTTTGTGTGAAATATGTTCCTTGAACGGATTCCTTTGATAAATAGCCTTGTGTGTTTAATTTTGAGGGCCTTGTTGGCTATTGGGCCCAGTAACAAGGAAAAAGGAAATAAAAAGGAAAATGAATCACTTAATAAAGGAATAACTAAGATAATGAGAAAAGAAAGATATGGAGGCATCTAGAAGGCTAAGAATTATCCTTTAAGGAGGAATTTCTTGGATTCCAAGGAGTCCAAATTGAAAATATAATAGGAGAAGAAAGAGATAAAATCAAATAAAACATTATTAAGAAGGAAATTTGAGATAATGATGAAAATATAAGAAATATGTGGAAATATGAACAATGGAATCATAATGGATGATATTTCGAGTCCACATGGTTTATAATGGTAGAAGGAATCCAAATAAATAATATGAAAGAAGAGGAGAGAGAAAATATGCATAAAATATGCCTTAATAAGTAATAACTTGCATATGAAGAAAAGTCTCTCATAATTTCTTATTTGAGTCCCAAACTTGTCACATAAGCAGATAAAGTCATCAAGGACTTTCCTTTAAAATTTGGTATTAATTGGATAATCTATTTGGGAGTAATGATTTTTACAAAATATCCTAAACTAAAGAGGATAGCAGATAATGTCACAATTTCAATGAGATTGTTGATTTTGGGTGCACAGGAGGAGGACCATGGATCTGAGATCCAATGGTGTCCAGGTCATCTCCTACCCTGAGCCAAAACAGGAAGGCTGCAAACAATAACTACTAAATTTCCTAATAAGTTTCCTCCATCTCAGTTTCCTGTTGGTGAATGGAGACTCTTCCATTGGATTTATGTGAGCAATACGAAAGTTTTCGACCCAAATTTTCCCTGAAGTCCCCGCTGATTGGGACTTTGCCCAAATTTGTTGGGACCTGGACTCCATGGTAGGGCGTCCTCCCTATGTATATGGGGAGGGGGTAAAAAACCCATTTGAGAATACCAGACGTTCACAAATCACCACGAAACTTTTGTGGGGGTACTTTCTCGCTAAGCAGACCCACTGTAGCCGGAGGGGACATCGCCCCCTGGGTCTGTGTACCTCCTGACCTGGGGTGGCTCGAGGGGCATAACCAACCTAAGCATTGGTAGAGCTTGGCGAGGAGTGCGAAGAGGTTGGGCGTGAGGGGCACAGCTCACGACATGCTTACGTGATGACCCGAAGTAGAGAGAGGGAGATCGACCAACAAGGTTGACCGCCCATGGGGAAGCTCTATTTTTCCGCTAAAATAGGGGAAATGGAACCCCATCCATGTGATAACGATGAAGGGATCGTCCGGATCTGGGTTTTGGGCTAAACGGACCTAAGCAAAGGATCCGCGAGTCCAACTAGAAAAGAAAAGAAAAGAAAAGGGGAAAGGAAACGAAAAGTTGATGTGGCGTCTCGTGATTGGTTCTCAGGTAATAATATTGCAAAATTCGTAGAAGATAATTGGTAGCTCAGTTTGGCACATATAATATATTAATATTGATTAGAAAACCCATAGAATCCACTAAAAATAGATTTAGAGCCTGAATCTGATCATAGATCGAAAAGTGGTTAAAGTTTCTAACCTTAATGCTTTGATTTGATGTTATATGAAATTGAAATGATTAATATGGATAATCTATGAGAATATTAACCTGTTGATAATAAAAAGGTGTTTTGATTGTCTAAGTGGATAATGCATGGGTTAAATAGCTTAATTTAGGGTTTTGATATGGTAATATGCATTAATGGGCTTAGAAACCCTAATCTAAGTATTAGTGGATTTTAATGAGAGATAATTTGAGATCCTTTGTATAAAATTGATGTTAGGTTAATCTCAAGCCTAGTAGATGATAAAAAAGCTCTAATGTGATTAAGTTGAATAATTAGGGTTTTGCTTCTTGATATTTTGTTTTTAGGGTTTTGTGGTTATAATGGAGAAAAGTTGTAGATAAACCCTAATGAAACCCTAATTCAGATTAGAAACCCTAGAAAGTGAATCCAAGTCAATACGGTAGATTCTTGATAGAGTGCAGAGTAAATAGGTTACATATGCTTTTTAGGAATTCTATGATTGTTGAATTGCTTGCTTGGATTGCTTTCTTGGTTGGATTTGCTTAATGCTTAGGAAATCTGCAAATCAGGTATGTGGTTAAATTATGAATAATCACTTTATGATTCATGGCATTTTCACAAAGATTGTCGATTGCTATGATCCTGGACCGTTTGGTTGTTCAATTATGTAATCTCATAAAGTGACTATGTGTATAACAAGTAAATATGAGTGTGCTTGTCAAACCTACATACCACCCTAATGTATGATGCAAGACCAAGCCCTGGAGGGAAGGTTTGAGATAGTCAAGACCCGGAGGGAAGACCATTGGGCACCCAGAGTGGTGACCCCAGGTACCAAGCTCAGGATGGATAAGGTGGCCTTTTGTCCCTTGCAAGGACAAAACCCTAAGAGAGGGTAATCTGAGGTTTAGGGTAAAAGCAGTTGAGAAGTTACATTGAAAACGTAATTTGGATAGTTAATCAACTATTTGTTACATTTAGGTTGTTAGAGCCTATTTGTGATGTTGTGTTTGTCCCCACATACCCGTATAGCAATATACTGACCGACATTTTGTTTGTTGGCATTTTAGGTATTATCTAAAAAGGACAAATAGTAAAATGGAATCTGTAAAGATAAAGTTAAGTAATCCAAAGGAGGATTAGATAGATATATTTTGTCTACAGATAGAAGTCTTAGATCCTAATTTTACAAGGTATGAAAAAGTTTTAATTTATTCTAGCTTCTCAGTTTATTATTAGTAGAATTTGATAATTATTTTTTTATTAAATTGTCAAACCATTGATCCTGTGATTTGGGATAACGCCTCTGACCTCTTAGTCTCCCTTGATTGGGGGTTACCGGGAAGTGGGGACATTACAGAGCCAATCTTTCTCCTTCTTGCCTCCCGTTTTCCCATTCTGCGACGCAACGTCACAGATACATGACGCATGACTAGCATTGCAGACAGATGTAGGTTTAGTGTCTCCACTCCATTGGCCCTGACATCTCACCCACCTCCTCCATGCACCTCCATACTCCATCCTTCTTTCTCCTCTTACTCACATAGGAAAAATTCTCACTAGTTCTCACACGTTCACAGTTGCTGCTGCCGCGATGGGTGTTCTACCATCATCAAAGCTGGGCGCCCCAAGCTAGTGAGAGGTCTTAAAGCCCTCTGTGCCTCCTTGTCAGAGTTGGCAGGCCACATCAGGTGGGATAAGGGGGTCGGGTCTAAGAGAGATATCCACTTCCTGAATCTTCCTTCATCTTCATCCCCCACCCATTATGTGTCCGCGGCCCTCCTGTGATGGAAACCTCCTTTGAAGCACCACATCATTTAGCACCCGTCTCCTTCCTCCATATCCTCCAACAACAAGTCCAAGCAACACCTGACCTCCGTGCAGAACCAAGAAATGCCAACACTGTTGCTACCCTGGCGAGTGCCGACTACGTGCGTGAAGTCAAGCTTGTACGTATACAACATGATGGTGCACTCTTATCTATCCTCCCTCATCCCAGTAAGGTATGGGTGTTGTGCAACATGACAGCCGCTAGCAAGGTTGTTGTACAATCTCATATTGATGTGCCTTTGAAGACTCCATGGTTTGTAGAGGACAAGGTTTGAGTTTCTCTGCCAAGGCAGGGCTCCTCTGTCGCTTATATAGGCACTAGTCAAACCTTTTAGTGTTTGAGAGGATGGTTGAGAGGAAAAAAGGTGGGCGGAAGTCCCGGGGTTTGAGGCTATATTTCCATATGTGGTTGCCAAGGAAATAGAAGGCAAGGACTTAAATTATATTCCTTCTCCATTTCTTTAACCCATGTTTCCTATTCCTTTTAGAAAACTTACATATTGTTCCTTTATTTGGCTTCCAAGGAAAAGGTGGATAATCCTTTAATTAATTATGTAAGCCACATATTATCTTGGATTATCCTAGAAATCCTCTCATTATCTTAAATTTTGATTATCCATCAACCGTAAATATTTTGGATACCTATTATGATCATGAATATCCACAATATCCCAATTCATGTCCCAGGGACCCATATGTAAACCCTAATGAACCAATTGGGATTTTAAGTGTCCCTATGGCCCATTAATCATCTCTTGGGCCTTTCAAAGGTTCCATGAGCTTAATTACATCCCTAATTACCAATATAAGGATTTGAATGTCATTGCATCTTACATTAGCCTCGTATGAACACATACGTTTAAAAACACATTATTTCCTTAAGTTGATCATTTAACCTAATTCTAGGGTTTGGAATTATCAACCAAGACCCCTCAGAACACTTCATTGTTATGTGTTCTCTGATTCATTAGGCTTGAAATCTATGAATTTTAAGGATGTAACATTCACCCCTCCTTGAAAGGAGTTTTTTCCTCAAAATTCAGGCCTACTAAGCCTAGGTGAATGATAACTCATATTATATTCAAAACTTAGGGTTAGCACCCTACTTAGATGGCTTAAACCTTATCATCTCTTGATGATTTCATTCTTATTTTTTGATTTCAATTTCACTTGGTGATTTCTCTTTTCACCTAGGTTTCCAACATGTTATTCATTATTTTCATATGAGGTTGAGGTGACACCTGTAACCCTAGTTCATGTCATTACACATTCAATATAAGCTATTCATCCTCTTATCCCTATTTTGAAGCATAATGTGGATCTTCCCAATCTCTCTCCCTCATAATGAGATGAAATAAGCATTTGAATGCAGCCCAAACACAAAGTTCATTCCATTCCAAGATCAAAGATGGTCTATCCACACATTACCTTTCAATTTCACGTTTTAAGTTGAATCGTACTCGATATGACTCTAATCTTACTTGTTCTTAATTCATAGTATTCTTATATTCCATGAAGTCAGGTGCTCTTTTCTTACTCTTAAGTTAGGGTACAACTTCACTCAAGTTTTCATAACTTCCTTATATCTTTTATATTTACACCTCATGTTTTATGAGCCTTAGCCATTTCATTGAGGTCTCTAGGCGTATAGGTACTTTTGGAGGGATCTCATCCTTATGCATCAAGGGAGTGCCTCTCACATCACCCATTAGGATACATGATCCTCATGGAGGTAGCTATTCTCATGAGTCATGTACCTTGGGAAAACCTATATGTTACCTCCCGACCACATGGTCATGTGCATTCAGGGCATATCAACTCACAACCCATCAGTCCTATGTACCTTCAATACTCCCTACTTGACCCTAGGTTTTCATTAGGACTCTATTCTTCCTAAGGGTTTCTTTTGATATGTCACATCTTTTAGGAACATTATTATCTCATTTAATTCTTTAAATCATATTGCATTCATCTCTCTATTCTGAGTACACATTACATAGTGTAGTCCCAACATTATGCTCGGTCCCCTTCCCTCCAGGGCTTGGTTCCATGTCAGTCTTCCCTCCTGGGCTTGACCTTATGTGATCTTCCCCTCCAAGGCTTGATCCAAAACATCTGCACTATGGACCTAGGCCACCTTCCCTACTGGGCTTGGTTCCTTACTGGTCTTCCCTCCTAGGCTTGACCATTTCATGACCTTCCCTCCTGGGCTTGGTCATCCACTCAGGCCACCTTACCTCTTGGTCTTGGTGCCTTATTGGTCTTTCCAATCCTAGGCTTGACCAGTTGTGTCACTCAGAGATGGCATACTTGGGTTCAAAGAATATATGTGCTTTCATCTTTATAACTTTAAATCTTCACCCCTCTAGGTGAGTATTAAGGTTATCTCAATACTTAAATACATTTATTCACTTAACTTTTAAAGGAAAGTCCTAGCCTAGGGTGCCATCTTGGGTCATAGGAGGGGGTTAGGCTCTCTAGCCACAACCTGATCCCAAGATCTAAGGTTTTGCCTCCCTCATAGGCCATCTTCCTACTCTTGGGTTGACCGAACCCAAGTTGGCACACTAACCCTAAAGGTTTCATATATATCTCCTTTTTTTTCTCTTTCATCATTATGCATAAATTTTATCATTGTAACTTATCAACCCATGTTTTCTCAATCTTTGTACTACCAACTCATGGGTTCTGTCCATTCGATGAACTAGGGCCACCTTCCCCTCTAGGGGCTTGGTGCCTACCTCGACCTTCCCCTCTAGGGGCTTTTTTCCTAGCTCGGCCTTCCCCACTAGGGGTTTGACCATCATCACCAAACTTCTAGAGACCGCATGACGGGTTTGAGCAAGCTATATTCAAACTTTCATTTTCATGTATATAACTATTAGGTTCTTTTATTTCTTAAGACCTCTTACATAAGTGTCTTTCCCCTCATGCACAAGTGCATGGAAGAATGGGTCACCTAAACCCATCCCTTTATCTTTCTTATTCCCAATTTCAAGTTTCATATGGGTGGTGTCCCATACCACCACACCATTCTCATGATTTTAGACTAAGGTTTTAGGGTTAGGGTTAGGGACTATACTCTACCTCTCAGAGTTTCCATATCCCTTGACCCACTAGAGTTTTCATACCCTAATCGAAGTCCTTCCTCTATGAAAGGGCTTACCCATACTTGTATCTTTCTAGTGTCTACCCTCTCTAAAGGTTCCTACACAAAAGGTTACAACATTCCACATTTACTTCTCTAATTAACAATTTCTTTTCAAGGCTTATTAAGCAAAGAGATGAGAAGTAGATGAAATGTGAGATGAGAAACCTAAAATGTACATTATGCTTTACTAATTTTTCTCTTAAATTTCTAAAGATGATTTGAAAATATAAACTATTAAGTATTAGTTGATGAATCTGTGCTCTGATACCAAATATAATGACCCACACTTTTGAGTGTCTGAAAGACCTTAAAGTCACAAATCATTACTCTTAAATTCTTGTATCAGATTCAAGAAATAATACAGAATAGTAAACAATTTCCATTAATGAACAAATAATTACATGTTTGCATTAAAAGCTCCTCTAAGGAGTTACATAAATTTTATGAAAAACCAACTTATACATGTGTGAAGATATACCATTATGACTAAACGTTCATGAATAACTTTAGTGTCTTCAACATCTTTATTCTGTAACCCCATGTCCATGAATCAAGTATACATGGTACCTAAAACACCTACAAACAAATACGCGGTTAGTATATTTCAATACTGGTACGTGGGTTCATCCAATAATCACAAGTACACATAAACAAACATCTTTTATTTGAATATAAGAACATAAACTTGATTTCATATTCTAACCCATATCTAGTCTATACCTCAGGTGTAATCACCATCCCTCCTGGATCATGTGCATTACCCTTAAAATCAGTCTAACCTAGGGTTTACAATATTGCTATTTACTTTACATGATACTCATAAGAACTTTATAATTTATAAGAAGTAAATACACAAGCAAGCAGATTATCATTCGTTCAATCTCATCGAGAAACCTCGGAAAACTTAGAATTCAATACATGTATTCATAAGTGTAACCACATACCTTATGCCATTACAAAAACTATGTAGAAATGTCATGTACTTTAAGATTGCATCCAAACATCCAAGCAACAAAGCATGCAATCAATATAATATGAAATATGCATACTACATATGTGTCACCATGTATTCACGTTACATTAATCATATCTAGATCATCTCCTAAACTAGGGTTTAGGGTTGCCTCATGTTTGAACTAGGGATAAGGGTCACAAACCCTAATTCCATCATATCCAAATCTCTAAGATTACAAAATGTAGCTATGCATATTAGGTGAAACCCTAATCATCATCTCAGGCATATTAGGTTATCTGTGATACCTAGATCATATTATTAGAATTACGATCATAGTAAGATACTCACATTATTTTCAAAACCTAAATATACATGTGCATAATTATTAATCTAGAAACATCAATTATTCATCATTGTCATTATTATCAGACTATAACATGATTTGAGAGTAGTAATTTTATTAACAAGTTAATAGACCAAAACTAGAATTTTTATACATAAATACCACTTAAACACATATTTACACTACTTTTAGAAAATGAAACATATTTAGATTTTGAAGCTATTTTATTTCAATTCCTCTCATTTTTTCAATCAAAATGATATATAATTTTGCTACATTATGACAATCCTAGAATTTTATATGAATAAAGCAAAATCAGTAAGTATACCTTAATCATAGCGCCACATGGCAATCTACCATTGGTTAGGTCTTTATAACAAAGTGCCTTGTTGGAGCACAATTCAAGTTTGAGGCTCTTCCTCTAGACTGGCCATCCCCTAATTAGTTTGATTGAACCATTGGTCATGTGATGAGCCAGTTTTTCTCCTTCTCATCTCATGCTTTCCTATTCTGTGATGCAGCGTTGCATATGTGTGACATATGAATGACACTGCAGACAGTTGTAAGTTCAACATCTCCACCACATCAGCCCTACCATCTCTCCCACCTCCTCCATGCACCTCCATCCTCCTCCTTCTTTCTCCTCTTCATCGTGATAGGCAACATTTCTCATTGATTCCCACATGTTCGTGGTCGCCACTGTCATGAAGGGCGTTCTGCCAACATCAAAGTTGGGCGCTCCATGCTGGTGAGAGGTCTAAAAGCCCTTTGTGCCTCCTTGTCGGAGTTGGCAGGCCGCCTAGATGAGACAAGGAGGCTAGGTCTGAGAGATATCTCCACATCTTGGATCTTCCTTTATCCTTGTCCCCCACCCATTGTGTGTCTATGGCCCTCCTGTGGTGGCAAGTTGCGACGTACTTCCATGGCCATAGGTTGAGCCTCGACTCATCCCATGAAGGAAACCTCCTTTAAAGCACCACGCCCTTCAACACCCATCTCCCTCCTCCATATCCTCTAATAGGAAGTCCAAGCAACACCTGACCTCCATGTAGAACTAGGCAAAGATGATGTTGCTGCTACCCAGGAAAGTGCTGGCTACATGTGTGAAGTTAAACTCATATGTATACATCACAATGGTGCACTCTTATCTATCCTCCCTCGTCCCAATAAGGTAGTGGTGACGTACAACATGACAGTTGTCGATAAGGTTGTCGTATGATTTTATATTGATGAGCCTTTGAGGACTCCATGGTTGGTAGAGGACAAGGGTTGAGTTTCTCTGCCAAGGCGGGGCTCCTCTATCGCTTATGTAGGTGCTAGTCAAACCTTTTAGGGTTTGAGAGGACAGTTGAGAGGGAAAACGGTGGGCGGCAGTCCCAGGGTTTGAGGCTAGATTTCCATATGTGGTTGCCAAGGAAATAAAAGGCAAGGACTTAAATTATATTCCTTCTCCTTTTCTTTAACCCATGTTTCCTATTCCTTTTAGGAAACTTACATATTGTTCCTTTATTTGGATTCCAAGGAAAAGGTGGATAATCCTTTAATTAATTATCGAAGCCACATATTATGTTTGATTATCCTAGAAATCCTCTCATTATCTTAGATTCTGATTATCCATCAACTGTAAATATTTTGGATACCTACTATGATCACGAATATCCACAATATCCCAATTCATGTCCCAGAGACCCATATGTAAACCCTAATTAACCAATTGGGCTTTTAAGTGTCCCTAAGGTCCATGAATTATCCCTTGGGCCGTCCAAAGGTTCCATGAGATTAATTACATTCTTGATTACAAATCTAAGGCTCTGACCATCATTGCATCTTACATTAGCCTCGTATGAACACATATGTTTAAAAGCACATTATTTCCTTAAATGGATCATTTAACCTAATTCTAGGGTTTGGAATTATCAATCAAGACCCCTCAAAACACTTCATTGTTATATGTTCCCTAATTCAATTAGGCTTGAAATCTAAAAATTTTAAGGATGCAACATTCAACCCTCCTTAAAAGGAATGTTGTCCTCAAAATATAGGCCTACTAAGCCAAGGTGAATGATAACTCATAGTATCTTCGAAATATAGGGTTAGCACCCTACTTAGATGGCTTCAACCTTATCATCTCTTGATGATTTCATTCTTATTTTGTGATTTCAATTTCACTTGGTGATTTCTCTTTTCACCTAGGTTTCCAACCTATTATTCATTATTTTCACATGAGGGTGAGGTGACACCTCTAACTCTAGTTCATGTCATTACAAATTCAATGTAAGATATTCATCCTCTTATCCCTATTTTGAAGCATAAAGTGGATCTACCCAATCTCTCTCCCTCATAATGAGATGAAATAATCATTTGACTGTAGCCCAAACACAAAGTTCATTGCATTCCAAGAGCAGAGATGGTCTATCCACACATTACCTTTCAATTTCACATTTTTAGTTGAATCATACTCAATATGACTCTAATCTTACTTGTTCTTAATTCTATAGTATTCTTATATTCCATGAAGTCAGGTGTCCCTATTCTTACTCTTAGGTTAGGGAACAACTTTTCTCAAGTTTTCATGACTTCCTTATATCTTTTATATTTACACCTCATGTTTTTTGAGTCTTAGCCATTTCCTTGAGGTATCTAGGGATATAGGTACTTTTGGAGTGATCTCATCCTTATGCATCAAGGGAGTGCCTCTCAGATTCACCCATTAGGCTACATGATCCTCATGGAGGTAGCTAATCTCCTGAGTCATGTTCTTTGGGAAAACCTATATGTTACCTCCTGACCACATTATCATGTGCATTTAGGGCATATCAACTCCCAACCCATTGATCCTATGTACCTCCAATACACCCTAATTGACCCTAGGATTGCATTAGGACCCTACCCTTCCTAAGGGTTTCTTTTGAGATGTCACATCTTTTAAGAACATTATTATCTCATTTAATTCTTTCACCCAAATTGCCTTCATCTCTCTATTGAGAGTACACATTATGCAGTGTAGTCCCAACATTAGGCTTGGGCCACCTTCCCTCTAGGGCTTGGTACCATGTCGGTCTTCCCTCCTAGGCTTGATCCTAAACATCTACATTGTGGACTTAGGCCACCTTCCCTCCTGGGCTTGATGCCTTATTGGTCTTCCCTCTTGGGCTTGACGATTTCATGACCTTCCCTCCTGGGCTTAGTCGTCCACTCAGGACACCTTCCCTCCCGGGCTTGGTGCCATACTGGTCTTACCAATCCTAGGTTTGACCAGTTGTGTCACTCAAAGATGGCATACTCAAGTTTAAAGAATATATGTGCTTTCATCTTTATATATTTAACTCTTCACCCCTCTAGATGAGGATTAAGGTTATCTCAATACTTAAATACATTTATTCACTTACCTTTTAAGGGAAAGTCCTAGCCTAGGGTGCCATCTTGGCTTATAGGAGGGGGTTAGGCTCTCTAGGAACAACTTGATCCAAAGATCTAAGGTTTTGTCTCCCTCATAGGTCATCTTCCCACTCTTGTTGACCCATTCCAGGTTGGCACAATAACCTAAAGGTTTCATATATATCTCCTTTTTTCTCTTTCATAATTATGCATAAATTTTATCATTGTACCTTATCAACCCATGTTTTCTCAATATCTCGACTACCACCTCATGGGTTCTGTCCATTCGATGAACTAGGGCCCCCTTCCCCTCCAGGGGCTTGGTGCCTACCTCATCCTTCCCCTCTAGGGGCTTAACCATCATCACCAAACTTCTAGAGACCGCATGAGGGGTTTGAGCAAGTTATACTCAAACTTTCATTTTCATTATATATATATATATAACTATTGGGTTCTTTTAGTTCTTAAGACCTCTTAAATAAGTCTCTTGTCCCTCATGCACACGTGCATGGAAGACTGTGTCACCTAAACCCATCTCTTTATCTTTATTATTCCTGATTTCAAGTTTCATATGGGTGGTGTCCCATACCACCACACAATTCTCATTATTTAAAATTAAGGTTTTAGGGTTAGGGTTAGGGACTATACTCTACCTCTCACAGTTTCCATATCACTTGACCCACTAGAGTTTTCATACCCTAATAGAAGTCCTTCCTCTATGAAAGGTATTACCCATACTTGTATCTTTCTAGTGTATACTCTCTCTAGAGGGACCTACACAAAAGGTTACATCCTATCACATTTACTTCTCTAATTAACAATTTATTTTTAAGGCTTATTAAGCAAAGAGATGAGAAGTAGACAAAATGTGAGATGAGAAACCTAAAAGATACATTATGCTTTACTAATTTTTCTCTTAAATTTCTAAGGATGACTTGAAAATATAAACTATTAAGTATTAGTTGATGAATCTGTGCTCTGATACCAAATGTAACGACCCACACTTTTGAGTGTCTACAAGACCTTAAAGTCACATATCATTACTCATAAATTGTAGGATCAGATTCAAAAAATATTATAGAATAGTAAACCATTTCCATTAGTGAACAAATAATTGTTGGGTTTTAGGGGAGACAGAGAAGGCAGCGGAAACAAAAATTTTCTTCTCCCCAAACCCAGAATAAAGGAATCACGTCAACGTCTATACAATAGGAAGGATGGTTTGTAGAGGCATACCTTTTCCCAATGCTTGCTTGGGGATGCTACATCGTGGCTTGTGCGGTGTTCACCTCCGGTCTTGGACGGTGTCTGTGCATCTCCTGGTCTCACTGGGACTATTAGGATTGACAACTGTCCTCCGAGCGACATAAGTCTCCCACCTCTGTAGTAGTCCACACGGACCACCTGGAACTCTGATCTCCTTATCGTATAAGGAATCAGAAGGAGTCATACCCTCCTATCGGCGTACTAATCACTGACACACTCTCCTGCCACCAGTCACTTTTCTGCAGTTGTCTTTCCCTTGTTGTACCTCCCTTATCAGGTAGCACTTGCTAGGGCTCTCCTGGTTAGCACAACCAGAGAGAACGACAACTTTGTAGAGCAACTGATGTTCTGAATTGTTGTACCTGAGAAGCCCCCACTACCCCTATATATAGGAGGGTCATGGGATAGGGTTCTCTACCCCGGGCAATGTAGGATTAAAGCAGGAGTAGAAGGGTTCGAGATTTTCCACAAAAACAACCAACTGTGCCAGCTGAACCGATCGTTTCCAGTATGAACCGATCGGTTGGGGACCTGAGCCGATCGGTTCAAGCATGAGCCGATCGGTTTGCAGTCTTGGTCCAACTCGAATTTACTTTCCATGTTTTTTCCAACTAATCAAATATTAGTCCTTGTCCAAATTGAATTTGTACGAGTGAAACAAATATGTTTTTGCAAAAAGAGTCTTCTGACTTTCCAAACGATCTCGGTTGGTCACACGAATCGACCGGTTCAACAATTGAGCCGATCATTTCATTGACACATGAGCCAATCGACTCACCACTTGAGCCGATCAGTTCATCAACCTGAGTCGATCGGTTCATCACATGAGCCGATCAGTTGGGAGTGCAGACTGTGCAAAATCAGTCAATTGTAGTTTCAATCAATTTGATACTCTAATCAATTGGTCCAACACCTTGAACACTATGATACTGAGCTATCAATCGATTGAGTGTTTAATTGAACTACTAAACTCCTTAAGTAATCAATCTAAACATCATTTGTGGATAAACTCCTCTTCTAGGTTAAATCCTATGTGTGTGACCCTACAGGCCCATTTCACGTTGGCAGTGAAAGTCCATAACACTTATGACTTCACAAGAAAAGAGTGGTGCCTAGTCGCACATCGGTGCTACCCAAGTGAAATAGAAAGTTCGAGAACAACTTTCAATCCTACAATCCGTGAATGGTGTTACAGTGAATGTATAATTCCTTTGTCACTGATATCTTGAATGAACTCAAGGCATGGAACAATCATCCTATCAACGTTCATTCACTTTCTTGATCTCAGAGTAGATTGAAGGAGATATGTATGACATCAATATCACATACTGATTCACACATGTGTGTGCACACCTATCTCAATCCTACTCATCAAGTGGCCATGGATATCAAACTCCCTCAGGAGGGACAAATCCCATATCTAACACTCACCCCTCAAAAGCCCCATGTGTCAAAGCCACCCAATCATCACCTTTATAACAACCAATGTTTCAGGACTTCGTCTGATGATGTCAAAGTGTACCCAATGACATGTGTTGAGTGTAGTGATTTCAGGTCAAAGAATCACACTCACCACCATCACTGTGAGAACTGACTGTGACTACCATGTCATGGTTCCATGTGTCAAACTCACGGTGGGTCTGTCCGATAAACTTGTTCTCTAACAAGTACCTATGTGTTTGGTTTGATATCTCCATATCATGACTAACAAGATTCTGTCATCAACCAACACAACAATCTAGTCTTGTGTGTCATTGTTGTCTATCTACCTTTCACAATGACATCCGACTAGGGACATAATAAGAATGTACAAACTCTTAACATCTGTATGATCTCATCGTTCAGGTCCTTAACCTAAAAGCATATGTCATTGAGTACTATCATTCTCTAGACATTCAATATGTTCTTATCATTATCTCATATGACTGAACCAGAAAGAATTGGAAGATTTCCTTTGATGTTTAGCAAATCAATCTTAATGTATCCCACCAATCATCCCATGATTGGCTCTCAGGGCATACATACCAATAGACTCCCACTTGCACTGTGAGCCAATCACCATTGAATCATATTCATAGTGATCTTAAAACATGTCCCACATGTTACTGTGCTCTAGTGCTAACATAGTGAGTTATGGCAACACCTTGCCAAAGTCGGTATTAACTGCATGTCTCCCATTTCTTCATTGTACGTCACACGTATGAGATGGAGTTGCCGTAATATGTGATCTAGTATTCCTTTGCTAACCTTTAGCCACATTGCATGACCAAACACTCCTAACTTGTCATCAATGACTGGAATAACTATAAGTTCATCTCATGAACTTCTAGATCCATATAGTATCCACTAATGTTCTCTAACACATGGATACTCAGTTTTTCCTTTTAAACGGCTTTATTGGAACGTTTCCATTTATCAACAAACATTCACTTTTATATATCCCATATATATTTTGCGATTAATTTTCTGTCATGTTCGGAAGTTCGCATCAGTGTAACTCTTTACAGTGAACCCTTCCTTATTTCCATAGAACTAGTACTTCTCAAGTTCTTATGGTATTCTAGTAACCCTTATTGGAACTAGAGAGACATCCACTCGTCATGTCCCACATATGAGTTATCAGGATGAGCACATCATGTTGTCATGTCCTACATACAAGATGAATGCCTTTTATTCTTGCCATGTCCATACATGCAAGATAATGGGATGATTACATACATGATAGATACATATCTATTCTTAGTGTTCCCATTCTTCATAAGAATTGGACACTTGGCCTTGGGATACTAACTCCATGTAACATGGACAAGTTTTCTCCCACTGAATCTGTGCACATTGAACCCTTCAATATAGATTGCCAACATATGCTCTCTCTTTTCAGGTCAAGAGGTTTTCGAGAACTATCTCCATAGATCTCTATTCCTATTACATAGGAAACGTCTCTATCTTCCCTAAAGATAATTTCCACTTTGGATTTTCATTCTAGAACATCTCATTCCTCATCAACATAAGGAATGTGAATATGCTCCCACTTAATCACAGATCCCTTCTTTATCTTTGACATATCAGTCAAACTCTTTGACTATATCATCAAAGTAAAGATCCAACTCTGAGTTGCTTGTACTTAATCAATCACAGTGATTAGTCCATTTTAACTTATAGACTTCATTTGCATTAATGGATTGATAAACCTTATAGGTTGTGTCACGTACACATCCTTGTTTTATTCCTCATAGGAATGCGGTTTTAGTATCCGTATGCCAAATCTCTTAGTCATTAAGTTGCAATCAACAAGTATCATCCTTCTCAAAATGTTATCCATGTGTCTTAATGCTTAAGACTCATTCACACTTATGGATTTCATCCCAATGGGTGCTACCATCAAGGTCATACCTTATGGTTCACATGGAAGTCATTTAGGATGTAATGGTCACAAACGATAAATCAAAATCCAGTTGCTCATATTCATCTAGATAGTTGACTCATCACATGACCAACTCATCACATAGATAATCGAGGTGTATCTGTCAAGGATATAAGAACTCACAGCTCCTTGTGATTCTTAATGTCCTTTATTAGTGTGGGGTATTCTTTATTTAAGAAGAAATTAGTTATTTGATAATCATCCTCTAAATCCTTAGAGTATGACTCCTTTTGATATAGACATCACCATGCCTTAATCACGAGCTCACTATGATACACTATCATAATCACTCACAAGGATCTCAAAAATTTGATCCAAGTATTTCATTCATTGATCTTATCAAGAATTAACACTTTACCAAATTCATACTTCATCTATGATATTCTTGAACACTTCAAGATTTTCATATTGTCATTTCTCTAAATACTATTTGAAGTACGAGCATTAACTCTAATAGGTATGTAAATACATCTCATGTATCATACCTAATAGGATAATCATTCTCCCACTACCATTAGTGAAGATTGATTAATCATGTCTAAGAGATTCATGTCTCTTACTGGTTCTCTAACCAAAAGAGTCTAGACTTATCCATCATATGGAAACTAGAAATGAATTTCTCATGATTTATGTTAATTTGTTGTTTGAGTTATCAATAACTTTTAGGTCTCACTTTATCTTATGCATACCAAGTACCACAAGATAAATAAGGCATTGCCACAAAGATTGAAACATCAACTTTATTAATTGCCATCATTGTCATACAATATGCAAAAATTAAGGTGTTTTTATCCATCGAAAAATATGAAATAGCAGTTCATAACTCTATTACATGCCTTTAAAGCTGAAAATAAACTAAAGTACTCCTATCTATGGTGGAAACACTTGCCCCATTTATTGGGTGCTTTACACTTTATATCTTGGTATCATATACCTAAAAAGTGTTACAAGTTTATTTCATGACACCTTCAGGCGGAGACGTCTATCGCCTCCTTCTTCCTTAGTTCTTCCAGATAGAGTGGACATTTCCTTTTCCAATGTCCTGGTTTTTGACAATGGTGACAATTGCCTCTCTTGGTCACACATCCCTTGGCCTTGAGAGTTGAAGACGACTCGGGCTGCTGGCTAGCATCAGAACCTTTCTTAGCCTTGCTCTTGCCCTTGTGCTTGGACTTGCCTTTCTTGTTGTTGATCATTATCATAGATTTAGGCTTGTCCTTCTTCATCTGTGCCTCGACTGTCCTCAACATGCCCAACAACTCTATTAACAGTTTGTCAAAGTTGTTCATGTTGTAGTTCATCACAAACTGACTATAGGATTCTGTCAATGACTGTAGTATCACATCAGTAGCCAACTCTTGGTACAGTGGAAATCCCATTCTTGTCAGGTTCTCTACATCCCCAATCATTTTGAGCATGTGAGGACCAACTGGATCTCCTTCTGTCATGAAACACTTGAACGGTGTCCTGGAGACATCATATCTCTCTTGCCGTGCTTGATCTTCATACATGTTCTTAAGATGTTGAATCATCTCAATGACACCCATGTTCTCATGTTGTCTCTGCAACTCGTGGTTCATGGAGCACAACATCAAGCACTTTGCATCAATGGCATCTTCAGAATGCTTCTTATAAGCATCCTTTTCTCCCTTTGGTGCGGTAGGAGTAGGTTCCTCTGGAGCTGAAGTATCCAGGAGATAGAGCTTTCACTCTTGAGTGAGAACAATTTTCAATGTCCTAAATCAGTCGTGGAAGTTAGTCCCATTCAGCTTGTCATTTTCAAGGACCGATCGCAATGAAAAGTGATTGTTGTTTGTTGTCATTTGTACTACAAAAAGAAATATATGAAATTTAGTCCAAACCTCAATTTTGACTTATTTGATTGATTTGAAAGGTTAACGATATAATTAGGACTTTAATTAATTATTGCTCCCACTATTTTTGTTCAAATTGATAGCCTTCACCATCAATTCAGAAGATTGTAGCGTACAACCTTCTAGTGGGTCAAGATCTGTATTTCATCAAGTCATGAGTCAGCTTTGGCTGATCGCCCACAATCTTGACTATTTAGGTAGGCCATCATGCCAATTGCATCATATGCAACTCTTGATGAATGAACATGTGCAACACCTTGCCATGAACATTCCGTGCCTCTGGGCTTAGATGCTCTAAGAATCACCAGTTAAGTCTAACCCAAAAGCCGACACGGTAAACATGCATCCTACTTTGGCAGATCCTACATGTCTACCCTTCACACTTCCACAAGATGGACGACGCACCATGCTTTGGTGTAACCTACGCTTGGTCGATCGAGTTTTTCAAGTGTGCTGCTAATGGAAGGCGTATAAGACTTAATATTTAATGAAGGATTTGGTTTTATAGGTACATATACATATCCAATCACCACAATACATAGTATGTATCATATACATGCTACATCCCACACAAAACATGTGAAATGATAAAAGTGATGATTATGGCCATCCTAATGTGATTCCTCGAGCCAAGAGGAATTACAGTCATCTAGGTCTACATCACATGCAACCTGTCCATGATGAAGTGCTATAGCCATTCGAGTTGATCAACTCATCACATGAATGACCTGCTCGCCCTGGCTGGTCGTCTGGGTGCCACCATCCGATCGGTTGGCTCCTCCAACCGATCGGTTCGTCTGGTTGTCGTGCATCTCCTCATGTCACCACCCACTCATCTCGCTCCTCGATCTGATCGTATGGATCGCCAACTGATCGGTTCACACCTTGAACCGACCGTATCAATCGTTGTCAGATTGTCCTCCGTTCTTTGACATAATAGGAAATATATTTAAAAAAAATCTATCATATTTACATTTAAATTGGGAAACCCAAAGTTACATTCGGGGGGAGCAAAGGTAGGAAATAAATCTCGAGTTATCTCGAGTTACATCAGGAATAAGGAGGTAGGGAATCAGTGCACAGACCGAGATGCAACCAAACACACATATAGGGTTTATTGGCCATAACCACGCTATACATCCACCACAAAACTCATTTAAGGGTGACGTGTATCGAGTGCATTCATATTACATATCATATATGTATTTTGGGATTTGTGGATTTAGGATTAGACATGCATAAAGACAATTTTATTTGCATCATATGTAATAAATGAAGGCGACAAACCAAAATCGATCATGTCGATAATCCTAAAGTATAGAATAGTTGACGTGGCTCTGATACCACTATTGGGTTTTAGGGGAGATAGAGAAAGTAGTGGAAACAAAAGTTTTCTTCTCCCCAAACCTAGAATAAAGGAATCACATCAACGTCTATATAATAGGAAGGATGGTTTGTAGAGGCATGCCTTGTCTCAAGGCTTGCTCGGGGACGTTACCTCACGGCTTGTGTGGTCTTCACCTCCAGTCTTGGACGGTGTCTGTGCTGCTCCTAGTCTCACCAGGACTGTCAAGATTGACAGATGTCCTCCGAGCAGTAGAAATCTCCCGCCTCTGTAGTAGTCCACACAGACCACCTAGAACTCTGATCTCCTTGTCGTATAAGGAATCGGAAGGAGGCGTACCCTCCTATCGGTGTACTAGTCACTGACACACTCTCCTACCACCAATCGCTATTTTGTAGTTGTCTTTCCCTTGTTATGCCTCCCTTATCGGGTAGCACTTGCTCGGGCTCTCCTGGTTACCACAACCAAAGAGAATGACAACTTTGCAGAGCAACTGGTGTTCTGAGTTGTTGTACCTGAGAAGCCCCACTACCCCTATATATAAAGGAGGGTCGTGGGATAGGGTTCTCTACCCTGGGAAATGCAAGATTAAAGCAGGAGTAGAAGGGTTCGAGATTTTCCACAAAAACAACCAATTGTGCCAGCTGAACCGATCGTTTCAAGCATGAACCGATCAGTTGGGGACCTGAGTCAATCGGTTCACATCTGAACTGATAGGTTGGGACACCTGAGCTGATCGATTCAAGAATGAGCCGATCGGTTCGTGGTCCTAGTCCAACTCGAATTGACTTTCCATGTTTGTTTCCAACTAATCAAATATTAGTCATTGTCCAAATCAAATTTGTACAAGTGAAACAAATATGTTTTTGCAAAAAGAGTCTTCTGACTTTCCAAACGATCTCGGTTGGTCACACGAATTGACCGGTTCAACAATTGAGTCGATCATTTCATTGACACATGAGCCGATCGACTCACCACTTGAGTCAATCGGTTCATCAACCTGAGCTGATTGGTTCATCACATGAGCCAATCGGTTGGGAGTGCAGACTATGCAAAATCAGTCAATTGCAGTTTCAATCAATCTGATACTCTAATCAATTGATCCAACACCTTGAACACTATGGTACTGAGCTATCAATTGATTGAGTGTTTAATTGAACTAATAAACTCCTTTAGTAATCAATCTAAACATCATTTGTGGATAAACTTCTCTTCTAGGTTAAATCCTATGTGTGTGATCCTACAGGGCCATTTCACGTTGGCAGTGAAAGTCCATAACACTTATGACTTCACAAGTAAAGAGCGGTGCCTAGTCGCACATCAGTGCTACCCAAGTGAAATAGAAAGTTGGAGAACAACTTTCAATCCTACAATCTGTGAATGGTGTTACAGTGAATGTATAATTCCTTTGTCACTGATATCCCGAATGAACTCAAGGCATGGAATAATCATCCTTTCAACGTTCATTCACTTTCTTGATCTCAGAGTAGATTGGAGGAGCTATGTATGACATAAATATCACATATTGATTCACACATACATGCACACACCTATCTCAATCCTACTCATCAAGTGGCCACAGATATCAAACTCCCTCAAGAGGGACAAATCCCATATCTATCACTCACCCCTCAAAAGCCCCATGTGTTAAAGCCACCCAATCATCACCTTTATAACAACCCATGTTTCAGGACTGTGTTTGATGATGTCAATGTGTACCCAACGACATGTGTTGAGTGTAGTGATTTCAGGTCAAAGAATCACACTCACCACCATCACTGTGAGAACTGACTGTGACTATCATGTCATGGTTCTATGTGTCAAACTCACGGTGGGTCCGTATGGTAAACTTGTTCTCTAACAATTACCTATGTGTTTGGTTTGATATCTCGATATCATGACTAACGAGATTCTGTCATCAACCAAAACCATAATCTAGTCTTGTGTGTCATTGTTGTCTATCTACCTTCCACAATGACATCCGACTAGGTACATAATAAGAATGTACAAACTCTTAGCATCTGTATGATCTCATCGTTCAGGTCATTAACCTGAAAGCATACGTCATTGAGTACTATCATTCTCTAGACATTCAATATGTTCTTATCATTATCTCATATGACTGAACCAGAAAGAATTGGAAGCTTGCCTTTGATGTTTATCAAATCAATCTTAATGTATCCCACAAATCATCCCATGATTGGCTCTCAGGGCATACATACCAACAATAATTACATGTTTGCATAAAAAGCTCCTCTAAATAGTTATATAAATTTTATGAATAACCAACTTATACATGTCTGAAGATATACCACTATGACTAAATGTTCATGAATAACTTGAGTATCTTCAACATCTTTAGTTTGTAACCCCATGTCCACAAATGAAGTATATCTGGTACCTAAAACGCCTACAAACAAATACACAGTCAGTATATTTCTATACTGGTACGTGGGTTCATCCAATAATCACAAGTACACATATAAACAAACATCTTTTATTTGAATATAAGAACAAAAATTCATAGGAACTTTATAATTTGAATATAAACAAAAAAATCATATTCTAACCCATATCTGGTCTATACCTCAAGTGTAATCACTGTCCCTCTTGGCTCATGTGTATTACCCTTAAGATCAGTCTAACCCAGGGTTCAAAATATTGTTATGTACTTTACATGATATTCATAGGAACTTTATAATTTGCGAGAAGTAAATACACAAGCAAGCAATTTATCATTTGTTCAATCTCATCGAGAAACCTTGACAAACTCATAATTCGATACATGTATTCATAAGTGTAACCACATACCTTATGCCATTGCAGAAACTATGTAGAAATCTCATGTACTTTAATAGTGCATCCAAACATCCAAGCAACAAAGCATGCAATCAATATAATCTAAAATATGCATACTACATATGTGTCACCATGTATTCACATTACATTAATCATATCTTGATCCACTCCTAAACTAGGGTTTAAGGTTGCCTCATGTTTGGACTAGGGATAAGGGTCACTAACCCTAATTCCATCATATCCAAATCTCTCAGATTACAAAACCTAGTTATGCATATTATGTGAAACCCTAATCATCATCTCAAGCATATTAGGTTATCTGTGATACCTAGATCATATTATTAGCATTACGATCGTAGAAAGATACTCATATTGTTTTCAAACCCCTAAATATACATGTACATGATTATTAATATAGAATCATCAATTATTCATCATTGTCATTATTATCAGACTATAACATGAATTGAGAGTATTAATTTCATTAACAAATCAATAGACTAAATCTAGGATTTTTATACATCAATCACCACTTAAACCCATATTTACACTACTTTTGAAAAAAAACATATTTAGATTCTAAAACTATTTTATTTCAATTCCTCTCATTTTTTTGATCAAAGTGATATATAATTTTGATGTATTCTAACAATCCTAGCGTTTTCTACGAATAAAGAAAAATTAGTAAGTATACCTTAATCATAGTGTCACACGACAATCTACCATTGGTCAGTTCTTTATAACCCAATGCCTTGTTGGAGTGCAGTTCAATTTTAAGGCTCTTCCTTTGAATTGGCCCTCCCCAAATTAGTTTGATTGAACCATTAGTCAGCTGATGAGATCGTCTTTCTCCTTCTCGTCTCCCGCTTTCCCATTCTGCGACACAACGTCGCAGATGCATGATGCATGATCGGTGCTGTAGACAGTCATAGGTTCAGTGCCTCCACCGCATCGGCCCTGCCATCTCACCTACCTCCTCCATGCACCTCCATCCTCCCTCCTTCTTTCTCCTCTTCCTAGCGATAGGCAAAATTCTCACTGGTTCCCACACGTCTGCGGTCACTACTACCGCGGCATACGTTCTACCAGCATCAAAGTTGGGCACCCTAGACCAGTGAGAGATCTGAAAGCCCTCCACGCCTCCTTGCCGGAGTTGGAAGGAAACCTGGATGAGACAAGGGGGTCAGGTCTGAGAGAGATCTCCACTTCCTGGATCTTCCTTCATCCTTGTCCCCCACCCATTGTGTGTCCACGACCCTCCTATGGTGGCAAGTTGTGATGTACTGCCATGGCCACATGTCAAGACTCGACTCCTCCCATGATAGAAACCTCCTTTGAAGCACCATGTCCTTTAGCACCCATCTCCCTCCTCCATATCCTCCAACAACAAGTTCAATCAACACCTAACCTCTGTGCAGAACCAGGCAACGTCGATGCTACTGCTTCCCTAGTGAGTGCTAGATGCGTGCGTGAAGTCAAGCTTGTATGTATATAGAATGATGGTGCACTCTTATCCATCCTCCCTCATCCCAGTAAGGTACTGGTGCAATCTCATATTGATGAGCCTTTGAGGACTCCATGGTTCATAGAGGACAAGGGTTGAGTTTCTCTGCCAAGGCGGGGCTCCTCTATCGCTTATATAGGTGCTAGTCAAACCTTTTAGGGTTTGAGAGGACATTTGAGAGGGAGAAAGGTGGGTAGCAGTCCCGGGGTTTGAGGCTAGATTTCCATATGTGGTTGCTAAGGAAAAAAAGGCAAGGACTTAAATTAATTCCTTCTCATTTTCTTTAACCCATGTTTCCTATTCCTTTTAGGAAACTTACATATTGTTCCTTTATTTGGCTTCCAAGGAAAAGGTGGACAATCCTTTAATTAATTATCTAAGACACATATTATCTTGGGTTATCCTACAAATCCTCTCATTATCTTAAATTCTAATTATCCATCAATCGTAAATATTTTGGATACCTATTATGATCACAAATGTCCACAATATCCCAATTCATGTCCTACAGACCCATATGTAAACCCTAATTAACCAATTGGGCTTTGAAGTGTCCCTAAGGTCCACGAATCATCTCTTGGGCCTTCTAAAGGTTCCATGAGCTTAATTACATTCATCATTACCAATCTAAGGCTCTGACCCTCATTGCATCTTACATTAGCCTCGTATGAACACATATGTTTAAAAGCACTTTATTTCCTTAAATTGATCATTTAACCTAATTCTAGGGTTTGGAATTATCAACCAAGACCCCTCAAAACACTTCATTGTTAAATGTTCCCTAATGCATTTAGGCTTTAAATCTACAAATTTGAAGGATGTAACAAATTCCACATTCAGTCTCTTCTCAAAATGCATGGTCCTTTCCTCCTCTTTCATTCTAAGTGAGGAAAAAATTCAACAACTCCATGAATTGTGCATCATACCATTCACTGAAAATTTCCCTCTAATGTTGGTTCTCAAACCAAATTTATCATCTCCTCCAAGTACAACTAAAAATATACCCACTCTCAAAATCCTTACAAAGCTCAACCTAGGTGATCATTCTTCTTACCTCTTCTCATCCTTAATGGACCACCAATAGCCATCAATACCCATCAGAAGATAGGTATTGTATTTGATCTTGTCCTCATCAACGATTCAAAGAGACTTCTTAAAATCCATCAAATAGAGATCCACATCCAATAAATTAGACATTTCATCATATTCCATGGCACCAACTATTGGTATGTATGCCCAAAAAGCCAATCATATGTTGAGTGTGATAGCATCTTATATGGAGGATTTAATTAATAATAATTCGATTCATTATATTTAAATCATTTATGAGATAATGAGGAAACACAATGAATGTCTAAAGAATGATATTACTCAATGATGTATGTCTTCAAGTGCATGACTTGAACAATGGGATCATACATATGTTAAGAGTATGTGCATTCTTGTAATGTCCCTAGTCAGATGTTGTTTTGGAAGGTTGATAGACAATAGTAAAACATAAGACTATAGTGTGTGTTGGTTGGTGACAAAATCTCATCAGTCATTATATGTGATCTAAAACCAAGCACACATATATTTGTTGGGGAACAATGTATCAGACAGACCCACCTTGAGAGTGACACATGGAAATTGTAAATGGTGGTCATAGTCATCTCTAGTAGTGAAGGAGGTGATTGTGATTCTTAGACTTAAAGTCACTACACTCATGACATGTTTTTCAGTGTGCTCTGACATCATCCAACATGATCCTAAATAGGGGTTTCCATAAAGGTGATGATTGGATACAATGTGACACATGGGGATGACTGTGAGTGATGTCGATGAATTTTTTTCCTCCTACTGGATTATGATATACTCTAGACGCTTGGTATGCGAGACTGAGAAAAAACATGCACATGCACATGGGGATCAATATATGATATTGAGGTCATATATATCTCAGACAATATTCTATATATTCAAGGAACACAGATTGAACGTTAAAAGGATGACAATTCCATGCATCGAGTTCATTCTAGATATTAGAGAGAAAGGAATTATACAATCACTATAACACATTACAAAAATTGTAGGTTGAATCTATTCTCCAATTTTCCATTCACTTGGGTAGCACTGATGTGTGACTAGGCACCGTTCTTTGCTTGAGATGTAATAAACTAGTTATGTACATTTATTGTCAATGTGATATGGGACCTATAGGGTCACACACATAGGAATTCACCTAGAAGTAGAGTTCAATCATGAATGATAATTAAATTTATTACTAAAGTGTTTAGATATTAAATTCAAGCAACAAATCAACTGATTAGTTTCCCAACCGACCGGTTTAAGGGTTGAACCAACATGTTGGAGTGTCTGGTTGCTTAGAAATTAAATTGGATGAATTATGTTGAACCAGGGCCGTGAGCCAACCAATTCACCTATTGAATTGATTGGTTGGGGTCATGAGGTGACCGGCTTGTAGGGAGAGATGCCCAGTTCGTGGTTCAATTTCATTGAATCAAGGATTAGTGTTGACGTCATGTTGTACATTAATTAGATTAGAATTGTCAATTCATATGTGATTGGAAAATATGGCGAAGTGACCAGTTCACTAAGTGAACCAATAATCTTGCATGCCAACCGACCGATTTGCTTGGCAAACTGACTGGTTCTCCCCTCACAAGTTGTAAATTTATGATATTCCAGTCCCTTCCACTCCAACACAGATTGGGAACCATGACCCTAACCCCTCCTATAACTCGAGAGGTACTGGGGGCTTCTCCAAAACAACTCAATTGTCTCTGAAAATTGTTGTCCTATCTGGTTGTGGTAACTGATAGAGAGCCCAAGCAAGTCCTACCTACTAAAGGGAGGGATAGAAAGGGAGAACGATTGTGGGAGAGAAAGTTGGTGACTAGTACACCAATAGTGGGAACAACTCCCTCCTATCTATTGTAGTAGAGAGACAGAGGTTCTAGGTGGTCCATGTGGACTACTATAGAGGTGAGGAGGATGTTGTCTGCCGCTAGGAGGACAACGTCAGCCTATAATCTGTGGTAAAGACCAGAAGCTGCTGCAAACACTGTCCCAATGCAACTAGGAGTGTTGCGCTACTGAAATGAGTCATTGGACTTTCTGTAGGACAATATATGAACTCACTAAACCATCATTTCCATTACATAGTTATTGACATGATCTTGTTGTCATGGGGAATAATGACATATTTTTTTTTTGTTGCCTACTATGATCTCGTATTTCCTTACACCAACTCTCTTCAAAATCTTAAAGGTTTTCCCTATAATTTGAGAAGATTCAACATGCTATCATGGTACATTGGGTGGAACAATTATCACCCTATTTCCTTGTGTGATATGGTAGACATAAGATACTCAAATAGCATAGAATGTAGGGTCAACTAGTGATGTAGGATTCATGATAGGTGGTCGAGGTTGTTAATGCCCCACCTAAGAAACCCTATGCTCTAGTTCCCTCTACCAATCTCTGTCCATTAGTGGCACAAAGCTACTCTTCACATGTTCTTCATAATATTCAACCATTCTAGACAACCATGACAGGATATTCAAAATGAAGAACATGCAAGAACATACATGTCATGATATGTATTTGTAACTATAGGAACCTAGATGCTAGTACCACTGAATCTGAACACTTAATCCTAAGATGCCACACAAAGTGAGGTTACTCAAAACAAATGCCAAATGATACTAATAAACATCATTAACCAAGAAAGAAATGCTTATGATAAAAATCCAACCACATTTCCATAAACATGCACATAAAGGAACATCATTTTCAATAACCAACGTGTAAATGTACATTGATATCATTAATGAACAATGTATTATCATGTCTATACAAAAATTATACCTACCAAAGTTTATAACATGAATATTTATACAAGTCATACAAGCCATAAACAAAGTTCGATATAAATTACATGCTCAGTCCCAAGCATACATGGATGAATCTAGACATTTTCAAAAATCTAAGGGCTAACTTCTATCTACTAAAAATCATCTTAGAGAGCATCCTCACTACTGAATACCTGGGTATGAGGTTGAACACACATAAAGATACAGAGAAGCACGAGATTGATCCCCACACACAATGAGATGGTATAGCAGCTGTAAGGCATTTATGCATACAAGAAGACAAATGTCAACACAATAAAGGCATATTAATCAATAAGAAATAACCTTCACATGGTATAATCAATAGTATCATACTGTGAATTTCAAATATACTAATACATGTATGTCTACACAACTTAATTGTGACACCCTTTGTCACACAAAATGAGATTACTCAAAACTCAAACCACAATCAACCATAAACAACGGATTACCGAAAATCACAGGGAATTAAAACCATTTTACAACAAGCACAAGGAGCTGAGAATTGTTACACGAGAACCAACATGTTCATTTCATAATTTATACTTGAGGTGCTATGTGATCACATCTCAAACATCATGTTACATAAGATAACAGTTCCACATGTATATACATATTAATAGAGGCACACAATCTGAGAAATCACATATCGATCATCTTGTCTACAAAACACATTAAGAACAACCCCAAGGACCAGAGTGTACATAGATGACACATATGACTCTATTAATGACACTTCCATATACCACTTTTCACCAGGTGTAGTTTTCTTCTCATTTAACTTCAATCACATGATCTTTAACTCGACATGCACGACCACCTAAAAAGTTATTAACCAATAGGGTCAGACACACGGTCCCGATGAGAGATATAAATTTATACCAACTTTATTGTTATCACAGATAACTAAGTAGATAAATTAACATACTGATCAGATTGAATCAACAAATAACCAAATGACATATATCTCATGGGTGAAGTAATTACAAAAGTAACATGCACTTGCCAATGAACAATAGAACAATTAATAATTTGAAAGGAATATGAAGAAAAATTATATTTTTTATCAAGAACATTATATAAAGATCAAGCAAGGCCTCAACCAATGTTTTTGTATTTAATCCTATACCATTATACTACACGGATGATCACATATTTCATTATGTCTTGAGGATTTGAGCCGTAACACTAAAATCCAATCGACCACTTGATAAGTCAAAATCGGTGCCATATAAGGTCTAGTGGAAGAGTTGGAATCCATGACCTCATCCCCTCTGTTAGTACGAGGAAATTGGCAGTGACATCATTAGTCAGACAGTTATGATTGACTTATAGTCCAATTGTACAAATCTATCCTGCCTTGGTATAGGTCACAATGCTAGTAAGTTATGACTGCAACCGTACTCTTTACTAGGATATGACCACATCCATTCTTGTATCTCAAATTGAGCTACAACTGTAGTTGTGCTCATTATTGGGGTATGACCACAACCAATCCCATTCATATAAATTCAGTACACAAGGAGATACCTCAACTTGCACCCCTCTTATTCAACAATATGCACTCCGAGTTAAACTCATTTCACCATTCAGCAAGTGTTGACACTGAACGGATCTATGGAACATGGAAAACTACACTATTAGATTTTACTTGATTAATTAGATCAATTAAAACATTTTAATCATAAATCAAGTTACAACGTATAACCTCCAAACAAGATCTACATAAATAAGGCATAACTCATCACTAGAACACACTGAAACATATTAGGTGTGATCTCATCGCATCATGTCTCTTTATGCTTGTTATGCATCATATGTACATAACAAGGACCAATGTCCATCACAAGCACCAATGTCCATTAGATCATAACCACCATAGCTCATACCTGGCTATGTACATCAATTATTATCACATGCATGGTTAGAAACTGATAACAAGAAAGCAATGCATCATCAACATCATAGGACTACATATCTTGGGGTAACAACCCCTCATTTCATAACTAAGGAACCCATCACATCACACTGGTGATTCAAGATTATCTCATCTTGCCTCATTTGTGTATAGGTATTACTCGTACCACATCACTTATGCCACATTTCGTATGTCACATTATTGGTACTTGCCACGACAATAATTAGCCATTATATTTAGAGAGGGAATATGTTAAACATATTAAATACCTTTAGTTACGGCAAGCCAAGCATCATGTGATTTCTAATATGAGGTTAGGCTTCATACTGATTTCACATAAAATCTCCAAACATCATTCTACTTCTCATGCACTTCCTCTCATAACAGGAGTGTAGAAGACTAAGAATTAATTAGTGTAACCAAGTATTCACATTCACATTTTTATACTTCTCGTGTTCCCTTTTTAAAGTTCATAACCAAAGCTTGCTATTATTTAACCATCTTCATAGTATTCACAAGTCATAACACCTGATTAACCCATTAGGTTATAGCCATGTATTTAAGAGGGAAAGATACCATGTTTTTTATTATACTCACTTAACATTTTGAACTGCCTTTCGAGTTAGGGACAATGTTCTTCACATTGAGACAATTAGGGTTACACTTCATGGTTACACCACCAAACCCTAAACACACTAAAACCCATTTTTCTGATCCAAAAAGGTTTGAACAACATTAATTAGATATGAAACTCCTACCGTCCCCTCAATACCAGTTATCTCACATTATAACTTCATGTGTGTATCATCTTCATCAAGTTATGTGTGGTTTACAATAGTACATTATAGTAACATTTTGACCATTGCACTAGTGTGGCGTTTCATCATTAGGTGACACACATATTATCACATCTTACAAATTATTAACCACATATCATACCAAGGGGAGTCGAACCATAAGTTACAAACTAGAGGGTATCACTTCAAACTATCCACAAGACACCTATAGAGGCTTTAGACTTGTTATACGATTTACATACCAAGGTTGCCACCTAATATTTCAACAAGACTTTCCCCACCCCCATGTGTATAAACATGTAGTATCATTAACCTTACTTCACAAGTTATGATTACATGAAAAGGGAATATAGAAGACACTTTCCATGGATTATAAACTTTCCTTAATATGAGAACATGTGTCATGTCATTCCATGATTAAGTCTATTATATGGGTATGCAACCATTAAACCCCATGTCCATTATTCTTCACATAGTTGGAGAGTTTTAGGGCTAAGATCTTAATTGAGGATGGACCACTCATAGTAACATCATTCCATGGTGTACTAACTTTAGGAGAAGCAATTATCATTACTAATTCATTTTCCAAACAACGCCCTTCTATATCATATCTTACGCATATGTGTGCATCATTGAGTAACCAATCATACCCTTCAATCATCATCATGTGATCTCGATCTCACCTTTCCAACCTAAGGTATCAGTTTAGACTCTCTTTTTGTGTATCGACTTAGACGCTCTTGTCCCATCATGTCGGGTGCACCATTTATAATGGGTGACCTTTTAGCTATACTTGAAGTGCCAAAATTATCCACACAAGGGTTGTATCAGTTTATCTTCTTGATATTGTAATGGGAAACCCTTCTTTGAGGTGTATCGGGCAACTGACCTAAGGTATCGACCTACCAACTTCAAGGTGAGTATCAGTTTATCATCACTTGGTATCGGGTACCAAAAATGATATCGATTAGAGGTACATAAGATAGTGTATCAGTCGCACTATCTCAAAGGGTATCGACCTATGTATCTCTTTAGATATTGACCACCTTCACCATCATGGGATATAGGCCAAAGTCTCAAGGGAAGGTACTCCTCACTTCTACTTTAGATGTATCGGGCTAGGGTGTATCAGATTACATGTGTGTCGGATTAGAGTTATCCATGTCAACTTCCATACTCAACTAAAATCCTCATGATCCAACACTCTTCCTCACTAGTCACCACTAGTCATAACACGCCAAATCATGATATGTATATTGATTTTGCAAAAAGTATCTCAGTTTAGCATGTCAGTTTGCATAGCATATCAGTTTATTCATCTTCTACCTCAAGATGACATTACTAAAAAGGCAAAGGAAAAAGGGGTGCAACTTATGGTAGCAACTTTACAAAGTTTTATTCTCAAAACAGAACAAAGGCTACCAAATAAAGCTACTAACAAGAAAGAAATAAGAAGATAAGAACAACAACCAAGGTAACAAGTAGAAAGGTGATAATAACAAAGTAGGTTTAGAGTTATATAACCCGCCTCAAGACAACCACCAAGCTCTAAGCTCCAAGGTCAAGATCCAAGCTCACAAACTCAAGGTAAAGGAAGAAGATCCTCCAAGCACAACACCTCTAAGAGATAAGATAGGACCATGGTTAAGAAAGTAAAAGAGAGGAAAGAAGATACCAATGTCCATGGCTGAGAAGAAGAAAGAAGGAGATAAAGAAAGCTAGAAAACCATGGCTTACCAAGGAAGAAGATGAAAGTGAGCATCACAAGCTATTGGCTCACCCACCAAGATCCAAGGGAGAGTGATCTTCAAGCTCAAGGTCAGCCACCAAGGAGATAAAGCAAGGATCACTAAAAGTATTATGTTGCATGGGAAGAAAGGGGTATATATACATGGCTGATGAGAGAGAGAGAGCAAGGGGAAGGTGTCAACACCTTAGAACCCTAGAAGACACATGTGCAAGCAAAAAGGTCAAATGTAACACCATGCAACAAGGTGATAGGATCTATGTCTCACTCACTTGGTCACTAAGGAAGGTCAAGGTCGATACACTCATCCATCCCTTTCACAAACCACTAGGGATGAAACCCTAGGTCACAAACTAATATGGTACATCTCTAGTCACCACAAAATTATACAAGGTCTCCTTAAGGCATCCTCAAACCAATATGTGTCCCTCAAGACAACCAAAAACCAATACAAGGTCCCTCCAAGGCTCTCAAGTCCGAGTCAACACTCATAGGTGTGAGATACACCTCAAACATGAGTGCAAAACATTGCCAAGGATGTCACCACCCAACTAAGGCTCAAACAAGATGCCCATGTGTTTCTCTTTCCTCTAGATGATGACAAGAGAGAGAAGAAACATTATAAAGGTAGCAAACTTGCATATCAACCCCTATCCTGGGTAAATTGCAATTTTCACCAAACACCTCCAGTAAACACAAGCATCAAGTTCAAACAAGAAACTTCAAGCTTCCACCATGTCCTCATTTCATCTTAGATGATTAGAGCAATGTGCTAAGAAACAAGCTTAAGAAAAACAAATAGGGTTAGTCCAAAACCCAAGTAAGGGTCCTTACAAGTCATAAACCCCTAATGAGAATTTCACCCCCTAAATCCTAGGCAAAAGGAGATGGATACTACTCATGCATCATATCTTCAAACTTCCACACAGCTCCTTGAGGTCAGGGCGATGTCACAAGACTTTATCAACATATTATTCTGGTATCCAAGGTCAACGTAGAATCTGTTGCATAGGACACATACTCAATTTATCCTTTTCCATTATTGGTTGCAAAATCAACCCTATGCCAGGTGATACTTTCTTAGCCATGGAAGCACTATACATACTTATCCAACTCATGTATCACCTCCTCATCGTATAACATCGTATGATGAGATTCTTGATTTTGAGGGTTTACCATACCCTCCTCAAATTAATGTGCCTCATCCAAAGAAATACTAGAGATATGTTCTATCATCCACTTGGAACTACAAAGCCTATCATGCTTCTGTTGCGCCACTCTAGTCTGCTTCCTCAACACTAATCTTACTTCCACCAACTGTCCTGCTTGCATACTCATTCTCAGCTGTACATCCTCCTGTCATAAGAAAAGGGCACTTATCCAAGAAAATTATCTCAAAGGTAACTCAAGATGTTATATGTCACCTTAACTGACCCAGATAGGGAGTGGAAACCCTACTTATACATCTATATCCTGGGCACAATCTTCTTGGAATCCTTCTTACTTGCAATCTGGAAGGAGTACTTTAAGGAATTACACTCAACTTGATGAATTTCACCCAAGCAGATCTTGCAACTGTCTCTTCAACATATGCCTCCTTAGCAATGTTACATTTGTGTGGAGCATAAACCCATAGCATTAAACATCCATATTATAGATGGGGTACTTGCATCCAGATTGATCCGAAGTCAACCTTTCCAGGTAACCAAACACCTTATACATCTTATCAAGCATTATGTACGCATTCTCCCATACAACTGGTACTACTCGAATACTAGGTATCCTTACCTTGGTATCCATCACATGTGTCTAAAACACATCACATCCCTATCACATCCATCTTTCATTATTTTTAACCAAACCAAACATGTCAAAAGGATCTTTCTTTCATCTCAAGACATCTCCTATCATAGATATTCTTATCTTGGAACAAAACCCCAAGAACAATTGATACTTACTAGGGTATCCATCTTAAGGTTACTTCTAAACTATGCACATCAAGGACCACTTAACTACCACATCCCTGAATGGACATAAAACAAGGGAACACATTCCTCTAATTACTACATCATTACCAGGGTTTGCTGATTAAGGTGAAGGGATCCTCACTTCCTTTGATTATCTTATGAGTTTCCAACAGTTAATCTATCATCTTAACCTATCTCATCTTGGTTTCCTTGCCATTGACATAGGAACTATTGAGAGGATTACATACCATTACTCTTTCTTTTATTATTGTTCTTCATGTTTTATGAATATCCCCTTGTGTTACCATATTTTTCATCTTTACATCATGAAAGGTCCATTATTCTTTACACATTATTTATTGATCAATGATCATTCCCCATGTTTCCTTTCACATATCATGATGATTAATCCTTACATCATTGCATATTCATGGTTTGGTCTGAGATTAACTCAGGTTCCATCTTATTTATTCGTTGTTCGTTCTCATTTGTCTTCTTACTTCATCCTTGTTTCAGGAATTTCCTCCACTTTATGTGAATTTTACACCCGGACTTACTTTATTAGTACAAGTTCATTTGTCTTTTTCTTCATGCATCTCTTGAAATTACAGCTTCAAGAACTTTTCTTATTATAATTACACTTAGATTTAGGTTTCATGGAGCAGTATTTTTCTCTTTAGGTGACCAAGCATTCAAGTTTTAGTGACTTATGGTGCAATTCTTGTCTTTGTTCATAGTATGAACCAGTGTTCAGGAAATCGGCCCACGCGGCCGCATATGCGGCCGAATAATCGGTTCGGTCAGTGGGCCGCTGTACATATCCTGAATCTCCCATCCAAGCAGGCTCGGCCCGATTAAACAGCAAAAGCGCCGCATATGCGGCCGAATAATCGACGCTTTTCAAATAAGGATCGTTTTTTTTAACTCTCTGGCTCTTATACCCTGGTGGGCCAAATAAACCTTACGCATGCTGTTTCAGCAGATGCTCCCCGATGCCCTAGCTGCGGCGATCCTTGCTGCTGGAGTCTAGACTTCTAGACGGTGGCGCCGACTTCCCTCAAGGTGCGTCAACTTCCGTGAAGGTGCGTTGGCTTCCCACAAGGTGCGTCGACTTCCCTGAAGCAGTGCGACGGCTCTCCCGACTCTCCCTCAGGTGCGGCGCCTCTCCCTTGATTGCTGGGACGGCGGCTTCCCTCAAGCACTGCGGCGCCTCTCAAGCTTGGTCGGGGCTTCTTCAACCTTGGACGGCGACTCACAGGTAAGCAATTGTTCTATTTTGGGGTTAATCAATTCAGTAGCCCGTTCCCCTCTGTTGGCCAAGGATCTGCCGCACACCCCTCTTTGGAATCCATCCATGTTTCCGTTGATGGCTGAAAGGATCTGGTACCCATCTCATGAGGGATGTCGTGAATGCAGAAGTAATTGTACCTATTGACCTGAAGCCTCTCGTCATCATTTCACATAGCTTCACCTTCTTACTGAACATCAACATTACTCGGTCCCAATTCGTTGCCATTAGCATTTGTAAGATTCTTCACCTGTAATAGTCTAATTCTGCAGAATTTATACTCATTAGTCATTACCCTGTTGATGGAACATGAGAAGTTTAATCTATATTCTTGTCATGAACTAAATTAAATTATTTCTTGATAGACTAATGACAAGCTAATTTGTATCTGTACACCAACTATTTATCCAAAAGTTCTGTTATGCATTGTACTTGTGCTTGAAACAGTTCCTATAGATTGGTGATTCACAGTGGCGGAGGCAGGAATCAAAATAAGGTGAGGCACCACACAATGTAATGGTAAACTAACCATTAACTGTAAGTAAACTTGGTTATAATACAAATATGGAGGAAAATCACATATATTAATACCGGCAAAAAGTATGTATGGAGATCTGGGCAGATAATATTCATGACTGGTTGGGTTACAGCATGAACCCAGAAATTTTACAACAAAAAAGATCTATATAAGAAGTATATTTATGTAGGTTCCTAAGCACTACTAGTATTTATATCTATGACTTCAATCACAGTAAGATGTGAAAATAATTTGGCAGCTTCTTGACGGAAACGAGCACAACACCACATCATCTTAGGTAAGGAACTTAACTATTAATGCGAATATTGGAAAGCTTGGAGAAATCTGCTTCCACTATAAAAGTTATCATATAACGGAAGCAAAATCATTTGTTATGGCTGCTACGAAGGAGTATCCAGGAATACATATCATACCATACTGAACAACCTATATAACATAACGTATTAATATAGCAGAAGTAGATGGTTTAGTAAAAGTACATTTTACTGTAACAAGAAAAGAACTATCTGCTGTTTTCAGGAGGACATGAAATTGCATTGGATATTTAAATAGATATGAAATTAGTTAGTTGGGATAGAAATGGGTGAGGCACATGCCTGCCTCCATGTGGCTCCGCCACTGGTGATTCATTTCCATCCATTTACAATGATCTAGTTATATTATCAAACTGAAATATAACGTGAAGCACATGGCACATCAATGGATGGTCTCAATAATAGCATCTTAGATATCAAATAGTTAGTTGGGAAAACTACTATACACACATACATGATTCTATTTTTATATCTGTTTAGAAACCATACTATTGCCATTATGAATCATGATAGATAATTTGGGTTATTTCTCTCTCATATTAGTTTGGAAGTGTCTCTTACTCTCATGTGAGTACTCTATTTGTTATCTGTGTTGGATTAGTGAAGAAAACACACATCATATTTTCTTCTCATGATGTTATTTTTATGATCTATGAGCTTATTTCAGTTCATTCTTTGGTTGTGTACTCTATCTGGAATGACAAGAATAGGAAAATATACTCTATCTGGAATGACAAGAATAGGAAAATATCTATGTACATTGTACATAACTACATATAGTTTTTCATTGGTTTGTTTATTTGATTTCTTTTGTTTATTGTCTCCAGAGAAATCATGGAGAGTCTTGGGTCAGCCTCAATAGGGATTAACACCCAATCAAACACACCCCGGTCGCGTCTAATTCCACCTGGGTCAACTGATCCAGCATGGAAATACGACTTCCTCAAAGATAAAGCCAATTCTAACAGGGTTGTTTGTTCTTTATGCGGGAAGGAGATCAAGGGGGTGTGAATCACCTGAAGCAACACTTAGCTCACATAAAGGGAAATGTATCCACATGCCCTGAAGTGGACAATGAAATCAAACAGGAGATCAGGCAGAACATGGAGGAAATACGCAAAAAGAAGGATGAAAAGTCAAAAGGGACTGCAATTGTGCGAGAAGAAGTTGACATTGCAATGGCTAAGGTGAATGATATTGATGGGCATCACACCATTCCTAGCTCGGATTCTTCAATGTGCCAAGTAGGGATCAAGGAGTCTATAGATAAAAAACAAAGACAGCGGGTGAATCAATATATTGCTAGGTGGGTCTATCGGTGTGAAATTTCTTTTAATGGAATTTGCAACAATTCATTTTTATCAATGTGCCAGGTGATTGGGCAATATGGAAAGAACCTCAAGCCCCCTTCTTACTATGAGGTGAGTGAGTCTTTGTTGAAAGTGGAGGTTCAGAAGACAAGAAATGATTTGCAACCTCAAAGAGAAATGTGGAGGAGATACGAGTGCACCATTATGACAGATGCTTGGAGTGATAGGAGAAGTAGGATCTTGATGAATCTTCTTGTGAATTGTGAATTAGGCACTTTCTTTCTAAAGGCAATTGACGCCTCTGCTGAGTCTCACACAGGGGAATACATTATGTCTTTTTTTGATGGATGCATTCAAGAGGTTGGCTCAGAGAGTGTGATTCAAATTGTTACAGATAATGCTTCTGCAAATGTATCAGCGGGTAGAATGTTGGAGGATAAGTATCCTCACATTTTCTGGACTTCTTGTGCGGCTCATGTCATTGATTTGATACTTGAGGAATTTGGCAAAGAGCAAAGAATTAAGGCTGTCATAAAGAAGTCAAGGGAACTGATTTGCTTCATTTATTCTCACACAAAAACCTTGAGTTTGATGCGCAAATTCACTGAAAAGGGGGAAATTTTAAGACCTGGAGTAACCAGGTTTTCTACTTCTTTCTTGACATTGCAAAGTCTGGCTGAGAAGAAAGACAAGTTGAGGCTTATGTTCACATCTAATGAATGGGGCCAATGCAAGTGGTCCAAAACAAGAGCAGGTCTCAAAGCTACATCAACGGTCTTGGCTCCAACTTTTTGGAATCAAGTTTCATTAGCCATCAAAGTGTGTACACCTTTGATCTACTTGTTGAGAGTTGTTGCTGGTGATAAGAAGCCTTCAATGGGATTTGTATATGGTGGATTAGAAGCTTCTAAACAAGAGATCATGGCCCTATTTAAGGGAGTTGAAGTCACCTAGAGACCATTCATCAATGCCATTCTCATCAAAACTAAAGACAGATTAGATGGTCCCCTTCACAAGGCTGCCTACTACCTGAACCCGTATTACTTCTACAAACATCAACATGAGATTGAAAAACATCCAGATTTAATGGATAGCTTGATTAGGTGCATTGAGACCTTTTTCCCAGGTGTTGCTGTTCAGGACAAGATTACCAGGACAGAGTTGAGTTCCTATATGATGAAGCTAGGCTCATTTGGAAATCCATTAGCTTTGAGACAGTGTTTGGTCAATGATGATGAGTACAAACCAGGTATATAAAGTTATAAACCTTACTTTATTTTGATTATTAGGATAATGATGAAATGCGTGTAAACTAACTATTATATATATGTGTGTGTGTATGTAGCTATGTGGTGGCGTCTACATGGTGGAGCAGCACCACATTTGTAAGAAATGGCGATCAAAATTCTCAGCCTAACTTCCTCCTCCTCTGGATGTGAGAGGAATTGGATTACTTTTGAAGGGGTACTTGACTACTTATATATTAGCTCAATTGATTACTTTCAAATATGCATATTATTCCCCTCTAAGTAGTCCATGCTTTGAAATGGAAGATTCACACTAAGAAGAGGAATAAACTTGAGGTCAAACGACTTAATGACTTGGTCTATGTCCAGTTTAATGCCAAGCTACAAGAGCAACGGGAAAGGAAGGTCAAAGATCCTCTTCTAACAAGTGATAGAACACATGCCATGGAGTGGATAGGAGATGATACAATAGAAAATGATGAGGTCCCTAGCGGAGATGGACTTACACGGGGTAATGTAGCGGCTACAACAAGAGTTGTTGATGTTCTCCAAGCTAGGGCTACTCGTGCACAAACACTTGCTGTTGTAGGAGCTTCTACTTCTACATCAATGCCCCAGATTGATGAAGACGATATTCTAGAGGAGTTGTCTACTGATGATGAAGATGAGCATGTTTTTACTGAGTTTGAGGATGAAGATGGCTACATTGATTAGATTTGTATTGATAAACTTGTGTTGATTGTTGATGTACTACTTTGTGATTTGGACATGAGTTGTTTGGTTATTTGTTGCTTGTTGTTTACTTGGTATGAACCTTTTGGGATATGTTATTTAAATTATTTTCATCTTCAATCATGCTTATTTCTTAGTTAATATTCAAATGAAATTTCATTTTTTGTTATATCCCTAGTTATGATTGTTCCCTTTATATATCGAATTATATGGTCAATATATAAATTTATGTAAATATATAATAAATTTATTAAAAAAATCCAAAACCGCATATACTCCCGCATACCGTATATACTCTATTCGGTACCATGTCCGCCCGTACACCGATTACCGCTTTTCAGAACACTGGTATGAACATCATAATTTCCAATTGTTATTCTCTTTAGATTGTTCCAAAATGATTACTTGATCAGGGTAATCAAAGAGAAATCCATCTAAGAGTTCCATACTTATGTTTTCTTCAGCATTTGATTACCTGGCCAGGGCACTCAAGTACTGAGATTAGGTAGTATGCACCATATTTTATATCACATTCTTATCTTAGACACCAACCTAGTCTTAGTCCTAGTGTCCTTGTAGACTTAGTGAACCTAGAGCTCTGATACCACCAAATGTGACACCATTTGTCACAAAAAATGAGATTACTCAAAACTCAAACCATGATCAACCATAAACAACGGATTACCGAAAATCATAGGGAATTAAAACCATTTTACAGCAAGCACCAAGAGCTGAAAATTATTACATGAGAACCAACATGTTCATTTCATAATTTGTATTTGAGGTTCTAGTTCTTCACATTTCAAACATCTTGTTACATAAGATAATAGTTCCATATGTATATACATATCACCAGAGGCACACAATGCCGAAAATCACATATCGATCATCATGTCTACAAAACACGTTTAGAACACCCCTAAGGACTTGAGTGTACATGGACGACACATAGGACTCTATTACTAGACATTTCCAGATAGCACTTTTCACCTGGTGTATTTTTCTTCTCATTTTATCTTCAACCACATGATCTTTAACTCAGCATGCACACCCACCTAAAAAGTTATTAACCAACGGGGTGAGACACATAGTCCCAACAAGAGATATAACTCTCTGCTTAATTTATTATTATCCCAAATAACTAAGCAAATAAATTAACATACTGAGCAAATTGAATCAACAATTAACCAAATGACATATATCTCATGGGTGAAGTAACTAGAGTAGTAACATGCACTTGCCAATGAACAATAGAACAATTATTAATTTGAGAGGAATATGAAGAACATGTATATTTTGTATCAAGAACATTTTATAAAGATCAAGCAAGGCCCAACCAATGTTTTTGTATTCGATCCTCTACCATTATACTACACAGCTAATCACACATTTCATCTTGCCCTGAGGATTTGAGTCGTACCACCCAAATGCAACTAGATACTTGATAAGTCGAAATGGGTGCCATAAAAGGTCTAGTGGAAGAGCCAGAATCCACGACCTCATCCCCTCACTCAGTACGAGGACATTGATAGTGACATCATTAGTCAGACTGCTATTAGTAATATGTACATATCTATCCCCCCTTGGTACATGTCACGATGCTAGTAAGTTACAACCACAATCACACTCTTTACTAGGATATGACTGCATCCATTCCTGTATCTCTGAGCTAGAACCATAGTTGTACTCATTATTGGGGTATGACCGCAACCAATCCCATTCATATACATTCAGAACACAAGGAGATACCTCAACTTGCACCCCCCATATTCAACAATATGTGGTCCGAGTTATACTCATTTCACCATTTAGCAAGTGTGGACACTGAATGGATCTATGTCACAGGGCAAACAACACTACTAAATTTCAGTTGATTAATTAGATCAATTAAAACATCTTTAAGTATCAATCAAGCTACACCATATAACCTCTAAACAAGATCTACATAAACAAGGAATAACTCATCACTAGAAAACACCGAAACATATTAGGTGTGATCTCATCACATCATGTCTCTTTCTGCTTGCTATTCATCATATGTCCATCACAAGGACCAATGTCCATCACACAGACCAATGTCCATTAGATCATAACCACCATAGCTCATACATGGCTATGTACATCAAATAGTATCACCTGCATAGTTAGAAACTGATAGCAAGAAGGCAATGTATCATCAACATCATAGGACTACATATCTTAGGGTAACAACCCCTCATCTCATAACTAAGGTACCCATCACATCACTCTGGTGATTCAAGATTATCTCATCATACCTCATTTGTATATAGGTATTAATCATACCACATCACTTATGCCACATTGATTATGTCACATAAATGGTACTTGCCATAGCAACAATTAGCCATTATATTTAGAGAGAGAATATGTTAAACATATCAAACACCTTTAGCTACAACAAGCCAAGAATCATAAGATTTCTAATCTAAGGTTAGGCTTCATACTAATTTTACATAAAGTTCCAAACATCATTCTACTTCGCATGCACTTCCTCTCATAACTGGTGTTATGAGCGCATCTGAGCTTAATTGGTAAACTAGGGTTTACCTGGATGATTATATGCTTAATTGGATTGATCATTGCTTAAATGTAATGAATGATGATAATTCAATTATGATGTTTTAAACCTAATAAGAACGTTAAGTGTTCTATTGTTTGAGAAATTAGGGTTTGAGAAATATAAACCCTAGTTGGCTGAAATTAGGGTTTTGATGGTACATGAGTATGGAATTTGATTACGATAGCAGTAAATGATTTTTCATATTTTATAAAAATTTTGTATTTAATTTAATTTTGGATATGATATGTATAACTCAATCATGCATATTGGAGAAAAATTTCAGAATATTTGAGTGTTCTTTGAATGTGGTTCTCGGTCGAACTATACTTCGACCAAAATGCTGACAGAGTGTTTTTTAGAAGTGTAGTGTTTTATTTTTAATTATTGATTGGTAAATACAAATTAAATTTTAACAGGAAATATAAAACACAATAATAAATAACATGTAAAATTTTCATAATTTTTTGATGCGTTTAGACCTTATCAATAGATGAATTACAGTAACTGACATTTCAGCAGAATTTTGGATAGATGTGCACTATTCGATTTTTAATTATTTAATAGAAGATTGGAATGATATAAAATTTTAAATGAAGATTTTTGACTCAATTATACACAAAATTATAAATTATCATAATTTTTTGAGAATATTTTATCTCTAAAATACACGAATTCACAGAAACCTTTTTGTGACAAAAAATCTACTGAAATAAGAAACAGTTTAGTGAGGGGTCAAATTTGCAATTAACCCAAGCAGCTCAATTGCTCTATATGGTCAAACTAACACACAAGTATCTCTCATAATTCATAATTCAATCTAGAGAAACGAAATCCTAGAGAGAGAGAGAGTTAGGGTTTGAGAGGAGAAACTGATGCAGATGCTGACCTAGGGTTTTGCGGTCTGAGGAATGATGAAATCATGTAAGTTTAGCTTCTTTGGATATAGTTTCATGGTGAATCTTCTCTCACATGTCAAAATTCCATCCATCCTCTAATTTGATTAAAAATGGTATAAAAACTTCCCCTTTTCTCACTCTTTCTTCATAATCCCTCATTTTTAGGGTTTTCGAGTTGAAAGGAAAAAGAATTGGGTGAATTGCTAGGGATTTGATATGGATTTGAGATTTTCAGATATGGGATACATTTTTTAGGTTTTTCACACGTTAGGGTGAGTGGGAACTTCCTTTAAACAGTATATTGCATGAAAATGGGTTAATTCATCCATAATCTTTAATTACTAGTATGCGACTACAAACCCTGAATTGTCTATTTGCTATAAGTTGTTGCAAAACGATATGAAATGGATTCTTACTCTGTTTGGATGAAGTTTAGATGATAAAATTGTATTATAAATGTATACAATACATCCTAATGAGAATTCCCTAAGTATTTGCAGAGGTTATAAGAGTAAACTAAAATATAGAGAATTTGTCTATGACTGAAACTTGTTGTATAAGTAAATAGAGAAAATTGCTTATCTAGATCCCCTTAGTTATGAATGATTGTTTATTTAAATTCATAGTAAATATATGTCAGATACTATCTTGTATTTTGTTCAAAATGAATAGTGTTTGTTTGATATCTCAGTAAATAGGGTGAAACCCTAGATGCGAGGAAAGTTGGATATTTGCAAATAGATATCGTGAAATCCATTTGAAGGGATTTTCTTGACATGATAGACTTTATTTATTCAATGTTATTATTGATGCATGATATCCTAGTGAATGGCATGGAAACCCAAATTCAACTCAGTTCCAAGGTTTCATACATATATTGATTTTATATGATTTGTTGATAGTAGTCTTTATTCAATGAACGTTTATGTCACATGAAATCTTTATGGGAGCCATGTGAATAAGTAGTTGCCTACACTACTATAGAAAATGGTTTTTACAATGGGAGATAGACAACAATTATGATGATTGTCTTGTAGTTAGCATACTTATCACAACAAGTCTATTTTCGTGTTGTATATTGTATATTTTATACAACATAAGTAATTTATAACATGCCAAACCTGTTGTAGTATACGTTAATTACACAAGATATTGTGACCCATTGTAATAGACTATAGTATCACAACATATTCAAACCTGTTGTAAAAGACGTTAATTACACAACATATTGTGACCCGTTGTAATAGTCACACATGATAACATGTTGTAATATACCATCATTATACAACATAGACGGGCCCGTTGTAATATGTAGTATTTACACAACATGCCCTCACATGTTGTATTTGGTACATGTTGTAATAGACCATGATAATACAACATATTGGGACTCATTGTTATATACCAAGATCACACAACAAACTCTAACCTGTTGTTATATATTATAATTACACAACATGTTGTGACCTGTTGTAATATCCACATATAACAAATCATTGTAATAGACTACCATTACACAACGTAAACTAACCCATTGTAATACATCATTATCACACAACATGAGATCACCTGTTGTAATGGCTACATGTTGTAATAGACCATAGTCATACAACACGCTATAACCTGTTCTTATATACCAAGATCATACAACAGACTCCGACTTGTTGTTATATACCCAGGACTGAGCCGAACCCGATTTTTTTTGGATACGTGAGAACCACCCCCTAGGACAAGATGTGAATAAGTGAGACCCACCCTAGCGGTGTAAACCCCGGATCCACCCTCGCCTACCCGCACAAAGGGGAGAACGTTTAAATTACACAGTGGGTCGGCCTGTACGACAAGACAAATTTGTTTCCAAGGAGCACAACCTAGGTTTCGAACCTGGGTCCCTTCATTGGGAATCCAATCTCTTAACCATCTGAGCCACTACCTTGGTAGCAATATGGGTGGAGTTTTAGCTTGAGAGGTCGGTTGAACAAAATCCAATTTCGTGTGGTCAAGGGAAAGACATTTTTTTACTTTGGGTAGATGTTTTGACCCAAAACCGACCCAATCCCAATATCATATAACTGCACCAAATGGTTATGGTGTGGATATGATTTTCAAATTTAAAACCTTTGTGGTGTGGTTATCGTTCCAAAGAAAAAATCATGGATAAAAACTACACCGCTTAAACATTCATTTTAAATATGTATAAAAATATATGTATAATAGCACCTTAATTATATTTCTATTGTCGTTCCCACATACATCAATAGATCTCTATTTTTAAATTAAAAATATTATATATGTATTTACTAGTTAGAATGTTCATTCCCATAATTTAAACATTGATTTTTTTTATTTTTAACTTGTAAACAACATTTTTTTAGGATTATCTATGTTGTTTCTTCCATTTCTTGTGCATAACTTTATAAATTTTACGTATAATGCTACTACGATCAATAGAAATTTGTACATGACATGATGGTGTGTGGTGCCATGCAGTTAACCACAGTTTTTGACGGCACGGATATGATTTCTCATATTAAAAACTACAGTGGATATGGTGTAGATATAATTTTGATTTTTTTCAAAATGTAAGTATGATTTTGGTATGAACCGTACCATATCTACACTACTGCCATCCTACCTATGAGTAATACATGTTAATAAGAGGATACTTTTTTGGACAAAATCTAAAAAAGTCACACCCTTTTCACCCCGACCCCCACCCCCGCCAACTCAACCCCACTCCCTAAAAACACTTGTGTACGGTCAGCACACAATAATCTCCCAACCGCACCCCCTCTGCGCACTCCCCTACACTGGCGCTTGTCGCACTTCCGCCTGCCCGAAACTGGGGCCGGTCTTTGCCACCGGCCACCGCGTCTGAATTACTAAAATCCCTACTATTGTGCAGCTTCCCCTCATTCGCCGGTCACTCACGACTAGGCTCCTGCCCTAGTTTGCTGACCCGCAACTGAAGATTTAGGCTCCTTTTCTAACGGTCGGTGTAACGCCTGGGCCCACTACCCTAGGCTCTAGTAGAGTTTCAGGAATGACGACTGGCCCCACAGACCACCACTAGCCTTAACTGTGCAATTTGTCCACACTAACGCGCAAGCCAGGATCAACTTCCCGACTAGTCACCCATCCTAGTACTACTCTGGGCTGAGCACGCTTAACCACAGAGTTCTTTAGAGATGGGCTCCCGGAAAAGGAGGTGCACCTTGGTGATATGGGTAGTCCAATCATTCCTTTTAAGATCATGTTATCCGAGGCCTCAAATCCTGAGATGTTACAGTCGGCTATCTTCGTTGGAGTTTTGGCCGATGTAATGACTGGTGTGCTCAACGTCGAAGCCACAGATTCTGGTGCCTCAGCCTCTAACTATCAATCAAGGAGTCCAGTCCAGTTCATTGTCCAACGTACTGCTTGGAATTGGGGATTTAGCGGCTCTGGATTTTCCCTAGTTGTTCATCATCGATTTTACTCCTTCTCAGGTTAGTGTATTTTCCTATCATCTATCTTGTTACTGGTGACAGATCTGACGATCACCCTGGTTCCTGAAGGACCTTCGATGATGACCAAGCATTCTTCTTCTTCGGTTTTGGCACCGATGATTATTGGGGGTGATATGCATATGAGGGACGTGCTTTCAATGGCTGGTCTTGGTTGGGATTTGTTGTTAATTCAGGTTTAGGTGGAGGAGTTTATTTTATTTAGGTATAAGGATAGACATCTTTGTTTCAAATTTGATATATGTCATTTTCAACTTGAATGTGAAATTTATGTGGCGTAAGTGTTTGATAATACTTCAGAAGTACGTTTAATTAAAAAATTAAATAGTGGATGAAGGAATAGAGTAACATATGTAGTCAGCATATTTTCTACTCGTTTGTTGTCTAGACTACTAAAAATATGACCATTGTTATGTGTACATATGCTAACATAAAAATGTGGAAGGTTATTTCTGGTCTTCTCTGGCTAGATTAATGTGACGTTTCACTCCTCACATAGCTATTTGAAGTAAATGTGAGTCCCTCCAAAAAAAATTTACCTTGAACTTAATGCCAAAAGTATATACACCCAAAATGTTCATGTATCTGATATAACTATTGTTGGTTAACATGTCACTATAAGTTCACGAAGTTGCCTAGAGATGAGTATACTATTGTAGTGTGTAAAGACATGATTTCAGCATTAACTCAAGAATGAAGAATTTAATGTGTATTATGTTTGATTTGAGGTCTTGGCGTTCAAGTTAAATAAATTTCTATAGGGCTCTCTTATTTTAAGTGTTATGCCAATTGTGTTTGTTAAGTATTTATGAATTTGAATTTTGCCTATTGAATGAGAAATGATGTTTCTTCCTAAGACAAAATAAAGATTAGTGACTAAAAATATCAAAGGAAGGGTTTAATTGGACATCAAACGATTTTCCTAACATATTTGTGTCTCTTTATGCATAAATGTGTCTAATATCTTCAAAATATTTATTTCACAAACTTTGAACTTTTATTATTTCAATAATCTAGTTTATTACTAATTGTATCTTACTCCATTGGATCTTCTCATTAAATGTTTGTGACAAGGGATTGTCCACAAAACTAACAGTTTTATAGTTATATCTTCTTATATTTCTCTCTTGTCATTACCAATTCTTTTATCACTCCTGCATTGTTTTATGGTTAAAATATATACTTTGGATTTGATAAAAATAAGATATTTGATCACATATTAAATACATATTTTGACTTATTTTTTAGGAGTTATTGGTCAACTTCTACAGATCTTTGAATGAAGCTTCTTACTAGCTGCCACACTTGAGATAAAAACAATTTTTACAAGTGCTTGTTGATGCTTTCGGACGAAATGAATCAATATTTATAGTGTAAAAAGGGAGGTCAAAAATTGATTTATTTATATCCTCAACTTTAACCTTGACATGAGACTTGTGAGAAAATTTGAGCTGTTTGTGACGAGGAGATCAATAGGACTGATCAACAACTGAATGCACACAAATGAGGATATAAGGTTATCATTCTTCATTGTTTTATTAATGGATTGTCTTACATCTCTACTGACACTACATTGACTTGCACAACTATGCAACTATTGATAATCCTACATAGCCCCAGAAATATCTTATTTCTTTGTCGATTCTAAGTACTCTAATCAAACTTTGTCTCAATGTTGTCAAATATGTGTTTGGTGTTTGCATCATATAATTCATATGGTTGAAGGATGGCAAAGAAGGAAGAAATCCTAATTGCCACACTGCATATGACAAGGAAAGGAATGTTGGTGTTGCTTCAAACTATAGAAGGTACTTGATAATTAGGATCATGATGCTCCTAGTTGCATTATTATCATTTATTTGTTTCAAAGTTTGACGATATATATCTTTTATCCTGTCATTCTGGTTGTGGACACAAACACAGACAAAAAATAGAAGTCTCAGAAAGGTAATTCCAAGTCTTCAGTCATGTCTAGGAGACAACACAACAATGTTCAAGTGTTTAAGATAAATATGGTGTATGTAATTGGCCTTTCTTTGACAATTGCTGATGTAAACATTAGTTCCTACATGCTCCTTCATCGTATTTGTTGTAGGAATCATGGTTGTTAAGGCATGCACTTAGGTGCCACCTAAGCATATATATGCATTGGGGATGGGGGTCATCTAGGTCTCTGTCTTGAATAGATGCCCAAGGAAAAAGGTGGGGCCTAGGTTCCAAGGATGCTAGAGACTTTACCTTAACATTTTCTTTTCTTTCTAATATCATTTTAATATCAAATTTGACATCTAAGGTGTCTTCATACATTCTTATGCTTCAACTTTTCTCTTAGTTGATATTTTAGGGTGTAGGATCAACATCACCATCATCATCCAAGCCCGACTCCCAACCATCAGTTGGATACATCAGTGCATGGAGCCTTCTTTTCCATTCAATCCTATAATGGGTCATGTTCTAATTAAGATGTAAATGTTCTAAATCTCTCCTTACAAACTCCCCCAAGTTGATTTAGGCCCACTTCTTATCCTTTTGACTATACTTGACTCAATAGTATTTCTTTGATTTGGTGCATCCATCGGTCTTCTTTGAACATGGCCTATGAAAAACTCTCTAGAACTCTTCATGGTAGCACACCAGAAGCATTCACAGGATCACATACTCTCCCAGAAGCCTTCACAAACTTCCAACTATGGTGATGGTCTCTCCCTCTGAAAAATAAAGACGGTGTATGACGTTAGAGTTCATACACACCACAAACCTTCTACAATACTCCACTTGATATCTACCTCTAATTCTTCAATCAGAAAGTGCATCACCTCACCCCACCAACATATGATGTATAGGGGGGGTGCCTAGGTCTCTGTCTTGAACATATTCCCAAGAAAAAAAGGTGGGGCACATGGTGCTTGGGATCCCAGAGATTTTACCGTAAAATATTATTTTCTTTCTTATATCATTTGAATATCATATCTTTTATGAGAAAGCAGGAGACCCCTTTTATTTCTTTTTAGAGATAATGTAAAAGAGTGTGTATGAATAAAAAAATAAGATAAAGAAGTTATACAATATAGATAGGTGCACACTAAGCATTCAAAAAATAAGATCTTTCTTTATTATTTACAATCTCCAAATCTTAATAGCATACTTGTGTCTTCCTTTGAACTATCTATTATTCCTTTCTTTCCACATATAGTAAATAACGGATAGAGAAAATTAATGTGAGAAGAACAAGTCGTAAGATAATGCAGTGGCCACTTCTCCGACCATCTCTCCTCTGACAAAAGGTGCAGCGGCGGCCTCACCTTTCTCCAATGCTGGCAGCGTCGTCTTTGCTTCTCTACAGAGGCGGTGGCAACAACTCTCCTCAACAGCTCTTCCCATCTCTCCAGTAGGCGGCGATATCATCCCCAGTAACTGTTCCAAAGGCAACCCTCTTCCAAATGCATCGATAAGTCATTTCCTCCTCTCTTCTTTCTCAGTTCTTCTCTTAATCACATGATTTGTTTTTTTTTTGCTCCATTTCCTTACTTCTGCCCATTTCTATTTGTTTTGACTCAATATTCTTTTTGTTGCAATTTGATCTTCTTTCTTCTATTTCGTTTTGGTTCAATCTTACTGATCTTTATTTTTGAATTCCCCTTTCCCCCTTCTTTTCTTAATGTTAAATCCATCCTCTTGAAGGAGGTTCACATACGTTTATGGCCTCATTTTCTAATGTTTCCTTATCTCTTTAACATTTCTTCAACAAACTGCTGATTTGAATGGTGCCTTGTTGATGTTTCTTTTATCTTTGAAGACATTCTTGTTCAGATTTATCCATACATGTTGGCATCCAACAATAAAAAGGGTAAGGTGGGATTTATCCTTCTTTAGATTCATTTCTAACTAGTTTGGAATATCCTCATTGTATCCTATAGTTTCTCAACCAGTAACCTACATATAGTCCCATACTCTCTTTGCAAATATTTAGTCATAGATAGCGTGCAAGGTTCGCTCCTCTTCATTTATGTAGTGTGGACTAAGCAGTGTGAGAATATTTCGAGCATTGGAAGCTTCTATGTTTTCCTCCATAAGTCTTTATTTGTACTCATGTTTTCTCCTTTTATGTATTTTGTGTCGAGATGATAGTAGATTTCCCATCAACTGACAGGATGAATGCCCAGTGATCTACTTACTAATCCAACAAATGCATCATCATATTTTGTATGGCATCAATAACTTGACTACATAGGTTTAGGATAAGGAAGTTGTATCCCATGCCCCTTAAATATTGACCAAAGATTCAAATTTAGGAACTCTTTAGTTCTTTACATGGTTGTTTGGTTCAAATTCTATGTAGCTTCTTAAATCTAGGAACCCAACTATAAAGCAACACAGAAGTGTTCGTGTTATAGGTTATCACCTAGTGGCTATGATCCTCCACAATATTCTTAGCTTTCATGTGGGAATGTCAGAAAGGGGCCAGCCTTTCTCCTTTATAATAAGTTAAAGGATTTGTACTTGTACTTAATAACCTCTTTGTATAAAGTTTTATTGAATTGGAGGTCCCATGTGTTCTACATCATAATGGCCTCATTCGAGAAGATCATGGACCAGATACCTAGTCCTCCATTTTCCATTCTTGAGGTGATTTCTATCCATTTCATGAGCAAGGTCGTATGATCTTTATGCCCCCCCCCACTTATGAAGTTTCTTATGGTTGCATCAATGGGGTACATAGACTACCATGAAGTCTGGAAAATCTGCATGGGAAGTAAGGTCCTAATCGGTTTGACATCCTACTCATCTTCATTTCCGTTGTTTGGATCTCCATAAATGATATGGAATATCAATCTGCACGGAAAGCACATCCTGTACTTACTGGATTAGTAAAAGGGGAATAACTAGGTGGATTTTGTTAATATGTCACGATGACTTTCTCACTGGGAATGCCGTCTACTAAATTTCTGGTTGCAAACGTCAGTTGAATCTATACATTAGTCACCACCCGAATCATTTGCACAAGCAACACAATGTCGTCAAAGCTTTGCCTGATCTAATGGCGATCTCACCCTTAATATGCTATCTCACTCACATCTATGAACCAGTAACTAAAAAAGTAAGATAGCAGGGCAACATCGTCGTATGCATCTATAGAAGAAAAGGGATCATACCCAACATATATCTGACTGAGGGCTCCTATGTGTATTAGTATTCTTTAGGTACTTGTAAAATTGTAGCTGGAACCTTTGCTCTGTATTCATTACCTTGCAGAAGTGCCATCCATATTATATTACCAGTCACTGCACAATGTTTGTGGGTTATAGCATATTGGTTATAGCATTTTTGATTCTGTATACACATACCTTTTATTAAGTTTTTTGGTTATTTATACTTTTCCATCCTCTTATTTGCTAACAAGTTCTCACAATTATTCGGATAAAAAATTAATATTTATTTTATATAGTGTCCAAAGCAGCCGAACAATATAGATTGTGGGTATTATGTGCTGAAGTATATGAAAGACATCGTCGATGCGAGAATTAGAAATATTTCTGACTGTGTAAGCTACTTAACATTATATTCTTTTTTTGTTCAAATTTCTAAATAAATTAAAAAATTCATAATATGTTGATATATTTGTCATATGATTGCAGTATTATTCGAAGTATATTGGTCGTTGCTTCAACCAAGAAGAAGTCGATGAGGTCCGAAACGAGTGGGCGACATGTGTTCTTGAGCACATAAGATTATATGACATGTGGGGGAGACATTTGTTCTTTAGCATAGACCAATGTATGAAACTTTTTTAGTTAGTTTTCAATTTGATTCTAGAGTGGATACTCAATACTTTGTATTATTGAATCTTTTTATGGATGATTTAATATAAATTAAATTTAGTATGAGTTTCTTTCAAGATTTGATGGAATTTTGTTCAATTATGTGCTTGTTTGTGAAATGAAAAAGTACAATTGTATATTTATTATAATTTATTAAATATGATTAATTTGATCAATACAATTGGTTTGATATATGACTTGTCAAACTCTAATCAAAGACAATAGTTAATGATATGTTGTAAAGTGTATGATTCTACAACAAACAACACATGTTGGGTTATCCACACCTATTACAACAGGAGTGTCAGGAAAAAATACACCTATTACAACATGTGTTTCTAGTGAACTACAACATGCATAACCTATTGTATAAAATGCGTATATTACAACAGACACACACCATGTTGTATAAACAACCCTAGTACAATGGTTGAATGTATGAAAATACAACATGCTTCAATTGTTGTATATACATGTATATTACAACATGTGCACTTCATGTTGTAATAAACCTACCTATTACAACAGGTGAGTTTAGTGAAAGACAACATGCTTCAACTGTTGTATAATATACATTACAATGGGCGAACCACATGTTGTAAAAAACACCCCTATTACAACGGGTGTGTTTAGCGAAAGACAACGTCATTCAACTGTTGTATAATATATATTACAATGGGTTCACAACATGTTGTGTAAAATACCCATATTACAACATACCATTCCTTAAAAGACAACATGTTTTAACTGTTGTATAAAATACATCTATTACAACATGCGATTACATGTTGTGTAAAGAACCCCCCATAAGACCACACGGTCTAATACAACAGTTAACACCTGTTGTAAATTGGAAAACTGAATTATTGTAAAAAGCATTTTCTGTAGTAGTGCTAGTGAGAGGTGACAAGATGTGTGATGGCCTTGTGAGCCATGAGAATACTTGTACAACCAGTGAAATGAATACCTTGGTCTAAGGACCTAGAGGTAATGGTTACCTGTTACAGAGGTAACAATGCTATGTGATGAGCTAAGGGTTTGAATACCCAGATCCAGTAATCATGATAATTATGTGAAGGAATGAGAATTCCCAGTAATGTGATAAGGGATTGAGATCCCATGTATCATGTGTTTTAAATATTTTTAAAATTACACGATAGATGTATTAGACCTTTCTTTGTAGCATTTGTGGTGATTAAATGAAACCTTAAGGGTAGGGGTGAATGAATCAAGTATTGTGATATCAATGTTCTCAGTTATTATTAATAATTCTTGTCATGATAAGTAATTATCTCTTAATTGAGTTATGAGATGCACAACTTAAGATTTGGGTTGATATGTACGATTCTAGTGTGTATGTGTCAAGTGGACATGAAATCTATTTATTTAAGAATTTTAGTCTGTCTGCATGTATAGTATGTTGATTACTCAGTATATTACAATGTTTTGAATATACTGCTCTGCCAAGTTTAGAATGATATACATGTTATATTATAACTTCAAATAAGTAGATGTGACACCATAGAGATACCAGAGTCAAGTATAAGTAAGAGAAGGGTACAATGTAGAAAGAGTTTTCTAGGAATAATAAAATAATAGACTTAAGAGCCCTGAACACCGTAGAATCCCTATGAGAGGTATGCTCCTTAGGGATGAAATGACCTAACCTTGGCAGCGCGTCCAGTATATGGGGGTCGGAACGTACCAACCGGTGGTACGGGGGATGAATCCCTAGTGGAAGGCTCCTTAAATTATAGAATGTAGTATCCAACATCAACCAGAGATCCTGGTGGCACTAGAGTACAGAGAAGAGAAACCTCGATCAACTAAAACTCACACATACTAAACTAAGCATACAACTGATATTGCCTCAACAACTTCAAAGCTTGACGAAGATGTTGCTCATGTTGTTAACTATACATGGGGTATATCAAGATGTCATCTATGAACACCACCACAAATTGATCAAGATACATTATGAACACTCTATTCATGAGGACCAAAAATGTTTATGGTGCATTGGTTAGTCTAAAAAACATAACCAAAAATAGATAATGACCATCCCTAGTCCTAAAAGAAATGTTAGGTATGTCATCTGCCTTGATCCTCAACTGGTAATATTCTGACCTCAGGTCTATCTTTGAAAACCTTGAAGCACCTCTCAACTGGTTAAATGGATCATTTATCCTTAGCAACGAGTACTTGTTCTTCACTATGACCTTGTTCAATTGTTGGTGTTCTATTTAAAGCCTCATCGAACCAACCTTCTTCTTCACAAACAACACTAGACAAACCCTAAGGGGAAGTGCTTGATTGTATGAAACATTTCTCCAACAACTCCTACAATTATTTCTACAACTCCATCATCTCAGTTGGTGCCATCCTATAGGCTGCTTGTTCTATGGGTTGTGTACCAGGAACTAGAATGATTTCAAAATAAATCTCTCTAGGGAGTGGAACACTAGGAAACTCATCTGGAAAAACATCCTCAAACTTACACACCACAAGTACACCTTGGCTACTAGGGCTCATCACCTTAGTATCCACTACTTGTACCAGGAAAGCTTAACATCCTTCTCTCATCAACCTCTCTACTATCACATATGACATATGACATGTAGGAAGAATCTTTGTGTAACACCCGCATCCCAAGATTACCACTAATCATGAGATTAGGGCATAAGTTTGAGGATTATACTTAATACAAAGTTCACTCCCTTATTTTTTTTCTTCCTATATTTCATTTCAAAGTCTTTGTTTTCTCGCATCCAATCACATAAACAAATTTTACAAGAGAATTAAACTTTTGTTACTCTAATAAGATCTCAACATTAATGATACACATCCATACATTCATTATGTTTCTCACACTTCCATGTACATACGACATGATAATCAGATAAATTCTCTCTTATTAAGGAAACAAAGATACAAAACATCATTTACAACTCTCTCATATATATAAGGACCTAGAGTGACAGGGACCGACTGAACTTAACTGATCTCATACTTAACTCTTGTGGTAGATCTACTCTGATGCTTTGACCTTCTTCAAGTCCACGAGTTATCCCTAAAAATTGTGAGTAGAGGGGTGAGCCTACTCGCTCAGTGAATGAGTACTTCAAATAAATAGTTTAAAGCAATTATATAATTACATATATATTGTCGAGCAACTGCTATCAATATAACAACAATAAGCTTCAAAGAGTCTAATCATTAACAATCATAAATATGGTAGGATACTCTAGATATTTACAAAAATGAATCTATATATGAACATACTTGATTGATCATAAAGAAAACTAATAACTCAAAAACATTCAAAGAATAATTCAATAATTGCACACACTTATTTAACCTCTCATTCATCTTGTTATGCCCTGAACCCACATGAGGTGTACCACAACATGTGAAAGAATCACAGAAAGCTATGATCTCATTGTACAAGGCTTAGAAGCATGCTCGAGTTCCTAAGCCTATCTCTTGAGTAAGACCCCTTCTCCAGCGGTCCTCAACACGTCTGCCTCTCAGTGGCTAATAGGAGCAGTTGGATATCTCAGACTCCACCTCTCAACCTGGGTACTCAGGCGGTGAGTCAAAGCCCTCAGGCTTATTGTGCATTAGTGGACCTACTGACCACTTATTACTAAACATGTAACATAGGTACCACTGACATCCTCGGTTGGTGTTGGGTACCACACAATTGTAAGGAATCTGCCCTACTGGTCAAGACCCCCACACCCTACTGGTGCGCTCTGGCTTACCTCGATCTGGACTACCTCCAATTGGGAAATTATTTCCTCCTCACAGCGCTGGCCTCGTCCTGTGAGGATTCTATAGTGTTCAGGGCAACTACATGTCTAATTCACTCTTTAAATTCACAATTCAATCATCACATTAACATATCTTTGTTTATCTTCATAAACCGTTCATTTCATAAACCATCTGATAACATTTACCTCAACTGAACTTTTAAGCATCACCACATCTCAAACTAAGAAGCATTGATATCACAAAACTTGTTTCACCGAACACCCTATCATTAGGGTTTCATTTACCTCATTCACACATCACATAACTCACATAAGGATTGAATACATCATAACATCATTCAATAAGGATTTCTCTCAGCAATTCACATATAATCGAATATATATATGAAACCATGTAATTAACTAAACTAGGGTTTCCACCCTCCTTACTGATATATCAAGAAAACATTAATATCATCGAATGAAATGCAAGATCTTATCTGACATTTATATAACACACATACAAAGAAAACAATCATTCATAAGTAGGGAGATTCAACTAGGCAAACTTCTTTATTCAATTGTACAACAACTTTTGTCATACCCGAAAATCCTACTTTTCAGTATAATCATGTAACCTCTACAATTAATTTAAGAATTCTCATTTAGATGGATTGCGATCAGTTCTAATGTGATTTTATAAATTTAAATTCATCACAACAAAGGAATAATCCATATCATATCATCTTACAAAAGCTAGATCAAAAAGGCAACTTAGGGTTTGTACTCGCATACTAAACAATTGAAGATTATTAATAATTTAACTCAGTTTTGCAATCTAATATTTAAAGGAAGTACCCACTCACCCTAAGGTGTGAAAACACCCTAAAAACATAGCCCATCTCTGAAGATCTTGAATCCATCGCAAGACACTATCAAAATCTACAGTTTCTTCTTCCTTTTAGCCCTAAATGAGGTTTACTGAAGGTAGAAGATGAAGGTCATAGGATAATCCAAACCTCAAGATCTCTAGATCAATGGTTTCGATTAAGGGGAAGTGAAGAGAAGTAGGAATCCATGGTTAAAATTACTTACCAAGTCGAATCTATAACAACCCTTTTGGATTTCCATCATTCTACATGTTCTTACCAAAACATCACCCCAAAAATCACCTTCCAGGTCGCCTTCTCATTGAGCAAGATGTTTAGGATGATAGGGGATTGAATCCCAGTTCCAACTCACTTTGTTTCGTTAAAAACGGATAAGTATAGCTCGAGATAAGATCATTTTATGATTTACTATTCTGGGTGGCATCGGTCGCGGTCGCGGTGTCGATGCAGCGTCGGTCGCGGTCCTAACATCACGGGTCACGGTCCTAGCATCGTGGGTCATGATGTCGATGCAGCATCACGGTCGTGGTGTTGACACAGCGTCGGTCGTGGTCCTAGCATCGCGGGTCGCGGTGTCAATGCAGCGTCGCGGTCGCAGTGCTCTTTATATGTTTATTAAAAAGGGCATAACTCTCTCATTTTAACTCCGATTTGGTTCATTTTTTGTTGTATTAGCAGTTGAATTATGTACAATTCTATAATATTATTTTGATAATATTCTAAAATGAAAAATCATTTATTAATTATTTCCTCTAATATCATTAACTCTCTTCTTGCACACATGTATGGGTTAATGCAATATTAACTCCAACCCGGATCTTTATAGTATGCTTAAGTGATGATTATGAGTTGCCCAAACAAGTATTTAAGGTTACCAAAGTTAATACAAATCACAACATAGAATATTACTAAAAAAAGTATGCCAAGCATTAAGATTATCTTAAAACTCTAGGATTACCAGCAAATCTAGGAACGGGTTGTAACAATTCTCCCCCTCTAATAAAAATTTCAACTCAAAATTTCTAAAAGAGGAAAGGATACTTGTTAAACATCTCTGATTCTACTTTCCAAATAACTTCTTCTATACATGATTCCTCATCTCATAATCACATGGTACTATTCACTTGTCATTCATGATGCCACACTAGTCATCATACTATCACAAGATATAAATCCTTTTACAATATCATAGGGTATCAACCCTTATCAACACAAGAGTATTACACCTCATCCGAGGCTCAACCATGCCCAAAGCTCATTAAGGCCATCATATTATTTCCCGCAAGAACATCATTATCTTTACATGCCTTATAACAAGGCTCAACAACATCACTTACATATAATACACCAGATCAACACAATATTGCATTAATTAGCTAGGAGATATTCATAAGCAATCATAGTAGGGTTGTATTAACATTAAGAATATTCCTTTATTACATCAACATACAAGGAATCTAGATATGATTAACCCTCATCATATTCCTAATGCACATGTTTAGCATAAGAAAGTATCAACCATGCGGCTATGATAACCACTAATTAACATATTAAGGTTATGATCATATTAAGGAGGTTATTCCACCATCATTCCATCATATAAGAATGTTAAACATGAATACTCATCTTTATCTATTTGTATTAGAGTTAATTTCAATAAGATAAATTATATTAATGTTATTAATCAGAACTTATATCCAAACCCTTACTCATGACATCCCCATTAGATCATGGATGCATAAGGTGAAGCATCACCATCACATTCCATACTATTCTCAAGTATGAACCCACACATAAATCAAGGTGTAACCATCGGGTTATTGCATACTAGGGTTTCAACAATAGTAATAGAGTACTCCATGATTGTATTAGTCATTCAAGGACTATTCATACCCAATTACCATCATTTAGTTATATTAACGCTAGGTATAACAAGGTATACCTCATTAGGGTTACATATCAATACAATATGGTTATCATCCCTTCTATTCATATGAGTGAATAGGTAAGACTACCTTATTTAGGGTAACCCTCCATTTGTTCCATCATCATTCAACCCATATCACCATACCATAATTGTACAATACTAAGATGGATTACTGGTATGAATGACTACAACTATCAAACACCTTTAATTAACATATTGTTTGCACATGTACATTGAAATCATACATAGAACCAATTTACATCCCTCATTATACCTTCAACAAATTACACTTCTAAAAACAAATTCACGTATTACTAAAAGCCATTGTTTTCTCTTATCTCCTCACTCATTACTACTTACTTCTTGTTACTTATCCTTCTCATTTTGATCGTCTAGAATAAACACCCCTAACATTGAAACATATAAGGTAAGAATAGATTATTCATCATTCTTGACATCACTGCAAGAATTTATTTCATATCACACTTTACTCATGTTGTATCATGCCTTTTGTTTCAAACACACTTGTTACATTTCAAATTTATTTCTTATACTTTTCTCTAAATCATTTCCATATTGTTTATCTACCTTTCAGATTTTGTACCTTTAAACTATGGATTACAATCAGTGCTAGTTTACTTCTCATAGTGAAAATTCATGATCTTGTTTTATAGAGATGCTAGTATTAAAGGTCAAATCACTAGTGACATCCCTTGAATTACTACAACTCTAAACATTCTAGGGTTTGGTCATTATCAGTAGCATGACATTATTGTGATGTGACTTTGCTCCCTTAATTTGAAATTCAAACGTTGGATCTCACAAGTTTTACTAAAGTATTCCTTATCTTATCAATTGAATTTCCTTTCTCTTACTTGGCCATTCAGATAGATTACATTCTCAATTTACCCTGCTAGGGTTTCATCATCATATTGTGTGTCATTATTACATTCACTAGATGTCTGTAACATGGTTGTTACGCATCATATATGATTCATTTTCTTATTACTTCATCCCACATTTCTCTCATTAAGGAATATATGAAAGAGAAGATGATTCTAAGACTTAGAATTCTTGTCTTCAAACATTCCATTATTACATTTCTCATATGTAGGTTTAATTAGTTATCAACAAGGATACTTGACTAATTAGCACTTGTTTGAATGTCACAATCTCTTTATTTAATAATCTATATTACTCCATCATGTTTTCAAACCCCTCCTACTTTCCATAATCCTCTTACCATATACTACTCTTCCACCTGTCATCTTTAACTTCTACTCTTCTCTTATGATCATGTTGCTTATTCATGTGTATGATCATGTATACCATGTTGCACATATTTCTTTTTATCCTTATACTAATGTGAAGTTGAAGTTCTAAATCAATAATCTCTATACTAGTTTCACCTGATGTTTAATATGTTACATATCCTTCATTTTTAATCAAATAGCTCATGCATGGGTCAAACTTAGTTTCTTTTTCAATCAAGTTTTTCCTTCCTGAATATAGTCTACCTTTGTATAACTTATTCATTTGTTAAGCTACACTTTTGTTCTTCTTTGAGAAACTAGTTTGTTGTTCTATAGAGACTTGGGATCCAAAGGTAGTAAGGATGAATGTATTAAAATTCATAATAAAGGTATACATTTCATGCTCTCAATTATATCATGTAACCCTTATTCCTTAATCAAGCTCATCATTTCTAACATTTCTCTTTGTTTCAACTAAGTTTGTTATCCTAGTCTCATGATTTACATGTTCATCTAATTCTCTTTACTTTAACTCTTCTGAAAACTCATTACTTCTATGTACTTATTGTATACTCAACTCTTTTCTTCTTTTTCCCTTTGCTTTAGAGTACGTAAAAGCATTGTACTCAATTATATGATCCATTCCTCATGATTGATTCTTATTATCTTGGCCCTTACATACTTTTCTCATATCATTTCCATATTTTATATTTAGAGTTCATATAATACTAATCATTAAACTTAATCTGAACCTTATTTCATGTTCCTTTATTCCCAATTAAGGGTTTCTCATATGAGGCCCCAAAGTTGGATCTCAGATATCAGTTCCAATTGATTCTTAGCTATTATAATCTTTCCCATATGTTTCAACATCTTAGTGTATGTACATGTTCATTACATTCTGAGTTTGCATCCCCGTAGCTTAATTACTCTTATTATATTGTTAATAGGAGTCATTAGATCCCAGCAACGCACCCTGCCATCCAGACCGGGCCAAACCTACAGTCCTGAAGCCAAGAGCTACTCAGGATTAACTCACTCCTATTAATCTCAAACATGTGGAATGAAAATCCACTTAGGGCAAACTCATTTAAACATAACTTCAAGTCTACTTGATACAAAGAATATAAATAATAACTAAATTACTTCATGATACACAACAATATAAAAGAGCCATATATATTCTACAAACTGATAATTTCAATTCATACAAATAAGAGCATTTCTATTTATCTCCAATCAAAGAAGCAATATAAAGCAAGATTTGTATCACATTCAATGTTTAATCTCTTATTCCTTCATTACTTTTTGGTCTCCTAACCCTAATATTTCTAGGGTTTTTTCTAGCCCATCCTTCCTCTGCATACCTGGGCAGGGCATCCAGAGAAGAATAGACATAGTAGCTTGACACTGGTCAATCTAAGTATTCAGATACCTAGCCAGGGTATCCAAATATCCAAACTTCCCAAAGCTATAGACACATCACCTCCTATCTACAACACTTATAATTTTAACTTTCTATATTAATGGTCCCTGACGACTCAACCTAAGCTCTGATACCAAAAATGATGTTACACCCGCATCCCACAATTACCACTAATCATGAGATTAGGGCATAAGTTTGAGTATTATACATTAATACAAAGTTCACTCCCTTATTTTTTTTCCTTTATTTCATTTCAAACTCTCTGTTTTCTCACATTCAATCACATAAAAAAACTTTACAAGAGAATTAAACTTTTGTTACTCTAATAAGATCTCAACATTAATGATACACATCCATAAATTCATTCTATTTCTCACACTTCCATGTACATACAACATAATAATTAGATACATTCTCTCTTATTAAGGAAACAAAGATACAAAACATCATTTACAACTCTCTCACATCTATACAAGGACCTAGAGTGACAGGGACCGACTAAACTTAACTGATATCATACTTAACTCCTGTCATAGATCTACTCTGATGCTTTGACCTTCTTCGAGTCCACGAGTTATCCCTAAAAAATTGTGAGTAGAGGGGTGAGCCTACTCGCTCAGTGAATGAGTACTTCAAAGAAATAGTTTCAAGCACTTATATTATTACAGATATATTGTCGAGCAACTGATATCAATTATAACAACAATAAGCTTCAAAGAGTCTAATCATTGACAATCATAAACCCTTAGAAGCATGCCCGGGTTCTTAAGCCTATCTCTTGAGTAAGACCCTGTCTGTAGCGGGCCTCGACACATCTACCTCTCAGTGGCTAATAGGAGTGGCCGGATATCTCAGACTCCACCTCTCAACCTGGGTACTTAGGCGGTGAGTCAAATCCCTCAGGCTTATTGTGCATCAGTGGACCTACTGGCCACAGATTACCTCAACATGTAATAGAGGTACCACCAGCATCCCCGGTTGGTGTTGGGTACCACACATTTGTAAGGAGTTTGCCCTACTGGTCAAGACCCCTGTACCCTACTGGTGCACTCTGGCTTACCTCTATCTGGACTACCTCCAGTCGGGAAATTGTTTCCTCCTCAGAGTACAGGCCTCATCCTGTGAGGATTCTACAGTGTTTAGGGCATCTACATGTCTAATCCACTCTTTAAATTCAGAATTCAATCATCACATCAACATATCTTTGTTCATCTTTGTAAACCATTCATTTCATAAACCATCTGATAACATTTACCTCGGCTAAACTGTTAAGCATCACCACATCTCAAACTGAGAAACATTGATATCACAATACTTGTTTCACTGAACACCCTATCATTAGGGTTTCATTTACCTAATTCACTTATCACATAACTCACATAAGGATTGGATACATCATAACATCATTCAATAAGGATTGCTCTCAACAGTTCACATATAATTGAATATATATATATATATACATATATATATATATATATATATATATATATATATATATATATATGAAACCATTTAATGAACTGAACTAGGGTTTCCACCCTCCTTACTAATATATCAAGAAAACATTTATATCATCAAATGAAATGCAAGATATTATATGACATATATGTAATACACATACAAATAAAACAGTCATTCATAAGCAGTGAGATTCAACTAGGCAAACTTCTTTATTCAATTGTACAACAATTTCAGTCATAGATGAAAATCCTACTTTTCATTATAATCATGTAACCTCTACATAATTATGAATTGTCATTTAGATGGATTTCGATCATTTCTAATGTGATTTTATAAATTGAAATTCATCACAATAGAGGAATAATCCATATCATATTTTCTTACAAAAGCTAGATCAAAATGGCAACTTAGGGTTTGTACTCACATACTAAACAATTGAATATTATTGATAATTTAACTCATTTTTGTGCAATCTACTATTTAAAGGAAGTACCCACTCACCCTAAGGTGTGAAAACACCCTAAAAACGTAACCCATCTATGAAGATCTTGAATCCATCGCAAGACTCTATCAAAATCCGTGGTTTCTTCTTCCTTTTAGCCCTAAATGAGGTCTACTGAAGGTATAAGATGAAGGTTAGAGGCTAATCCAAACCTCAAGATTGATGGATCAAGGGTTTTGATCAAGGGGAAGTGAATAGAAGGAGGAATCCATGGTTAAAACTACTTACCAAGTCGAATCTATAACAACCCTTTTGGATTTCCGCGGTTCTTCACATTCTTCCCCAAAACTCTCCCTAGAAATTGCCTTCTAGGTCATCCCCTCATTGAGCAAGATATCTGAGATGATAGAAGATTGAATCGTGGTTTGAACACACTTTGTTTCATTAAAAATGGATAAGTATAGCTCGAGATAAGATCATTTTACAATTTGCTGTCCTGGGAGGCGTCGGTCGCGGTCGCGGTCCTAGCATCACATGTCATAGTGTCGATGTAGCGTCACAGTCGTAGTGTCGATGCAGCATCAGTCTTGGTCCTAGCATCGTGGGTCGCGGTGTTGACGCAACGTCACAGTCGCGATGTCGACCGCGATCGCGGTGCTCTATGTATATTTACTAAAAAGGGCATAACTCTCTCATTTTAACTCCGATTTGGTTCATTCTTTTTCTGTTGGATTTTCAATTGAATTATATAAAATTAAAAAATATTATTTTGATTATAATCTCAAACGAAAAATCATTTATTAATTATTTTCTCCGATGTCATTAACTCTCTTCTTGCACACATGTATGGGTTAATGTTATATTAACTCCAACTCGGATCTTTATAGTATGCTTAAGTGATGATTATGAGTTGCCCAAACAATTATTTAAGGTTACCAAAGTTAAGAAAAAGAACAACATAGAATATTACTAACAAAAGTATGCCAAATATTAAGATTATCTTAAAACTCTAGGATTACCAGCAAAGCTAGGAACGGGTTGTAACACTTAGTATCTCTTTCGAATGTCAAAGAGACATCCCCATCACAAAATGTCACAACTTTGGAACCATGATCGAAAACATCCTTGTACTTCTCCAAGGTATTCATCCCTAAGAACACATCAAATCTATGCATATAAAGTGGCATGGGATCTAATTGAATGTTGTTTCCTAAGAAAGAAAGAACATAAGATGTGAACACCCCCCTCAACGTCATGGAACCAACCAAAGGGGTTTCTAAGAAGAGGTTATCAGTTTTACTACAAACATGCAAGTTACAACTAATTATCACCTCTCTGGTGATAAATGAGTGTGTCGCACTTGGGTCAACCGAAACATATACAAAGTTAGAACTAGATAATTCAGAATGAAAAAGTTTCATTTGACCTGTCACGACCTGTGGGTTGACAACTCCTTCTAGCTGACTCATGGTGTAGAATCTAACCATCTCATATTGTCATCCTCAAATTCTACTAGATTCTCTTCAAGATCATGCATGCGATGTCTGTCTACAACCTCTGCTATAACCACTACTATACTGCTACAATTGTGATCTTTGTTGTCTCTATCTTGGTTGTTAGTAACCTCATAGTTATTCATGGGGAAAGACCATCTCACATCCCAATGTGACGACACTTGAAGCATGTACTTGTATCATGCTGCGACCTAGATGGCCCTATCACAAACATTGATGCAGAATTATTTGCACCAGCTAGAAGAAAACTATGACCTCTTCCCTTGCTCCATTGTGACTCTTCTTATGTCCTTATCTCAGAAAACGTGAACCTCTATTGTGACTACTGGTACTATGGGAAAGAAAACCTCTATTTTCTTTAAATTGTATGACTGTTGTCCTTGGAACTAGGCTTACCTCCTTCTTATACTAGCTTCTCACTTCTCCACCATCGTCACCATTATCCTCATCATAGACTCCACAAAAGTGGAAAACTTTTTACGAAATTACAAAGAAAATGTTCTCCTTGCCAACTCATTATTAAAGCCCTTCTAAAACCGTCTTATCATCATCACCTTCTTTGTGGTTGCCATGTGAGGACAAAACCTCAAAACCTCCATAAACTTCACCTCGTAGTCAATAACAAACCACAATCCCTAGTACAGGTTCTCATAATGAGCCATGTTCTATTCAAGATATGTCTAGGGGAAGTAATGATTAACAAACTCCCACTAAAAATTCTCGCAACTGATTGCCTATCCCAGTCTCTTGTCTTCCTCTATAGCCTTCTAATGGCTAACACTACCCAATAAAAGGTATATTGCATTCTTCACCATGTCCTCCATAGAGATATTTATGATCATGAATGCCTTCTCTAACTTTGTCAACCACATATATGCATTTTTTAGGTTAGCTATACTTATATTCTATGGCCCCCACACAGTTAAGTATCTCAAAGGTCTTCCCTATACCTTGACATTTAGCAGTTGTGATAGGTACCCTTGGTTGAGGTACATGCATTGTCTCTTCCAGATGCATAATCATCACCTTTAGCTGTCCTAAATAGATTGAAAAGTTGGATTAGCTATGGTCGAAGGGTCAAAAGGATGTATGGCGAGTTGTTTTGTCCCTCTCTCGGGTACTCTTCCTTCTTGTACACATCTTCCACCTCCACTTCTAGGAACTACAAAACTACCTTAGCATGCTCTTCATGTTATTCAAACATATCTGTAGAACCATAAACTATGGTTAGATATGTTGGATATGTAATAATAGACACAACAACCTACGTCCTATGTTCCTATAGACCCAGTGAACCCTAATCTCTAATTTCACCAAATGTGGAAATCCACCACGCTAAATGAGATTAATCAAAAATAGCCTTTCAACACTAATTAAACATGCTACTAAAGTCGTGCAAAATTAAAATGGAATAAAAAATTTCTAACATTTCAAAAGAAATATTTGCATAAAGGACCAACTTTTAATGTATGTTCTTACCTAGTAGCTTTACATGAGAATAGTGGCCATAGACACAACTTGTATACAAAATGAGTTGTCCAAACATTTACAACATGTACATTGTTCATGGCATTCAACCAAAATCTTGAGTAGATATACATGATATATAAATTCCCCTGCTCAAACCTGATTATAGAAGGACGACTCAAGAACTCTACACCTAACCACACCAAACTCTCAAGCTCTACTGGTCTTCAAATTGGGCCTCCTCAAAACCATGAGTCTGATCACATTGTTGATCGCCTAAAAAGGTGTGGAAACCCACAAGGTGAGACCCATGTCGTAGTGATATGATACAACTTCTAATAATATCTATTGCTTACAAGCAAGTTACATAATTAAACAAGTGAAGGTAGATAGTTTTATAGACTAGAAATATTGAGTAGTATGTATCCAAAATGTTCAAGCATAAGTTACATGTATAGGTAATTACACTTAACATGATATGAATCATATATAATTCTAGAAGGAAAGCAAGACATTAACTATCATCCAATGCGTTTCATCAAAGAAACCTAGCAAGTATACTATGTGGTTGAGTTACTTATTTTACGAAGCCTCAGGTAGTTTGAAATGTACCACTCAATCTACCAACTGACCACTACAAATTCACAGTCAACTCCATATAAGACCTAGGATGTCTGGAATCCTGAGGATCTCTTCCCCCCAGTAAGTATGAGTAACAAGTATAGTGGAACATTGGTCCAACTACTAAAAATAGCCTAGTCCATCCTGGTACCCATGCCATAATACCACAAACCCATGTATAAACCCTAAAATCCAAGTTACGACTATAGTCACTCTCAATAGACATCAACTGTGAGACACGATCTCGATCACTCTATAAAATATTAGGATTTGGATGGCAGAGATACATCATCCTTGTACCCACATATACTCAAAAGTATATGACTCTGAGATCCTATTGGGATCACTCGTTTCACTATCCAACAAGTTTGGACACATATATAGTTCTTTGGTCTTAGAGCACTACATGATTAGGGTTTTGTTTGATAAACTATGTCATTTAAATATGACTTCATCAATCATGTTACACACAAGATCCTAAATAATTTGGTACATAAAATAAAACCATACATTACAACTTTAAAAGATATAAAATATATGAAATATGTTCCATGTTATTCCATAATAGTATACTCAATCACCATAGCCATATTCATACCTAAACATCAAACTAGTGCACATAACAACCCAAAAAGTCACTTATACATTAATAGTAATAACTTCATGTAGGAACTTCATTATCCTATGAAATTTTACAAAGAGACGAATATGTCATAGACAAGATATCTCCCAAAATTTTAGCATAATAGTCAAATGGACGTAAAAGTTATGATTTTTCTAAGAACTAGCATTTATATGTTCAAATACTAGAATGAATGAGTTACTTTTAGTACTATGATTTCATCTAAAAATCATTTCATCACCAAAATAGTAAATAAAAGCATTCTAACCACCATCACTTAAACACTACACAACAAGATTTAGTATCTAGGTTTGATTTCTATGCTTTGGGTACCTAAACAACACCTATGTGACATTTTTAGGAGTCATAACACCAATATATCATATTCTAGACCTTGCATGTCCAAAGAAAAGCTCATTTCATTGAAGAAAAATGTTCATAGAATCTAAGGAAGGATTAACAACTCGTATGATCATCATTCTCATGTCAAATAAATGCACAAAAAGGCCATCCTTTCTCATATTATGGGTTTTCTAGAACAAGATTTACATTAAACATGTTATGAGTAGGCAAGAAACATATTAAAGGTTATATCACTCGCCTTAAGGTGAAGAAAAACGTCCAAACAGTAAGGAGTCACCAATAAGAGAGGGAAAACCCAAACTTTTTCCCTCTAAAAGCATCAGGAAGCTCATATCTTCAAGAACGGGCTAGATCTAGAGAAAAAGAGAAAAGAAAGACGGTTGTTCATCCATATGCTCAAGTTTCCAGCTAGGGGCACCATGGACTCCGTCCATGGAAGAATAGAGAAGAAGGAAAACAATAATAAAATGAGGTTAAGATGGGAGATCTTATGTGTAGGAAGCAATGAACTAAGAAAGAAAACTTTAAACAGTCCTAAGAGAGTAATATTTAAGGATTGCAACCACAATCTCGCAAAGATTTGATCTCAAGAAGCTTCTCCTTTGACAACTGATGACTTCTGATGGTCTCCAATAGTAAGAAGTGTTTGGGATAGAAAGATTCATTTGAGGAAAGTGAAAGGGGTAAATATAGCTCATAAGAAAGAGAAAAAAGGTCAAAGGTTGAAAATGGTGCATCCATATGTCAAAGGCCAGGTTTCCCTTTGATTTGTACAACCAACCTCCATCATTTGCAAAAATCCAGAAAAACCATTGGTTTACAAACGTGCAGAACTTTCGTTGGAAGACACACCCAGAGAAATCATTAGAAGACACAACCAGAACAATCATCAGAATGAACACCCAAATCAACCATCAGTCGGCACGCCCAGAACAACCATCGGAAGGCATACCCAAACCAGCCATTGGAAGGCACACCCAGACCAACCATTAGAAGGCACACCCAGAACAACCATCAAAAGGCACACTCTTAACAACCATCTGAAGGCACACCCAAAACAACCACCCTATGGTGCACCAAAAAAATCATTGGAAGGAACACCCAGAACAACCATCCAAAGGCACACCCAAAACAACCATCAGAAGGAACACCCAAAACAACCATCAGAAGGAACACCCAAAACAACCATTGGAAGGCGCATACCATCCATTACTACACAAAACTAACATTAAATGTTGTTACCTTTATGCAACAAGGATCAAACATTCAAATATGAGAAACTTTACAATATTATAAGTAATACTATCGAACAAAATATTCATGTGTTAAAATTGCAGTAAGAACGTTCAAAAAGGGAAAATTGCATATAGGTCCACACAAGTACATAAAATAGCAAAACTTGAGCAAACGAAGTCTGATTTGCCCCAAATTTGAAATATAGTTCTATCAATCGATATAAAAACACAATATAGGGATTAATTAGTAAAATAAACACCCAATTAAATGAAACAAGTATCCAAGCATTAAACTAGGTCAGGGGTCTTACACTAGATCTTCGTTTCCCCCTATTCTTTGTGTTTTCTCCCAAATTCACTCTAGAATCTCCTTTCTGTGTGCCTTTTCTATGTTATATGGCTCTGGTAATGTGGTACATCAAAATATAAATCCAAAAAATAAATTTCATCATATTCCAATATGTATAGAAAATGTTAAGCTCATTTTAAATTGATTGTTTCTACTAATTAGTTTTTTTAGTTTATGTGGAAATCAGTCTAAGATTCAGTTTGAGTAGCTATCAGTCTGCAATGACATTGGTCTATGTGGCCACCGATCCATTCATTGATTTTTGTGGCTATCGGTTTGGTCATTACTCTATGTGGCCATCTCTCTATGTAGCCATCAGTCCAATCACCACTTTGTGTGGCCTGACCGAAGTGCAAACTCGTCACAGTTTTGAAAATGTTACTAAAATTTTGATAACTTTATCATTTGAACTCAGGTCATATCCATTCTTTTTTTTATTCATAATTGAATTTATTAAAACAATACACTATTATTTCTACAAAGTTCTCGTATGATAATTTTTTATTAGTTATTTCCTCAAGTATGATTAATTCTCTTCCCATATACATGTCTGGGCTATTATAATAGCAACTAAAACTCAAATCTAATAACATACTCAAATTGTGAATTTAACTTACTAAACCAAAGATATAATAGTAAAGTAAGGATGAAATAAACCACAAGGTAATTTGGGTTCTAGAAAATGCATAATTAACACTAGGGTTATCTTCAACCCTAAGATTATCAATAAGGTAATGTATGGATTGTAACAACATCAATCGAGTTATGGGGAACCTGAGCTAGTTTTTTGGTGACTCACCCTGAGTTCCCATTGCTAGTAGGTCAAAATTGGTCAAACCCATCTAAATCATTCATGTATTTGCCTGTATTTTGAGGATGTGAGTTTTCCTCTATTTAGTGCCATCAAGTACCAAAATGTGTTTTTTAAGAAGCAATATCATTGAAAAGAGTTAAATTACATAAGAAATAAGTGCATTGTCTAGTTAGAACATATTAGTAATAATCTAGGAATGAAAAGTGAGGAAAAACACCCAGATATATCACCTAATTTGGGTGTTATCAGTTGCATGCTAAAATTTTGTGATAGTAATAACATGTATCCCTTCTTGGGTCTCACTCATTAATGTCATCGTATACGACCCTTTTCCTAATAGAATGTTGCCCAAAATTTTCACAATTTGTTATTCATCCATATAGTGTGCCATCCATTCACATGGCATGTGACTAATCAACACTTCATATTAGCCTATATTTTCCTTTTTTTCTTATGGAATTACATGTCCTTACTTATAATAGTATGGACATTCCCTCAAATGAGTAGTCAATATGGATTTATAATATTTAGGTACCTTCTAAATGAAAGTTATGTTTAGATTCATAATGAATATTCAAGGAAATGTGATAATTATCATGGGAAAGTATTATCAAAGATGCTTATGCTATTGAGAAAAAAGCATCTTAGTAAAAGTATTTTCTGGGATCCTCAATTGTTTTAGACCGCTATCAAATGTAATCTCATTTTAGTATAGAAAAAAAAGAATCCTAAGATCATCTTGCTTGTGTATACTCATCCAATTGCAATGCATGTCACTGATTTGAGTTGTACAAGAAGCTACATAAACTATGACTTGGTGAGAATGAGAAATTTATGTATCATCCCTTAAATGGAATATGGAGGGAATTAAAGGTCTACCATCCCGTCATTGCTGATCTAGTCAAACCACAATGGCAAAATGAGGTACAGTTATGTCAATTACTTGCTTCTTTACCTACTATATATGAAGTCGCTCATCAAAAATTGTATATAATTGCTTCTCCATAATTCTATTTCCTATGAGTTTTGAACACACTTAATATGTTGTGTATGATGTTTTTGGTACTAGAAATACTCTTCTAACTGGATTTGGTTCCCCCAATTTTCATGATATTGCAACTTCCAGTTAAGTATTCCAACCAAAATGAGGAAAAACATTAGACGAAACATGGGAAAAGTAAATGTAAAACCAAGTTACTGCTATAGAAACTACCCTACATTTTATGACGATTACAAGATGATGGTTATGCTGGTAGTATTCCCTGAGAGACATTCATATAATGATCGTAATGTCATACTTTTCAAGATTTGATTATTAATAAATACAATTCCAATGATTATGTTTACTTTAATATGAGATAATGAAAAAATTAAACAATGTCCTAAGAATAACTAACTCAGTGACATGTGATTTTGGGTTTAGGATGCAAACATGAGATCATTGTATGCTAAGAGTATCCATTCTTGTCTAGATCCCTACTCTGATATATTGAGGAAATTAGGACATCAATAATACATTAAGACTAGTATGTATGTTGACTTATGACTACATCCCATTAGTCATTTGTATTGGATATCAAGAAAAACACATATGTACTTATCATCAACAAGTGTAGTGGACAGATCCAACTTGACTATGATACATTAAAACCACAAATGGTTAGAATCACATCTATATGTGACAATTGTGATTGTGATCCTTAGACTTGAAGTCACAAAAATGGTCACATGTTGTTCGTTGTACTTTAACATTACTGAACGTGACTTTGAATAAGGGATTCTATATAGGTAGTTGTTGAATGCAATATGACACATGAATTATTATGAGCGATGTTAGTTGGAAAATATTCCTTCAATTGAAGTGATATCTTGGCCACTTGATGAGTGATACAAGGAGATGCATGGACATGTTAATGTGAGTTAATATATGAGATTGATCTCATATGTATCTAAAATAGTCTACTCTAGATCAAGGAACAAAGATTAAACATTAAGAGGATGACATTTTCATGCCTCAGATTAAATTAGGATATGGATAAAAAGTGATTATATGATCATTACAACACTTGTCCCAATACTAGGTTGAAGTTGTTCTTAAAATTCTCCAATTACTCAAGTGACAATGAAGTCTTGCTCGATCGAAATCATTCTTTGTGAAGTCATAACAAGAGTATAGACATCAATACCAACATATTGTGGATCCAATAGGGTTATATGCAGAATATGCATAGGGAAGAGAATTATATTGATGTAGATATGATTAATTAGTTTCAAAAAGGTTTAGGTAATCAATTTAATAATTGATGAAATGATTGGAAGTATACTCATCCAATTGGACAAACTCATCAATCACTTGAATTATCTAGTTGATTGATTAGGACAAGATCCACCCATACGTTTGACTAGACAACCTAGTCACCCAAGTGGAAAAAATCACCCAATTGGTCGACTAGCTAGTCTAGTCGCCAAACAAGACTAGATAAGCAAATAGGCTGATTGGATTTAGATCATTCTGACTCAGTCCAATCCCCTAATAGGTCATCCCAGTCAAGATACTGGAAAGAATCCAAACCCATATGATCATCTACATGGGTTAATCCCGTCGCCCGATTGGTTGTCCACAAGTAGGCTGTTGAACAGTGGTCACAAACTTTTTGTTTCCTAGGGTTGATTAGAAAACATGCTTGTCTCATCTCCTATATAAAGGGGCATGACGACCAAGTTCTTGGTTCTACATTTTGACACAGAAACCATATCTTCCATTATCTATAGGAGAGAGAGAAGGAGAAGCTGTGTAGTGGTAACATGTTGCCAACTAAAAGGCTACTCCTTCCCACTGGCTATAGGAGTGAGATATGCAATTCACCTCATCCATATGAGTGATATAGATATGCAGAATTCTCCATGACAACATCTTAGAGAATATCTTTAACAAATTCTTATTTCCTTTAGTCTTTGTGAGATACATCACTGGATATAATCCAAGACAAGGTATATCTCACAACTTCCTTTCTAATGTATTTTTGTGTGCAAAATTTTCTCATGGGAACTTAGATTTAAGTTTTTGTTGTTTCTGTTGCACCTTCACCTCCATAGATCCCTCCATATAAGTGTTATTGTATCTAGTGTGTGAGATATTTATACTCATATTATTGATTTTCATTTTTTCCATTTTGTACATAAGTTTTCATTAAACTTGATATACGCTAGCAAGCTTATGAAACCATTGAACAACAATATGCTATTTTTCCCTTATATGGTCTCTATATAGGATTCAAAGACCATGAAGATAATTAATGGGGGATGTGATCATAATGAGTGTTGTGTATTATCTACATTCCTATGCTTCTTCCTTAGCTTTTGTATTTCAACCTTCCACCTCCATTTATCAATGGCATTTCCATATGCATAGTTTTAATATCCAAGTTAAAAAGTTATTTTCCCAAATATGTATAGCACTACTTTGTTTTAGTGTTTGTTGGATCTTATTGTAAAACACCATCAGATAATGTTTCCTAGTCATCTTGATATTTGAAGTTTAAGCATTTTTTATTTTTTCAACTTACATGTTTGGTGCTTGTGACAGGTGCCTACTTATCCTGGAGTAAAATATTTCATATTTATTTAAAAATATTAGTCATGCAAAACCAAGAATTTACTCATGAAATAACATTTTGAAATTACTATTACATACATAAAATTTTCATATGATGTTTGCAATCAAAATTTTTTACTCCTATAACATTTTTCCTCACAATCAATGTATGGGATGAGAGCCAAGAAGATGCACTCATTACCGAATTGAATAATAGTCATAGTCTCAAATCCAAACACCATCTTAAAATGTTCACATGGCATAATCATCCAATTATTCAATTCAGTATGGAAAAAGCACAACTGAAATTGAGTATCCAATTTATTCAAGATAAGAAGTGGAGGTGGCCCTAGGGTTTGTAGGTAGTAGCGGTGGTGGGTGATATGGTAATATGAGAGGGGGAAGGGGTAAGCCTCATGAACATCAAGAGCATCATTATGATAGAGGAGGTATGAGTGATACCAATCATATAAAGGTGGAGGGGATGGTCTTGGTCATGAATAAGATGCAGGAAGGCATACAAGTGACAACGAGGAAGTCCATTATGGATAGCATATGCATCACCCTTGACTAATCCCAGAGGATGAGGGATTATCTTAGAAACTCAGAGATGTACCATGATTCCACTATGGACATTGTGAACTACATTGATTTGAATAGCAAATTTTTTTCCTTGAATGATTAGTATTCGTAGGATGGAAAGGCTTAAGAAATTTAGACAAGAACCATTCTTCAGGTTGGAAATATGACTGTGGACAATTCAAGACCATATATTTTTATAGGGATGATATTTGAAATGCACAATCTAGTGATCCATTTGAGGCCCGAGACATGGTGATGATGTTAAGACTAGAGGATATCCTCATACATCAGTAGATGGCTTGCTAACATTTGATAAAAAATAATGCTATTGTGGGGCTGTTGAAACCCTAGAAACTCACTATCATGGTGAAACTTATTTTGAAAGACATTAGCTACCTTACCCTCAAAGAAAAGATTATACTTTTATGGAAAGTGATGGGAATATTCCACCTCGTATATCTAGATCATGATTATTTTCTAGTACAACTTCAATTGGAGGAAATTATATCCATACACTCACAAGAGGGACATGGTTGTTATTTGGGACCTATGTATCTATTCATAGATGGCATGAACTTTTTACTACATATAACACCCATGGAGAGAATATTATCATGTGGATTAGACTCCCAACCCTTACAATTGACCTATACCACAATACATTCTGAAATGTAGTAGGGAATCAAATTGGTAAATCCACTAAGGTAGATATTAATACCACAATGCATAAACAAGGATGATTTGCAAGATCAGAAATAGAGATCTGCATGGATAGAATTTGATACCCTCTTTGTCTATGATAGTAAAGAAATACCAAGTTCAATATGAGAATATGAATTATAAATGTTTGAAGAGTGGGAAAACTAGACATACAGATAGATAATGCCCAATGAGGAATGTTGATCATCGGCTCGACATTGGTAATGACAATCACTAGCAAAATCACACGACATAGAAAGTGTATCAATAACAGTTCTCTACTAAAATTCATGCAAAATTATTCTTCAGACAATAAGACAAAATGTTCAGTCAGGGGGAGGAGAAGAGGTAACCAAAGACAATCACTTTTAGGACCTGTGAAACATAGACACTGAAGAGGAACTTGAGGAAATCATGAATGACACTTATTCTTATTAAGGAGGACAGACCACGAAAATTGATTGGAGTGTGTGAAATAAGAAACCTAATACTAACGAAAGAAATGAAGATAAATAGCAGCAATCTTATAAAAAAAGTCACCACACAGAAGAAACTAAAGTTGTGGTTAATATTGAGGAAGAGATATTATAGAACTAGAGAGAACACAAATAGAAATATATCTTAGTGGGGACAATGACATTGATGGAGAAGATTTCCCACCAGATCTTTTTAAACTGTCAGGTTTAGTGTGGGTGAGTCCAATCTGAGTATCAAAGACCGCATGAGAAATCCATCCGTAGAATACATTTGAAAAATAGGGAGAAACTAGTTCCCCCAGATCAAACCAAAACCAACTCAAGAAAGGGGAAGAAACAATCCCACCAATAGGACCATAAATAGGAAACTCGGGCTACTGTTCAAGAAGGCAATACTCAAGTTCTAGTTAGTTCATGATTATCATGATATGAAAAACTCAAGGTATTTGTGAGGACGATACCCAATTATCTTTGAGAATTTGATAAAAAAAATATGATGTAACATTCTTTCTATTCTTGAACCATGGTGTAGTGGACAACATGCTACTCACATTATCAAATTCATGGGCTTTTCACATTCACATGAGTGGAGGGACAAGGTTATTCAAGAGTAATTTGGTTTCTATCAAAGGAGTATTCCCACACTATTGAAATTGATCAATTGGACAAATAATTTATACTCTCTCATATAGATGGCTAGTCTCCATTACCTTTTTTATGGAAGAGCTATGCCATCTAGTAGGGAATTACCATGAAATCAACTCAAAACTATCATCTCAACTTGTAACATGCCTTGATTAGTTGTGGGGGACTTCAAAACACACATTCTACCACATATAAAAATTAAAGGTAAAACTATCGACTCCAGAAGTTGTGCAAGTTTTCTAAAACATTAGTAGATTGTTGTTCAGATGATCCTAGCACTAGTGGACCAAAAATTACCTTTAAAAGGGGTTTATAACAAATGTGAATAAATAGAGAACTTGGTAAATCGTATTGGCAAGATTCCATTTATGATCCTTCAATATAAGTCATAGACCATATCAAGTAATATCACCCCACCATTCTTACATCTACTATGATCGAAAATAAGAAATTCATTAGGAAAAAATACACTCTCACTCAGTGGCATGAAGATAAAGATTTCAATAGATTACTCAATACCCAACAGAGGTACGACTCGGGTTTTATGGAGTCAGCATAAAATTTTATCTAGGAGGCAATGAAATGGGATCTTTAAATCCAAAGGGATAGAAGGAAAGAAAGAAGCCTTTACAACTAACACTCCTACTTTCTCAAGGTCACATTATAAAACAATACTCACCAGAAGTTGAGAACATGATCATTGATTTATAGAACAAAATCTTCGAGGAATTGAGACTAGAGAAAACCGAGTGTAAGCAAAAGTCTCACTATGACTGACACAAATTAGGAGACAAAAATAATAAGTACTTTCATACACTAGTCAAGGAACGAAGATGGATAAGAATAATTTCCACACTAAATGATGAAGATGAGTGGGGGTGACAATATCAAACTTGTTGAACTCATAAAATATTATTTTCTTGATATACTTACTAATCCCATGTTAGTCTCTTACACGTATAAGGTGGCTATTTTGGTTCTTTCCAAGTCATAAATCAAGAAGATGAGGATGAAATTGTAAATTCTCTACAAGAAGACAAAGTAAAGGAGAGTTTATTTTCCATGGCACCAGTAAATCCCCGAGTCCTAATGGTGTATACACGGGAAATTTTCAACATACCTGGTGTACCATTAAACAAAGCCTCATACAGTTTATCTAGAAGCCATTCCAAGGGCAAACACTTGGACCAAAATCAACTAACTTTACAGTTTTTCTCATTTAAAAATTTCATCATCATATGGGTTGGAATCATCTACATCCTATTTTCCTAATAAAATTTTGCATTAATGTCTTTTCAAAGATTTTAGTGAACCATATTAAACCTTTCCTTGATGGATGGATTTCTCCTTTACAAATGATCTTCATTCTAGGAAGTTGTGTCCATGATAACTTTATCTTTGTTCAGGAAATTATACATTACATGGAGAAGACAAAATCTACAAAATTCAAAATGTCACTTGAGTTGATATATCAAGAGCCTATGATATCTTAGTTGGGAGTTTATTTTTTATCCTTGAACCGGACTTCAATACCTTCTAACATTATTCACACTGTAATGCATTTTATTTCCACATTTCAATCCTCCATGGTGTGGAATGGGGACAATATCCCTCCTATTAAACCCACTTTTTGTTTCAAAGAATGCACTCCTTTCTCCTTATATTTTCAACCTCTTTGTGGATATATTTCGTCAAGCTATATAGGTGGAAGTGGACAACCAACATTGGAACATGAATGTTCACTAACAAGAAGATTGTATTTTCACACCTATGCTTTTTTTATGACCTCGTATTGTTTGAAGAAGCATCTATGAACCAAGTGTCATGTATTATCAAGTTCCTCCATAAGTTTGAAGTCGATCCCAATAAACACATTGCTCAAGGAAAATCCTTGGTGATATTCTAAAAAATACACCTAGTTCTACCTGCAAGACCATTAGGATGAGACTTGGAATTCCTCATGTGTGGGACTTTGGGAAGCATCTAGGAATCTTGATCATTCATACTAGAACCTCCAAGGAGATGTATCATGACCTATTCAATAAATTTTAGGTTAAATTCAATAATTGGGAAAACATGAATCTATCAGTTGTAGTAACGATCACATTAGTAAAAGTGGCACTTACAACCACTGCTTCACGTCATGTAAGCCTCAAAGTTACATGTATCTATTTGTGAAAAATTAGATCAAATCACCATGAACTTCATTTGGAGTGGTTGTTCGCAATAGTGGAGTACCCATATGGTGTCGTAGGAACATCTAATCACTATTAATGCTGAGGGAGGACTACAAATCAGAGCCACAAAGGAACTCAATGATACCATGCTCATGCATATCAAAGGTATATCTCTAAATTGGAAGGTTCCAATTTGGAAGCCTCTTATGTTTACAAACTATCCAAGACTAGGAGGATTGTAAAACAACATTTTAGTGTTGTGGTAAGTTATCAATACTCAATTTCCACATATGTGCAGACTAAGTGATATATATGTTGGTTACGGGCATGACACAAATGTATGGAATGAAAAATGGTTTAGAGGAGAATTAGAACCCAAGTTGAAAAGAAACTAAGTCACCTCATAAGAATTGAAAGATCTTAAATTGTCTAGTATGGTCATCTAGGAGGAGAATGGGGTGTTGACTTCCTCAAACAATTCTTTGTGGAATAGAATGTAAAACTGATTTGATACATGACAATGCCTCAAGACAACGTATGTGATAATGATACCTTCAGGCTAAAGCCTCAACATGGACATCTTTCTATCAAACAGTCCTACAAAAATCTGATTGCTCCTAGAGTTAAAACATCATGGGGTGACTGGTATCTGGAGACAAAAGGCACCACCCAATATTAAAACATTTATATGTCTTCTAAATCATGATCATATACTCACAAACTCATTGAGAAAAATTAGGTGCATGACCAATGATCACAGGTGGGAGTTATGTAACCTGGATGTCAAAACCTCTATCCATGCTATTTGAGATTGACTAAAAATCAATGAAACATGGATTCTTCTTCATCCCACCTTGATTGATTCCTTTTCTCAAATTTTAGATGTCAATAGTTGGATGAAGAATAATCTACAAGACATGGCTAACAATTGGGCCACTTTATTTATGGTCACATGTTAGCGATCCTGGAAGTCAAGAAACATGAAAATCTTAAAAAGCTTAACACTCCCTGTTCACAATCTATCCATGTACATTAGAAAAGTGGCTAGGAATATCATTGATGTATTGAAACCTAATATTGTTGAACCAAGATTAAGTGCTAGTACACACCATTTCAAGTTGACCCCTCCATAATTAGATCGACTTCAAATCTATGCTGGTGTTTCTCTTTGTGCCAAAATCATAAAGTGAGCACGAGCTTCATTATAGGACAATTTAATGGGGATTAAATTATTTGTGGATGTTAATAACATTCAGGTAATGTGACCTTGGATGGTGAATTTCTTTTGGTCCTAAGGGGTATTTATATACCCAAGCAAGAAAGTTATTTGAGATGCAAGGTGAATTTTGACTCATTGGTATCTATTGGATAGATCAAGAAACCAACTCAGTGCCCTCCAAAGTACCTTCCTCTTGCACAAAGGATCATCAACTTCAGTCAAGAATTTGAGTTTATTAAGTTTACCAATGTGGGAGGAGAATCTAATCACATAGAAACAAAGCTAGCAAAGTGGTTATTGAAGATTCCTGGGGATAGAAATAGATCTCTTTCCTTCCCATACGAGATTATAAACCTATTTAAGGAAGAGAAGAAGCTAGTGGATGTGGCTTAAGATATAGTGTTGTGTGCACAACTAAAAAACAAAAAAGATAGCAGTAGAAAGCAATATTTTGACTAAACAATTTTATATGATTATAAGGTTTACATCCATCTGGTTGAGTACATGAGGTACAAAATATATCACTAAGTATGGAAATGGATGTTAATCCAACCACTTCAACTCTATCTCCCAAAGAACCACAACTAAACATGTGTAGGTCATGGTTGAAATAGTCATCCTCCCAATGTCCTCTTTACCTAAGGTGTGGGAAATAAACCTTAGTAAATAAGAAAGAGTGGAAAAAATCAGCTAAAGTTCATATAAACTTATCACAGGGAATTGGTAGATAATAAGAAAAAAGGATAACAAGTAATATAATAAGGCTCCATCAAAGAGATATATGAAATTGTCATAATGTATGTGATAAGAAAATATCACAAGACTGTGAGCAATAAATAGTTGATCCATAAAGAAGGATTCCTAAATCAAACATGTCAACTAATTGCATAATAAACATGACCAAATCATATTTTAAATGTCATGATACTACAACATTATTAAACATGTAGATAGGAAATAACAAATCTACCATAAATATGGGGGAGTAGGAAAAATACACATCTGATCTATAACATGGCATGAGATGGAAATGGTACACGTATTTTCTCAGAGAAGGACATGATATGCATGTGCTCAAAGCAATTCATTTACTAGAATTATTACCTCTGCACAATTATTAAGGTGTAGGAATTTATCACATCCTCACATAAAGCGCACATATTATAGTTTGCTAGTAAGTCACCACATTAATCATAATAAAAGGACTATCATGTTTAATTCAGTTATATGAGGGAGATAACATCCATAATATAGAAAGTGGGGTCATAGGACCTATACGTAAAGATCCAACAATTTAATTCTTGATGAGAAAGAAACAATTAACAAAATGGATCTCTAAATATGATTTTCCAAAAGAGATAATATGAGATATCAATTTACATATCATGCCCTATTAAAGGAAATAAGTGTTTAAGTCATCAGATAGATCAAGAGAGAGAAAATTGGTAATTTTCCAATGCACCGTATTAAAAAATACAACATATCTATTGTAGGGAAATATGGCATCTATGGAGGAAGTATAAAAAAAATTGTTGCCATATTTCCCTTATAACAATAGATTGCATCAACAACTATATAATGGAAAGGATGGTTTCAAGGATATACATGTTCCTAGAACAAGTCTGGCGACAATCTCCTCATTGTCTTGCGTGCCTTTCTTCTAGTCATACTCAAACAACATTTGTTGAAGCTCCTGGTTGATCACCATGGATGGCAGCCTGATGTTGTCCTCCTAGTAGGAAAAGCTCCTTGCCTTTAGAATAGTCCACACAGACAACCTGGAACTTCTATTGTTCTACTAGAATAGACAGTCAGGAGTTGTCCCTCTATGTTGGTTTACTAGCACCAACTTCCTCTCCCACAGATGTTCTCCCTTGCTATCCCTCCCTTTATTGGGTAGGATTTCTTAGGTTCTCTCAGTTACCACAACCAGAGATGATGACAATTGTCAGAAGCAATTTTGAGTTGTGTCTCTAAGAAGCCCACAATAGCCCTCTATTTATAGAAGGGTTCGGGTTAGGGTTTCCCAGTCTATGTGGGAGTGGAAGGGACCAAAATTTTTGAATTTTCACAACCTGGAAGTGGTGAAATGATCGGTTCATAGGTGAACTGATCGGTTGGCATGTGAGCCGATTGGTCAACCCTTAAATCGATCGTCTCATCATGTTTTCTAATCACAATTGTATTGGAAATTCTAATCCAATTCACACACAAAAAGACGTCCTTGAATCAATTGAATTGATCCATGAACTGGGTGGTTCATCTCATGAACTGTTCGTCTGAAAACCTTGAGATGATCGGTTCACCAAATGAACCAGTCGGTTTGTGCCATGGTTCATCTAAAATTCAACCAATGCAATTTCCAGTCTACCTAACACTCCAACCGGTTGGTTCAACCCTTGAACTGGTTGGTTTAGTCTCCACTTAGTAAATTGTTGTTTAAATAAAATACTTAAACACTTTAGTAACCAATTTAAATATCATACATGAACGAACTCCTATTATAAGTGTATCCTATCAGTGTGACCCTATAGGTTCTAATTTATTTTGGCAGTGAATGCCCATATCCTTCTTAAGACATTACAAGCAAAGAGCAGTATCTAGCAAGACATCATTGCTACCAAAGTAAATGGAAAGTTGGATTACAACTTGAGTCTACAATATGTGATTGGTGTTACAGTGTTTGTATAGTTCCTTTTTGTGTCTAATATCTAGATTGAACTTAATGCAAGGAATAGTCATCCTCTTCAACATTCAATCTATATTCCTTGAACTAGAGCACATTATGTGAGATATATGTAAGTTGAATACTCATATTGACTCACATGTGTGTTTTCATGGATTTTTTTAGTCTCTCTAATCAAGTGTCCATGATATCATACTCATTTAGGAGGGACAAATCCCTTTAAAATCACTCACAATCATCCCCATGTGTCACAGTGCATCTAATCATAATCTTTATGGCAACCCATATTCAAAGTTACTATGGATCGTGTCAAAGTATATTGAACGACATGTGATGAGTGTAGTGACTTTGGGTCTAAGAACCACAATCACCACCAACACTATAAGAGCTGATTACAACTACCATTTATCATTTCCATCTATCACTCTTATGGTGGGTCTATCCGGTACACTATTCTCTAACAAGTACCTATGTGTTTGATTTTGATATCCCATATCATGACTAATGAGATTCTTTCATCAACCAAAACACACTCTAGTCTTTACTATTATTTTTTTTCTATCTACCTTCCACAATAACATACGAGTAGGGACATTACAAGAATGTATATACTCTTGGCATCTGAATGAGCTCATTGTTTAGGTGATCAACCTGGAGACATACGTCATTGAATAATATCAATCTTTAGACATTTATTATGTTACTTAATTATCTCATAATTGAATAAAATAGAATAAATTGGAAGATTGCCTTTATATTAATCAAATCACTTACAAGTTATGCCATTACAATCATCATATGATTGGCTCCATGGAAATACATACCAACAAACTCCCACTTGAACCTAGAGCCAATCACTCATGAATGTCATCAAGTAATCTAACATGACCATCATGCTTCTGTTGTAAAACTACCATTGTCAACGGGACAACAACATTGTTCTTGGGTGGTACTATGCAAATCTTAACATCTCCTCACCATGTGATTTCTTATATGGGATGGAAACACCTTTGTATGTTCTTGGAACATTGATGTGATCTAGATCCTTAGCTTGTGCAATATCTCCATTGTTGTCACAATATAGCTCAATTGCATCATTGATGCTTGGAACAATCCCAAGTTCTAACATGAACTTCCTGATCTAGACAGCTTCCTTTACTACATTTGATGTAGAAATGTACTTTGCCACTATTGTACAATCTACAAATGTCTCTTGCTTAGAACTCTTTCATCTCACAGTTCTATTTTTGAGGAAAAACAAAAATCTTGAATGTTATCAATAATCATCTTTTTCAGTTTGGAAGCTTGCATTAGTGTAACCCTTCACCACCCACTCTTCCTCTCTTGCATAGACAAAGAACTAATCCTTAGCTCTTCTCAAATACTTAAGGATGTTATTCATAGCTGTTTAGTATGCATCATCTAGATCTGACGGATATCTTCTCATCATGCTCAAGGCATATGAGACATCCAAACCAATATATAACATTAAGTACATGACAGATCCAATTGTAGATGCATATGAAGTCTTACTCATGTATTGCCTTTCTTCACAAGAACTAGGGCACTGAGCTCTAGAGATGGCAACTCCATGAGACATGGGTAGGTTTCCTCTCTTTGAGTCTTCCATGTTTAACGTCGTCAACACTTTGTCAATGTATGTGGTCTGACTTAGTCCAAGAAGCCTTCTAGATCTATCTATATATATCTTGATTCCTAAGATACAAGATGCTTTGGCTAAGTCCTTCATAGATAATGTATTTCCAAGCCAGATCTTTACCATCTGTAAAGTAGGGATGTCATTCCCCATCACTAGTATGTCATCTACATACAATATGAGGAATATAATCATGATCCCATTAACCTTATTGTACACACATGGTTCATCTACATTTTGACTAAATCCAAACTCTTTGATTGTTTTGTCCAATTGAAGATTCCAACAATGAGATGCTTGCTTCAATCCATAGATTGACCTTTGTAGCTTGCAGACTTTATTTGCAACCTTTGGAATTATAAAACCCTCAGGTTGTGTCATGTACAAATCCTCAAGAATATTCTCATTAAGGAGTAAGGTTTTAACATCCATCTACAAAATCACATAGTCATGATAAGCTGCAATGGCAAGGATGATCCAAATGGACTTAACTATGGCAACTGGAGAAAAGGTTTCTTCATAGTCAACACTGTGAAATTTTCTAAAACCATTTGCAACCAATCTTCCCTTATAGGTTTGTACTTTACCATCCATGTCGGTCTTCTTCTCAAAGGCCTGCTTACACACTACAATTTTTACCCCTTGAGGTGGATCCACCAAGTTCCATACCTTGTTGGCCTACATGGATTCCACCTCATATCTCATGGCCTCAAGACATTTCTCAGACTCTAGACCCTTGGTAGATTCTAGATAGGTTGTTGTCTCGTCATCTATGACCAACTCACTACCTTCCTGAGTGACAAGATAACCAACTCTTTTAGGTTCAAGGTGTGTCCTATTAGATCTACGAGGTTCCTGTGTTACTTGAGGAATTTGAGATTCCACAATGACTTGCGATTCTCCTTATTCCTCTTGTACATATACTGGTTCAATATTTTCTTTTTGGTCTTGAACCTCTCTGAGTTCAACTTTCCTCCCACTGATTCCTTTGGAAATAAATTCCTTTTCTAAGAATGCCGCATCTCTGGAAACAAACTATTTTTTGTTAGATTACAAATTAAATTTATATCCTTTGGTTTCCTTAGGATATCTAACAGATTAACGTATATCAACTTTCGGTCCAATATTTTTGGGAAATTGCTTTCTCACATAAGCTTCACAACCCAAAAATTCATAAAAGACACATTGGGACGCTTCTCATACCATATCTCATATGGTGTCTTTTGAACCAAATTAGAAGGTACTCAATTTAGTGTAGATGCAACGGTTTTATGAGAAAAACCCCAGAAGGTAGTCAGAAGTTCATCCAAACTCATCATTGATTGCACCATATCCATCGATGTGTGATTCCTTCTTTCTCATATGCCATTGTTTTGTGGTGTTCCAGGTAGAGCCCAGTGTGATACGATACTACAGGCTATTACAAGGCCCTCAAACTCTTGCTTAAGTATTCTTGACCTCGATCAAAATGAAGTGCCTTAATTTTTTTGTCAATTTGTTTTTGTACTTCATTCATGAACTCCTTGAACTTTTCAAGAGTTTCTAACTTATACTTCACAAGTTAAACATAACCATACCTACTGAAGTCATTAGTGAAGGTAATGAAGTATTGATATCCACCTTTAGCACTTATTCTGAAAGGTCCACATACATCAATATGTATGAGTCCTAATAGATCACTAGCCCTCTCATTGTTTCCAGTGAAAGGGGTCTCGGTCATCTTTCCCAATAAAAAAAATTTACATGTCTCTATTGATTTGAAATCAAAAGAATCCAGGTAACCATCTTTATGAAGTCTAGATATGTGATTCTCATTTATGTGCTCTAGAAGACAATGTCAAAGATATGTTTTGTTTGAGTTGTTGAGTTTTAGTCTTTTGGTATTTTCATATCTAGTAAATAAAGGTCATAAGACATTGGGGCACTTCCATAAAAGATCCCATCTTTTAAAATAACACATTGACCATTCTTAATATGAAATTCATATGCATCCTTTTCCATACAAGATATGGAAATAATGTTCCAATTTATGGAACTTACATAATAGTAGTTCATTAACTCTATTACAAGCCCTATGGGAAGAGATATACTATAGATTTCAACTGCAGTGGCAGCAACTGTTGCTCCATTTGCAACTCACAGTTAGACCTTGTTCTTTCTTAAAGACCTACTTCTTTTCAAATCCTGCATATTAGATCATAAGTAAAATCCACATCTAAAATCTAGTACCCAAGATGAAGAAGTAGACAAGTTTATCTCAATAACCTATATACCTGAAGTGGAGATGTATATCCCCATCTTCTTCTTACTAAATGTCTTCAAGTACAAATAACAGATACCTCTTGTACTTTTCTTTCTCCTTGTCTTAAGTGTTGAAATTTGGATTTATACTTAGCCTCTAAACTCTTCCTGCCTTTTCTTTCATCATTGGACTCTTCTCCACATATCACCATCACATATATGTCCTTCTTCATTCTTTCTTCAGCATTAATCAGCATGCCAAGAAAATTTAACAATGGTCTGGTCATATTATTCAAGTGGTAACACTCAATAAAATGGATATATGATTCAAGAAATGATTGTAGAATCATATGCGTGACCAACTCTTAGTTCAATGAGAATCATATTTCTTCTAGGTGATTCACATGTCTTATCATATTGACCACATGGGCCTCTACTGAGTCTCCCTCTGTCATCTTACACTCAAAGATCACCTTTGAGACATTGTATCTTTCTTACTATGTGAGATAATGGTTCAGGTTCCTGAGATGTGTTACCATCTCAAGTATTCCCATGTCTTCACATTGCACATGCAACTCATAGTTCATGCAGCTTAGCATAAGGTGCTTTACGTCCAAGGCATCATTGGCATGCTTCCAGTAAGCATCCACCTTATCCCTTAGCACATCATGAGTAGGTATTTCTAGCACTCGTTTGTCTAGGACATAGAGCTTATGCTCTTCATTGAGAACCCTTTTCAAATTTCAAAACTAGTTGTGGAAATTTGTCCTGTCAAATTTGTCCTTTCTAAGGATTGATTGCAACAATGGTTTGTTTGTCATTTGATTCTACAGGATAAGAATTGTATTTTGTCGAAAATCCTTTTGATTTGAGTAATATTGATGAGATTTAATCAGACCTTTAATTAATTGATAACCCTCACCTACCAATTTGGAATATTACAATGTACAACCTTCTAGTGAGCCAAGATCCAAAATGATTCAATTATTACCCAGTCAACACCAGTATTCATAATGAATCATTAAGGTAGGCAGCATTTTTCAATTGCATCTTATGCAATTGTTGGATAGATGACATGCGCAACTCCTTGCAATAGTCACTCGCATGCTTCTAGGTGCTTAATCTCATTAAGGGAACTCAATTAAGCCTAACCCAAAAGCCAAGACAATAATAATGCACCCCACTTGGCAGGACCATATTACTACCATCACACTTCCACAATATGGACAACGCACCACACTTGATGTGCCCATGCATTATCAATCAATCTTTTCATGTGTGTTACTAATTGAAAGAATATTAGATTTAATATGTTATTAAGGGGGCTTGTATATATAAATACCTATACATATCCAATCATCACATACATATAGTTCATATCATATATATGTTATATTTCACAAACAAAAACATGCAATAAAACAAAAGTGATGGTTATGGCCATTCTAATGTAATTTCCTTAGAGCCACAAGGAATTACCATAGCCTAGGGTCTACATCACATGTAGAAACCTGTTGCTGATGAAGATTTGTGCTTTCCAATCTGTTTTCACCAGTTCAACCCTTATATAGATCAGTTTACCTCCTAGCCAGTTGGTTGGTCATCTCTATGGTTGTCTAGTCTCTGGTCCACCATCTTTTAGATCCTCCAGTTGATCAGTTGGGCCTCCAGTTGAGCAGTTCAACCTCCACAATCCTCCAACCCATTAGTTCATCTTCTAAAATGGGCAGCTAGTATTCTTCATAGTAACAAGAAATTAAACTATTCTAATATTACATGATTATAGATAAATCTCAAGTTACATTCGAGGGGATCAAAGGTAGTAAAGAGTAATACTTTTACAATGGGAAGATAAGGTAGAGGCTAAATATGCAAACCTAGATAAAATAGGAACAAACACACAACCACGATGTGTGTGTATATATATGTGTGTGTATATATATGTGTGTGTACATATATATATATATATATATATATATATATATATATATATATATATATATATATATATATATGTGTGTGTGTGTGTGTGTGTGTGTGTGTTTGTGTACATATATGTATGTATATATATGTATACATATATGTATGTATATATGTATATATATGTGTGTGTATATATATATATATATGTATGTATATATGTATATATATGTATATACATACATATATATATATATATCTCTGTGTGTGTGTGTAAACTTGGTATTGTACATGTTATTTGATTGGACATTAATATTCACATCGTATGCAATAAATAAACAACGAAAACTAAAAATCTGATCATATCAATTATCCCAAAATAGAGTAAATTGACATGGCTTTAATACCACTGTAGGGAAATATGGCATTAGAGCCGGCAGTGGAAACAAAATTTTACTACCATATTCCCCTTATACCGGTGTAAGATTATATCCATACACTCACAAGTGGGACATGGTTTTATTTGGGACCTACTTATCTATCCAGAGATGACATCTATTTTTTACAATAGATAGCACCCATAAAGAGAAGATTATTGTTTGGATCAGACTCCCAACACTACCAATTCACCTATACTACAATAAATTCCTAAATGTAGTAGGGAATTAAAATGGTAAATCCATTAAGGTGGATATTAACACCACAATGTAGAGATGAGAATGATTTGTAAGATCGATAATAGATATCTGCATGGGAAAGACTTTGATACCCTCTCTCTCAATCATAGGGAGGAAATACCAAGTTCAATATGAGAATATAAATTATAAATGTTTGAAGTGTGGGAAAATTGGACATATAGACAAATAATTCCTAATGTGGAATGTTGATAACCTTCTCGACATTGGTACTAACAATCACCAGCAACATCACACGACATACAAAGTGTATCAGTAATCATTCTCTACTGAAATTAATGCAAAATTATTCTTCAGACAATGACATGACATGCTTAGTCAAAGGGAGGAGAAGAGGTACCCAAACAAAATCACTTTTAGGACCTACAAAACTCCAATGTTGAAGATGAACTCAAGGAAATAATGAATGACACTTATGCATATTAAGAAGGACATACCACAAAAATTGAATGGTGTGTGCCAAAGAATAACCCTAAGCTTAACAATAGAAATCAAGATAAATAGAAGCAATCTTTTTATAAGAGTCACCACACAGAGAAAACTAAAGGTGTGCTTAATCTTGAGGAAGAAATACTAAATAACTAGAGAGAATGCATACATGAACAAATCTTAGTGGGGACAATGTCATTGATGGAGAAGCTTTCCCATCGAATCCTTTTTAAAATGTCAGGTTTAGTGTGGGTGATTCCAATCCAAGTATCAGAGCCCGCATGAGAAATTCATCAGTGGAATACATTTGTGAATTAGGGAGAAACTAGTTCCCCCATATCAAACCAAAACCAACTCAAGAAAGAGGAGGAAACAACCCCACCAACATGACCTTGAAGAGGAAACTCGGGCTACTATTGAGGAAGGAAACACTCAAGTTTTGGTCAGTTCATGATTATCATGACATGGCAAATTTAGGAATGTTGTGAGGACAATACCCAAATAGCTTTGAGGAATCTGATAAACAAATATGGTGTAACATTCTTGATATTCTTAAACCATGGTGTAGTGGAGAGAATGCTACTCACATTATCAAATTCATAGGCTTTTCTCATTCACATAGAGTGGAGGGACAAGGTTATTTGGGAGTAATCTAGTTTCTATCAAAGGAGTCATTCTTACTATTGAAACCAGTCAACTGCACAAATATTGTATACACTCTCATATAGGTGGCAAGGTCTCCTTTACCTTTGTTTATGGAATCACTATGCCATCTAATAGGCAATTACTATGAAATAAACTCAAAAATATTAGCTCAACTGGTAACTTCCCTTGGGTAGTTGTTGGGGACTTCAATGCACACATTCTACCACACAAGATAATCGAAGGTAAAACTATCGACTCCAGAAGTTGTGGCGAGTTTTCTAAAACATTATTAGATTGTTGTTTAGATGGTCTTGGGACTAGTGGACCAAAAATTACCATTTTAAGGGGTATACAAAAAATGTAAATGGATAGAGAACTTTGTAACTCGTATTGGCCAGATTCCATTTCTGACACTTCAATACAAGTCATAGAATTTATCAAGTCATATCACCCCCCCCATTCTTATATCTACTATTATTGAAAATAGGAAATTCATTAGGATAAAATATACTCTTGCTAATTGGCATGAAGATAAAGTGTTTAGTAGATTACTCAATACCCAGTGGAAGGTAGGATTGGGTTTTTATGGAGTCCACATCAAATTTTATCCAGGAGGTAATGAAATGGGATCTTTAGATCCAACATAGAAGGAAATAAAGAAGCCTTTACAAGTAAGACTACTACTTGCTCAAACTCACCTTACACAAAAATACTCACCTAAAGTTGAGAACATTATAATTGATTTATAGACAAAAAACATCGAGGAATTGAGACTAGAGAAAATCGAGTAAAAGAAAAAGCCTCACTATGAGTGGCTCAAATCAAGAAACAGAAACAATAAGTACTTTCATACACTAGTCAAGGCATGAAGATTAATAAGAAAAATTTCCAGACTAAAAGATGATGAAGATGAGTGGGTGGAAGACATCGTTGAACTTGTTGAACTGGTAAAACATTATTTTTTTGGTATCTTTATTGATATCATGTTAGACTCTTGCATGTAGAAGGTGGTTATGTTGGTTCTTTCCATTTCATGAAGCAAGAAGATGAGGATGAAATGCAAAGTCTCTGCAAGAAGACAAAGTAAAGGAGAGTTTATTTGCCAAGACACCAGTAAAGCCCCGAGTCCTGACGGTGTACACACAATATTTTTCCAACCATTAAACAAAGCCTCATAGAGTTTATCCATAAGACATTCCAAGTATAGACACTTGAACTAAAATCAACTGACTCTACAATTGTTCTCATTAAAAAAATTCAACATCCTATTGATTGCAATATCTACATCTGATTTCCCTGATAATATTTTGCATTAAGGTCCTTTCAAAGATTTTGGTGATACATATTAAACCTTTCCTTGATATATGGATTTCTCCTTTAAAATGAGCTTCATTCTAGGAAGTTGCCTCAATGATAATGTTATCCTTATGTAGGAAACGATACAATATATGGAGAAGACAAAGTCTACAAAATTCTAACAGGCACTTAAAATTGATATATCAAGAGTCAATGACAGCTTAGTTGGGAGTTTTTTTTCATACCTTGAATCAGAATTCCATACCTTCTAACATTAATAATATTGTAATGCACATTATTTCTACATGTCAATCCTCCATTGTGTGGAATGGGGACAATATCCTTCCTATTAGACCCACTTGTGGTGTCAAAGAAGGGGAGCCCTTTCTCCTTATATTTTTGTTCTCTGTATGGATATATTTTGTCAAGCTATATAAGTGGAAGTGGATAAGAAATGTTGGAAACCTACTCATTTTCACAATAAGATTGTGTTTTCACACCTATACTTTGTTGATAACCTCGTCTTGTTTAAGGAAGCATATATGAACCAAGTGTCATGTATTATCAAGTGCCTTTGTAAGTTTTAAACTAATTCCAATCAACAAATTGCTCTAGGAAAAGCCTTAGTGTTATTCTCAAAACATACACCTAGTTGTACTTGCAAGGCCATCAGTACTAGACTTAGAATGCCTCAAGTATGAGACTTTGGGAATCCTGATCATTCATACTAGATAATTCAAGGAGATTTATTTTTACCCATTCAATAGATTCCTAGGCAAAGTCAGCAATTGGGAAAACATGAATCTATCACTTGTAGTAAGGATCACATTGGTAAATTTGGCACTTACAACCATTGCTTCACATGTCATGCAAGACTCAAAGTTACATGTATCTATTTATGACAAATTTTATCACATCACTCAGAACTTGATTTGGAGTGGTTGTTAGCAAAGGCGGAGTACCCACATGGTGTCATGGGAAAATGTAATTGCTATTGACGCTGAGGGAGGACTACAAATTAGGCTCACATAGGAATTCAATGATGTCATGCTCATGGATATCAAAGGGAAATATCTAAATAGGAACCCTCCAATTTGGAAGCCTCTTATTCTAGCAAAGTATCAAAGACCAAGGGTGTTAAGAAACAATGATTTAGTGTTGTGGCAAGTTATCAATACTCAATTGCCACATATGCACAAACTAAGTGATATATCTATTTGTAGAGGGCATGACACAAATGGAATGAATAGTGGTTTATAGGAGCACTAGAACCCAAGTTGAAAAGAAACTGAATCATTTAAGAAGATTTAAAGAATCTTAAAGTGTCTAGTATGGTTATCCAAGAGGGAGAATTGGATGTTGACTTCTTCAAACAATTCTTTTTGGAATAGAATGTTACTTTGATTTGATCTATGCCAATGCCTCAAGACAACCTATGTGATAATGATATCTTCTGGTTCTACCATCAACATGACCATCTTTCAGTCAAATAATTCTATAAAATTCTGATTTCTCCTAGAGTTAAGCCATCCTGGGGTGACAGGTATATGGAGACAAAAGGCACCACCTGAGATTAAAATGTTTATATGGCTTCTGAATCATGATTGTATACTTAGAAACTCATTCAGAAAAATTTGGCACAAGACCGGCAAAGACATGAATGAGTTATGTAACTTGGTAATCAAAACTTCTATCCATGTTGTTTGAGATTGTCCAAAAACCAATGAAGCAATGATGTTTTTCAACCCGCCTTGAATGATTCCTTTTCCCAAATTTTAGATATCAATAGCTAGATTAAGAATACTCTACAAGACATGGTTAAAAATTGGACCACTTTATTTATGGTCACATGTTGGCAATTCTGGAAGTCAAGAAACATGAAAATCTTAAATGACTTAGCACTTCCTATTCTCAATCTATCCATGAACATTATAATAGTAACTAGGAATATAATTGATGTATTGAAATCAGATATTGTTGATCCAGGATTAAGTGCTAGTACACACCAGATCAAGTGGACCCCTACATAATTAGATCGACTTCAAATCTATGTTGATGCTACTTTTTGCGCCATAATCGGAAAGTGAGCATGTGCTTCATCATAGGATAATTTAATGGTGACTACACTGTTGGTTGTTATTATTAACATTCAGGGAATGGGACCTTGGAGGGTGAATTGCTTGCTATCCTAAGGGGTATTTATATTTCCAACCAGGAAAGCAATTTAACATGCAAGATGAATCTTGACTCGATGCTATCTATTGGATACATTAAGAAACCAACATAGTACCCTCCAAAGTACCTTCCTCTCTCACAAAGTATCACCAACTTCATCCAAGATTTTGAGTTTATAAGTTTACCAATGTGGAATGAGAATCTACTTGCATAGCAGACAAGCTGGCAAAGTGATTCTCAAAGATTCTTGGGGAAAGATATAGATCTCTTTCCTTCCTCGATGAGATGATGAACCTATTTATGGAAGAGAAGAAGATAGTGGATATGGATTAATATATATCTTTGTGTGAACTACCAAAAAACACAAAATATGGTAGTAGAAAGAAATATTGTGAATAAATTTTTTTATATGATTACAAGTTTTACACCCATATGGGTGAGTACATGAGGTACAAGATATATCACTTAGTCTAGATGTGGATGGTAATCCAACAAATTCAACTCTATCTCCCACGAAACAACAACTAAACATGTCTAGATCATGGTCAAAATAGTTATCCTCCCAGTGTCTTCTTTAGTTAAGGGGTGGGAAGCAAACCTCTGTAAAGATGAAATAGTGTAAAATGTCAGCTAAAGTTGGTACAAATTTATAAAAGGGAATTAGTAAAGAATGATAAAAAATAGAGATATATGAAAACGTCATAATGTATGTAAGAAGAAAATATCACAAGAAATTGAGGAATAAAAAGTTGATCCATCAGTAAGGATTCATAAATGAAACATGTCAACTAATTGCATAAATAAAAACATGAGAAACACATATTTTAAATGTGACGATACTACAATCAAATTAAAAATGTAGGTAGGAAATAATAAATCTACCATAAATATGGAGGAGCAAGAAAAATACACATCTGATCTAATATGGCATGAGATGGAAATGATACACATATTTTCTTAGAGAAGGACATAATATGCATGTGCTAAAATCAATTCATTTACTAGAAATATTACCTCTTCACAATTATTAAGGTTTTAGAATTTAGCACATCCTCGCATAAAGAAGACATATTACATTTTGCTAGTAAGTCACCACATTAATTATAATAAAAGGACTATCAAGTTCAATTCAAATATATGAGGGAAAAAAATCAATAGTACAGAAAGTGGGGCCATAAGACTCATACATAAAGATCCAACAATTTCAATTCTTGATGAGAAAGAAACAATAAACAAAATGGATATCTGAATAAGATTTTCTAAAAGTGATAATATGAGATATCAATTTGGGTATGATGCCATATAAAAGGAAGTTAGTGTTAAAGTCATCAAATAGATCAAGAGAGAGAGAAAATGCATAATTTTTCAAGATAAAATTGTTTGAAGCACGGATAGAACTGGAAGCACCCCTTGTTTCAAAGATGGGTTATTCACATTTAATTTTATGGTTCACCTTATTAAAAAATACAACATATTTATTGTAGCAAAATATGGCATCAGAGCAGGCAGCAGAAACAAAATTTTACTGCCATATTTCCCTTATAATAGTAGACTGTGTCAACAACTATATAATGGAAAGGATGGTTCAAGGATATACCTGGTCCTCGAGCAAGTCTAGCAATAATCTCCTCATCGTCTTGCGTGCCTTTCTTCTAGTCACACTCGAACAACATCTGTAGAAGCTCCTGTTTGATCACCATAGATGGCAGCCTAATGTGTCCTCCTAGTGGGAAAAGCTTCTTGCCTCTAGAGTAATCCACACATACCACCTAGAACTCTTGTTATTCTACTAGAATAGATAGGAAGATTTTGTCCCTCCATGTTGGTTTACTATCACCAACTTGCTCTCCGAAAATTGTTCCCCCTTGCTATCCATCCCTTTATCGGGTAGGACTTGCTCAGGTTCTCTTGGTTTCCACAACCAGAGAAAACAACAATTGTCAGAAGAAATTTACTTGTGTCTCTAGGGAGCCTCCAATACCACTCTATTTATATGAGGGTTAGGGTCACGGTTCCCAGTCTATGTGGGAGTAGAAGGGGACCAAAATGTTACAAATTTTTGTAACCTAGGAGTGGATAAATGATTGGTTCACAAGTGAACCGATCAGTTGGAATGTGAGCCGATCAGTTCAACCCTTGAACTAGTCATTTTGTCATGTTTCCAAATTTTTTTAACCTAGGAGTGGATAAATGATTGGTTCACAGGTGAACCGATCAGTTGGAATGTGAGCCGATCAGTTCAACCCTTGAACTAGTCATTTTGTCATGTTTCCCAATCACAATTGTATTGGAAATTCTAGTCCAATTAAAGCACAACATGACGTCAGTTGTAATCCTTGATGTAATCAAATTGATCCATGAATTGGGTAGTTCATCTCATGAACCAATCATCTAGAAACCTTGAGACGATCAGTTCACTAAGTGAACCAGTCAGTTCAATCCATGGTTCATCCAGAATTCAACCAATGCAATTTCCAATCAACCTGACACTCCAATCAGTTGGTTCAACCCTTGAACCAGTCAGTTTAGAGTCCATTCAGTCAATTGTTTTTCAACTCAAATACCTTAACACTTTATTAATCTATTTAAAAATCATTCATGAACAAACTCCTATTGTAAGTGTATCCTATGTGTGCGATCTTATAGGTTCCAATTTACGTTGGCAGTGAATGTCTATAACCAGTTTATGATATTACAAGAAAAGAGCGGTATCTAGCAACACATCATGGCTACCCAAGTAAATGGGAAGTTGGAGAACAACTTCAACCTACAATTAGTGATTAGTGTTACAGTGTTTGTATAGTTCCTTTTTGTCACTGATACATAGATTGAACTTGAGATGTGGACTAGTCATCCTATTCAGCATTCAATCTTTGTTCCTTGAACCAAAGTAGACTGTTTGAGATATTGTAAGTTGAATATCACATATTTACTTACATGTGCATGACCATGCATTTTATCTGTCTCGTTAATCAAGTGGCCAGGATACCACACTTATAATAGAGAAAAATCCCATCTACATCACACACAATCATCCCCATGTGTCACTGTGCATCCTATCATCACCTTTATGGAAACCCTTATTCATGGTTGCGGTGGATGATGTAAAAATACACTAAATGAAGTTTAGGTCTAAGAACCACAATCATCACCAATATTATAAGAGATGATACTGACTACCATTTATGGTTTCCATGTATCACTCTTATGGTGGGTCTATCTAATACACAATTCTCTAACAAGTACCTATGTGTTTGGTTTGACATCACATATCATGATTGATGAGATTATGTCATCAACCAATACATGCTCTAGTCTTTAGTGTCATTGTTGTCTATCTACCTTCCACAATAGCATCCGACTAAGGGCATAACAAAAATATATATACTCTTGGCATCAGTGTGATCTCATTGTTCAGGTCATCAACCCAAAGACATAGGTTATTGAGTAATATCATTCTTTAGACATTTAATATGTTACTTCTTTATCTCATAACTGAATAAAATAGAACAATTTGGAAGATTGCATTTATTGTTAAACAAACCATTTACAAGTTATGCCATTACAAACATCATATGATTGTCTCCCTAGGCATACATACCAATAGAATCCCACTTCACTTAGAGCTAATCACTCATGAATCTCATCCCAAGTGATCTAACATGACTTTCATGCTTTTGTTTTGAAAGTGCATTTGTCAATGGGTCAACAACATTGTTCTCAGTTGGTACTCTGCAAATCTTCACATCTCTTCTTTTTACAATCTCTCGTATGAGATGGAAACACATTTGTGTGTTCTTAGAATTCTTATGTGGTTTGGGTTCCTTAGCTTGTGCAACAGCTCCATTATTGTAACAACATAACTCGATTACATTGTTGATGCTTGGAGCAACCCCAAATTCTGAGACAAACTTCCTAATACAGACAACTTCCTTTGCTGCATTTGATGTAGAAATATACTTGGCCTCTGTTGTAGAATTTGCAAGTGTCTCTTTCTTGGAACTCTTCCATCTCACAGCTCCATTGTTGAGGAAAAACACAAATCCTGACTGCAATTGATAATCATCTTTGTTAGTTTGGAATCTTGCAATGGTGTAACCCTTTACCACCAACTCTTCCTCTCCGCGATAGACAAGGAATGATCCTTAGTTCTTTTCAAGTACTTTAGGATGTGTTACATGGTTGTTCAATGAGCATCACTTGGATATGACTGATATCTACTCATCATGCTCAAGGCATATGAAACATCAAGACGAGTACATAAAATTATTATAAATTATGGATCCAATTGTATATTCATATGGAGTCCTATTCATGTGTTCCCTTTCATCACAAGAACTGGGCATTTGATCTCTAGAGATGGAAACTTCATGAGACATGGGTAGGTTTCCTCTCGTTCAGTCTTCCATGTTGAACCACTTCAACAATTTGTCAATGTATGAACTCTGGTTTAGTCCAAGATGCCTTCTAGATCTATCTCTATAGATCTCGGTTCCTACGATATAGTATGCTTCACCTAAGCCCTTCATAGAGAATGTATTTCCAAGATAGGACTCTACCATATGTAAAGTATGGATTTCATTCCCCAACAATAGTATGTCATCTACATATAATATGAGGAATATAATCATGCTCCCACTAACCTTCTTGTACACACAAGGTTCATCTTCATTTTGACTAAAGCCCAACTCTTTGACTATTTTGTCCAAATGAAGATTCCAACTATGAGGTGCTTGCCTCAATCCACATATTGACCTTGGTAGATTGCATACTTTATTTGCATCCTTTGGATTTATAAAACCCTCAGGTTGTGTCATGTAAACATCCTCAAGAAGATTCACATTAAGGAATGTAGTTTTAACATCCATCTTCCAAATCTCATAGTCATGATAAGCTGTAATAGAAAGCATGATCCTAATGGACTTAACCATGGAAACTAGAGAAATGGTTTCTTCATAGTCAAAACCTTGAACTTGTTTGAAACCCTTTGCAACCAATCTGCCCTTATGGGTTTTTACTTTATCATCCATGTCATTCTTCTTATTGAAGACCCATTTGCACCCTATCAATTTTACCTCTGCATGTGGATCTACTAAGGTCCATACCTTATTGGTGTACATTGATTCCAACTCAGATCTCATGGCCTCAAGCCATTTCTCAGACTTTGGTCCCTTAATAGCTTCTAGATAGGTTGTTGGCTCATCGTATATGACCAACTCACTGCCTTCCTAAGAGATAAGATAACTAAATCTTTCAGGTTCAATGTGTGTCCTACTAGATCTATTGAGGTTCTTGTGCTACTTGAGAAATTTGACATTCCACAACAACTTGTGATTCTCCTTGTTCCTCTTGTACATCTACTGGTTCAATATTTTCGTGTCAGTCTCAAACCTCTTTGATTTCAACTTTCCTCCCACTGGTTCCTTTGGAAATAAACTCCTCTAACACAAATGCAACATCTCAGGCAATAATCCCTTTGTTGTCAGATTGGGAATAAAAGTAATATCCTTTGGTTTCCTTAGGAAATCAAACAAAATAACAATTATCAGATTTGGATCCAAGCTTCTTGGGAAATTTCTTTCTCACATAAAGCCCCAAATCTTCATAAAAGACACATTGGGACGTTGTCCATACCAAATCTCATGTGGTGTCTTTTGAACTGATTTAGAATGTACTTAGTTTAGTGTAAACACAGAAGTTGCAAGAGAAAACACTCAGAAGGTAGTTAGAAGTTCAGCCAAACTCATCATTGATCGCACCATATCCAACAATGTGCAATTCCTTCTTTCTGATACACCATTGTGTTGTGGTGTTCCAAGTGGAGTTCATTGTGATACGATACCATAGGTTCTTATAAGGTCCTCAAACTCTTGTCTTAAGTATTCCCCACCTTGATAAGAATGAAGTGCCTTAATACTTTTGCCAAGCTGGGTTTGTACTTCATTCATGAACTCTTTTCAAGAGTATCTATCTTATGTTTCATCAGGTAGACATAACCATACCTACTGAAGTCATAAGTGAAGGTAATGAAGTATAGATATCCACCTCTAGTAGATGTTATGAAAGGTCTACATACATTAGTCTGTATGAGTCCTAATATATCAGTATCCCTCTCATTGTTTCCAATGAAAGGATTCTTAGTCATCTTGCTCAATAAGAAAAATTCACATGTCTCTATTGATTTGAAACCAAAAGAGTCCAGATAACCATCTTTATGGAGTCTTGATGCACTGAATAATTGTCGTTATAACAGGTTGTTTATTATGGAATTTTGGGAAACTTATTATTCATTTTGATATCATTTGTGCATTATTAATCATCATTATGATGTGACACTTAATTGCATCAAATAATTGTTATCTTTACTATTTTGAATAATTTATCATTATTTTGGACTTATGCTCTCTATTGTTCATATTTTAGGTGAAAGTTACAAGAAACAGATCAAGTCGGTACTACCAACTGGCCATTGGTGGTATCAACATTTGATGAAAAAGGAACAGGTTGATTCGAGAGAAAATTCAATAGTACTGATAGAAGAATCGATACTATTGACATCTTAATAGGAGCACCCATGATGGTATCTCGGTACTACCAATAGTCAATTTGGTGGTACCAACTCGCACCGCAAATCCAACAGGGAACTTTAGAGAAAATCTCAATACTACTGACAGTCAACTCGGTAGTACTGATAGCTACAATGGATCACAAATAATCGAGGGTGTCAATACTATCAACATCAAGTCGGTAGCTCCTACAAGATGGGATCAGGCTAGATTAAAGATCATTGTTAATATAACAGTTGGGATTCAATGATGCCCTAAATCTCTTCTATGAATTAGGGGGGAACCTAATAATCACGCCATATTCAATTGTACAAAAAAGAGAGCACAGAAAAGAGAAAGGAGAGGAGAAAGCCACATTATGGGTGGTTCATGCACTTCTAGTGGCCCAATTTGCAGTCGAAAGATGGCAAATCACAACGTTCGTCAGAAGGACCAATCCATACCGTCCTTGTCCAGAGGTTTTTCCTTGTTCTTGATGTTATCATCATTCCTTTCTTCTTTCACTATGTGTAGAGAAACTGAGATCATGTGGGGCTAATCCTCTTATTTCTTAGGACCTGGAGTAGCCCAGTTTCACATTCTAATTGATGATTATGATTTAATATCCATATTCCTCTTAATTTCTAGACATATTTCTATGAGAAAATCATGAATTATTTGTTCTTGATCACCATAGGTAGTTGTTAAGATTGTTAATTGCTTCGAGAGAGAAATTAAGGGTGGAAAACTCATATTTACACATTCTATATCATGCCTTGAGAGAGGGCCTATGAATGTGAAGATAAAAACCCAGAGATTTTGGTAAAGAACCTAACTAAATAACACAATTGCAATAAGAGTGGGTTTGGTATTATATTAGGTAGTGAATTACGCTACGAGAGTGGGTAATTTTTTCTACAGGTCTCTTTGTCCAGCGGATAGAGAGATTAGTATTAATGAAATGATGTCAATTACAATGTGAATCATGATGAAACCACAATCCTAAGAAATTCTCTCCAATCATGATCACAACCAATAATCCTAGTTTTAATTCTTCCAATTTAGTCATTAAATCAATCAAATCACTCTTTTTATTAGGCCTAGCTGATTAGGTCATTGTTAGTAGTAGTTTCTGCATACATGTTTTCCCGTGTTCAATATATGGGCCTCTTTAGGCCTATATTACATTGATATGTGCACTTGCATTTTTGACGTGTAGTTACGTGCATCAAGTTTTTGATGTCGTTGTCCGGTAAAATGGTGTGTATAGCCCTACAAGTGTTGTGACCGGCCACTCTAGGCCATAACTCTTATTTTTCTTATTTTACCACTATTTACAACTAGACAATTAAGAATTCTCAGATGGTGTGTACTAGTAGTGCATCAAAGATGCAGTCATCGGTTCTCCCGATAGGCCACAATTACCATGAGAAAACATATTCAATTAATGACTAGGAACACATTTTTGCTCTGCTACTAATACATGTACTTGCTCTTCTATTCTTCCCAAGCCTGGATGAGGAAGAGTTATAGGGAGTAAAACACAAATATGTGGGTTCGAACTGGGTGTACTATATGTAATTATAGTCTCATTCATGATAAAGAAAAAAAGTAAGGCCATTCCATTTTGACAAAAAACCCATAGCTTTCTGTCTGCGACCCCAATCATGATTTTTCTACCCCCAAAGCAGAGGTAGACGTAAAGGTCTACAATTACCTCTGGATCTGGATAATGATCATTGCATTTTGACTAACCATCTTGCCTAACATGTCTTCAATGCAGTCTATTTTACTGGGGTCCCTGTCTTGTTGCTATGAACCAAGCCTCTGTGGCTTGGATTGTTGTGCTTGGGATGGGTCCTCCTTAAAGTTATTGGGATCTTTCCAAGAAAACTTGGGATCCTTCCTCCAAGAGTAGTCATTGCCCCTATAGTTCTACTACTGCACAAACATGCATTCTTCTTCCTCTCCTCTAGAGGAATTTCCATACTTTGATATAGTTTCTTTCCTATGAGGTCCAGCTTCTCATTAAATGTCGTGATGACTTTAGACTCTCCAACACTTTTAATGGTTTTTGGATGCTCTCTTTCTTCTCCCCATGGCTGATTCTTAGCTCTATTCTTTAGAATCTTGTGACGCCTAGATGGCTTGTTGTTGAGGAAGAATCATGTTCCTTCACTATTAAGTGTGGTCCTCTCTTGTTGATGCAACCCATAATAGAAGATCTTTGCTTGACCATAGAGATCAATCCCATGGTGAGGAACCTTCCTCATCATGTTTTGAAACCTCTCCCATGCTTCAGAATATGATTCTTCTGCCTGTTGTTTGAAGTTGAAATCTTTCTGGCCTATTCATTTATCTTCTGAGGTGGAAAATAATGCTCGAAGAAAACACCTATCATCCCCTCCCATGTTTCTATTGACTCAGGTGGGAGGTTAAGGAACCATGACTTTGCATTGTCTTTCAAAGAAGAAGGGACAAATTTCAAGTAGATGATCACCATATCACAACTCTCAATGAAATTATTGATGTGCGCCATTGGATCCTCTGTGTTGTGGCCATAGAATTCTTGTGGCTTAACCAGTGCTACCAATCCATGGTCTATCTTACATCTACCCACATTGATAGCATCCCTTTTTATCGGGCCCAACTGAGCTATTACAAACAATGACGTGATATTTTCCCAATTGGTCTACTCTTCTGCTTCTACATCACCCATCTCTGCTAGTTTGGGTTGAGTTGCCTACAATGGTGGAGTCGAAATAAAGTCCTCCACATAATTGATGTACTTCTGTGCTCTGTGCCAAAGGTATTCTATGCTAAAGTTGGAGCTACCTGAAGTTGACTCTTTGTAATCAGTGCTTCTCGTCTGCACCATGCAACCAAGGAGCATAGATCCATAATATAGAGAATCAGATCCCTCAGATAGCAGTAGAAGTGGCTTCCTTGAAGAAACTTGTTCAATAAGGATTCCTATAAAATAGCGACATACCTTCTAGTAATCATCAGGTGAAGGCGGTGTTGCTTCGGAGCGGGAAGAAAGTGTTGAATGAAAAGAGGATAGTTCCAAGGGTAAAACATAATGTTGATGACATAGGATCAGTGGTGACTACTGATCCAGTTGAGCCAGATATTGTAGCTCAGGACAAAGAAGATGAAGAAGAAACTAATGAATCAAGGGAGACAAGGAAGGAAGCATATAGCCCACCTCACCAAAGGAAGTTGGTGATGGCAATTCCCTTTCCAAATAGCTTGAATGCTAAGAAGGTTGACCAAAATTTTAGAAGTTTATGGATTCTTTTAGAAAAATGCATCTCAACATTCCTCTCATTGATGCAATTGAGCATATTCCTTCTTACAGAAAATTTCCGAAGAACATAATCAATAAAAAGAGGATGATATCTGATTCATATGTAGTGGTGTTGAAAAAGTAAGTTAGTGCTTTCATTTTGGGAAAACCGCCACCAAAAAGGCAAGATCCAGACTATTTAAACATATTATGTCATTGGGAAGACCAAGTTTAGGGAGGCTTTATCTGACTCGAGAGCAAGTATTAATCTCATGTCATTTACCACTTTCAAGAAGTTGGGATTGAAGGAGTTCAGGAAGAGCAATATGACCATACAGCTAGTAGACAACTCAATGGTTATGTCGTATGGTGTCTGTGAAGATGTTCTTGTCAAGGTGGACAAATTTGTGTTTCCAATAAATTATGTGGTTATGGAAACGCAAGATAATCATGGAAATGAACTACTACTAGGGAGGGCCATTTCAAGTCACATAAGATATGATCTTAGAGATGGGTAGAGGAAGACTGACACTAGTATCAAAGAATACTGCTTTGAAATCAAGATGCCCAATTCTGCCCAAAGGACTGAGGAAAAGGCACAATGTCACATGTTGAAGCATGTCCAAGTAAAGGTGTCTTTATTTCTAGGGAAGTCATTCCTAGAAATGGCTCATGCGCTGACACATGTACATAAAGGCACAATGGCAATGGACATCCTGGAGAATACCAAGAAGATTTCATTAGCCAAGGTGGTTCAGTACCCAGATGATGAAGAGTAGGAATATTGCCCAGCTACAATAGAAGAAGCAACTTCTACCACTGATCCAACTCAAATTGACTTTCATATTTGTTTCCGATTAATCAAATATTAATCCTTATCCAAATCGAATTTGTACAAGTGAAACAAATTGTATTTACAAAATAGTCTTCTGACTTTCCAAATGATCTCGGTTGGTCACATGAATCGACCAGTTCAACAATTGAGCCGATTGTTTCATGACACATGATTCGATCGTCTCATCAGTTGAGCCGATCGGTTCACCAACCTGAGCCGACCGGTTCATCTCATGAGCCGATCGGTTGGGGCAACAGACTATGTAAAATCAGTCAATTGTAGTTTCAATCGATCTGATACTCCAATCAATCAGTCCAACACCTTGAACACTGTGATTTTGAGCTATCAATCAACTGAGTGTTTAATTGAACTACTAAACACCTTTAGTTATCAATCTAAACATTATTTGTGGACAAACTCCTCTTCCAAGTTAAATCCTATGTGTGTGACCCTGCAGTTCCATTTCACGTTGGCAGTGAAAGTCCATAACACTTATGACTTCACAAGCAAAGAGCGGTGCCTAGTCGCACATCAGTGCTACCCAAGTGAAAAGGAAAGTTGGAGAACAACTTTCAATCATACAAAATGTGAATGGTGTTACAGTGAATGTATAATTCCTTTGTCATTGATATCCTAAATGAACTCAAGGCATGGAACAATCATCCTGTCAACGTTCATTCACTTTCTTGATCTCAGAGTAGATTGGAGGAGATATGTATGACATCAATATCACATACTAATTCACACATGCATGCACGCCTATCTCAATCCTACTCATCAAGTGGACATGGATATCAAACTCCCTCAGGAGGGACAAATCCCATATCTATCACTCACCCCTCAAAAGCCCCATGTGTCAAAGCCACCCAATCATCACCTTTATAACAACCCATGTTTCAGGACCACGTTTGATGATGTCAAAGTGTACCCAACGACATGCGTTGAGTGTAGTGATTTTAGGTCAAAGAATCACACTCACCAACATCATTGTAAGAACTGACTGTGACTACCATGTCATGGTTCCATGTGTCAAACTCACGGTGGGTTTGTCCGGTACACTTGTTCTCTAACAAGTACCTATGTGTTTGGTTTGATATCTCCATATCATGACTAATGAGATTCTGTCATCAACCAACACCACAATCTAGTCTTGTGTGTCATTTCTGTCTATCTACCTTCCACAATGACATCCGACTAGGGACATAATAAGAATGTACAACCTCTTAGCATCCGTATGATCTCATCATTCATGTCCTGAGCCTAAAAGCATACGTCATTGAGTATTGTCATTCTCTAGACATTCAATTTGTTCTATCATTATCTCATATGACTGAACCAGAAAGAATTGGAAGCTTGCCTTTGATGTTTATCAAATCAATCTTAATGTATCCCACCAATCATCCCATGATTGGCTCTCAGGGCATACATACCAACAAGATGTTGTAGTCATAGAAGGAAATATGATTTGTCATTTACTAGTTTATGATGGTAACATCTTGTTTTGTGAGGATACAATTGAACATGTTTACATTATCAAAAGATGTTCTTCATGAATTGGGTCTTTGTTATAGGAAACATATATTTGAGAAAATTCATGATCTCTTTCTCTAAAAATACATATCACTGGAATTATATGTGATGTTTTGGCCACACGGAGTTCCAAAAAATTTAGACAACTAGTTGGTGTAACATACTGAATCTTGGACCGAACCCTAGTAGTTTGACCTTTTGGGTTTGACCACACAAGGTTGAGGTTAGGATGATCCTTACAATCTAATGCATAAATAATGTAATCTATTATGCCACATAATTCATTTGGTGATAATAAGATGATAAAGAACTTAATTGAATAAGTAAATAAGTTAATGGGCCACTAATGGGCCATATGACATATCTCATAAAAGAAATCCCAAAAGTGAAATCTAAGTTTAAAATCATGTTCCTTGGGTCCCAATTACCTTGGGATTCAAGTTTCACTTTATTCACATAATAATAATTCATTTAATTCAAATTGGAAAAGAAGATGTGTGTTTTCCCCAAAATATCAAATAAAATAATAGATGACTTCAAAAGAGGAAAATAATCTTATATTTGTAATCTACACATCAAAATAAGTTTACATGTCAATTTTCATCTAATTTGGATCACCTTGATTTAACATGGTGTGTTAAGAGAGAGAAAACGGCCTAAAAGGTGTAACTAATAAGTAAATATAATTATTGGCAACAAAAGTTGGAAATAAAGGCAAATTCATATTCAATACTTAAGATAACTTATGGATGAAGTTTAACCTAATTTGGATAATCTATGTGTCATTAATGCATCAAGAAAGAGAAACAAAGAATACATTAAATAACCTATCTTATATTTCCAAATGAAGATTCAGAATCTACACATTTAACTTAACTTGTGTGCCAAGTTTGGTTTAATTTAGATAATGATAGACCCCTAAATTGAAGGGAGAGAAAAAGGCATACTAATGTGACCCCACTTTGGTTTTATACGAATCAAATTTGGGTTTGATTGTCACGATTTGAATCTGACTTTTTACCTAAGCTTTCTGTGTCACATGCTTTACTTATGCGCATACCAATTGTGACCGTTGGATCTCATGTATGGATGGCATCCGATCATCTCCTACCTTGAGTAGGAGATCAACCAGGATGTGTATTGTAGTATGTTTCTTTTTTCACTCGTTCTCTCTCCCTCCTCCACCTTTCTTAATGATTTTTGTTTCCTTGTGCTCGAGAGAGGATGGCATATCTGATGCCCCCTACTTTCCCTATATTTTGCTTTCCCAATCCAAGACCCCCAAAAGTTCCCCAACAACCCTATTTCCTTCTCATGACTCCTCTCTTCCTCCCCTATATATATAGGTACCCCGGAGCATCCTCAATCCTAACTTAGTTCTTCTCTCATTTCAATTGGAACAATCGCTTTGTGGAGATGCTCGACTTACTCCGTTTTGGGTTTCCAGTGGCCGTGACCTCGACCAAACTCTGTGCGCCATCTTCGACTCAATTGCTTAGTTGGTAAGTTACATGGCACCTTCGCCTTCCATTTTCTACCTTTAGGTCTTAGCTTCTTTCCCTGGTTCTCAGTTTCCACTTTTGAGGTTAGCTGTTCAAGTGCTGACCTTTTGGGTGTGGTGTTTCTATCACTGGCGTCCTTGCCAGAGTGATCTATTGGCTTCGTCTCTTCATCCCAAACCTCGTCGTGGCTTTAGTTGTTGTTTTGCTTTCTTATTTGCGGCTTTCTTCATCCGCTACTCTCTCTCTGCTTCTGGGTTCTTTCTCGGCCATGTCATCGTGGTTTGCACTAGCTTTTGGTTCTTTGTGGCCGGTGGGTGACCGCGATGTCAGTGGCGGTCTTCGCTGTGGGTGATGGGCTCCTAGCTTCTGCCATCGGTCTCACACCTGGAGCAGACTTGAGCCATGGATCGTCTGTCGGGGAGGCAAGATCGGGGGAGGAAGATGCCCTGTTATGTTTTCTCATCTTTACCCTCCACGTTGTCTTTCACGTTTTTGTTTCCAATCAGGGGCAAATTAGTCTTTTTGCGTGTCCCTTTTTCTTTTGATTTTGCGCTTGGACTCATTGAGTTGGTCGAGTGCCCCGCTGATTTGGGCAATTTTGATTGGCCGACCCAGGTCCACATGGCCTCTCTCTCTCTCTTATTTGTTGCAAATCAGTTCAATGACGTGTAATTTCTTGATTGGTTGGTGATTGAAAATTTATAACTAATTAGTGGTTGATCGGAAAAATATAAAAAAAATATTCATTGGAATCAGAAAAGTAAGATCTAAATAATGGTATATGTTTTGATAACTAAATCTAAAGATTAATAATAGGTGTTTTCAATAGGTCTAATTAATGATGAATTAACTTATAAAAATCATAACTAATTATACATAAGTCAGAAAAATATAATAAAATATGTTTTGGAGTCGTAATAACCTAATCTAATAAGTGGCACAGTTTTCGTAACCTAATTCACATAATAATAAAAGGGTAGTTTTTAGGGTTTTGTATATTAATGGAAACCAAACCCTAACCCCACATATATGCTAATAGGTGCTTTAAAAGCCTAGGCTTGGACCTAGAAGTGACTTTGGATCTGTTTGACTCTGAAGTTGAGGTATGTTGTATCCCTTATTCATCCATATTGAGAAATTCACCTACTTTATCATTCTTTTGAATTTTGTCCTACACAATATGTCTTATCTTTTGATACCATGGTTCGTGTGAACTATCTTAATTGTTATGAACTTGGATAATTTATTGCTATCATATCTTGTGTCTTGGTGCATGTTGGTCTCTTTATTGTTATGTGCCACTTTGACATGGATGTTATATGTTTGTGTTGTCCATTGTGTGATGGCAACCTTTGTTTAATCTTCTGACTGAACTATTTACTTGCCTCTAAATTTACATGCAATGTGAATCAGTAGCACTAGAATAATGTAAATTACTTTGGTTTTTGGGTGCGTGCCCTTTTTGTTTATGGGACGGTGGTGGTGGTGCCCCATACCCAAGTTTCAAGGATGTGAAGCCTTGTCTCAACTTTTATATATATTGGGAGTTTGACGATGAGTCATCCTCTATCAGGGTTTTAAGGATGTGAAGCCTTATCCGCTGACACGCGTAAACCGTGCGTGCAAACACAAGTATACGTATCAATGTAATATAGGCCTTGTGAGGCCCTAGTCGAACTCAGGGAAATGTGAATTTTAGTAGACTACTACTAATTGGTTGCGATCAGCTAAACCGATTAAAAGAGTTGATTGGTTTGAAAAAGAAAATAAAATAAAGTGAAAACAAAGAGAGCGATGATTAAATGTTGGTTTAATCAAATGAGAATGGGATTCCTTAGGATTTCCGATTTCACCACGGGGTCTCGTTATACCGAATATCTTGCATAAATAACGTAGATTTTATCGAATCTTGGATAAAGAGCCTGTAATCAAGATTGCCCCCTTTCACGGTACAATCCACTACCCAAATCTAAGCCATTTCTACTTTCGTAGCAATTTATATCTTAGATTAGGCGCATTAATGATGACTCTGGGTATCTCTCCACTATCTGTACGTCGCCTAGTCTAAGGAACGCATAAGATGGTGTATAAAAGTGGGTTTTCTGACCTTTAATCCCCTTTCCATAGTAATTATTAGTCTAATTCTTTACCTATGGTCATGAAGCATAAGTAAATCAAGCAATCTCCACAATTATATATCCAAGAAATGAGAATTCTATATCAATTCATGCAAAAATTCAATATAATGGTTCCCCGGGCTACTCCCGGGTCCTAAGGAACAATGGGGATTAGCCCCGCATGGTTGACAATGGAGAATACATAGGAGTAGATAAGAAAAATGTGGGAAACATGGAGAAAACTCGTGTAACCCCTGATACAAAGGTGTTCCTAGAGATCCTCCTCAAGAAATGCGCGTTTTGCAGTCTTCTGGCAGCAAAATCGCCCGTCGGAGGTGCCCGGATTGCTCAGTTGACGACCTTCATCTCTCATCTCCTCTCTCTCTCCCTCCTTCTTGGATGTTGTGCAACACAATATGAGATCCCCCTTGGGCCGTCCGTGCTCTTCTTAGGTCATAGGACCACTTTACGGCTCCGAAAAAGCTCAACCGTCAGATTAAAACGCTCCGTTTTAGTGCTGAAAATCGCCAGATCCCGACGCTATCGATAGTATCGACCCCAGGTCAATGGTATCGACCATGATACAGGTTTTTCCTTCCAAAATCGCATTTTGGGGTTGCTCTCTGATGAAATGTCGATACTATCGACACCAGGGTCGATAGTATCGACTCTGGACAATGCAAAAGTGCCTGAAAAAGTGCCGAAACATGTGTATAAGTCCGGGGATTATATAAAATCATATAAATATGATAAAAGAAGTATAATTTGATGCAAAAAGAGTTTAAAGGCCAACTATAGCAAATTATGCAAATATAATCAAGAAAATGACAAATACATGCATAAAACAGATATAAAATAAGTCTATAAAAGTGACTCAAAACCCATGCATCAAACTCCCCTAAGCTTAAACCTTGCTCGTCCTCGAGCAAAAAAACTTTGGATCTAGTTGAGATAAGTCAGCAATAGGACATAAATACATGAAATGAATCTACATCATCCCCACTTTCTTTCCACAAACCGGCCCTCATTGACCACTGAACACTAACTGCCATCCAGGCGACCAAAGACCTATGTAAGAGATGTCTGTCCCCCAATCAGTGAAACACTATCAATTAAAGCAGTTAATATGATAAACTCATTTGGTCCATACTTGATGTATCTTGTGATCTCCTATCTACGTTGTTCATTTCCTAACTATCATCTAAATTGAAGCAGATCTCCTGATATTAATGATTGAGGAGAATATCATGGGTGGCCTACCGATTAGAGCAACGGGTGGATGGGATAGGTGGTTGTGGAAGAGATGGAAGCACATAATAGTCAATCATGCAATACAAAAATTAATAACCTATCATGATGCAAAATGCAAGTGAAAATGTCCTAATGCTATATTTTTGGTGGAATGATGCATGCATTATCATTCCGTCTCAAGGTGAGATGGAATATCTAAGAAAACTACACCATGTGCTTATTCTTCTTAGTATGTAAGTGAGAATAGGTTCCTTTCTCCCTCTCATTCCTACTTCTCAATTCTTTTTTTTTTCTTTTTTTCCTTCTCTTTTTTTTTAATTTTTTTCAATTTCTTTAATTTTTTTTTCAAGCCCTTATTTTCATAGTTGACAATGAATTATTTGTTGGGCTCCACTTCTTGTTACATAACTTATACATTTGAAGCATTCAGAAGATATGGAACAAGTTCACCACCTTTAATTTTTCAGAAGACATAAGATGCATGATGTACAATATGCTCAAAACATGCAAATGCAACTACATAATGATAGTTATGCAATTAAATGACACACACCTAAGGATAATGTGCATGTATAACTACTCTATCTTTTTTTTTCATTTTCATGCAAAAAAAAGTGAAAATAGATATAATGCAAGACCTATCTACATGAGATGCAATCAAAAAGTGAAAGACAGTAATGTGCTCCCATTTCTTATGGTGGAGTGTGAATGAAATTGCGGTGGATCAGATCACAAGACTAATTGATAGAACCTTATGAAAATATCATATGTCCCTCTCTAAAGACCTGTGTACAGGGTAACTGAAGGATTTCTCTCTTAAACTTTAGTCTAAGGTCACGTTAGCGTTTGGTTGGTTCGGGCTCAAACATCCTTGCCAATCACTTTTCCTTGGACAATAAAGATGGTCATTCATGTCCCCATGTCCTGAAGCTGACTCACCCAAGCACTTCCTCAGTTATGCAACTCAATTACTAACAAGAATAAGATCAAAAAGTTCTCAAAATGCTCATTTTTATGTGCACACAACCCAAGAGTAAAACTTGTAATTGAAACCATGCATTTATTGCTCCACAGATTACACTAGATAGATGTGGATCCTACAAAAGCAGTAAACCTAGAAATAAAAACAACTAATATTTCAAAAATAAAAGCAACATGAATAAGTAAGTAAAAACTAAGATAAAGGGTTGTTCCAACACCCCCCTAAGCTTGAATAAGACTATGACCTCATAGTCAACATTCTCACTTAAGAGGTGGAACAATGGTACCATTCGCTTTGAAGTGTGGTGAAGAAGGATGACTAGATGCTCAAGTAGACCAAGTGATGCTTGCTATCTCCCTCCTTTTTGTGGACCATTTTTATGTCTTAGTGGTTCTAAGATGTGACTTGCTTCATCCATCTTTCCTCTGCAAAAAACGGTTCGAAAAAATCTCATTTCGATACCTTTTACGGCCTATTTTATGTAGATGTCCTGCAGGTGTCGATACTATCGACCAAGGTCGATGGTATCGACCCAGACTCAGCAATTTTGCTAAATCGACACATCTAAAAGCCTGGGAAATTAAAAGTGTCGATACTATCGACCCTAGGGTCGATGGTATCGACTTTACTGGCACCAATTTTTCTATAAATCTTCAGGAATCTCGATACTATCGACCCTAAGGTCGATGGTATCGACTTTTCTTCAGCGTTTACTTCTCCAAACTCGATACTATCGACATGGGTGTCGATAGTATCGACCTTAACATTCTGCACACTTCAAAACATGAGTTAGGGTACCATTTTTACAAAAACTATCAAAACCTAAGCAAAAACTAAGTACATAAACATAAAAGAACATAACCAAACATAAAAATGAATCGAAAGTTGGGTTGCCTCCCAACAAGCGCCCTTGTTTAATGTCTTAGGCTTGACATAAAGATACCTTTAACCTGGGTTGTCAAGAGATGTCTCCAATGAGTCATGTGGTAATTTGAATTTAACTCTATCATCACCAATCCCAAGTGTCAAGTAACCTCGCCCAATGGCAGCGATTACATCAGTCGTAGCTTGGAACGACCTTCCCAATAGCATCTCACCTCCTTCCAGCTCATGCATGTCCATGACCACAAAGTCAACAGGGAAGATGAATTTGTTGACCTTGACTAGCACATCCTCACATATACCTTGTGGCTTCACAATGGATCCATCCTCCAACTCAATTGTCATAGAAGTTTGTGTTGGCTTCTTCAATCCTAGCTTTTGAAAAGTGGCAAGTGGCATAAGATTAATGCTTGCCCCTGAGTCACACTGTGCTTGTGGAAAATGCTGGCCGCCTATGGAACATGGGATGTAGAAACATCCTAGATCTTTCCTCTTCCTTGGTAGCTGTCCTTGGATTATAGAACTCACTTTTTCATCAACAACACAAATGTCAGTGTCATTTATCCGCCTTTTCTTGGTGATTATGTCCTTGATAAACCTTCCATATGCTAGAATCTTTTCCATCATTTCTACTAACGGAATATTAATATGGAGCTTCCTAAACATCTCCAAGAATTTCTTGTAGTGCCTATGCTCTTTCTTCGGCCTCAGACTATCTGGGAAAGGCACGTTTGGGTCCTTCGCTCGCTTGTGTGGTGGCACATATGGAACTTTAGGGGTCTCCTCCCCTAAGCTTGCTTCAACACCACCTTCTAGGATAGGATTTGACACATCATCCGTGGATGGCATGACTTGTGGCTGCTCCCCTCTCTCAGTGACTGTAGCTTCACCATGATGCATGGCCTTCACCTGCTCCTCTTGCCTAGGTGCGGGCGCGGCCGCGATGTGCTCTTGGCGGATTTTTCTGAATGGACAGCATCCGTCTGGTAGTCCATAATGACTGTGAGGATACAGTATTCTTAGTGTAGCCTCCGTATCAAAAATCATTTTGCTTTTGTCCTGGACCTCCACCACCAGGGGCTCTGCCTCAGAAATCACAGATAAATATTTCACTTGATGATGTGCTTGAACAGCATCTGCATTCCCAGCATGTCTTTGTTGATTTTTATGCTTCATGGCCGCCACTTCATTGGAAATTTGGGTCACAGTCGTCTCTAGTGCCCTCATTTGTGCTCCATGACTTTGCAATGTCTGCCCAAATTTATTCAAAATCTCGTCCTGAGACTGTAACTGCTTGGCGAATGTACTCATCATCTCTTGATTTTGTTTCACCACCTGGCTAAGAAATTCATTGTTCTTTTCCTCTAGGCTAGGTTGCATCTTCTGAAAATTGTGTTCCTTCCTCCGATCATAATTGTTATTTCTATATCCCTATTGATGCATATACTTTGCATGTGCTTCATCATCAGACCCATTGTCCTCTTTCTCTAGGAGCTTCTTGGCTATAAGATCCAACTTGTCATTAAGTACTTTGATGGCCCTTGCTTCATATGTAATGCCAACCTGCTCGGGTGCATCTCTTTCACCCCAAGACTGCTTTTTGGACATGTTCCTTAGAATCTCCCAACACCTTGTGCGTATGTTGTTCAAAAAGAAACCAGAACCTACTGAGTCCAAATTGCTCCTATCATGTTCATTTAGGGTGAAGTAGAAAATTTTAGCTTGCTTCTCCTTGTCTAAGTCGTGATGTGGACACTTCCTCAGCATGATCTAGAAGCGCTCCCAAGTTTCAGTGTATGTTTCACTGGCTCGCTGGCTGAAGTTGTGTATCTTCCTCACTAGATTGTTTGTCTTTTCAGGCGAGAAGAACCTCTCAAAGAACACCTCAACCATGTGATCCCAAGATTCAATGTACTCATCATCCAGATTGTGCAGCCATTCCCAAGCATTTCCCACTAAAGAACTGGGAAAAAGTTTTAGGTAGAGTGTTTCTTGCGGGAACCTGTCAATCTTTATCATATCACAATTTTCCACGAACGTGTTGATGTGGGTCACCGGATCCTCATTTTTAAGTCCATGGAAAGCCTGTGATTTGACCAACTGAATAAGCCCTGGATCAATCTTGTAACTGGGTATGTTGATAGCTTGTTTCTTGATTGGCCCCTTCTGTGCAGAAGAAGAAGAAGCCTTAATCCTTTCCCAGATCGTCTGCTCCTCATTTTCCACTCTGTCACCCATTATTACTTTACTAGTACCTGAAATTTCAAATGGTAGTGTATGAACCGGTACTAATAATTAAAACAATGAATAAGATTTACAATTCAGTTCAAAAGATGAAAAGAAAAAAATTATAGGAATTAAAAGTGGCCTAGTGTGGCCGCTCGCAACACTCGTAGTGCTAAAATTCACCGTTTCCCCGGCAACGGCGCCAAAAACTTGATACGCGTAAACCGTGTGTGCAAACGCAAGTATACGTATCAATGTAATATAGGCCTTGTGAGGCCCGAGTCGAACTCAGGGAAATGTGAATTTTAGTAGACTACTACTAACTGGTTGTGATCAGCTAAACTGATTAAAAGAGTTGATTGGTTTGAAAAAGAAAATAAAATAAAGTGAAAACAAAGAGAGCGATGATTAAATGTTGGTTTAATCAAATGAGAATGAGATTCCTTAGGATTTCCGATTTCACCACGGGGTCTCGTTATACCAAATATCTTGCATAAATAACGTAGATTTTATCGAATCTTAGATAAAGAGCCTGTAATCAAGATTGCCCCCTTTCACGGTACAATCCACTACCCAAATCTAAGCCAATTCTACTTTTTTAGCAATTTATATCTTAGATTAGGCGCATTAATGATGACTCTGGGTATCTCTCCACTATCTATACGTCGCCTAGTCTAAGGAACGCATAAGATGGTGTATAAAAGTGGGTTTTCTGACCTTAAATCCCCTTTCCAGAGTAACTATTAGTCTAATTCTTTATCTATGGTCATGAAGCATAAGTAAATCAAGCAATCTCCACAATTATATATCCAAGAAATGAGAATTCTATATCAATTTATGCAAAAATTCAATATAACGGTTCCACGGGCTACTCCCGGGTCCTAAGGAACAATGGAGATTAGCCCCGCATGGTTGACAATGGAGAATACATAGGAGTAGAGAATAAAAACGTGGGAAACATGGAGAAAACTCGTGTAACCCCTGATACAAAGGTGTTCCTAGAGATCCTCCTCGAGAAACACACGTTTTGCAGTCTTCTGGCTGCAAAATCGCCCGTCGGAGGTACCCGGATCGCTCGGTTGATGACCTTTGTCTCTCGTCTCCTCTCTCTCTCCCTCCTTCTTGGATGTTGTACAACACAATATGAGATCCCCCTTGGGCCGTCCGTTCTCTTCTTAGGTCATAAGACCACTTTACGGCTCTGAAAAAGCTCAACCGTCGGATTAAAATGCTCCGTTTTAGTGCTGAAAATCGCTAGATCCCGACGTTGTCGATAGTATCGACCCCAGGTCGATGGTATCGACCATGATGCAGGTTTTTCCTTCCAAAATTGTGTTTTGGGGTTGCTCTCTGATGAAATGTCGATACTATCGACACCATGGTCGATAGTATCGACTCTGGACAATGCAAAAGTGCCTGAAAAAGTGCCGAAACATGTGTATAAGTCCGGAGATTATATAAAATCATATAAATATGATAAAAGAAGTATAATTTGATGCAAAAAGAGTTTAAAGGCCAACTATAGTGAATTATGCAAATATAATCAAGAAAATGACAAATACATGCATAAAATAGATATAAAATAAGCCTATAAAAGTGACTCAAAACCCATGCATCAACTGCCTTTGTATTTTATATTTTTCTAAGACTATGTTTATCTCACATGCATGTAGGTTGATGATGTTTGTGGGGTGTGTGCATTATTACCCATTTATGTGCTTTTGTTGCATAAATTTTATTGTTTATGACAAGTATCCTCTTTTATCATGTTATGATGTTTCTTATCTTTTATGCCCTCTTTTGGGGTAGTCCTTATCTCTTGCATGGGAAGCATTTTATTTTGATGTCCCTTATTATTTATAAATTGCTCGATTTTCTTTTTAGTTTGCACATACCAGCTTTTGTTGATGTCTCCTATTATTTCTATTTTGTTGGGGTATGCTTCTAACCCTAGGTGAAGGACTGGTTGATAAGGCATGTTGACCTGGACATAGATTGTAAAGTTAAAAATTGGAGACAATCTTGAGGTGGTTTGGATTTCCTCTACATGGATCCTTGTGATGTAAGTCTGTAACCCCTTGTTTTATAATTGAATATAGTCATGTTTTTATTCCGCTGCTATTCATTGGTCTTTTGTTACCATTATATAAAGATTTGAAAATTTTACACCCACTCCATGATACCTTCTGAGTGTGTTTGGACTGGAAGTTTTATTGTTCAAATTTTTAGTAGAGAAGTGGCTTCGCTTCTTTACAGTTGGATATCCAACTTTTTAAAGGGAGGTTGAAAAAAAACATTTTCATTCTAATTTATAGGTAAAGGAAAAGAAGCTTTATAGTTTGAAAGTCAGTCATCCCTCTCTTTCACAATTGGCTTCTCTCTCTTTTTATTTATTTATAAACATCATCATTAGTTCATAAATAAAATAAAAAACACAGAGAATGCACACACATACTCCAGTAGGCAACTGGTGCAGCCAAGGGAGGGGGATGAGAAGATGGGGTGCCCCAATCCAATGTATGAAAAGGTAGAATCTCTTCTTAATACATGCCACATCAAGGTCCCAAACCCTAAGGTCAGGGTCAAGATAAAATGCCTTTGAGAAGACCATGATCAACCATTTTAACAAAAAGGAGGTGGTATCCTGTTACTAAAATCCACTATTAACAAATAACTAGGTGTGTATCAAGTAGTCTAATCAAGATGTATCTAATAGTTATAATTTTCACTCTCTAGTGACTTATTTATTGTCCACTTGTTCGTGACAAAATGATTGTGTTGTTCGAGAAATTGCAATAGGGATCTACAAAGGTTCAAATTGGTATTCAACCTGTCAACTATGATGATCAATGAAAGAATCATGAATATGGTCGACTTGGCCTTTGTTCCACCCACATTAAAGAACAAAACTATAGTCATATCATCACCTTGGGATTTATTGTGCAATGATGAACAAAGCTACTTCTAAGTGGAAAACCATCCATGTTATGGAGAAATTAGTTTTGTGCAAACAATTGATCTTTAAAGTTGGATTAACTGTCAAGTCTAGTGGGCAGACTACTCGGTTGATGGACGTGACAAAGTTTCTTAGGCTTGACCTGAAAACACCAGAGAGGAATATATGAGAAAAATAGTAAGGGAATATACCACGCCTAATGGCATACAGAATTATTTTTTGTTTCATAATAAATCACTTTCTTAGGTCTCTTAGTTTCAGCTATCCAACCCCTCTCTAAAGAAGAATAAATTGTTAGATACATGGCTGTATAAGACATGTATATAGTATGGGTTAAGCCTAATGTAGTACATCTAGTACATGTGAAAAATGTAGTTTTGTGTCAAGTACTCACGGAGAAGAAGTTTTATCCCACATTGTTCACTCCTAGAACTTTTGTGGTCTTTATATGTAGGATCACATGCGACACTAGTGTCAGAAGGTCCTAGGAGAAAGTATGCTCACCTCCTTGGTGGGTATGGTGACCAAAAGATACACGCACATGCCTTGCAGCACTTCACTCGGGGTCGGGCTTATAGATTGTAGATTGCGGAGAATGTCTTCCATCTTATTCCTATACTAGGACACACTATGTAATTAATTATTAATTTAATTAATAATTTCTTTTCAAAATGGATTTATTAATCCTAATTAGAAAGTGTTTTCCTTGCAATTTTTTGGCAAACGTGTACAAGAGAGATTGAGTGATTGTGTCTTAATGAGAATAAGCTTTTGATGTGAGTAAGGCTATAAATAAGCCTTCAGTCATTAGGGTTAAATATATCAAAAATGAACATCAGTCATCAGCCGCTTCGTTCCTATTTTGCAAACCCTAAAAGAGAGCTTGCAGTCATTACTTCTGTGTTGTTGCATGGAGATCTTTTTCTATGCGTGGTAAGTTCGTCCTTCCTCTCCCTTCCGAGATGCGATTTTTCAGATGGTGTTTCCTGCAGTCGTTGGGTTGCACTAGTAGTGCACATTATTTTTTGTCTGCATTGTTTGTCATCGACACGAGCAATACGATACCTTCTTTAGGTTTGTGACTGGGTTGACTAGAAGAATGAGGCCTACCTACAATGGTTGTGGGTTGCTAATTTTTTTAAGTATAACACGTTCGTTTTTTAATGAACGATCTAGTTTGTGTTCTTAACTTTGTTTTTATTTTCTATTGCACTATTTATTCCTCTATTTTCTTATCAGGATCTTCCTGAATGCATTAACTAAATTACACATGTCATTGTTGCATGTAATAATTTAATTAAAATTAACAAGTCTTAAAGAAATCAATATCTAACATTAGTTAACTATGGTTGCTTAAGTTCTGGCATGAAAATTGATACATCTAGTATGCCTGAAAAATTTACTGGAATTAATTTGCTTGTTGACAAAGTAGGATGCAAATATGACTTAACATGATAGGGTATGATCAATATCTAGAAGAGGATGCACCCAAAGTTGATGAAATTGTCCCTAATAATGCTAATTTTATTGCAACCTAGAAGAAGGGTGATAAGACGTGTTGAGGGTTGATTCTATTTGCATTAAACAACAAACTGTATGACTCATACTCAAAGATGCATGTTACTACATCTAATGTTCTGTGGGGGGCGTTAGAAAAGAGCATATGAAAGAGAAGACTATAAAAGTACCCATTGATGTTAATTCTATTGTCAATTTCTAAAGTTTTATATGGCTGAGGGTAAATCTATTTCTGATCAAACATATGATTTTCAACTCTTGGTGCAAGAGCTCGCTGATGCAGACATGGTACTTCTTGAAAAGCTTGTTGCGATGTCAATCATTGAGAAATTCTCAAAATCTTGGGAGTTGTTTGGCATAACTCATAAGAATCACAAAGGAGACATGTCAACGAACGATCTCATGATGGACATCAATATTCAAGAAGAGCATCTAAAAGAGAAGACTATCAAAGTACCCACTGATGTTAATGCTACTACCAATTTTACTACTGCTAGGAATAAGGATAAGATATCAAAGAATTCAACTAAACCTAAGGCTAAGATCCATAAGAAACTGAAGTACAAACTTTGTTGAACTTATGGACTGGTTGGCCACTAGAACAAGGATTTTCCTTCAAAGAAGGCAAAGAAAGATTCCACATCTACAATTGCGGAGGTTGTGGTCAACATGATGACTACATCTTTGAACCTCAATCATGGATATGTATCTATAAAACCTGAAATTATTTCTATTTTTAATAGTTATATTCTATAATAGACACTGGGACTAATGTGCATCTGTGTACTAATAAGTCCCTGTTTGTGTCTTACCAGGCCTCTAAAGGTTGATCTGTGACTTTGGGTGATTCCAGTGTTGTAGAAGTCAAAGGCGAAGGATGGGTGGACTTGAAGTTTTCATCGGGAGAGGTTTTGAAGCTTCATAGAGTCATACATGTTCCATCAATGTGATGCAACATTCTTAGTGGCACAATTTTGGTTAGAGATGGTTTTAGAATAGATTGCAAGTGTAATGAGACTATTATTACTCACTTTTGTGATTCTTTATTTTCTAGCAAGGGGTATCTATGTGATATAGAGAACTTGTTTAAGATTTTTTTTTAACTTGTTTCAAATTCCATTTCAAATTTGAATGATAATAGTTCTTTATGCATGAATATTATATCAGTCGATGTGTGGCATACGCATTTGGGACATGTGAATGTTGGCTTAATGAAATGTATGATGAATCTAAATTTAATCCCTAAATTTGAAGTAGAAAATAATAAATGTGAAATCTATGTGCAAGCTAAATTACATGGGAAACCTTTTCATTCTGTCAATAAGAATTCAGAAATTTTGGATTTATCGCATGTAGATATCTGTGAATTTAATGAGATTTCTACTAGGGATCAAAAGTGTTATTTTATAACTTTTATTGATGATGCTAGTAGATACTGTTATGTCTATTTACTCAAAAGTAAAGATGAGACATTGAATAAATTAAAAATTTATAAGAAAGAAACTTAAACTCAAACTAGTAAAGTACCTAAGACATTAAGGTCTGATAGGGGAGGAGAATATACCTCAAACTATTTTTTGAAATTTTGCTAATTGAATGGTATAGTTCATGAGGTTAGTCGCTCTATATTCACCACAATTAATGGTACAACAAAATGTAAAAATTGAACCCTAATAGATATGGTTAATTATTTGCTTCAAACCTCAAGTCCATCCAACTTCATGAGGGAGAAAGCTTTAAATACGGCTTGCCATATTTTGAATAGAGTTCCCCATAATCATGTAGAGAGTAGTCCGTTTGAGTTATGGAGAGAGAGAAAAAAGAGTCTCAAATATCTTTGAGTGTGGGGGTGTCTTGCTAAGGTACTTGTCCCTAAACACAAAAGGAAGAAATTGGGACAAAAAATAGTTGATGTCATATTCTCAGGATATGTAGAGACAAGTTATGCCTATAGATTCTTGATTGTAAAATTGGATATCTCAGGGATCGAGGTCAATACAATTGTGGAATTATGTGATGATACATTCTTTGAGGATGTGTTTCCCATGAAATATAGTGTGCCCAATGAAGTATCTCAAGAGGATTCATTCACCATAGGTTCCATTCCCGAGCATGTGGAAACGATGACAAATGTGGGGACGACTCAGAACAAGCTATTTCTGAATCTGATAATTATGAAGAAATAATTGAACCAGGGAGAAGTATATAGCCTAGGACATCCAAGGATTTTGGAAGTGAGCTTCTCACTTACAATGTTGAGGATGATCCTATAACTTTCAAACAAGAATCTTCAGAAGCTAAGTTTTGAAAAGAAGTTGTTAATGATGAAATTCAATCAACTCTCTCAAATGGAACTTAGAAATTGGTGGATTTGCCTCCTGGTTGTTCTAAAGTTTGATGCAAATGGATATTTAAGAAGAAACTTAATGCAAATGAGACAAACAATAAGTATAGATCTAGGTTAGTTGCTAAGAGTTACACACAAAGGGAAGGAATATATTATTCTGATTCTTATTCTTCTGTTTCCTGTATGAACACTATACGAGTACTTAAAGAATTGGCTTCCATTTATGATCTTTGTATCCATCAGATGGATGTGAAGACCGTGTTTTTACATGGTGATCATCAAGAAGAGATATATATGGAACAACCTAAGGGAATTGTGGGTCGTGGAAATGAGTCCAAAGTGTGTAAACTTGTTAACTCATTATGTTGCTTGAAACATGCCCCTAAGTAATGGAATGAGAAGTTTGATTATGTGATATCATCATTTGGCTTTATTTCTAATGAATTTGATAAGTGACTCTACTTTAAAATTATCGATGATGGATTCATTTTGTTATGCTTATATGTTGATGATATCTTACTTTTTGGTTCTGATATGAAAGTAGTAAATGAGACAGAGACATTCTTATGCGGCATGTTTGAGAAGAAGGATATGGGTGTCGCTGATGTAATTTTAGGGCTTAAAATCATAAGGTCCACTGATGGTATAACTCTCTCTTAGTCTCACTATGTTGAGAAGATATTGGAGAGGTTTGAGTACACATCACCTGTTAAGACCCCATATGATTAATCTAAGGCCTTATTCAAGAGTGAGACTGGAATTCCAGTGTCTCAATTATGATACTCTCAGTTTATTAGAAGTTTGATGTATCTTATGAACTGCACATGTCCAGACATTGCGTTTGTAGTGAGCAAGTTAAGTAGATACATCATCTGTCCCGACAAGACCCATTGGGAAGCTCTTGACAGAGTTTCAAGGTATATCAAGGGAACTTGTTCCCTTGGGTTGTATTATGGCAAATATCCTTCTGTAGTCAAAGGATATAGTGATGCAACATGGATTGCCATGAACTCTGGGAGTAATGGTGTCTCAGGATATGTATTCCTGTCAGGAGGAGGAGCTTTTTCCTAGAGGTCTAAGAAATAATCCATATTGTCTTGTTCCACTTTTGATGCAAAGTTGCATGCTTTAGATGAAATTGGATTGGAAGCTGAATGGATATATAGACTTATGTCCAGTTTATCTAGGGTAAAGAAGCCACTTCCTACAATTTCAGTTCATTTTGATAGCACTACAACTATTGCTAAGATAAAGAGTTTCAAGTCCAATGAAAAATAGCGTAGACACATCCAAGTCAGACTCAAGTCTGTAAGGGAGTTAGTATCTAATGAATTTATGGATGTAGACTACGTCGGTACCAATAATAATACAACCGATCGTTTCACTAAAGTTCTTACCTTTGCCTTGGTGGAAAAATCTAGGTTAGGGATGAGACTAAAATCCCTCATTATTCACAGGTAGTAGCAACCCAACCCAATAGAGTGGAGATCCCACAAATTAGGTTCAATATGGTAATAACAAGCTATCGAGTGAATATAATGACACTATATAATTTCCTTTGATGCTTTATGCATATGTATGTCTATCCCCTGGGAAAAATGTTCATGTCATGACTTCAAGTTAGTAAGAGATTAATCTCTGAATGATGTTAAGTCTTAGGATAGGATGTTAGTAGTACATACTTGGAGACTCCAACTAAGTAGTTGATGTTGTGGAGGCTACAATAAGAGAATTGAGTTGTTCCCTGATTTCAATCATGATATATATATATATATATATATATATATATATATATATATATATATATATAGATAGATAGATAGATAGATAGATGCATGGCCTTAATGCATCATTTTTTTCTACCATATCTTTATTATGTTGTTACCAACCTATACCCTTGCACCCAAGTTTTATGTTCAAGACTTTTATTCACCTAGTTCCTGCGGGGGTCACAGTTAGATAACTCAGGTATATTCAAATCGAAAGGTATCTACTGAAAGCACAATATGAAGGACCGAATGGTAGAGCACACTACATATTAGACTTTGTGGGGCATTGTCAGATATATGGTTATACAAGCTATGTATATAACATGTGTCAAGTCCAGTGTAGTGTATCTATTACATGGAAAAAATGTAGTTTTGTGTCTAGTGCTAATGAGGAAGAAGTTTATCCCACATTGCTCACTCCTAAAACTTTTATGGTCCTTATATGTAGGATCACATGTGATACTAGTGTCCAAAGGTCCTAGGAGAGGGTATGCTCACCTCCTTGGTGGGTATGATGACCAAAACACACACGGACGTGTGTGCGCCATGCCATGCCATGCCTGGCCTGGCCGGGCTTATGCTTGTACTTGTGGCTTGTGGATTGTGGAGAATATATTCCGTCTTCTTTTTACACTAGGAGACAATTATATAATTAATTATTAACTTAATTAATTATTTCTTTCCGAAACTGATTTATCAATCCTAATTCGAAAGTATTTTCCTTACGGATTTTTCTGCAAACGTATACAGGAGTGATTGAATGACTGCATCTTAATGGGAATATGATTTTGGTGCGTGTAAGGATATAAATAAGCCCCCGGTCATTAGGGTTAAACACATAAAAAATGAACATCAGCCGTCAGTCATTTTGTTTGTGTTTTCCAAATCCGAAAGGAGAGCTTTCAGTCGTCATTTCTAAGTTGTTGTATGGAGATCTTCTTCTGTACTGGCAAGTTTGTCCTTCCTCTCCCTTTCGATACACGATCTGTCAGGCGGTGGTTTTTGCAATCGCTGAATTGTACTAGTAGTGCACGTCGTTTGTTATATGCATCTTTTGTTGTCAATACGAGCGAGATGATACCTTATTTTGGTACATGATTGGGTCGACTAGAAGGACGCTTACCCACTGGGTTGTGGGTCGTTAATTTTTTTAAGTATAACATATTCATTTTTCAACAAACAATCTTATCTTTGTTCTAAATTTCATTTTTATTTTCTCATACACGGTTATTCTTCTATTTTCTTATCTTGAACTGCCTGAATACGTTAACGAAATTACACTTGTCGTTATTGCATGTAAAGACTTAATTAAAAGTAACAACATCAATGTTATATATATTAGAGTTTGCAGGTATAGTCATTCCTCTAGTACCAACGCTTGAAATGCATACATGGATGGCCCTGTGCTTAGCGTCCTACCGCAGACATCATGTGGAACATAATATAGAGTCATAAGGGTCATCACAGGGTGTACGATTTCTTGAGGCTATCCATTCTTATCATTGTAGGGTACTGACTAATTTTGAGGTGAGCGTAGGAGGAAAATGAACGACAGCTGTGGATTTGCAAGGGCTAAGAGGTGTTTGTTATACATACGCTTAGAGACAAAATATGACTTTCCATGATGAGAACGATGTTGAATACATCTGATACGGCGCCCAATATCTTTTTTGACTTGTAATGTGACTCATCAAGAGCTAACACGTCGATATTGGCAATACTGAAAGGAGCATCATATTTGTTGTCACAGCTTGAAAGAGTATTTGTGGGGTGAACGGGATAGGGTTTAATACCAAAGTAAAAGCAAACATATTCTGATGAGTTAAGATTTGAGTAAGTTCACGCTCATCACGCACACCTTCACACGCATCCAAATTAGTTCCAAATCAGCCCCCAAACTGTCACCACGTGGCGGATGGTGATTGAGTGATTTTTTTGAAATTATGCAATAGGCAAATAATTTTGTTTCGTTTATAACTTTTGAACTGTAATAAATTTTTTAATGAAACAAAAACCGTTGGTTTTATTATGAAAATTGCAATTTAACAAGCCAAATATTGACATATTTTTTAGAAAAAAATACAAAATGATATATATAGGTTAATTGACAACCAATTATGGCGCCCATAAATAGTCATTGACACTCAAAAATGGTTAGTTGACGACTTGACGTCCAAAATGAGTCATTGACACCCATAAGTATAAAGATAACGCTCAAATAAGGTATTGACAATCAAAACAACTATTTAACTATTTTTAGGCACTATTTAGCCATTTTTGGATGATATGGCTCCCATAAATGGCTATTGACACCCAAAAATGATAATGGTGGATTGACACCCAAAAGTATAAAGATGGCGTCCAAATAAGGTAATAGACACCCAGAATGATTCATTGACACCCAGAAGTTTAAAATGATGCCCAAATAAGGCATTGTTGGATGGTATGGTGCCCATAAATGGTTATTGACACCCAAAAATGGTTAATTGACACCAAAAAGTATAAAGATGGTGCCCAAATAAGGTAATTGATGCCCAAAATAGTTCAGACACCCAGAAGTTTAAAATGACGTCCAAATAAGGTATTGACAACTAAAATAATATAATGACACCCAAATAGATCTGTTTGACACCTAAGAATCACTTAATGTCGCCCAAATGGTTCATTGACACCTAGAATTATAACGACGCCCATAAATGACTATTGACCTTAAAAATTGTTAATTGATGTCCAAAAGAGTTCATTGACACCCAAAAGTATAAAAATACTCCCAAATAGATTTGTTTAACACCTAAGAATAATTTAATGACGCTCAAATATAGTTGTACGCATCAAATAGGGTATAAGGTACTTCACGCCCAATAATAACTAATTGGTGCACATAAATGGCTAATGACACCTAAAGATGGTTAATTGATGTCTAAAATAGTTCATTGACATCCAGAATAACCTATTCATATCATTTTTATATATTTTTATTAAAAATATATCAATATTAATCTTGTTGGAATGCATTTTTCATAACGAATCAAATGGTTTTTGTTTCGTCAAAAAATTCTTTACGGTTCAAAAGTCATAAGCAAAACATATTTATTTACATATTACACAACATATATCAACTCATCCAATTAAAACCTGTCACGTCATCACCCCAAATCAGCCTCTCCCCCAACAATACCACTCATCTCTCGCGCGTAGCGGCGCTTCACTCCCAGGGTGAGCGACAAAAATATTTTCGTATTCTGATTATGAGTAAGGAAACCTGGTTCTGGTAGACTCCATTAGCCTTCGAGGAGTGCCGCATAATTCTAATGGCGATTTGATGGAGGGCTTTATCTTGAAAGTAGCGGCATTCAACTTCCTTATTCCGACTCCCAAGTAAAAATTGTCGGATCAATTATATAAGATCATGTCAAAAGCTGGGCTTGTTTTGTCATAAGAGCACATGAACATCGAACTGTCATACGAGGTCCTCCATATCATATTCTGACTTAAGCTTCTAAATTAGACGACTTCGTCGGTGAGCTAAAAGTCAATATCTCGATGTGCGGTTCTTACTATGTGCTTGTAGGGTGCGTTGGAATCTCAACGGGTATGAGCTGATCATTTCCTGGAGATTGTGTTTCGGATGATCTTAGGTGAAAAGCGATAATGTTTCTTAAATGTCCTAGATAACATGTTCGTATGGTGGGTCATGCATTGAATATTCAGCAAGATGTCAATAAACAAGTGTTCTGTAGATGTAATGCATTATCTTCAAACTTTTGGCTTTTGCGGCGCAAGTCATGGCGTGAGGTTCTTATGTCTTTGTCACGGCAGAGATCACAGATTGCGTGTCTGCACGATGCGACGTAAACGTTTTGTTTATTTCTGCGTGTATTGGACTTTCTCTGTCTGTAGTGCTCTAAAGTAAGACGATGCTTCAAATATGAAGAAGGTGAGGGTTTCCAGCGTTGGTAGGGGCCATGAGAAAGATGCATAGCGGACACGATGAGATCCGAGAAGGCATGAAATCCACAAAGCTTTGGGCCACCGAGAAGGTGATATGATTTCATCCTCAAAGCTTTGAATGGAGTATTTCAGAGCCAGAACAACCAGGAGCGCCTCAGGGTTCAAAATTAGTTGCCAGATAAAAACCTCAGATGTGGATGGACATTGAACTAGATGTGCTTAATTAGAGGCTGGGCGTTGTGCCTTCCAATATTCGTAGCAGACTATGAAGTTGTCCCTGAATTGAACCCCACTTGAGCGCTTGCTGCGGATGTATTAGCTGCTTTTTACTCTGACATCAATAAGTGGGCATCGGTAAATCCCTAAAGCTGACATTCTTCTTTTCTTATGAGATCTGCTATATAGAGGCAGATCTGGACACATTTCTGGACGAATTTTAGCATTTAGCATGCTAAAGAATAAACAGAGGAGTGAGGTTAAATGTCAAAATTCGTCCATAAATGTGTTTAAGTCTGCCTCTCCATAGCATTTCTCTTTTCTTATTGGCATAGATGTGTCTCGATTTCAGGAAAATTGCTCCGCCATTGTTACGCATCGAAAACAGTGGTTTTTTTAGGGATCTATTATGCTGAGGCAAAGTCAGACACATTTTGGACGGTTTTTAGACTCTAACCTGCTAAATAACAAAACAAATCCTCCTTATTTTTGTTATTTAACTGACTAGAGTCCAAAAATCGTCTCAAAGTGTTTGGGTTGGCTTCTGTGTAGCATTATTCTTTTCTTTGTAAGATGTATTGAAGTTATAATTTTTCTCTCATACATTCATTCTATACATAGAAAGAAAGAGGTATTAGTATGTCTTTTAGTGACACTAGTATCATTTGTTTATGTAGGACAAGTTAGACGATTAAATTTCTGTTATACAGCGTGAGACTAACACATGAGTAAGATATGAAAAGATGGATATAATATATATATCCATATATGAAATCTTTATATTTTTTAAAAGATTATTAGTCATATAATTTATTATGTAAACGAGCTGGCTCGTATGATTGTCTTGAGTCCCAAACATGTTATAATCACATACATGTTTCAGTTCCAATCAGGTTTGGGTCACAAATTTGTAAGTGTTTCTACTTACCCCTATATATGGATGTAGGACGTGTCTAACTAAGCAAGAAACACCAAAACAGATTATCATCACATTCTTTATACTTACCTACAACTCTCTTTCAAGTTAGAATATAGATGTCAAATATGTCGAACACATTACAAAAATCTTGGATATGATTCTTAAAAACGCCTTGGTGAAAATATCGCATGTATGCTCAACATAAGGCGGAAGAGGAGTGACGATTTTATTGATCATAACATTTTCTTGTAAGTAGCAGTCAACTTCGATGAATTTAGTGTACTAATGAAAAACATTATTACTTCCAAGAACGTGGCAATGCAATTGTCACGGTACATAGAAATAGGTTAAGATATGAAGTAAGTAAGTATATCAATAAAGATTCAAATCGTAATATTTTACATATGCATTTTGAACCATGGCTCTATATTATGTTTTAGTAGTAGATGTGAAAACCATATTTTGTTTCTTACTCCAACAAATAACTATATTTTCACCAGTAGCTAGTTATGGATCGTCTATTAGAATGACAACCAGCGTAACCAACATTGGAGAGCCCTTCAACCTTCAGATGATTAGTTTTCTTGTAAGGCAAACCTTGACTAAGAGACAGATGTAAGATAGTCAAGAACATGATGAGAAGAATCAAGATGGTATTTCCTAGTGGCTTCAATAAATTGACTAATCACACCCACTACAAGAGAAATACCTGGACGTGTGATACTCAAGTATAGAAGTTCACCAATCAAGATTTATAGCATAGTTTATCATCGAATAACTTAGAAGGAATACAATGTATACCATTGATGCTCAACATGTGAGGCAGAAGATATGCAACGAAGCATCCTAATTTCCTCATGAAGATCTAAGGTATATTCCTCTGGGACATAAATAACACATTTTGGTATGGAAAACTTCTACGAAAAGGTGATAGTGAAGTTCTAATTGAACATCAATGACAAAATCATATAGGGCATTTTCTTCAACGCTAAGAATTCCTCTAATTTCACAGTCACAAAGACTACTATCATCCAAAGAGTCATCTAAGATGGACATTTATGTAAACGATTTCTTTGTCAAATATAATGATCACACTGAGATAAACGAAAATAAATGTTTTCTAGAGTTTGTGGAAATATGTGGAATCATGCCTGTAAGATTTGTTTGAGTCCATCGATAAATTTATATAGTTTGCACATAATCCCATACTTCTCCTCAGCATAAAATTAAGAGGTCGCTATATGGACCGATTCTTGTAGATCACAACACATAAACACATTATTAATATTATGTTGGTGTAAAGAAGTGAAATCAATCCACCTCTCTACTAATAACAATGGTAAACAAAACTCATTGGAAAGCATCAGAATAAAAAAAATTCTGACTATATTCAATTTCATAAAAGATTGTACAAAATACATCAAAATCTCCCTTTTAGGGTTACATCATCATACACAATTAGGATCTAGATAGAGGGAAGTCTAGACTACTCCACTTTTGTCTCCAAGCAACATATCCATCAGCTAGTCCATGTCAACACTAAGATCTTCATGCCTTATCCATCACCTTGCTCCACTCCTGGGTGGTTGGGAAAGCACCCTGCAAGAGGCAAGGAAAATAAAAGTATGTGTCACTAAACTATACTAAAGGTGATAAGATAATTATAACAAGTAAAACAGGCTAGGGTTCATCATAAGATCAAGACAATCAAGAGAATGAGGCCATATATATAAAATAGTATTTCAATAGATGCTTGCCATAAACAACATATCACAAAAGGATTGCATGTATGATTAATATTGACTACCTTAACTAAGTGGGGTTGAGGCACCTACCGGACCTTCAACCAAAGGGTGAGGGGAGAATAAGACATTCCCAGTCACCTACGCACATTTTGTGTGTTGGGGAGAGTAACACGTTCCCCAGGGGAGAAATAACACATTCCCCAACTATGGGTGGTTGTACATACAAGTACCACTACACTAGTTAATTAGTCTAATAAAATCAACATGCTAGAAACTATGGCAAGTAATAGAATCTCATATGTAGAACATGGTAGTGGGGTACCAAGACCCAAGAACAATATTCCAAACTGATTATGAGGCAAGTATAGCAATAGATTCAAGAGAATAGAATATAAGGTGCAAATAAGCCTCATTATGGAAAGCATAGGTTAAGGAACAAATAATTCCCAACTAAAGTGTATTAAGTACATACATAGCACATACCTTTAATCTTTAGAGTCCTAGAATCACTTTTCATAACTTTTACACGAGATCAGATCCACTTTCCCTAATATGATCATCATATTTATGTATTAGATATATGTATATTTATTTTTTTGGTCGGTAAAAAACTTTGTTACTATGATGTTGCCCAAAAACTTTGGGTACAAGAAAGTGCCCCTAATTGCAAGCTCGGGTGACTAATCACCAATAAAACAAAAACAAACAAAGCCAAAGCATAGAAAATATAATGGTTCTCAAAACCACCTATCAGAACAAAGGAAAAGAAAGAAGCAGAAACTAACTAACCATACAGATCCCAATAAAACTAAACGACATAATCCTAAGCTACTCAAGACAGCAACTAGCATGAAAAAACATCCTCTGAAAATGTGATGCCTTGAATAGCCAGATAATATCTTTAGTTTGTCCTAGATTCTATGCAACCAGTAGAATTGGCTTCTATCCATCAGTTGTCCTGATTATAGACTTTTCCAGCCACCTGAAAGTAAAACCACCAGGATTTTAGAGTCTGAATCAGAAGATCATGCCAAAGCCCACACAATTATCAAATCGATACTAGCAATAACCTCCTCCACTGAAATTGTATTTATTAATCATCTGCAAACATTTGCATAACACCACTAACACAGAACTTTGATCCTAACGGCAAGAACAATTTGCAGACAGGAAATCAAGTAGCTAGGTTCTGACACAGTGAAGAAATTAGAATTAGCCCCCTTCCCATTTCTTCCTGGATAATTTCTTTTTTTTTGGACCATGCTTCCTCAAACTCCAGTGATTCATCTCTCAACTGATCTGATTCCGCATCAGAGTTAGAGTCCCCAATGGATCCATCACCATCCTTCAGCATGTTGGCTTTACTATGTTGGTAATCAACCAAAAAATCATAGCTTTCCCATATTTTCTTAACCTTCCAAGACTCGGAATCGCATCTATTGAGGTCCAACTCCCAGTCCAGATTGACACTACCCACATTACAAACCGGTGAGGACTCGAACATATCAGGTTCTGCTTGGAAGTCATGGGGTTCATTGGACTGAGGAGGAGGGCTAGACGTGTTTCTAATGAGAAAAACTTCTTCAATCTGTTGCTCAATAGCCTTACACAGTCTGTCATCAAACTCAGAAGTATGATTCTCGTTTGTCTTATGGTCAGGATCAACTGGGACATTTCTTCGAGCACTTGCGTTCTTGCCAAACCTCACCTGTAGGTCATTGTCTGGTGGAGGCTTCCGAGTCTTCTGAGGACACGACGATTGTCTATGGCCAAACCTCTTGCAGTACGAACACACGATTGGCTTCGAGACGATCTCCACCTTCAACTGCTTGACGACTAAATCCACCTCAGCTTTTGTTGATTTTGACAGATCAAGGATGTTGCTGACCTCGACGCAAACGTAGGTTGATCCCAGGCATCCTATAGAGATTGAGCTATCATCAAATTCCACAGGCTTCCCGATGGTGTTTGCCACCCTTGCGATATGGTCGCGTGTCCATGGGAGACCAGCGTTCTCTATCTTGACCCAAACTGGGACTCGTGAGAAGGAGAGCGGCTGAAGGGGGATCCCTGGCTTCCAAGACTGAACAATGATTAAGGAGCCGTCCATGAACCAAGGCGCTTCATCTAAGACTCTTTCCCATTTTCTAGGAGAAGGTAGCTTGATGACATAACCTTCTCTCTCATCTGAGAACACCTCAATGGGGCCACTAGGTCGCCATTGCCTTCTAATCCATCCGTCCAGGTGCTCCTGAAATGGCTTTCTGCCAACAAACCGGACCGAGATGAACTCACTCCAATTTGGGATGGAGATACCCTTACTAGAGATGGACGCACATCTCGATCCATCAACGAAGGTTGGCTCGATGTAGTCGATCGTGGCGATTCCATCTACTTCACGATCCTGCCTACTGGACAGCATCCAGTCAGCAACCAACGAAGAAGGAGGGACACCATTCGCCTGACTCTTTGGGGAGGATTTTGAAGGAGAGTTGGGGGAGACCTCAGACGATGCCGCCGCCTCCTTACCCTTGTGTTGCGCCTCATTTGCAAGATTAGAAGGAAGGTCATGCTTTCCTCCATCTCCAGTCCCCACTTCTTGATGAATTGGAGGAGTCGACGATGACTCCATGATAGCTTGCTCCTTCCCCCCTTTCCCACTAGGGTTTTGCCCGCACCCTCTCCCCCGTCCTCCTCTCCCTCGGACCATCTGCTAGAGTTTGCAAACAAGTAACTTTACCATTATATATGTATATTCATTAAAGGCTTAAAACCCTAAAGTTACTAACTTTTTCTACAAACCACCGATTTAGGTCTTGAAAACATCATCATTGTCTTAGTTAAGGTTTTCTGATCAAAATGACATATAATATTATGTATTTTGGAGATATAGACTTTTAGATGCATTTTTGGTGATTTTTAGTTAATTAAATAATCCACAAAAACACCTTGTCAAAAATTCAAAACCAAACCAGGAAATTTTTTTTATTTGAAAGAGAATCTTTTTCTGAGTTCATAACATATTTTCTTTTAATTTTTGGACAAGCAGGGCAAAAGTTACAATTTTTATAAATCCGACCAATCACAAAATTCCACATCAGCATTTAAAGTTGCAAGAGAGAGAGAGACTGGGTCCAACTGACTTGTCCCAATTGGGTGAGGCCAAGTCCGTAGTCAAGGGCACAGTTGACTCATCTCAAAAACAAAGAAAATAGAGCAAAATGACTATTTTGCCCCTGAGCGAGAAATCAAAGAAAGCAGAGATGAGTGGGGGTAGTTTGGGGAAAATGTGAGGGATCACCTTCAACCTTCCTTGCCCGATGAACCAACCACAACTGCATAGAAACCAGCCATGGTTTGAGAACTAAAACTCGCGAATCCCTCCACCAAGACACCAGGGCAGAGCACCATCGGAAACACAGAGCAAAACCGGACTCGAGTCCCAAACATCTGAAACTGAGGTGTAAAGAACATCACCTTGGCTTGCCACCAAGGTACAGATAGGAAGAAGCACCAAAAGAGGGAAAAAGGATCTGTACCTCGCTTATAGAAATCAAAGGAGGGAGAAAGCATCCTCGAGTCTCCTAGAACCCATCCCGCTGCTTGTAGATAGTTGTAGGGACCCGCACCTCGCCGCCGAGCTCCCGGAGTCTCAAGCAGGTCATCGGAGATAGTGGGAGTCAGGTTGGCATGCTCTGATGTGAATGGAGCCAATCCGATTGGCGAAATCGGTTCAGCGTGGTTTGGAGAAGGTTGTGGATGTGTTTCTTAGAGGTCTGCTCACTCATGGGGCGAGTAGACAGGGAAGAAGAATGGTGTTGGGTAGAAACAGGAGAATGGAGAGACGGGATGTGGAACGTATCAATATGGCCATGAGCCTTAGGTTTTATAGGGTCAACCAAACTTCCAGAACAAAGGGCAACTCTGGGAGAAGAAATCGCAAACAAAGATGGAAGGGAGAGGGAGATTAGAGAGAGAGAATCGAGAAGAAGACTCGCTACTATTCACGGAACAGGAAAGGGAGGTGAAGGTAGGAGAGAAAGAAGCGGCCGCACGATCAAGATTCGACGACATAGAAAGGCCAGAAATTTTGGAATAATAAAAAGGCCCGCGTGACAGCTATATAAGTTTCCTAAATGAATTTGAATAAAGTGATATATTTAATTATTGATCTTTATCTCTCTTCTTTTAGAGGCCCAAACGATATCCAAAATTAACCAAATTTTATATTCTGACTGATTTTGACGCGTAGAATCCAAATATAAAACTAGTTTTGCCTTTTGGGGACTTTTAATAGGTTAAATAATTAAAATGGTATTTTTTCTTTCCTCCTTCAAAAGAGGTGATAACATTATCTAAAATTTGTGTAACTTCACCCATAAGTCTCCCTAAGGAATTAGAATACGATTTTGTCATTATTTTTACAAGTTGGGATTATTTATTTATTTATTAAATAAATAGAAGATTCTACACACTTTCTCTCTCCTATTTTATTCATTATTCACATATTATCCAAACTAGTTGCAAATTTTCCCAAAGGCTTATTTTTATGTCTAGATTATGAATTTGGATTTATTTTTCTATTTTGAGAGCATTAAGTGTTTTATTTCACTTTATTGGCCTATTTCCTACTTTCTTTTGATAAAGACATTAATATATACATTTATCTTCCCAATTAAATGATACTTGGCCCTTAAGTTTCTTTTATATCAATAAAACAAATTTTGTTATCAAATTATCTCGTGGCTTCCTATTTATGATTTTTGAAACAACATATTCCTCATTATCCTGTTTTAATCCATTATATCCCATATTATCTCCAATTATTGTCCTTATTATCTCTTTTATGTGTATTTTGAGATTTCTCTCCTTTTTCATATTCTAAAAAAAACACTAGAAAGTTCTAGGACGAATTTATTTATTCTATTTATCACTTAAGTGGACATTTTATATATTAAGCCCATTACTAAGACTTCACTGAGGTATTTGTGCATAAAACTCAAATATTGGAATAAAAGGTGAACAAATGTTCATTAGGCCATTATATTCTTCACAAATTACAGAGAAAAGCCAAAGAAGATAGGAATGAAAGGAAAAGATGAAAAAGAGGACCAAAAGGAAAAAAGTCCAAAATTCAGTATGTTACAGCACTCCACCCCTTAAAGAATATTTCATCCCCGAAATCACAAGCAATTAGGGAAGGTTGAGTGTGCAACCTCTCATCACTAAACATCAGGTTGTTCCTCCAACCATAAAACTTCCACCAAAACTTATACTTCAACTACACCTAAGGGTTCAGAAACTTCACATACAGCTCAACATAGGTTGGGTTCTCAAGGATCACCTAGGGTTCCACTATTAAGATATTCTTTTTAGGAGATTTAACGTCATTTACATTTTTGGCTCATTAACATTATACTCTTTATGATATCACATTATCAACATTATATTAATTATGTCATGTTATATTCACTTTATTGCCAAAAGGGTTATATTTCATTATTATGCACAATTAGAGGTTACTCAATTATCTCCACATTCATTATTATATTTGATCATTGTCCTTAATAATTTGGATTTATACTTCATTATCCTCATATTACCACTTTATTAATTATAGCAAATTATTTTACATGAAATAAGACATTCTATTCAATTTTTAGTTAGGCATACAATTATTCCAATTAATGGCACATTAGTCGCTTATTTTCATATTAACAATGTCACAATGTCACATTATCTTTATTGCTCACATTAATGTCATCGTTAATTATTTTCTCATATTTATATACTTCTTATTCATATTGAAGCCATTATATGTATTTCAATGATCAAGGTGGGACATCCTACATGTTAATGAATTGATTCACATTAAGTGACTAATCACATGTGTATTAGATAACGAGATAACTTGCATTTTATATTGATGAGTTAATTAATATGTGATTAGATGATCATATATATCATTTATGTGTATCAATTATGTTTACTGATTATGGCACTTAACATCATTAATGTTTCATGAAAGGCATTAAAGTAGTATAGATTAGGGTTAGATTATTACAACTCAGGGTTTAGGTCAACATTGCCATTATATTTTACTTATTCATTCATGGAATGCAATAAGTCCAAATTACATTACAATTATCTTTCTCATCATATCATTAGGGTTTATAGGTTCATGACATGGCCAACATATTACATATTGACAATTAGCATTGATATTCATATTGGATATACGTTAGGGTTCAAGCACATGAATTATTCCTTAGATGATCATTATGTGCTCATTAATATATAAACAAGCACGTTAGGGTTACAACTATTAACTTGTTTGGTCAAAATTGAAGATCCAAGCATACTACCCTTGTATTCATGGAGTTAGGGTTTCTAAAGATAGATTAGATAGACTTCAAGATGTTATAGGGTTCCATCCCCCTAAAGAGGATTTCATCCACGAAATCTAACCACTCAAACATCAGCAATTGACCATACTCCACCCCTTAAAGGGTTTGACCTATCAAGCCAAACTAATTAGGGTGAAAGGATAAGTCTAACTAAACCATTCTCAAGATCCATCATGCTTCCACTGCGCACTCTGATATCTTCCCAAACACCCAAACTCCAAGGTCTAGGTTCTACGGATAAACTTATCCAAGCATGTGGTCCTAAGGGACATAAGAAAACTATCTTGGCATCCATCCTCAAACAAATCAACTTAGGGTTCCCAAAGATATACATCATAGAATCTAAGATCGCTATTGCCTAAAAGAAAACTATTTTGAGCAATTCGTATTAGCTCAGGCCAGGCCAGTATCATATGGGCATGGGAGTCCTTATAGACCAAGATAGTAGTGCGGAGGAAAATATTGCCAGCCCCCAAAACCCTGATCCTTTCTAGACACCTTTTCTTCAACTTCATGCCCTAATAGTTGCCTAGAGGCAAACCTAAACAACATTAAGTTATGCATATTTTAATTATGAGCATATTAGAGTTTTATTCATCAAGACTCTAAGGTGAAACTATAGGGTTCTAAGTCAACCTATCATCAGAATAGATCAAATCTACAGTAACCATGTCACTCAAAGTAAACTATGCAAGTCTAGGGTTCTAATTAGGGGAACAAACTGAAATAGTCAGATTTCTGACTACCATGAGATCTGATACCATGTTGTAAAGAAGTGAAATCAATCCACCTCTCTACTAATAATAATGGTAAACAAAACTCATTGGAAAGCAGTGAAATAAAAAAATTCTGACTATATTAAATTTCATAAAAGATTGTACAAAATACATCAAAATCTCCCTTTTAGGGTTACATCATCATACACAATTAGGATCTAGATAGAGGGAAGTCAGGACTACTCCAATTTTATCTCCAAGAAACATATCCACCATCTAGTCCATGTCAATGCTAAGATCTTCATGCCTTATCCATCACCTTGCTCCACACCTGGGTGGTTGGGAAAGCACCCAGCAAGAGGGAAGGAAAATAAAAGTATGTGTCACTAAACTATACTAAAGGTGACAAGATAATTATAACAAGTAAAATAGGCTAGAGTTCATCATAAGATGAAGACAATCAAGAGAATGAGGCCATATATATAAAAGAATATTTCAATAGATGCTTTCCATAAACAACATATCACAAAAGGATTGCATGTATGATTAATATTGACTACCTTAACTAAGTAGGGTTGAGGCACCTGCCGGACCTTCAACCAAAGGGTGAGGGGAGAATCAGAAATTCCCAGTCACCTACACACATTTTGTGTGTGGGGGAGAGTAACACGTTCTCTAGGGGAGAAATAACACATTCCCCAACTATGGGTGGTTGTACATACAAGTACCACTACACTAGTTAATTAGTCTAATAAAATCAACATGCTAGAAACTATGGCAAGTAATAGAATCTCATATGTAGAACATGGCAGTGGGGTACCAAGACCCAAGACCAATATTCCAAATTGATTATGAGGCAAGTATAGCAATAGATTCAAGAGAATAGAATATAAGGTGCAAATAAGCCTCATTATGGAAAGCATAGGTTAAGGAACAAATAATTCCCAACTGAAGTGTATTAAGCACATACCTTTAATATTTAGAGTCCTAGAATCACTTTTCATAACTTTTACACGAGATCAGATCCACTTTCCCTAATATGATCATCATATTTATGTATTAGATATATATATATATATATATATATATATATATATTCGTTTTTTTGGTCGGCAAAAAACTCTATTACTATGATGTTGCCCAAAACTTTGGGTACAAGAAAGCGCCCCTAATTACAAGCTCAGGTGACCGATCACCAACAAAACAAAAACAAACAAAGCCAGAGCATATAAAATACAATGGTTCTCGAAACCACCAATCAGAACAAAGGAAAAGAAAGAAGTAGAAACTAAGTAACGATACAGATCCCAATAAAACTAAATGACATAATCCTAAGCTACTCAAGATATCAAATAGCATGAAAAAAACATCCTATGAAAATGTGATGCCTTGAATAGCCGGACAATATCTTTAGTTTGTCCTGGATTCTATACAACCAATAGAATTGGCTTCTATCCATCAGTTGTCCTGATCATAGACTTTTCCAGCCAGCAGAAAGTAAAACCACCAGGATTTTAGACTCCGAAGAAGAAGATCGTGCCAAAGCCCACTCAATGATCAAATCGGTACTAACAATAACCTCCTCCACTGAAAGTGTACTTATTAATCATCTGCAAACCTTCGCATAACACCACTAACATAGAACTTTGATCCTGTTGGCAAGAATAATTTGCAGGCAGGAAATCAAGTAGCTAGGTTCTGACACAGGGAAGAAATTAGAATTAGCCCCCTTCCCATTTCTTCATGGCTAATTTCTTTTTTCTTTTGGACCATGCTTCCTCAAACTCCAATGATTCATCTCTCAACTGATCTGATTCAACTTCAGAGTTAGAGTCCCCAATGGATCCATCACCAGCCTTGAGCATGTTGGCTTTACTATGTTGGTAATCAACTGGAAAACCACAACTTTCCCAGATTTTCTTAACCTTCCAAGACTCATAATCGCATCTATTGAGGTCCAACTCCCAGTCCAGATTGATTCTACCTACATTACAAACTGGTGAGGACCCGAACATATCAGGTTCTGCTTGGAAGTCATGGGGTTCATTGGACTGAGGAGGAGGGCCATACGCATTTATAATGAGAAAAACTTCTTCAATCTACTGCTCAATAGCCTTACGTAGTCTGTCATCAAACTCAGAAGTATGATTCTTGTTTGTCTTATCATCAGGATCAACTGGGACATTTCTTTGAACAACTGCATTCTTGCCAAACCTCACTTACAGGTCATTGTCTGGTGGAGGCTTCCGAGTCTTCTGAGGACATGACAATTGTCTATGGCCAAACCTCTTGTAGCACAAACATACGATTGTCTTTGAGACGATCTCCACCTTCAACTGCTTGACGACTGAATCCACCTCAGCTTTTGTTGATTTCGGCAGATCAAGGATGTTGCTGACCTCGACACAAATAGAGGTTGATCCCAGGCATCCTACAGAGATTGAGGTATCCTCAAAATCCACAAGCTTCCCAATGGTGCTGGCCACCCTTGTGATATGGTCGCGTGTCCATCGGAGACCAGTGTTCTCTATCTTGACCCAAACTGGGAATCGTGAGAAGGAGAGTGGCTGAAAGGGGATCCCTGACTTCCAAGACTGAACAATGATTAAGGAGTCGTCCTTGAACCAAGGCGCTTCATCCAAGACTCTTTCCCATTCGCTAGGAGAAGGTAGCTTGAAGACATAACCTTCTCTCTCATCTGAGAACACCTCAATGGGGCCACTAGGTCGCTATTGCCTTCTAATCCATCCAGCCAGGTGCTCCTGAAATGGCTTTCTGCCAACAAACCGGACCGAGATGAACTCGCTCCAATCTGGGACGGAGATACCTTGACTAGAGATAGACGCACATCTCGATCCATCAACGAAGGTTGGCTCGATGTAGTCGATCATGGCGATTCCATCTACTTCATGATCCTGCTTACTAGACAACAGCCAGTCAGCAACCAACGAAGAAGGAGGGACGCCATTCGCCTAACTCTTTGGGGAGGATTTTGAAGGAGAGTTGGGGGAGACCTCGGACGATGTCGCTGCCTACTTACCCTTTTGCTGCGCCTCCTTAGCAGGATTAGAAGGAAGGTTGTGCTTGCCTCCATCTCCAGTCCCCACTTCTTGATGAACTGGAGGAGTCGACGATGACTCCGCGACAGCTTGCTCCTTCTCCCCTTTCCCGCTAGGGTTTTTCCCGTACCCTCTCCCCCATCCTCCTCTCCCTCGGGCCATCTGCTAGAGTTTGCAAACCAGTAACTTTACCATTATATGTGTATATTCATTAAAGGCTTAAAACCCTAAAGTTACTAACTTTTTCTATAAACCACTGATTTAGGTCTCAAAAACATCATCATTGTCTTAGTTAAGGTTTTCTGATCAAAATGACATATAATATTATGTATTTTGAAGATATAGACTTTTAGATGCATTTTTTGTGATTTTTAGTTAATTAAATCATCCACAAAAACACCTTGTCAAAAAACTCAAAACCAAACCAGGAAATTATTTTTATTTGAAATAGGATCTTTTTCTGAGTTCAAAACATATTTTCTTTTAATTTTTGGACAAGCGGAGCAAAAGTTACAATTTTTATAAATCCGACCAATCACAAAATTCCACATCAGCATTTAAAGTTGCAAGAGAGAGAGAGAGAGACTGGGTCCAACTGACTTGGCCCAATTAGGTGAGGCCAAGTCCGCAGTGAAGGGCACAGTTGACTCATCCCAAAAACAAAGAAAATAAAGCAAAATGACTACGTTGCCCTTGAGCGAGAAATCAAAGAAAGCAGAGATGAGTGGGGGTAGTTTGGGGAAAACGTGAGGGATCGCCTTCAATCTTCCCTGCCCGATGAACCAACCACAAAAGTAGAGAAACTAGCCATGGTTTGAGAACTAAAACTCGTGAATCCCTCCACCAAGACACCAGGGCAGAGCACCATCGGAAACACGGAGCAAAACTAGACTCAAGAGTCCCAAACAACCAAAACTGAGGTGTAAAGAACCTCACCTTGGCTTGCCGCCAAGGTACAGATAGGAAGAATCACCAAAAGAGGGAAAAAGGATATGTACCTCGCTTACAGAAATCAAAGGAGGGAGAAATCATCCTCGAGTCTCGTAGAACCCATCCCGCTGCTTGTAGATAGTTGTAGGGACCCGCACCTCGCCGCCGAACTCTCAAAGTCTCCAACAGGTCGTCGGAGATGGTGGGAGTCAGGTTGGCATGCTCTGATGTGAATGGAGCCAATCCGATTAGCAAAATTGGTTCAGCCTTGTTTGGAGAAGGTTGTGGATGTGTTTCTTAGAGGTCCGCTCACTCATGGGGCGAGTAGGCAGGGAAGAAGAAGGGTGTTGGGTAGAAATAGGAGAATGGAGAGACGGGATGTGGAACGTATCGATATGGCCATGAGCCTTAGGTTTTATAGGGTCAACCAAACCGCCAGAACGAGGGGAAACTCTGGGAAAAGAAATTGCGAACAAAGATGGAAGGGAGAGGGAGATTGGAGAGAGAGAATCGAGAAGAAGATCCGCTACTGTTCACAGAACAGGAAAGGGAGGTGAAGGTAGGAGAGAAAGCAACGGCCGCACGATCAAGATCCGACGACACAGAAAGGCTGAAAGTTTTGGAAAAAGAGGACCAAAAGGCAAAAAGTCCAAAATTCAGTATGTTACAGTTGGTGGCGATATCATCCTCTATTGATAGGTACATATAGTAGAAAAGATTGATAAATAAGGTAAATAAAGTTTCAAAGAATTCATTTTTAAGCTTTCTTGTGGTATATCCCTTGGCAAACGTCCTTGCTTCTAAGCTCCCAATAGAGCCATCAAAAATATTTTTAACAATGAATACCCAACAACAACCAATCTCCCAATAATGGACTCAATTGTATGATTCACAACAAGGGGTAAGGGGTACTGGCAGCCCAGAGTATAGGGATGGTACATTTATACTAAGTTATGATAAAAATGGTGCTCACCCAAAAAGCTAACATCTGGAATTACATGTGTACAATTGGAAATGAGTACCCTGCATTTATATCCCTTTTGGATGTGAGAAGAACCAAGAAATTGATAATGTATAAATCGTGGTGTAAGTTTGTCATGGTCAGGATGATGGTCGCATACAATACGTAAAAAACCAATACCTTTGGTGGTAGATTGAGGTTAGCTCATGTGGGTGAGGTTGTAGAGAATGGAAAGTTTAATAACAAAAGAGGGAGCTCGATTATTTAGGAAAATCATAGAAATAATTGTGTCAGGCCAATATTTTTGGTCATCTTGTATATCCATAAGTGAAGTATGAATAAGAACAAGAAGGTGGTAGATTATATTTTTTTCTCTACCAGTTGGTTGTGGAGTGTGAGTGCAAGAGATGTGATGTAGTATCCCTTAGAAATGAAAATATTTTAGATGGATTGTTACATACACTCAAATGGATTGTAACACACTAAAACTTACTTCTTAATCCCTAAAACCCTATTTTCGTGAAATAGGTACCAAGAGGTACAATTACTGAGAAAAACCCAAACATGGATCAAGTTATATTTTGAGGGTCCTTATTAGATTATTATAGTTAGTGTTTAGAAGACACATATTAATTAATACATAATAATTGGATACTTTTCATATTCAACATTAACTAACTTAAAGTAAATATCTATTGCACTTATGTATATAAAAGAACTAAAAGTATTAAAAATAACTTGGATGTTGATATAATAATATATGCCACGTTAGGGAGTTACGTTTTTCATGTAATGGGTTATACATAAATATAAAATATGTCATACACTAATAATACATTACATTCAAATAATGAGTTTAATAATAAGATGGTATGTCTTCATATCAACAATAAGGATAAGAAACATCCTAATATGTTTAAAAAGGATATATAGATTAATGGAGAAGTGATTTGTTCTTAATTGAATTATAACACAAATAAATGAATTAAAATGAATTTGAATTAAATATTGGGTATAGTTGCATGTACGAATTAAGAAAGATAATTCTTAACGAGATTTACCATAAAAGATTCTTATCAATTAATATTTGAGGGATATGTAGACTAGAATGGAATTAACTTCTACTTTTGGGTCAAAATAATGATGATGATTGGATATAAGTAATAAGGAAAGTGTTTCATGGATAGATAAGCCCAAAGAGAACTAGATTCTATTAGAGAAGGGTATTAATTAGAATAATTTATATCAAAATAAAACCTTTACAACTGAAGGGTTAAATAACCTGATGTTTGAACCAACAAGTAGAAATTAATGAGATAATCAATTAATACTTGATGTTTGATCCCAACAGTAGAAATTAGTGAAATTAATGAGAAGGAGTTTATTGGTCTAGTTCTCAAATTTCATATCAATACGACCTTGTATGACTCCTCAAACAAACTTGAAAAGAAACTGCATACTTTTATCTGAAATATCCATCATTTAATTGATATGATTTACATTCATATTTTTCCCAATTTATTTGTTTTCATGCTAAGGGTTCAAATACACCGTTCAATCTCGATCTCATCATTAGGAACTCATCTTCTGCCTTGAGATGAGTTTTCTATTCCCACACTCAACAACATGGCTATGCCTTGGGAACTTCGCACACCATTTTTTGTCTTGTCTCTCCACCAATCCTCAAAACTATTTAGGCTTTGTGATCCTGGTACAACTCCACTCCTTTTCACCCCCATCTTACCTTCCCAATTTTCTCATAGAAACAACCCCAATTTGTCCTTGGTACCCCTTTCACTCAAGGCTACATCTATAAACCCTACATGTAAAATGTTTTCCCCGAAACATCACAGACTCGAGAATGATTGTTTCCCATTTCAGTTTATTAATAAGCAAGCCCAACCCTTACAAACAACTCCATATTCCTTCAACCGTTCTAGAGATTTGTTTCAGAAAATACTCTTATCATAGATCAATTAACTCTCCCCAAACCATCCTTGGACATCCAAAAACCATTCTAAGATTTTTCCTTCCTATGGTTTTCCTCTAAGTTTTCCCCCAAAGTTTGTTTCTATACATCACAAGATAAGATCCATCAGGAGAGTTGGAAACCCTAAGCACTTGAAATAGATTGCTCTGAGTCTAATATTAAGTAAGGAATCTTTCGACAGACCTTATTTTTTCCTATCTATGCATGGATTTATAGTTTTGACTTTTTAGATGTTTGTCTTCATTGTTTGTGCTTTGCGTATGGACTTTTATCTATGGAAGAGATCTTTTATTGTTGAGGGTTTGGTTCAATTTGAAAGGGTGTGTTAGATTTAAAGTTGTCCACATCATTCACTAGTCCTAGAGGCTTGCTTTCCACCTCTCTTATCATGAAGTAGAGTGTTGGCTATAGGTATCTTATGCACCTCTCGGTCCAACGTTTGGTCCCCTTATATCAAAGAAGGTAAGAGAACACAAATCTGATCCCTCCCAGTCTTTTCAAAGTTCATTTATATAATATGAATCCATGATTTCATCTATATCTGATCTACATGCTGATGTGTTAGTTCTTTAGATCAATAGTTCTGTGTATAATTGTCTCATTTTGCCCCATGTTGGTTTTGTTACTTGTTATTTAGAATAAGGGTATTTATGACTTTTTGTTGTGTTTTAAATACAAAGCCGCATTGTTTTTTACTCTTCCTTGTTACTAGTATGCCATATCAAGCATCGAGCTGGTGATGCATTACATGGGAGCATAGTGGTTTTTTTAACACGAGTGTTTATTTTCAACTCAATTAAATGTTATTGTTTTATAAAAATCATAATTAATCAACTATACCTCATCTAAATAAATTAAACATGTTTTTAAATCACAAAAATAAGATATGTTTTATTCTAGTATTTCATAACCAAATTCAATATATTGGAAATGTAATTTTTAAGGTTTACAAATATAATGGGAGATTAATCCTAATTTATCTATTTGGTTAATAGGTGATCATGAAACCTAAAGTGGGTCAATGGTTTGACTTATATATGTGTGGACTAGATATCAAGTATGTTGCATTCATTGAATTATAATTGGGAAATAACCCATTTTATCTCGCTTGATCTGCTTGATGACTTAAGCCCTAATTTCCTTTATATTGTAAATTGATTTCTCATATGTATCTCTTTTGGAAAATCTTATTAACAAATCCCTTTTGTTATTCATTTCTCTCTCATAAAGAGCTAATTTCTTCGATCTTTATGTAAGATTCATGTAATCCCACTTTCTATATAATGGAAGTTTCATCCTTCATATTTGAATTGAACTTGCTTGTCTTGTTTTGTGCATAATGTGGCGACTTACTAACGTAATTTAATATTTTTTCTTTTTGCATAGATGTGGTACATTGTCACACCTTGTAATTGTGAAAAGGTAACTATTCATGAAAATGAATTTATTAGAGTAGATGTTTATCCTATCATTCTTAGAGTAAATGTGCATCATTTCCTTCTCGCCCAATGCTATAGATTAGATGTGTATTTTCCATGCTCATCTCATATTTATGGTAGATGTCTTATTTCCTACTAACATGTTTTATATTCTTCCATTTATGTTACATCTAAAAGACATTAATGCTTTGCCCATGTTTGTTATGAAAGTAATTGAAAAGTTTCATAATGAACCCTTATATATGGCCATATATTTATTAGTCACTCTCTTATGACATTTTCTTTTGGCATCTGTGTTGATGATATTATATCACTCTTTGTTTTGAAGCCTTGATATATTATATCTTGTCCTTTTTGCTTATTATATCCCAATTCCTTGTATATGTGCACAACAAATTTATTAGACACTTTCCACGATTTATGTTTTTTTTTCTTGTATTCTAATCCTTGACCCATGCAAGGTTTTACTCTACCTTGTTATTAATAAGCCCTATCACACATCTATTAGATGATATGTGACATGGGGTATCATGTTCGTTTCACACAATATTTGTGTGAAAATCAAATTAATGTTAATATATTATAAAAATCACAACTATTTATCTATATATCATGATGCTTATAAAAAAATATATTTTGAAATAATTAAAACAAGATCTTCATCTGGCTGTGTGTTTTATAACCTAATTCCAATATAATGAAACTATGATTTTTAAGGTTCATGGATATAATGAGAAATCAACACCAATTTATCTAATTATTTAATAGGCAATCTTAAACTATTAAGTGGACGTAGGGTTTGATTTTAGATCTCTGTGGCCTAGATATAGACGTTGGTATGTATGCCTACAAAGCCAATCAAATGATGATTGTAATGGCATAACTTATCAATGATTTGATTAATAATAAAGGCTTTCTTCCAATTTATTCTAATTTATTCAGTTATGAGATAATGAAGTAACATAATAAATGTCTAAAGAATGATATTACTCAATGATGTATGTCTTCATGTTGATGACCTGAACAATGAGATCATACGGATGCCCAAAGTATATATATTCTTGTTATGTCTCTAGTCAGATGTTATTGTGGAAGCCATATAGATAGTAATAACACTAAAGACTAGAGTGTGTATTGGTTGATGACAAAATCTCATCAATGAGGATATGTGATATCAAACCAAACACATAGGTACTTATTAGAGAACAGTGTACCGAACAGACCCACCATAAGAGTGATACATGGAAACCATAAATGGTAGTCAGAATCAAGTTTTATAGTGTTGGTGGTGATTGTGGTCCTTAGACCTGAAGTCACTCCACTCATCACATGTTGTTCAGTTTACTTTGACATCATACATCGTAATCTTAAATAAGGGTTTCCATAAAGGTGATGATTGAATGCACTATGACACATGGGGATGACTTTGAGTGATGTAGAGAGGATTTGTCCCTCCTAATGGGGTATGATATCCTGGCTACTTGATTAGTGATATTGAGAAAATACATGTCCAAGCACATGTGAGTCAATATGTGATATTTATCTTACATAAATCTCAAAGAGTCTGCTTTGGTTCAAGGAACAAAGATTGAATGTTGAAGAGGATGACTATTCCATGCCTCAAGTTCAATCTGTATATTAATAACAAAGGAACTATACAAACATTATAACACCAATCACAAATTGTAGGTTGAAGTTGTTCTCCAACTTTGTGTTTACTTGGGTAGCAATGATGTGTTTCTAGATACCACTTTTTATTTGTGATGTCATAAATTGGTTATGGACATTCCCTGCCAATGTAAATTGGAACCTATAGGGTCATAAACATAGGATACACTTAGAATAGGAGTTTGTTCACAAATGATATTTAAACTGATTACTAAAGTGTTTAGGTATATCAATTTAAACAACAATTGAGTGACTGGACTCTGAACCAACTAGTTCAAGGGTTGAACCAATCGGTTGGAGTGTCAAGTTGAATGGAAATTGCATCAGATGAATTTTGGATGAACCAGGGCTTGAACCGACCGATTCACTTTAGTGAACCAATTAGCTCAAGGTCGCTAGATGACAGATTCATGGATCAATTTGATTGCATCAAGGATTAGTGTTGATGTGACACCCTGACGTGCCATAATGCGAGATTACTCAAAACAAAGTAGATAATTATCATCAACAAACTATATTACCACAAAACGGGTAAATTAAAACTGATATTACATATCCATCTCAAGTCAAAACATATTGCATCCGAGTCTGTGAAAGCCACATGTAACATATCGCATGCCAAAAGATTATTACATAACATTGTTCACTGGCTCACTGGCCACAACCTGTTACATATATAACAACCTATTTATATACATACATGCCATATCTACAAAATAAAGTGTACTATCAAACCATGGTATCGATATACAAAACCATAAAACCTCCCCAAAGGACCTAATAGTAAAAGGACGACACATAGGACTCTACTAAAAACACTAGCAGCATATCCAACATTTCAACAACTACTACTACTCTTGTTGCTCAGCCTCAACTGCAAGATCTCTACTTCTTCGTGTACGACCACCTAAAAGATGTGGAAACACACGTGGTGAGACCAAATGTCCCAGTGAGAGATATAACTCTCTGCCAACGTCTATTCAAAGCACATGTAAACTAAAATAGATAAGTGACATCATTATCAGGTTGAGCAGATTCAGCTAAATGATATGTATTAAGCTAACAATGCAGATTAAACAGAATAGATAGTTACCACTGAGCAGTAGAACAATTTATACCTTTAGAAGGAATATGAATAACATGTATAATAGTTGACTTCTCTTACCACGTTATATTTCCATAAATCATTACAAAAGGTAGGGCAAAGAGGAATCCAATGTGAGTCGTGTTTAACCCTATGCAATTACACTACATGGTTGTATTATGTTCTTTATTATTCCCTGAGGAGATGAGGTATACCACTCATGCTGCAACTAACTACTGCTAAGTCAAAATTAGTACCATACAAGATTAATGGAAGAGCCAAAATTCATGATATCTCCACACCCTCGGTCAGTCTGAGTCCTCCACAATGACATATCAAGTCCAACTACAAAACAACCTAGCATGTGGTATATAGGTCACAACACTTGTGAAATGAGACATAGCTGCAACTGTTCTCCTACAAGGATATGACTACAGTCATCCTAGTAACATATCACATATACTGAATCACATCATCTAAGATATGACCTTTACCGAACTCCTACCAGGGTATGACCTCAAACATCCCAGTGTATTAAGGATACATTGTGATACCTCAATTTGCACCCCCGCATATTCAACAATATGCACTCCGAGTTTCCTACAGAAATTTCTCATTTCACCATCCAACTAATACTAACACTGAAGATGGAACTATGGCATAGGGAAACTACCTAATTATGGTTCACTTGATTAATTAAACCAATTGGGTTACAACATACAAACCCTAAACAAACTCTACAAAGATAAGGGCATAATACAACTCCAGAAGATATAAAACGTTTGATGTATCAACCTATCACATTATCACATGGTACCATTTGCCATACAAGACTATCACAAATATCATGCTTCCATGGGATATCAATCCATCATCACATCACTTGGACGATAACACCTCACACTAGGGATTAAGCCTTTGTTAGGTCATAAGACCATCACATCAACATGCCTCATCAAGGATCATAACCATCATCTTGTGGCATGTGATCATTACCACGCCATTCACAAGATATGACAATCATTCACCTGCATGGTTAGTATCATACAAGTAGGTGAGTGAAACAATGCATCATCACTACATACTATCACACTGTTGGGTTTTAGGGGAGACAGAGAAGGCAGCGGAAACAAAACTTTTCTCCCCAAACCCATACCGAGGAAACGCGTCAACGTCTATATAATAGGAAAGGATGGTTTGCGGAATCATACCTTGTCCCGAGGCTTGCTCGGCGATAATACCTCGCGCAATGCGCGGTCTTCAACTCCGGACTTCGACGGTGTCTGTGCAGCTCCTGGTCACACCGGGACTGACAACTCCTACTCGAACCGGATTGTCGGATGACAGTTGTCCTCCTAAGCGGCAGTGTCCTCCCACCTCTGTAGTAGTCCACACGGACCACCTGGAACTCCACTCTCCTTGTCCCATAAGGAAGTGGAAGGAGTCGCACCCTCCTGTTGACGTACTAGTCGCCAACACGCTCTCCTGCCTCCTGTTGCAACTGTAGTTGTCCTTCCCTTGCTGCACCTCCCTTTTGCGGGAAGCACTTGCTCGGGCTCTCTCACGGTTACCAAAACCAGAGAGAACGACAACTTGCAGAGCAACTGGTTACACTTAGCTGTACTTTGAGAAGCCCCCAATACCCCTATATATATAGGTGGGTCATGGGACAGGGTTCTCCATCCCGGGCAATGCGGGACTAAAGTAGGAGTAGAAGGGTTCGAGAATTTTCCACAAAAAGCAACCAGTTCGCAACTTGAAATGATCGGTTCACCACTGAACCGATCGGTTCGGCCATTGAGCCGATCGGTTGGACCTGAGCCGATCGTTTGGGGCACTCCAACCGATCGGTTGTGCCCTGAACCGATCGGTTCATGGTCCTAATCTGGCTCAAAAAGACTTTCCTTGTTTCTTTCCAAATTGGTATCGAATACCAATATTATTCCCAATCAAATTGGGCAATTTGAAACGAAAGGAAAATTCTTGCCGACATGACTTTTCCCAACTGCTCGGTTGCACCAGTTGAGCCGATCGGTTCAACCCTTGAACCGATCGTTTCAACCTGGGCATGAGCCGATCGTCCTGGACACTCCAGCCGACCGGTTCAACAACCTCAGCCGACCGGTTCATTACATGAGCCGATCGGTTGGGAGCACAGGTTGGGCAAAAATCAGTCAATTGCGATTTCAATCAATCCGATACTCCAATCAATGTGTCCAACACCTTGAACCATATGATATTGAGTCATCGACTAATTGAGTGTTTAATTGAACTACTAAACTCCTTTATTAATCAATCTAAACATTGCTTTGTGGACAAAACTCCTCTTCCAGGTTAAATCCTATGTGTGTGACCCTGCAGGTCCATTTCACGTTGGCAGTGAAAGTCCATAACACTTATGACTTCACAAGCAAAGAGCGGTGCCTAGTCACACATCAGTGCTACCCAAGTGAAAGTAGAAAGTTGGAGAACAACTTTCATCCTACAATCCGTGAATGGTGTTACAGCGAATGTATAATTCCTTTGTCACTGATATCCCGAATGAACTCGAGGCATGGAACAATCATCCTGTCAACGTTCATTCACTTCCTTGATCTCAGAGCAGACTGGAAGAGATATGTATGACATCAGTATCACATACTGATTCATACATGCGTGCACGCCTTTCTCAATCCTACTCATCAAGTGGCCATGGATATCAAACTCCCTCAGGAGGGACAAATCCCATATCTATCACTCACCCCTCAAAAGCCCCATGTGTCAAAGCCACCCAATCATCACCTTTATAACAACCCATGTTTCAGGACTGTGTTTGATGATGTCAAAGTGTGCCCAACGACATGTGTTGAGTGCAGTGATTTCAGGTCTAAGAATCACACTCACCACCATCACTGTGAGTACTGACTGTGACTACCATCTCATGGTTCCATGTGTCAAACTCACGGTGGGTCTGTCCGGTACCTTGTTCTCTAACAAGTACTTATGTGTTTGGTTTGATATCTCTATATCATGACTAATGAGATTCTGTCATCAACCAACACCACAATCTAGTCTTGTGTGTCATTGCTGTCTATCTACCTTCCACAATGACATCCGACTAGGGACATAACAAGAATGTACAAACTCTTAGCATCAGTATGATCTCATCGTTCAGGTCATGAACCTGAAGGCATACGTCATTGAGTACTGTCATTCTCTAGACATTCAATCTGTTCTATCACTATCTCATATGACTGAACCAGAGAGAATTGGAAGCTCGCCTTTGATGTTTATCAAATCAATCTTAATGTATCCCACCAATCATCCCATGATTGGCTCTCAGGGCATACATACCAACAGACTCCCACTTGCACTGCGAGCCAATCACCTTTGAATCATATTCATAGTGATCTTCAAACATGTCCCACATGTTACTGTGCTCTAGTGCCAACATAGTGAGTAATGGCAACACCTTGTCAAAGTCTGTACAAATTGCATGTCTCGCATCTCTTCGCTGTACGTCACACGTATGAGATGGAGTTGCCGTAATATGTGATCTAGCATTCCATTTGTTAACCTTTAGCCACATTGCATGATCAAGGATTCCAGACTTGTCATCAATGAGTGGAATATAAGTTCATCTTATGAACTTTCAGATCCATATAGTATCCATTGCTGTTCTCTAACACATAGATACTCGGAATTTCCCTTTTTAAATGGCTTTATTGGAACACTTCCAATCATCAACAAACTTTCACTTTTATACATCTTATGTATATTTTGCGAATAATTTTCTGTCCTTTCGGAAGTTCACATCAATGTAACTCTTTACATCGAACTCTTCCTTATCTCCATAGAACTAGTACTTCACAAGCACTCATCAAGTTCTCATGGTATTCCAGTAACCCTTACTGGAAGCAGACAGACATCCACTCGTCATGTCCCACATACGAGTTATTAGGATGAGCACATCATATTGCCATGTCCTACATACAAGATGATGAATGCATTTTATTCTTGCCATGTCATACATGCAAGATAATGGGATGATTACATACATGATAGATCCATATCTATTCTTAGTGTTCCCATTCTTCATAAGAATTGTACACTTGGCCTTGGGATACTAACTCCATGTAATATGGACAAGTTTTCTCCCACTGAATCTGTGCATACTGAATACTTCAGTACAGATTGCCAATGTATGCTCTCTCTTTCCAGGTCAAGAGATTTTCGAGAACTATCTCTATAGATCTCTATTCCTATCACATAGGAAACATCTCTATCTTCCTTAAAGATAATTTCCACATTCGGATTTCCAATCTAGAACATTTCCATTTCACATCAATATGTGGAATGTGAATACGCTCCCACTAAATCACAGATCCCTTCTTTATCTTTGACATATCAGTCAAACCCTTTGACTATATCATCAAAGTAAAGATCCAATTTTGAGTTGCTTGTACTCAATCAATCACATTGATTAGTCCATTGTAACTTATAGACTTCATTTGCATTAGTGGATTCATAAACCTTATAGGATGTGTCACGTACACATCCTGGTTTTATTCCTCATAGGAATGCGGTTTTAGTATCCATATGCCAAATGTCTTAGCCATTAAGTTGCAATCAACAACCATCATCCTTATCAAAATGTTATCCATGTAGCTTAACACTTAAGACTCATCTGCACTTATGGATATAATCCAATGAGTGCTACCATCAAGGTCATACCTTATGGTACACATGGATGTCATTTAGGATGTAAAGGTCATAAACCATAACTCAAGATTCGGTTCCTCATATTCATCTTGATAGTTGACTCATCACATGAACAACTCATCACATAGATAATTGAGGTGTATCTGTTAAAGATATAAGAACTCACAACCCTTGTGATTCTTAATTTCTTTTATTAGTATGGGGTATTCTTTTATTAAGAAGAATTCAGTTATTTGATAATCATTCTCTAACTCCTTAGAGTATGATTCCTTCTTGATTCGGACATCACCATGCCTTAATCATGAGTTCACTATGATACACTATCATAATCACTCATAAGGATCTCAAACATTTGGTCCAAGTATTTCATTCCTTGATCTTATCAAGAATTAATACTTTACCAAATTTGTACTTCATTTATGATAATCTTGAACACTTCAAGATATTCATATTGGTATTTCTATAAACACCATTTGATGTATTAGCATTTATTCCAATAGGTATGTAAATACATCACATGTATTATACCTAATAGGATAATCACTCTCCCACTACATTAGTGAAGATTGATTAATCATGTCCAAGATATTCATATCTCTTACTGGTTCTATAACCAAAAGAGTCTAGATTTATCCATCACATGGAAACTAGAAATGAATTTCTCATGATTAATGCTAATTAAATTGTTTGAGTTATCTATAACTTTTAGGTATCATCTTATCTTATGCATATCAAATATCACAAGATAAATAAGGCATTGCCACAAAGATCATATCTTTATAAATTGAAACATCTCTTTATTAATTGCCATCATTGTCATACAATATGCAAAAATAAAGTGTTTCTATCTATTGGCAAGTATGAAATAACAGTTCATAACTGTATTACATGCCTTATTGGCTGAAAATAAACTAAAGTATTTCTATCTATAAAGGCAACACTTGCCCCAAGTAAGAATGCTTTACACTTTACATCATGATATCATATATCTCAAAAAGTGTTACAAGTTTATTTACATGACACCTTCAAGTAGAGGCTTGAGTCGCCTCCTTCTTCTTTTGTTCTTCCAGGTAGAGAGGACAATTCCTTTTCCAATGTCCTGGCTTTTGACAATGGTGGCAATTTCCTTTCTTGGTCATGCATCCCTTGGCCTTGAGAGCTGAAGATGGCTTGGACTCCTGGCTAGCTTCAGAACATTTCTTAGCTTTGCCCTTGCCCTTGCGCTTGGACTTGCCTTTCTTGCTCGTGATCATCATCACAGACTTAGGCTTGTCCTTCTTCATCTGTAACTCGGCTGTCCTCAACATGCCCAACAACTCTGATAGTGGCCTATCAAAGTTGTTCATGTTGTAGTTCATCACAAACTGACTGTAAGATTCTGGCAACGATTGCAGTATCACGTCAGTAGCCAACTCTTGGCTCAGTGGAAATCCCAGTCTCTGCAGGTTCTCCACATACCCAATCATCTTGAGTGTGTGAGGACCAACTGGATCTCCTTCTGTCATGACGCACTTGAACAACGCCCTAGAAACATTGTATCTCTCTTATCGTGCCTGATCTTCATACATGTTCCTGAGATGCAGAATCATCTCTATGACACCCATGTTCTCATGTTGCCTCTGCAACTCATGGTTCATTGAACATAGCATCAAGCACTTTGCATCAATGGCATCATCAGAATGCTTCTTGTAAGCATCCCTTTCTGTCCTTGGTGCATTAGGAGCGGGTTCCTCTGGAATTGGAGTATCCAGGACATAGAGCTTACGCTCTTGAGTGAGAACAATTCTCAATGTCCGATACCAGTCGTGGAAGTTTGTCCCATTTAGCTTGTCCTTGTCAAGGACCGATCGCAAAGAAAAGTTGTGTTGTTTGTTGCCATTTGAACTACAAAAGGAAAATATGCAATTTTAGTCCAAAACTCATTTTTGATCTATTTGATTGATTTGAAAATTTGACGATATAATTAGGCCTTTAATTAATTATCGCTCCCACTATTTTACTTCAAATCGATAGCCCTCACCATCAATTCGGAAGATTGCAGCGTACAACCTTCTAGTGGGCAAGATCCTGAAATCCTCTAAGCCATGGACCAGCTAGGGCTGTCACCCACAACATAGATCTCTCAGGTAGGCAACTTTTGCCAATTGCATCTTATGCAACTCTTGATAAGATGTCATATACAACTCTTTGCAATGATCATCTCCATGCCTCAAGGTACTAGATCCCATCTAGATCACCTTGTTAAGTCCGACCCAAAGCAAACACGATGAACATGCACCCTGCTAGGGCAGACCCACACATTCATCCTTCACGCTTCCACGAGGTAGACGGTGCACCACGCTAGGGCGTGCCCACACTTGGTCGAACAAGCTTTTAACGTGTGTCGCATTTGGAAGGCATCTAAAACTTAATATTTTAATGAGGGATTTGGTTTTATATACATATACATATCCAATCACCACAATACATAGTACGTATCATATACATGCTATATCCCACAGAAAACATGCACAAACGATAAAAAGCGATGATTATGGACATCCTAATGTGATTCCTCGAGCCAAGAGGAATCACGGTCATCTAGGTCTACATCACATGCAAACTGTACAAGATGAACATCTGTGCCTTGCCATCCGAGTTGATCAACTCATCACATGAATGATCTGTACTCTCCAGCCGGTCGTCTGGGTGCCACCAGCCGATCGGTTGGCTCCTTCAACCGATCGGTTCGCCTGGTCGTCGTGCATCTCGTCATGTCCGCCACCCGCTCGTCTCGCTCCTCGAACCGGTCATCAACCGATCGGTTCACTCCTTGAAGCGACCGTCTGGAAGGTCAACCGATCGGTTCACTCCTTGAACCGATCGTCTGAGCAGTCGTCTTGATGTCCACCGGTCTTTGACATAACAGGAAATAAAATCTATCCTATTTATTACATTGCTTTAAAAATGAGAAACCCCGAGTTACATTCGGGGGGAGCAAAGGTAGGAAAGAATCTCGAATTATTTCGAGTTACATCAGGAATAAAAGAGGGAAGATCGGTGCGCAGACCGAGATGCAAGCAACCACAAACAACCACACACAGATAGGGGTTTATAGGCCATAATCACGCTACACACATCCACCACAAAACTCGTTTAAGGGCGACGCGTATCGAGTGCATTAATAATACATATCATATATGTAATTAGGGATTTGTGGATCTAGGATTGGACATGCATAAAGCCGATATTATTCGCATCGTATGCAATAAATAAAGGCGACAAACCAAAATCGATCATATCGATATTCCTAAAATATAGAACAGCTAACGTGGCTCTGATACCACTGTTGGGTTTTAGGGGAGACAGAGAAGGCAGCGGAAACAAAAATTTTCTCCCCAAACCCATACCGAGGAAACGCGTCAACGTCTATATAATAGGAAAGGATGGTTTGCGGAATCATACCTTGTCCCGAGGCTTGCTCGGCGACAATACCTCGCGCAATGCGCGGTCTTCAACTCCGGACTTCGACGGTGTCTGTGCAGCTCCTGGTCACACCGGGACTGACAACTCCTACTCGAATCGGACTGTCGGATGACAGTTGTCCTCCTAAGCGGCAGTGTCCTCCCGCCTCTGTAGTAGTCCACACGGACCACCTGGAACTCCACTCTCCTTGTCCCACAAGGAAGTGGAAGGAGTCGCACCCTCCTGTTGACGTACTAGTCGCCAACACGCTCTCCTGCCTCCTGTTGCAACTGCAGTTTTCCTTCCCTTGCTGCACCTCCCTTTTGCGGGAAGCACTTGCTCGGGCTCTCTCACGGTTACCAAAACCAGAGAGAACGACAACTTGCAGAGCAACTGGTTGCACTGAGCTGTACTTTGAGAAGCCCCCAATACCCCTATATATATAGGTGGGTCATGGGACAGGGTTCTCCATCCCGGGCAATGCGGGACTAAAGCAGGAGTAGAAGGGTTCGAGAATTTTCCACAAAAAGCAACCGGTTCGCAACTTGAAATGATCGGTTCACCACTGAACCGATCGGTTCGGCCATTGAGTCGATCGGTTGGACCTGAGCCGATCGTTTGGGGCACTCCAACCGATCGGTTGGTGCCCTGAACCGATCGGTTCATGGTCCTAATCCGGCTCAAAAAGACTTTCCTTGTTTCTTTCCAAATTGGTATCAAATACCAATATTATTCCCAATCGAATTGGGCAATTTGAAATGAAAGGAAAATTCTTGCCGACATGACTTTTCCCAACTGCTCGGTTGCACCAGTTGAGCCGATCGGTTCAACCCTTGAACCGATCATTTCAACCTGGGCATGAGCCGATCGGCCTGGACACTCCAGCCGACCGGTTCAGCAACCTCAGCCGACCGGTTCATCACACGAGCCGATCGGTTGGGAGCACAGGTTGGGCAAAAATCAGTCAATTGCGATTTCAATCAATCTGATACTCCAATCAATGTGTCCAACACCTTGAACCATATGATATTGAGTCATCGACTAATTGAGTGTTTAATTGAACTACTAAACTCCTTTAGTAATCAATCTAAACATTGCTTTGTGGACAAAACTCCTCTTCCAGGTTAAATCCTATGTGTGTGACCCTGCAGGTCCATTTCACGTTGGCAGTGAAAGTCCATAACACTTATGACTTCACAAGCAAAGAGCGGTGCCTAGTCACACATCAGTGCTACCCAAGTGAAAGTAGAAAGTTGGAGAACAACTTTCATCCTACAATCCGTGAATGGTGTTACAGCGAATGTATAATTCCTTTGTCACTGATATCCCGAATGAACTTGAGGCATGGAACAGTCATCCTGTCAACGTTCATTCAATTCCTTGATCTCAGAGCAGACTGGAAGAGATATGTATGACATCAGTATCACATACTGATTCATACATGCGTGCACGCCTTTCTCAATCCTACTCATCAAGTGGCCATGGATATCAAACTCCCTCAGGAGGGACAAATCCCATATCTATCACTCACCCCTCAAAAGCCCCATGTGTCAAAGCCACCCAATCATCACCTTTATAACAACCCATGTTTCAGGACTGCGTTTGATGATGTCAAAGTGTGCCCAACGACATGTGTTGAGTGCAGTGATTTCAGGTCTAAGAATCACACTCACCACCATCACTGTGAGTACTGACTATGACTACCATCTCATGGTTCCATGTGTCAAACTCACAGTGGGTCTGTCCGGTACCTTGTTCTCTAACAAGTACCTATGTGTTTGGTTTGATATCTCTATATCATGACTAATGAGATTCTGTCATCAACCAACACCACAATCTAGTCTTGTGTGTCATTGCTGTCTATCTACCTTCCACAATGAGATCTGACTAGGGACATAACAAGAATGTACAAACTCTTAGCATCAGTATGATATCATCGTTCAGGTCATGAACCTGAAGGCATATGTCATTGAGTACTGTCATTCTCTAGACATTCAATCTGTTCTATCACTATCTCATATGACTGAACCAGAGAGAATTGGAAGCTCGCCTTTGATGTTTATCAAATCAATATTAATGTATCCCACCAATCATCCCATGATTGGCTCTCAGGGCTTACATACCAACACACACTGCACAAGGTAGACAACCATTGTTATAGTCCCACATTAAGGTTAGGGTTTCTACATTATGTCTGATTAGGGTTTTGCATCACAACAATATCAACAACCTTATGTATTTCATCTTTTGTGACATCCCCAGATTTTCTAAATCTTAATCTGATGTGTGACGTCCAAATTGAAACCTCACCTCAGTGAGAATCCCAATTTAAACACCCCATACTAGGCTAAGAAGAAGAAAATTAGAGGAAGTCAGAAGGAAATAACAGTAGCACATGCACATGAACAATAATAAAAATATACAACACATGTTCATAATTCAACATATAATTACAAAATGAATTGCTACAACATTTGATATTTCATATTGAACAATAAACGTTTACATGTACATGTACTACCACTAAACAACATGATATTATGACAACAAGTCTACCTGAACATCATCTCGCCATACAACTCTCAATTATCCAGGTTCTTTAAGAGCACATGTCCACATCACCTAAACAAAAGATTACATGTGGTACATGTCATCACAATATTCAAGAATATTATAGTGAGTATGCCTACATGTCTTTTTATATACCTCTCATTATGAAGACTTGAAAGTAAGATAAAATGAATACTTGGTAGTAATAAACATATATAAGAAAAGGCATATACTTGAACAAAGATGTTTATTAACAAAAGATAACACATATTTTAGGCATATTTTCCATTATATCATCCATGCATTGACTACCAAAGGTTGAATGTACTGAAGGCCTTATGATCGACTACCAAAGAGTTGGATCATTTTATAATGTGACCAGACTACCAAAGAGTTGGATCACTTTCAATTACTTGACTACCAAAGAGTTGAAGTATTTTATTTTATAGCACTTGACTACCACAGGGTTGAAGTGCTTAGATATAATGGAACAAATATATTATGTTTTATGTGTTCATAGCAATTAGTATGGAAAATCAAGCAAGATATCATACAAGAACAATCATTTCATCCAATATCATATGTCAAGTATTTTACTACACATAATACAAGCATATTGTATAACAAGACAAGCAAGAGGTAATGTTCTACCTTGATCAAGAGAATCTAATCATCAGATGTTTGTCAGGCCAACTATATCCTTGGTCAAACCTTGATTAAGATAAGATCACAACACCGTCAGGTTCTCATCATCTTAACCCTATTTATGTTCATTAGGGTTCAACTTAGTTCATTAAGCTATTCCCATCATTATTTCTTGCCTTACTCTTCTTGCTATCTGGGGTTGATGTTACTGATATTGTATTCCAGATTATAGTCAATTGTATGACCATTAGTTTCCATATCATTGTTTTCATGTATTAACCCTAGATTATATACCTTAATCCAATTTGGGTTTTCTCATCATTATAGGATCCTTAAACATGTAACCTTATTTATATGCATAATTATGATCTCATAATTACATATTAGCTTCCAGTTACTGATATGAGCTTATTCTGAAATTTCCAAGATTTATCTCCCAATATAATGCTTATTCCATTTTATTTAGGATTACAAGCCCTAAATAGCTATATCAAGCAAAGTACATGATTACATGTCATAACATGATCATATCTGCCATATTAAAGATTATATATCATAATTATGAGTTACTATAATAATTTCATAATTTTAGGCTATCATTAGATATTTATCACACATGAGTTGAGAACTTGACAACTTTCATGACATTCCTGATATTAGTGCATTAAAAGCCCATTTTTACTATTAATTGTGTTCTGCATATTTTTATGAGAAAAACGGTACCTTATTTGTATATTTTGGATAAACAAGTTAATTTCTACGAATTTGACAAGATCTAACAATTTACTCAATAGTGTACCTTTGCGAGCAAATCAGACCCCGCTATATGGAACTTTAGAGGATGTCAATTGCTCCTTACTACTGGCCTCAAGTGAGCTGTGATTCTTTGCCTTTGAACCTGGTTCAGGGTATGATTCAATTGGTTCGGGCTCTTTGGACCTGGTTCACCCACGCCTTTGTCTGTCTCTGGTCCCACGTGAGTCTGATGCCTGACTCATCCTCATCTTCGATCGCATTTTGATGCCCGACTCTGTTCTTCTGAAGCAAGCTACCGCCATCTGGGACGACTCCGGTGAGCTACCAACAGAGTGAAGGTGCTCAAAAATAGCTCCTAAGACTGCCACCATCCTCGAAAGCTTCATCCACATATGCTCATACCTTCACTTGTGCCTCTAACTCTCCATCCCACATGCTCAACGCCGCTGATTATTTCCGCGGAGGAAAAGTTGGTTTACCTCGCTTTGCATCATAACCAGAAATTGATGCCATCACGAGATGTGCTAGCTCTTATAAACTCATTGCTACCTCCATTTGCAGTGGGAACACTGGTGGAAGGCCCCCAAAGGTGGCCTTCTTATCTGGGAAGATCCATTGTGTCCAACATCAAAACCACCTCGGTTGTCCATGGGGATGACTGGGTTGGAATCCCCTTAACTCACCCTTGTTTTACTCTTCTTTATCTTCCTCCAAGAGCCCTATATCTTTGTTCTACACCCTCGACCACCACCTGCTCCTTGCAGTGGAGAGCCGGTGGTAATGGAGGGCTCTTTTTTGCTGTTCACTTGGTCATTTGAACTACCCAGGGTGTCAAACTATTTGTAAAGAGGAAGAAAAACCAAATCCCCAATTATTTCTCCCCATTACCCCATGACCAGTCTAATTGTGGCATCGTGGACTGGACACACCAAGGTTGCACTCTAACTAAAAGGTTGGAGATGAAATCTGTGCCATTGGTTTCTCATGTATGGCTAAGATGGAGCCTATACTTGAGTGAATTCGTGGTTCCTTCTTAAAAGTCACACTCACTGAGTCACTGGATTGAAGATCTAGGGCCATAAGTTGGTCACACTAACCCAACCCAAAACCAAAGGGCGTCCAACACTAAATAAAGTCATAATTTTGGTCTATAAATCATCAATAAAGCACATTATTTTTAAAATTTCAAACCTTATTAACTCCATATAGGATACTCCAATTGCCACCCAATTTTAACCATATCTTTATAACAACTTCAAACACATTCAATTCAATTTTGGTGCCAAAATTCAACTATCTTGTCAGAAACATAAATACTTCAAAAAGGCATAAACTTAAGGATCTTAATCATGATGTAAATATCATTTGACATCCAAACTATAGAAAAACACTTGGGACTCTTGATAGAACTTAGACACATGAATTTGATTATCTCTTTAGGTATCCAAAGATATAAATGTTCACTCTATCACATACTACACACCTTAAAATAAATTTTTTCCGCAAAATCAAACCAAACTCCAGTCCATCACATCATATACATCTTAAAGAAATTGTTCTCAAAATTATGTCATTCTATTGATATAAGAAGAACAAAGCAAAAGGTCTTCACCAACATGTAGGGCACCACTCTTGGTATAACATATCCAAAAACAAAGCTCCATAATCATATCCAAACCACTATTAGGAGGTTTTAAAACATCTAGGGTGAATCATCCCTTCATAAAAGATTGAAATAACAACTTAGAAATTTTAGTTATGTCATGAGATATCTCATATGTTAGGGTTGCATCCTTATCTTTAACCTTGCATTAGGGTTTCCACATCATATTACCATGTTCTAAAAGAGTTAACTAAAGTTAACCCATTATATCAAGGTGTCATCAAAATTTTAATGAGCTAATTATTAGAACATGTTCAATATTACATATGCCTTTTTGGAGGGAGTTAACTAAAGTTAACCCACTTTATTTGTCTAGATCATATCAAGGTGCCATAATTGTTATGTTGTGCTAACTGTTAAGCTATATTTTTCCTCTTTATTAAACACTAAGATTAACACCTCATGTAATATGTTTCATTCATATGATCTTATTTAATTTCTCATAATAAATTGCAACATTTACTAGTGATTTCATCACAAGATTAACCAACAATATCACATTATCATCATTATTCATGTATATGATTAACCATTTATGCATTCATATCTATTAACTATCTCTAGGTTTTCATCATATCATGTCTATGTATCATGTCTCGAGATTAGATCACATCCTTACATATATTATATCATGGTTGTGCTAAACAAACTTATACAAGTGGCTTATTAAACATATATCAAAACTTTATATAGTCCAATTGAAGTTATCCTAACTCATATCATTAGGGTAGTGCCATGCTCAGTCTCTCTGAGCTAACTCAACTCTATGAGTATCTCATAGACAAAATATTTATCTTCCCTATTTAGTCTAGGGTTCTTAGATCTACCTCATTGGCACTAGTTGATTGCTTTATTAGCTCTAGCCACATAAGCACAAACCATAGCATGGTATGATATTCTCTTCATAGATCTCTACCCATGAAACACCCTTACCCAAAAATTTCTTATATACACAACCACTAGATTCCTACAAGGAACCACCAACTCAAACTTGAGGTTTCATAGAAACCAACACAGTTACCTCCTTTAGGGTCTTGGGACTCTCTCTCGCTCACCCATATGGCAGGTTCTTATATTCATATTCACATATGCACATATAACCAACCTCTCTTTGTCTCTAGGGTTTGGTCCTCCCAAGGATATCTAGGGTCCAACAAGACTATAGGAATCATGCATAAAGTGACTCAACTCAATCACTGAGGAGTATTCTAGTATAGGACATATCATATCACATATTTCTCATAATTCTCATATCTTAGAGTTTAGGTTCTATGGCCTTCTCCCTCTGGGTCTCACTCTCTCTAGAGTTAACCCTATAACTGGTCCTACCACTAGAGGTCCTCCTTTGTAAAATAGCTTGAGGCTCATACTGACTCACAACCTTGTCTAAAGCCTACATACTTGCATCATCAAGCTTATTTCAAAACCTAAAATATAAACTCGTGTCCTCAAATCTGACTTTGATCATCAGAGATCATCTTATCGTATATGTAAGGCTTAGACCTTATCATCTAAATGTACTTCATTTATTCCATCTATCACATATTCCAACAAGCCTCTAGACATCTAATCTAGAACCACTCTTTCTTCTAGACTGATGTCATTCACTTTCACTTTGGTTGCATGCCCACTTCCTACTCGTACATGTGTGGAGACACATTTTTGTAATACTTACATATATAATAAAATATTATATAGTTTTTCTCCGATAAAACATGTGAAAGAGAAAACTATTGAGGTTAGATCTAATTGGAATAAAAAAGAAAATCCACAAAGTGAGTGTCCTACACATCGTAGAGAGTCTAGTGCCATGTCACCTAGTGAAAGGGTGAGAACAGGGTGTAGACTGGTGTAGCTACCCAAAATATAAATGCATCATATGTCAAAGGTTTCTCTTCCCGTGATGTACATCATTTCCAAATAATGCAACATCCCATACCGCTGCACTATAAGGAAAGAACAATATCTAAGGACATGTTATACAATAAGCATCAGTCTAGATTGAGTTCTTAGACATCTAGGTGCTAACCTAGAGGCTAGGCCAGATCTAGCCTCTAAAAGACAACTAATCTTATCCTAATGTTTTTAATGTTCAAGGTTTTCTTTAGTTTGAGTTGCATAATGAGCAAATATCAGGCTATGCTATTGTTCATGCTCTGATACCATCTCTGATGTCTCCGGATTTTCTAAATCTTAATCTGATGTGTGACGTCCAGATTGAAACATCACCTCAGTTAGAATCACAATTTAAACACCCCGCCAGAGGAAGTTAGAAGGAAACAATAGTAGCACATGCATGTGAACAATAATAAAACCATACAACACGTGTTCACCATTCAACATATAATTAAAAAATAAATTATTACAAATTTGATATTACATATTGAATAGCAAACTTTTACATATACATGTACTACCACTAAACAATATGATCTTAAGAGAATGTGTCCACCTATACATCAGCTCGCCATACAACTCTCGACTATCTAAGTTTTTCAAGAGCATATGTCCACATCACCTAAATAAAAGATTACAATATTCAAAAATATTGTGTTGTGTACTGGCCTCAAGTGAGCTGTGGTTCTTTGCCTTTGAACCCGGTTCAGGATTTGATTCAACCGCTTTAGGATCTCTAGACCCAGTTCACACGCGCCTTCGTGTGTCTCTAGTCACACGCGAGTCTGACGCCTGACTCGTCCTCATCTTCGATCGCGTTTCAACGCCTGACTCTGTTCTTCCGAAGCAAGCCGCCACCATCTGGGATGACTTCGGTGAGCTACCAACAGAGTGGAGGTGCTCAACAACAACTCCTAAGACTACCACCAACCTCGGAAGTTTCATCCAGACCTCCACGAATGCTCATACCTTCCCCTGCACCTCTAACTCTCCATCCCACATGCTCCGCACCGTTGACTGTTTCAGCGAAGGAAGAAGGGGATTTACCTCCCTTTGCATCATAACCAGAAATTGAAGCCATCACAAGATGCGCTAGCTCTCCAGAAACGCACTGGTACCTTCATTTGTAGTGGGAACACTGGTGGAAGGCCCCGAAAGGTGGTCTTCTTCTCCGGCAAGATCCACTGTGTCCAACATCAAAATCACCTCGAAAGTCCATGGGGATGACTGGTTTGGACTCCCCTTAACTCGCCCTTGCTTTACCCTTCTTCATCTTCCTCCGCGAGCCCTATATCTCTGTTCTATACTCTCGGCCACCACCTACTCCTTGCAAGGGAGAGCCGCTGGAAATGGAGGGCTCTTTATGGCTGTTCACTTGGTCATTTGACCCGCCCAGGGTGTCAAACTATTTGTAAAGAGGAAGCAAAGCCAAATCCCCAGTTATTTCTCCCCATTATCCCATGACCAGTCTGATCATGGCATCGTGGCTGGACACACCAAGGTTGCACTCTAACTGAAAGGTTGAAGATGAAATTTGTGCCATTGGTTGCTCATGTATGACTGAGGTGGAGCCTGCACTTGAGTGAATCCATGGCTCCTCCTTCTTAGAAGTCACAGTTATTGGATTGAAGATCTACGGCCATAAGTTGGCCACGTCCGACCCAGCCCAAAACCAAAGGGCGTCCAACACTAAATAAAGTCATAACTTTGGTCTATAAATCATCAATAAAGCACATTATTTCCCAAATTTCAAATCTTAGTAACTCACTCTAGGATACTCCAATTTTCACCAAATTCTAACAATATCTTTATAAGAACTCCAACTACAATCTATTCAAATTTGGTGCCAAAATTCAACTGTCTTACCAGTCAAATAAATACTTCAAAAAGGCATCAGCTTAAGGATCTTTGTCATGATATAAATATCATTTGACATCCAAAATTTAGCAAAACATTTGGAACTCTTGATATAACTCAAACACATGAATTTGATCATCTCATTAGGTATCCAAAGATCCAAATGTTCACTCTGTTACATCCTACCACCTTAAAAGAAATTTTGTCCTCAAAATTAAGCCAAAATCCAGTCCATCACATCATATACATCTTAAAAGAAATTTTGTCCTCAAAATTATGTCAGTCTATTAATCTAACAAGAACAAAGCAAAAGATCTTCACCAACATGTAGGGCACCACTCTTGGTACAAAATATCCAAAAATAAAGCTCCATAATCATATCGAAACCACTATTAGGAGGTTTTAAAACATCTAGGGTGAATCACCCCTTCATAAAAGATTGAAATAATAGCTTAAATTTTTTAGTTATGACATGACATATCTCATATGTTAGGGTTGCATCCTTATCTTTACCTTTGCATTAGGGTTCCCACATCATATTACCATGTTTTAAAGGAGTTAACTAAAGTTAACCCATTATATCAAGGTGTCATTAATATTTTATTGAGCTAAAGGTCAACGACCAAAACTAGAAACCTAAAGGCATCAACACATATCAAACAGTCAAAGGGAAGTCATCACCTTCATCGACCAAGGCACCACTAAAGCCAAATGGTCAAAGGGAAACCACTAGTTCAGTGGTCAAAGAGGATCTACCATCTATGCGACCGAAGAGGAGGAATGGTCTATGTGACTGAAGAGAAAACAATTTGATCGAAGATGCATTTTATGTGACCTAAGACCAAAGAGACCATCTAAGTGACCAATTCCATCTCTAAGACTTCAACAACTTTATCATAATATGAAGATCATCTTAGAGAGTAAAACCACTCTCAAGACAAAAAATGGTGATTATCATCTTGAAACTGAAAACTCAAAGGAGGAAAACATTAAGACACAAACATGCTTAAAATCCTAAAATCAAGCACCACATGTGATCAACATGAAATCTATGACATGAAGAGATGAAAATCCAAGACCAAGCACATGAAAATAGAACCAAACTTGACCTCATGCAAGGTAACTGAACCAAGAACCGAGACAACAACACCAAGGTTGAGATGCATGGAAAACCACCGTCATCTCCGCCATATAAATTTTGAGTAGGTAAATTAGGGTTTAAGCAAAGGAACAAGTTCATGTGTAATCATTATAGAAGTACAACCCTAACCAATATATCATTATCAACAACAAGTACACATGTTTTTGAAAGAGTTGCATGTAGGATTAAAGTGCAATAATACAAGAGGGAAAAGAGTTATATAACCCACCACATATGATGGTTGAACCACTTCCAAGCAAATCTCCAAAAGCAAGAAGGAAATCTAGCTTTGATCACCTCCACGAACAAGCTAGTTACCACCTTAAAAGATCAGAAAAACCCTAGGTCAATAGGGCAAGAAGAGGAACCAAAACCTCAAGGCCAAAAAGAAGAAGAATGGAGATAAAGGGAGAATAGTTCCTCCTCCTAACTTCAGTACTACCTTGGAGAACCAAGAATTTGACCTAAGAAAGAGGAGTACATCCATCCCAACACAAGAACCTCTATGGAAGCTCCATGGATTCGACAAAGAGAACAAGAAAGAGGTAGGGTTTTGTAAGAAAATGAAACCAAGAGGTTGAATCACTTACCAAGGATCAAAGATCACAAGAGGATCACCAAAGAAGACTAGCTCCATACTTGATCACCACAAGCAAGAGGATCGGCCACAAAAGCTCCAAGGATGAGCTTCTCCTTCACCACCAATCTCCAAGGGACGAAATCCAAAGATGAGAGAGGGAAAGAGGGTGTAAAAGGATCATATGCATGAAAGAAGAGGGGTACATATACTCAATGGTAGTGAGAGACCAAAGAGGCATGCACATGAGTCCCACATGTCTACCAAAGAACCAACATGCATCCACTAAAACTATGCAAACAACTAAGGTCATGAAAAACAAGAAAACCAAGAGACCTCACTTGGTCATGGATGACCATCAGTCGAAGGGAACACATGGCCACAAAGGCACATGATCACATAAAACCAAGCGACCCAAATCACTCAAACCCTAGGTCAAGCGACCCAAGAGATAGCCTCAAACCTCTACAACTGTAGGGATCTCAAAGATCAACCAGAAACTCATTTGAACAAAGTGAAATCACCGAGCAACAAGGATGGTCACTGTAAGACCCAAAACTGAAACAACAACATAAATGTCAACATCAATATAGGGCATTAAGGCAAACCCTAGAAACAACACTCGACATATAACCACTTCCCGCCTCATCAAACCAAGGCACAACAAGGAACCCCAAATCACCATCTTATCTCTCATGATGCCAAGGAACAAAGGGCACAACCTACATGTGATAAATTGCAAGATAACCCCTCAACATGGGAAAATTGCAACTTGGTCCAAAATAAGCAAACATAGCTCAAACAACAATCAAACAGGACCAAACTTAGACCACAAGCATGTCACATGATATTAAGGTAATCTCAAGAGATTAGATTAAGGTTGAAGCATATCATTAAGTAAAGCAAACATACTCAAGCAGTAAGCTAGGTCAGGGGCCTTACTGCTGACATCATTTTGTGCATTAATTCTATTACAATTGTCAATATAATTGTGATTGAGAAACATGACAAAATAGTCAGTTCAAGGGTTGAATTGATTGGCTTGTATTCCAAATGATCAGTTCACCTGTGAACCAATCATTTCACCACTTGTAGGTTGCAAAAATTCATGAAATTTTGATCCCTTCCACTCCCACATAGATTGGGAACCTTGACCTTAACCCTCCTATAAATAGATGGGTATATGGGGCTTCCTCGAGGAATAACTCAATTGCTTCTAACAATTATTGTCTTCTCTGGTTGTAGCAACTGAGAGAACTCGGGAAACTCCTACCCAATTAAGGAAGGGATAGTAAGGGAGAACAATTCTACAGTACCAACTTCTAACAGTTGGTCTAATAAACCAACATGGAGGGACACCTTCTTCCTATTTGTTCTAATAGAACAACATGAGTTCTAGGTGGTATGTGTGGACTACTTTAGAGGAGATTTTCCCGCTAGGAGGACAACGTCAGGCTACCATATGTGTTGATCAACCAAGAGCTACTGTAGATGTTGTTTGAGTGAGACTAGAAGAAAGGTGTTCACTACTACAGAAACGGCCTTTGGCGTCGGTCGTTTAACCCCATTTGGCGTCGGTTTCCGACCGACGCCTATGTGGGCGCCGCTAAAGGTCGAACACTTCGGCGTCGGTTTTTTAACCGACGCCTATTTAATCTATAGGCGTCGGTCGTTTAGTAGAGAACCGACGCCAAAAGGGTTCGCGCCACAGAAAACGGCATCATCTAGGGCACTTTCTGCGTCGGTGTTTTAGTAAATAACCGACGCCACTATGGAATATAGCGTCGGTCTTTTAGTAGATGACCGACGCATAAAGTGCCCTAGATGACGCCATTTTTTGTGGCGCGAACACTTTTGGCGTCGGTTATATACTAAACGACCGACGCCTATATGTTAAATAGGCGTCGGTTTGATATGAATATCCGACGCCATTTCCAGGACTGCTTTGGCCACATCAGGCGTCGGTTTATTGAAAAAACCGACGCTGTAGGTCTTTCCTGACGGTTTTCTATAAATAACCGACGCCTATTTATATATTTTTTTTTTTCAAATCAGTTTGCAGGCCTGCTGTGGCTGGTCAGCAGGATGAGAACCTGCAGTTCAGTTTTCTGAACTGCAGGTTTACGACATCCATTGATATCAGCCTACAAACAGGCCGCAAACCTGCAAAAGTCACAAGCAAAATTCTACACAAGTACATACATTCAGACATCAATTCAATTCTCACATTCACACACATATAGAAACATTCAAATACATGTATTAACATTCAGAAATATTCATTTACATAGTATCATTCATTATCGCTATCAACATCCCAATTATATCTTACAGTTGCCACTGCTTGTATGGCTTTTGCCCATTCTTCTCTTACTTCATTTAATGCTTCCATCGTATATGGAGCATGTATATTTTTTAAACGTTTACCTGTAGTGTTGTCAGTTTTAAACACCTGCAAAGAGAATGATGTATATATATAAGTAATAATATAAAAATAATATAAGATTGATATATTGCATACTAACTAATGAGACTATATATAATACCTCACGTATGGTATCGATGTCCAATGCGGCATATTTGATAATCATCTGCATAAATCGCATCACATAGTATGCGCATGCCCATCCATTGTCTTGTGTAGCACACTATAAATTGAAACATACAAAATAATACAACTAAGCACAATTCACATCAATAATATATATATTTGAGTCGGGAACTTACTTGTACGTTCTGCCAATTTATTGGCTGGTTCTTTTTCCTTGGGACCGTTCCTCCAGCCTTTTTGAATGCATCTAAACCCCTACATGTTAATATAACACAATAAATTGCATAAGTAAATAGTAATGTAATAAAAGATGTTAACGGATATAAAAATGAAATATTTCTCACCAGAATAATGGCATTCTCATTACGTGTCCAATTTTAGTGTTCAATGTACTCCCCGCAGGATCTAGATAATAAACAGTGAATGTCCCGGGGACAATAACTAGTAACTCCCAATGTCTACCGCTAGAAGTAAGAAGTTAACAATTAATAACTCAAAATGCAAAATAAAAATGGAATTTTCTTAAGTCCAAATTATAAATAAAGTAAACTTACTTGACATTGAATGGAGCTATTATTATCGTCTTATTTTGCTGACCAAAAATTGTAAAAGCATCTATACAGTATTGTTGAACATTATCAGGATCTTTAGCTACCAAACTAATCAATGATGGAATCAAAAATCCCACATGATCAAATGCAAATTGTTTGCAATGATCTTCGACTAGGTAGCTGCAAAACATATAGGCGTATGCATTAATATATAAGAAACCAGATCACCGGATCTTACACAAGGTATATGGATGTATAAACAAGATCTCACCTTATCCATGTCTCTATCATTGATGTATTCAGCCAATCATACTTAAACAGCTCAATAATATCTTGTATAAATAAAGAGCTATCGTATGATTGACCTGCATAATCTGCATCTAAAGAAATAATTATAGGGCAATGTACATTATGTGCCCGTAGCCAACATGCCATTCCCCTACAAGCAGGACCTAACGGGTATGTTAGGTCAGTTGGAACCCAATCGGGTAATGCGGGAAGTGGAAGTGGAGGCCTAGGTGCTCCTGGTGTCTTCTTTTTAACCTGTACATATAATTTCAGATCAGTTGACATCATATATACACATTAACAGTCTAAATCAATGTAAATTTATCTTACAATTTCAGTCGTGTAGACGACATCTGCTTTGGGCCACAATATCACCCCGCCTTCTGCCTCACCAAGTGTATCAATATCCGGGTGGGCATATGGCAATGTAGCTTCTCTCCAATCAGGTAACACACGTATCGGGCTCACACGAACGTAGCCCTGTGGCATTGGAGTCCCGTGAAACATTGCCCCAGGAAGGGACGGGTAAGCCTGCGCCTCTGCAACAACGTAGTCTTGCATTCTTAAGCGGCATGGCTTCAATGCCTACAAATTTACGTAAAGAATATTATACATATATACATATCATCTTGAAAACATAACAACTTGAAAAGACTAACTACAATGTCATAAACAATACTTACAGCAGACGTGCTAGGCGATGGGTCTCCAGGATTACTCGCAGTCTGTGCATCAGGAGAAGAGTGGGTCGCCATAGGCGTATTGGAAGCCTGAGATGCCTGCCACCGCAGCAATTCTTCCTTGACCTTCTCAGCAACTACATCGTTGATCTTCTTAGCAACTAAATCCTCAACTCTCTTATTCTCCTATACATGGATAAAAGAAACATTAGCTTCTTATTAATGAATTTCCTTTTGCAGTAACATTCTAAAAAAAGAATAGGTTACCTCTTCTTGAGAAAGTCCCGCTCTGGGTTTGCGCTGGGATGGCCCAAAGAATGCTTTGATGCCAACACCAGCGCCGGCACCTCTAACACGTCCAGGATGCTCTGGGTTACCCAGAGCAACTGTCAATTCATCCCTTGTGCCCTGAGGGATGAACGTGCCTTGTTTCCTCTGCTCGTGCAGCTCCCGCTAATCACCATAAATAGAAATTGGTAAGTTAACACCACAAATAATCAATATTCAAATGATTTCTCTAAGAGTTGTATTTTACCATTTTTGCAGCCGCCTCAGCAGTTACAGGCTTCTTTATTTCACCCTTCTTGTTTTGCCTGCCAGCTATCCAGATATCATGGCGAGGAATGGGTGTGGCAGACTCCTGAGTAGGAGCAGACTCCTGAGTAGGAGCAGACTCCTGAGTAGCCGCAGACTCCGCCTGTAGTCTTTGGCGAACGCTTGCATAGCCTTTTGGACCCATAGTGTGGTCATGCACATTCAGTGCACGCCTTGCTTTTTGTGCGTCACTGAGGGCCTAGTTAGTATGCACATTAATGATTTGGTTAGTAGCACTAAATGCTAATCTTGAATAGGTGAATACAATGTATATTAATTAAATTAGGAGTGACGCCTAATACCTTGAATTCTTCAGATTTTCTTGAAGCAACAAAATTGTCCCAATCTTCTTTGTCCAAGAAGTTCCATTGTTCAAGGGCTGACTTCTTCTTCTTATCACCCTCTTTTATGTATTCTCTGTTCAGATTTGTCCTATAATTCCTAAGCATCTTTCCAGCGCGTTGCATCACATTTTTACGATGCAACTTCTCATCCAATGCAAACAGATTCTGTAAAATAGAAATGTTATTAACTAGTATCCAAAATAGAATTGCAAATAATAGAATTTGTAATCTACAAAATAGAATTGCAAATAATAATAACTCACGCATAAATCCTTCCATATCGAGTCTTTTTTCGCTTGAGGAACTTTATGCCAATTGTCATACTTAACACCACAATGGCCCCGAGTGGTACACCCAAGATAGTTCACAAAATTATTGCGGTTCACTCCAATTGGATTTCCTCCATTATCAAACTCCACCACCAATTTAGATCCACTACCACTTAGCGCTAATAACTTCTTCAACAGGGTGATGCCCCTTTTCTTGTTAAGTGTCTGGTGTTGCGCATCAAGTTGCTCCAGTGCTTCAGTGGGTACAGGTGCATCAACCTAAAATTTGACAAAAATAAAACACACTAACTTAGCCCAATATAGAAATATAGGATATATGACATAACTAGAAGATAATGAATTTTATAGAAATACAGGATATGTTTTTAGAACTTACATTAGTATCCTCGCCATGCTCAACCTAAAATTTGACAGGTGCATCAACCTAAAATTAGTGGGTACAGGTGCATCAACCTAAAATAGAAATGTTATTAACTAGTATCCAAAATAGAATTGCAAATAATAGAATTTGTAATCTACAAAATAGAATTGCAAATAATAATAACTCACGCATAAATCCTTCCATATCGAGTCTTTTTTCGCTTGAGGAACTTTATGCCAATTGTCATACTTAACACCACAATGGCCCCGAGTGGTACACCCAAGATAGTTCACAAAATTATTGCGGTTCACTCCAATTGGATTTCCTCCATTATCAAACTCCACCACCAATTTAGATCCACTACCACTTAGCGCTAATAACTTCTTCAACAGGGTGATGCCCCTTTTCTTGTTAAGTGTCTGGTGTTGCGCATCAAGTTGCTCCAGTGCTTCAGTGGGTACAGGTGCATCAACCTAAAATTTGACAAAAATAAAACACACTAACTTAGCCCAATATAGAAATATAGGATATATGACATAACTAGAAGATAATGAATTTTATAGAAATACAGGATATGTTTTTAGAACTTACATTAGTATCCTCGCCATGCTCATCATGGACTTCATGCTCATCATGGACATCATGCTCATCATGGTCAGCCATCTGAAAATGTCATTAAAAAGGCAAACATTTAGCATTTGTATTAACTAGAAAAAGGCAAACATTTAGCATTTGTATTAACTAGAAAAAGGCAAACATTTAGCATTTGTATTAACTAGAAAAAGGCAAACATTTAGCATTTGTATAAACATACATGTCTCTAAAATTGTGATCTTTTATCAATTAACAATCCTTCATTGTGATCTCCGCGCACATATAAGTCATCATTAGCTTCAATATTTTGTGGAGTTGGCAACCCAACTGAGAATGGACTGGAGTCATCATACTTATCATAGTACTCTTCTTCATCTATAGGATCTTCAATGAACTGTCTTTTACCATGAAGAACAACCGACCATTTATCATTTGCAGGATCATCGATATAGAATATTTGTTTCGCCTGTGATGCCAATATGAATGGTTCACCCTTCTCGCCAATCTTTTCAAAGTTCACCAAAGTGAAACCCAATTCATCCACTATAACTCCTTTGGTGTTATCAACCCAATTACATTTAAAGAGCGGAATTTTGAAATCTATGTAGTCAAACTCCCAAATGTCCTCAATGACACCGTAATATGACATTTTAGCTTCACGTGGACTCTTATCCTTTGCACTTGCAAAGTACATAGTCGACGCTTGAAGAGTGACCCCACTATTTTGGACGACACTCTTATCATCTTGGCGCTTTGTGTAATATGTGAATCCATTAATGTCAAACCCTTCATAAGACATAACATTCGGTTTTGGTTTAAAGGCGAGGCATTTGATAGTTTCTGTAATATCATTTGGTGTTTGAGATAGTTGATGTAAGACTTTATCTTCAAACCACTTAGTAAAAGTCTTATTATGCTCTCTAGCAAGCCACATTGAACTTGCTCGAGGATGTTGTCTCTTTATGAAATTGGTATGTTCCTCGATATAAACACTCACTTCATCCATATTGTGTAAAATATACAAGTGAGCTTGTTCCAACTGCTCACGGCTGATTACTTTCACCCGTAATCCCAAAATTCCTTTGCCCTCCTCAATATTCTTGTCATTATCAGGAGTGTCATTACCACTGAGAAAGTCATTACAAAAATCCATAACCTCTCTCGCCACATAACCTTCAATAATACTCCCTTCAGGCCGATAACGGTTTCGGACATCACCTTTAAAAACGCTCATGTATCGTTCAAAAGGATACATCCAATGCAAGAAAACTGGTCCCAACATTTTCACTTCCCTAGTCAAGTGGACAACAAGATGTACCATGATATCAAAGAACGAAGGAGGGAAATACATCTCAAGCTGACATAGGGTAACAACCACTTCTCTTTGCAAATTATCGAGAGTATCAGGGTCAATAACTTTGCTGCATAGACTATTGAAAAAGAAACAAAGTCTGGTAATTGCAAACCTTACATGCTTCGGCAATATAGATCGAATAGCCACAGGCAATATTTGTTGCATTAGAGTGTGACAATCATGAGATTTAAGACCTATCAACTTCAGATCTTTCATTGATACCAATCTACGGATGTTGGATGAGTAACCATGTGGCACCTTAACATTTACCAAGCATTCACAAAAAGTTTTCTTCTCCTTTCTAGACAACGTGTAACAAGCGGGAGGTAAGTATGTTCTTTTATTACCCATTTCACGTAATTCTGTTAATTCTGACCTTATTCCCATTTCACGTAGGTCCAGTCTGGATTTTATCCCATCTTTAGTCTTACCTGGTATATTTAATAGAGTACCAATGATGCTATCACAGACATTTTTCTCAACGTGCATTACATCGATACAATGCCTGACTGTCAAAGAACTCCAATAAGGAAGATCCCAAAATATTGACTTCTTCTTGAATGAAGAATTGTCACTCCGTGTGGCCATACTACATTGTGATTTCTTACCAAATTCATTGACAATGTCTTTTACTCTTTCATAAACAACATCCCCTGGTATAGGTTTAGGTGCACTCCGTTCATCATTCCATCCATTGAATGCTTTGCGCTTCCTACGATACGGATGGAATTTTGAAAGAAACCTTCGATGACCAAGATATACAGTCTTGCCGCCATGTTTTAGTCTTATTGAATCAGTGTTTTCTTCACATATAGGACACGCTTTAGCTCCTTTGACACTATATCCAGACAAATTCCCATATGCTGGAAAGTCATTAATAGTGCAAAACAACATAGCGTGCAAACGAAATGTCTCTTTTGCTGAAGCATCATAGGTCATCACACCTTCAGCCCAAAGTTTCTTTAAGTCATCAATCAAAGGTTCAAGATAAACATCGATATCATTTCCGGGTTGTTTAGGGCCCGATATCAACAATGACAACATAACGTACTTATTTTTCATACACATCCAGGGAGGAAGATTGTATATAACAAGCATGACTGGCCAAGTGCTATGTTGGCTGCTCAATGTCCCGTACGGATTCATCCCATCTGTACAAAGCCCAAGTCTTAGATTCCTATCTTCTTCACCAAATTTAGGGTACAGTAGATCAATCTTCTTCCACTGTGGGGAATCAGACGCATGTCGTAGGATCCCATCATTATTTTTCTTAACATCTGCATGCCACCTCAGATTCTTCGCATCTTTCGGATTTGCAAACAAGCGTTGAAACCGTGATATTATAGGTAGATACCACAACACCTTGGCAGGAGAACCAGTTTTGGACTCCCCCGAAGTCGTCAATTTATACCGTGACGCACCACATTTTGGACAATCTTTCAAATCTACATAGTCCTTTTGAAATAATACACAATCATTCGGGCATGCGTGTATCTTCTTGGCCTCCATTCCCATTGGACACAACATTTTCTTTACCTGGTATGTTGAGATTGGAAGCTCGTTTCCTTCAGGAAGAATTTCTTTCAACAAAGTCAACAATGAAGTGAAGCTTTTGTCGCTCCATCTATTGTTAGCTTTCAACTTATACAATCTCAAAACAGCGCTAAGCTTCGTAAACTTAGCACAGCCTGTGTATAACGGTATCTCAGCATCATGCACAATGTTTGTAAAGATAGGAGGTGGATCGGTGTGCTCTACCCTACAACTATCCAGCATCGCATCAACGATGTCTGCTGGAACTGGTTCGTTCACATTTACGTCATCGGAGGCAATTTCTTCTTCCACCCAAGCACTACTATCGACATCTACTGGTTTCGATTTTGAAATCTCTCCATGCCAGTGCCATTCTGTATAGCCTTGTACAATCCCGTTGCACATGACATGACTTTTGATTTCCTCACCAGTGTTGACTTTCAAGATGTTACCGCAATGCCTACATGGACAGTAGAACCTATCTGTAGGTTTTTTCCTATGTTCCTCGGCAAATCTAATAAACTGATCAAGACCAGATATAAACTCTGGGGTGCAACGATTACGAATGGACATCCATGATCTATCCATTCTATGATCAGAGAAAACAAGTATATATTAGGAAACAAGTATATATTAGGAAAAGATTAGGGTATACACTTACATCCTAAGCGTATAATGTGATGTCATTCTTATATATAATAAATGTGTACCACCTATCCCATCCTTGAACACCTAATCTCACTAGTAAGTGTATAATGTATATTTGGTTTTCAAGAAAATTTCGGCAGCATTTCCCCGCTGTTCTCTAAGTACATATGTACTTAGAGAACAAATGGGGAAATGCTACCGAAATTTTCTCGAAAACCCAATACACATTATACACTTACATCCTAAGTGAGATTAGGTGTTCAAGAACAGTCCCAAACCGGGGACTATCCAAGATTTACTCCTAATGAGTCAATCTTGGATGGGTTTCTAGGCCAACAAATACATTTGATGTCATTCTTATATATAATAAATGTGTACCACCTATCCCATCCTTGAACACCTAATCTCACTAGTAAGTGTATAATGTGCATTTGGTTTTCAAGAAAATTTCGGCAGCATTTCCCCGCTGTTCTCTAAGTACATATGTACTTAGAGAACAAATGGGGAAATGCTACCGAAATTTTCTCGAAAACCCAATACACATTATACACTTACATCCTAAGTGAGATTAGGTGTTCAAGAACAGTCCCAAACCGGGGACTATCCAAGATTTACTCCTAATGAGTCAATCTTGGATGGGTTTCTAGGCCAACAAATACATTTGATGTCATTCTTATATATAATAAATGTGTACCACCTATCCCATCCTTGAACACCTAATCTCACTAGTAAGTGTATAATGTGTATTTGGTTTTCAAGAAAATTTCGGCAGCATTTCCCCGATGTTCTCTAAGTACATATGTACTTAGAGAACAAACGGGGATATGCTACCGAAATCTTCTCGAAAACCCAATACACATTATACACTTACATCCTAAGTGAGATTAGGTGTTCAAGAACAGTCCCAAACCGGGGACTATCCAAGATTTACTCCTAATGAGTAAATCTTGGACGGGTTTCTAGGCCAACAAATACATGTGTTGTCATTCTTATATATAATAATTGTCTATAAACTACAGGAAACATGGTTAATCCTAATCAACAGAGCATTATTAAATAATAAATCAAGAAATCAATAGTTTTAAACAAAAGGTCTAGGAATCTTTACTAGACATTATATGTATCCCTAATCATCAAACTAGGGTTTTCTTGAATATCATAAAAGGTAGAAGAGCATTCTTTTCGGTAAGTTGACCTTTTCATATTACTTTGACCATTACAAACACATGTTTCTAGGCCGACACAAGGTGTAACATGTAGGTGATATACCTAGGTTGACACACCTTAATGAGTGTAGGCCGATACACCTTGAATATAATGAATGGATACACTTGAAATTAATGAGAAGGATACACTTTGAAAAGTGTAGGCTAGCTAGTATACCCTAAAAAGCAGCAGACAATATAACAAGTTAAAGTTGAATCTAATATTCTAGTAAGGATGAAAGAAACTTGTACTAATTGTATGAGAAAGGTAATACCTTATAATGATAATTGATGAAAGTAATCAAGTATAATTGAATACTTAAAGTAATGAATTAAAATCCTAGATGTCGGGGTTATGAATTAGGGTTTGTCTGTTGAATAAAACCCTAACGACCTTAATCGGATACAATAGAAGTCCTAACCCTAATTATGAAAGGTTGTGACTTGATTGATAGATTATTTGTGATACAATTGAATGTAAAGATAATAATATAAGCTCCTAAGAATGAGGAGTTATGATATAGGGGTGATGATTGAACATAACCCTAAAAACCCTAGTCAAGTTCAAAAGAGCAACCCTAACCCTAATGACAAAAGGTAATGTAACTTGAAATGGAATGAGAATAATATTTAGTGGTAACCGTGAATTACTTATCATATTTCAGTAAGAAAATTTCAACTATGGCAGAGAAATTCATCCCCAAGCCTCACCCCTACTATCGTAATCTCTATTGCAGCAATACTACCCTCGTAATCCCACCAATCACCCGCAAGCATTGTCACACAAATAAAATACATGTACATCAATAAAATACAGAGAAGAGGGCATACCGATTTGGAGGTCTGGAGAAGACGGCGGTAAAGAGGAGCTGTGGTGGCGGCGCGGCGGAGAAGCAGCTAGCTAAACCCTGGTGGCGGCGCGACGGCGGTGGAGAGCAGCTCTGTCGTCCTGGCGGCGGCGGCGAGACGGCGGTGGAGAGTAGCTCTGTCGTCCTGGCGGCGGCGGCGTGGAGGCACTAGCAGTTGCGGCGGCGGCGTGGCGGGAGCAGTCGGGTGGGGCGACAGCAGTTGGAGGGTCCAGCAGTTGCGGCGGCGGCGGTGTGGAGGGGAGGGGCGACAGCAGTTGGAGGGTCGGGCGACAGCAGTTGCGGCGGGAGCAGTCGGCTGTTTAGGCGATGAAACAGAAGAAAGGGGAACAGTCGGGTGATCGCAGGATATAAATTTCACCTATAGCGTCGGTTGTTTGTCACAACCGACGCCTAAAATAATTTAGCGTCGGTTGTTTGAAACAACCGACGCTCAAATGGACGATATTTTCACGAAATTGTTTGGCGGGAACCACTTTCGGCGTCGGTTATCAACAGATAACCGACGCTATAAGTGACACTTTGCGCGCAAAGTTTTCATCACATATAGGCGTCGGTGGCTATTTAAATAACCGACGCTGTATGTGACATTTTTTCTTTTCGCTCGAAAATTGGATTTCGCAGGAGCTTTTAGGCGTCGGTTTGTTATTGTCAACCGACGCTAAATACAAAGCGGTACCCGTGTCTGGCTGGTCTTCGAATATAGACGTCGGTTTGCTTAAACAGCCGACGCCCTATATGATAGGCGTCGGTTTTTCTTAATAACCGACGCCCAGAAAAGCGACACTGAATGCTATTTCTGTAGTAGTGGTTCAAGACAATGAGGAGATTGTCTATGGACTTGCTCCAGGGCCAGGTATATCCTTGAAACCATCATTTCCATTATATTATTGTTGATGAATTCTACTATTATAAGGTGAATATAGAAGTAAAGTTTTGTTTCTTCTTCCCACTATGATGTCATATTTCCCTATAGTAGTATCAAAACCATGTCAATTTACTATATTTTAGGATAGCCACTATGATCAAAATTTTGGTTTTCATAATTTATTTATTTCATACGATGTGAATATTAATGTTCGATCAATTACCACATAAAATACCAAATATATATATATATATATCATATATGAAATGTATATGCTTCACCCTAAAAGCTAGTTTTGATGATGGATTTGTAGTGTGGTTATGGCCAATAACCCTAATTATCTATGAATGGTGGTTGTGTTTTTATTTCTGTTTTATTTTGGTTTGCATACTGAGCCTCTACCTTATCTTGTAATTGTGAAAGTATTATTGCCTCCTAACTTTTCTCCTCTCAAATGTAACTCGAGGTTTCTCTGTAATCATATAATATTAGGATAGTTTGATTTCTTGTTAATATGAAGAAGACGAGCAACCTATTTCAGAAGATGAGTCGACCGACTGGAGGACCATGGAGGCCGAACCAATGGGTTGGAGGCCCAACTGATGGACTGGAGGATCTAGAAGATGGTGGATCGGATACCAGACAACTGAGGAGATGACCAACCAACTGACTAGGAAAAAACTCAATCGGTTCAAGGGTCGAACCAATCAACCTAGATTGGCAAGTACATGTCTTCATCTACAATAGGTTTTGGTATGAGATGTAGACCCTAGGTTGTGGTAATTCCTTGTGGCTCCAAGGAATTACATTAGAATAGCCATAACTAACACTTTTGTTTTATTGCATGTTTTTATTTGTGGGATATAACATGTATACGATATGAACTATATGTATGTGGTGATTGGATATATATATATATATATATATATACAAACTCCCTCAATAACATGTTAAGTCTAAGATGCTTTTGTTGACTCAAGGTCAATTAGGTCAATGTTGACTCACGTCTAAATTGACTAAACCCTTGTTTTGATGATGACTAACCATTCCACACATTGGTGTCTAATGCTTCTACATTGAGTTATTTCAGGTTAGGTTTAGACACACTCCAAATGCCCTAACTTGCGCATATCAAATTGGAGAAAAGACAAGTCAACATAGCTACAAGTGTGCAATTTGGGATCTCTATGTAAATGACCTTAGAATTGCTTTGTAATCACTTGTAATGATTGTATGACTTGTAATTAAGCTTAGAAAAATTATTGGGACACAAAAATGCATCTTTTGTACAGTTTTACAAAAATTCCAAAATACCCATAACAGGGATTTTGTCGGCCGAATTCCAAACTCGGCCGATCCATATATTCTGGAATTTTCTGGGCAATCGGCCGAGTTACCAACTCAGCCGATCCCTGTTCGGTCGAGTTTCTATGGTGGGAAACTCGGCCGATCCACTGATCGGTCCAAGTTGAAAGTTGACCGATCGGCCGAGTTTCTCCAAGGGAACTCGGCCGACAGTCTATCTTTCAGACTTGTCTTTTAGTGGTTCGGCCGAATTACCTTTATATAAACTCGGCCGATCAGACTGTACTAAAAAGTGCAGAAAAGTGATTCTAGCCGTTGTGGAGTTGCAACAAGTGAAAATAGATCCGTTGCAAGCCACAAAACGGCTAGTTTTCGTTCACAAGTGTTCCCAAAGGCTAAGAGGCATCCCCAGCTATAAATAGGACCCCTTGGGCTTCATTCCAAGGTTGAGCATTCATTGCAAACTCTTTGTGAGGTTCCTATTCTATAGTTGAGTGCTTCCTACAGCCTCCTCTCTCTCTCTAAGCTTAATCACTTGCTACATCCATTAGAGTGAGTAGGAGATTTGTAAGAGAGCTAGTATTATTTGTATATCTTGTGAAGCTCTCACTTCCACCACCTCCCCATCTCTCATTTCCTATATTGAAGATGAAGGTTCTCTCTCTTGTCCAAGAGAGGTGAAGAAGAACAAGGGAAGGAGTCCCTTGGTGAAGATCAAGGCTGAAGACTTGGAGCTAGAGTGGGTAAGCCCTTGGAGAAGGCAGAAGACTCAAGCTCAAGTGGGTAAGTCCTTGGTGGAAAGCTTCTCCGAGTGAAGGTGAAGTCAAAGGCGGAAGATCCAAGAAAAGTGGGTAATTCCTACAAGGCCGAAGACTTGTGCAAGAGTGGGTAAGTCCTTGGAGAAGGCCGAAGACTCTTGCAAAGTGGGTAAGTCCTTGGTAAGGTTGAAGACTCTTTTGTATTGGATAGGTAAGTCCTTTGTTGGTCTTGTTATTGTAAGTCTTATAAGTGAATATAAGAGTGCAATTGGTTGAAGTCCTAGAGGTTGACCTCTCTAGGCAAGTGGACTGACACACTTCTAGTTTGAAGTGTGGAACCACTCTAAATAGCTTGTCTATTTGGTGCATGTTCAATCTCTCTTATCCTTGCTATGCATGATTTAGTTGCACTCAAATTGCCTATTTAGCAACCTTATCTTGTCATATATTTTGAAGGTTTGATGAGTTTTGTTTAAGTGGTTTCAGCTCTATTCACCCCCCCTCTAGAGCACCTAAGTCACCCATCCAGGATCCAACAGCTTTCCATTAGAAAAACACATGAAAAGCTTGATTGACAATGTGTGGGCACGTTGGATGGTGTGTTGTCCTTCTCGTGGAAGTGTGATGGTAGTAATGTGGACCTGCCAAGCGGGGTGCACTATTATCGTGATGGCTTTTGGATCATGCTTAACTGGGTGTCCTTAATGAGATTAAGCACCTAGAAGCATGAAGGTGAATATGACAAGGGGTTGCACATGACATTTATAAAAAAATTGCATAAGATGAAATTGGCAAATGTTTCCTACCTTAATGATTGATTATGGACGCTGGCGTTGGCCTGGTAATAATTAAATCATTTTAAATCTTGGCTCACTAGAAGGTTGTATGGTGCAATCTTCCAAATTGATAGGTGAGGGCTATCAATTTAAATAAAATAGTAGTAGAAATAATTAATTGAAGGTCTAATTAAATATCATCAAATATTACTTAAATAAAATAAAATCAAATCATAAGGAGTTTTGACAAAATGCACTTTTTCTCTTATAGAATCATTATAGAATCAAATGACAAACAAATTGTTGTTGCGACCAGTCTTTAGAAAGGACAAACTTGATGGGACAAATTTCCACAACTAGTTTTGGACTTTAAGACTCAATGAAGATCATAAGCTCTAAGTCCTAGATAAACCAATGCCAGAAATACTTACTCCTGATGCGCCAAGGGCTAAGGTAGATGCTCACTAGAACCATGTCAATGATGCCTTGGACATAAAACACCTTATGATAAGATGCATGAACTATAAGTTGCATGAGAAATTTGAAGAGATGGGAATACTTGAAATGGTAACACATCTTAGGGACCTGAACCGCTATCTCACAATAAGAAATGTATAATGTCTCAAAGGTGCTCTTTAAGTGTAAGATGACAGAGGAAGACTCAGTAGAAACCCACATTCTCAATATGATTGGACATGTCGATCACCTAGAAGAACTAGGATTCTATTTGAGGTAAGATTTATCCACAAATATGATTTTACAATCATTTCCCGAATCATATAGCCATTTTATTGAGTGTTACCACTTGAATAATATGGCCAAACCATTGTCAAATTTGCTTGGAATGTTGATTAATGCCGAAAAAAGAATGATGAGGAACAAATCTATGATGTTGATCAAAGGAGAAGAGTCCAAGGATGAAATAAAATCCATGAAGAGTTTTGACGCTAAGAATAAGTCCAGATCTTAAACACTCAAGACAAGGAGGAAGAAAAGTACATGAGGTATCCGTCCTTTTTACTTGAAGGCATTCTGGAAGAATAAGATGGGGATAGAGATCTCCACTTCAGGCATATACATTATTGAGATAAAGTTATCTACTTATTCATCTTGGGCACTAGATACCGAATGTGGATATAACATATGTTCAAATATGTAGGATCTAAAATAAGTAGGCCTTTAAGAAAGGGTGAGGTCAAACTGTGAGTGGAAAATGGAGCAAGGGTTGCTGCCAATGTGGTTGAAACCTATAGTATATTTCTCCCCCACAGGGCTTGCAATAGATTTAATGAACTAGTATTATGTACCTACCATAAATAGGATCATTATTTTGGCATCTTGTATGGACAAGGATGCATATGAATTTTATATTTATAATGGTCAATGTTCTATTTCAAAATATGAGATCTTTTATGGAAGTACCCAAATGTCTTATGGTCTTCTTTTTCTAGATCTAAAGACAAATCTTTATGACGTAAATACCAAAAGTCAAAAACTCAACAACTTAAACAAAACATATCTTTGGAATTGTCTTCTAGGGCACATAAATGAGAATTGCATATCTAGACTTGATGTGTGTAAACTACACATCAAAAATTCAAGTGCACATATCAATGTAATATAGGCCCAAAGAGGCCCAAATATGAAACACAGGGAAAATGTGTATCCAGAAACTACTACTAACAATGACCCAATAAGCTAGGCCGAAGAAAAATCATGATTTGGTTGATTTAGTGACTAAATTGCAAGAATTAAAACTAAGATTTTGGTTGTAATCATGATTGGAGAGAATTCCTTAGGATTGTGGTTTCACCACAGTTCACATTGCAATTAACATTATTTCATTAATATTTATCTCTCTTACCCTGGGACAAAGATACTTGTAGCAAGAATTACCCACTGTCGTAGCGTAATTCACTACCTAATCTAATACCAATCTTACTATCATCACAATTGTGTTATTAATTAGGTACTTTACCAAAATCTCTACATTATTCTCTTCATATTCACAGCCCCTCTCTCTCGATGCAGTATAAAATGTGTAAATCTATGAGTTTTCCAACCCTTAATCCCTCTCTTGAAGCAATTAACAGTATAAACAACTACCTATGGTGATCAAGCACACATAATTTGTGATGCTCACATAGAAATATGTCTAGAAATTATGAGAAACATGGATATTAAATCATAATCTTCAATTACAATGCAAAATTGGGCTACTTCGGGTCCTAAGGAATAAGGGATTATCCCCGAATTATCTTAGTTTCTCTACACATAAACAAAGAAGAAAGGAATGATGAAAACATCAAGAATAAGGAAAACCCTCAATATATAGCCTACCAATAAGAGCAATGGATGGAATGAAGTAGGTGGCTTATGAAGAGTCACAAGTAAAAGTTGAATCATTTATGCAAAAATAAAACATGATGAACCTACTTGAATGAAGATGATGAGAAATGCATGAATCCTAATGCCTACTATTATGGGTGGAATGATGCATGTATTGAAAATCTCATCACATGGATGAGAGTGAAATAAAGAAGAAAATACATCATGTGAATGTTTCCATTTCTTTGTGAAGTAACAATCCAACCTGAGTTAGGGCATTTTTTCTCCCTCTTTATTTCATAATATCAATTTTTTTTCTTTCTTTGTCATTGGACCACTACTTTAGCATGGCAGAAAGTTACGCTTGGGCGTCACCAACATATCTATTCATTTTTTTATCTTCTTGTTGATTTTTTGTGAGGGTATGGATGCATATCCCCGTACTCTAATTTTAGAAGAAAACAACATAGAGACATGGTGTAAAAATAAATGATGCAAAAGGTATGCAATCTACATGCAATTGTCATGCAACTAGATGATATGCATAGAAGTTTTCACTTTTTCCTTTCAATTTGTAACTAATGCAACCAATGACACTAATTATCATGTCACTTATTATGCCAAGCAATATAATCAAAAGGAAACAATCCAGGTTACTTGATCATCTTTAAGTGGCGGATTAAAATGGATGGAAATCAAATGGAATCACACAATTAAGAGACAATGCCTTTATTAAGCTATGATATGTCTATGTACTACTAACATGTGTACATGGTAACCTTAGGATTTCTTTCTAAAATTTCAATTTAAGGTCTCATTAAATTTTTGATCGATTCAGGATTAAACCCCATCTTCATCCACATTACATGAATAATTAAGATTTACATTCATATCAAACGTCTAAAAGATGACTAACCCATACACTCCCTCTAGGTATTGTTACTCAAGAAAATCACAACTAAGCTAATTTTTCATTTTTAATTTTCATTGCACTCACATAGAAGAATAGAATCTATGATGATTGAGCTAGAAATCATGCTTTTACTACTCCACCATTACACTAGATAGACGTAGATCCTACAAGTTGGAATAATAAAAACCAAAAAGCAACTAAAGGATGGAGTCATTCCCTCACCCCCTAAGCTTGAACTTGACAATGTCATCATAGTAAAAATCCAATCATAGAGGTGAAATAGTGGTACCGATCATAATGGTGGTGGTTTTTGCATCATGGTCAGGTCATGGAGATAGAAAGTCCTCTGGAAAGTGTGGTGCGGAGGTGGCATCTCTGGTGGCCATGGTTAGCTACTAAATTAGACTTAAATTGAGTAGTTGTTTAAGAACGGTTGCTAATAGTTCTTCATTCGCTGTAGGCACATATGCATGTTCTCTTGTTTGGCCAGAAGAAGTCACTTGTTCCCAAAGATAGCCTGCTGGATCTGGTATAGCTTTCCTTGTACATCTTGGATGCCTACCAAGTTGTAGTACGTTGTTGTCTCTCCTATTGTATCTCTTGTCACATCCCATACATACCTGCCATTGAATATGGTTCATCATCCTGGGCAAGTGGTGGAGAAGAAGAACTGGAGGCACCCTATCCTCTGGAGCTCTTTTGGATGACTCGTCTCCTCGTGAATGGGATGGTAGCTTCTTCCTCCTCTTCATCTTCTTCTTCCTCTTCTTGTCCATGGTCTTGTTCAGCATTGTCCTCTTCTTTTTCATCTCCCTCCATAGTGTCATCTTTTGGCAACCTCATGTGTCAAACCCCTCGCAAGTTGAAGCTAGGGTCAGAGAGTTCTCTCTTGGGGTACTACTCCTTAAGTGTACAATAAGCGTACGCCTTCCCATGGCGCTCGATGATGAGGTTGGCTCTCTTGAAGTGCTTCAGATCCAACTTGGAGGATGTCTTCAAAGGTGTGGAGGTGGAGAGTTCAAGGTTAAGATGCATTATAATGGGATTAATGATCCCTCCAAAATGGATCGGGGGCCTTCTCTGCACCTGCCTCTTTACCACCATCATGTGCTGCAGAAAGAAGGTGCCAAAGTAGAACGTCTCTTCCCCTAAGGCCAACAAAGACTAAAGGACATAGAGGTCCACCTATAGTACATTCCCCTATCCCTGGCTGGACCTGGAAAATATAGTATTCGTGAGGTAGCGGTGCATGATATGTGCTAACGAGTGCTCAATGTTAGTGATGGAGTTTCTATGCCAACTAATTGAGTAGACTTGTGGAAAATCTGTCAAAACCTACCATTTATCAATGTATCTAAACTCACTATTGGTGCATCACACCTCTCCAAGAGACAAACCATATATGGTGTTGAACTCCTTTAGTGTCAAGTGGTGAGGGGTGTTGAAGAGGTGGAACTTCACCCATCCTTCACTTCATCCTTCCCTATGATCGAGGATGTAGCAGACTTCTAAGGAAGTCAAGAACTTGCAAACGATGCCTTGATAGGTGGGCCAATCACAAAAGAAAGGGTGATCACCCACCTCACCTTGGGTTGTGAGGACCTGGCATAGGTTGTCAGTGAAGCCTATGGAAGCAAGGAATGCACAATCTCCATACAATGTTGGGATGAGTTCTCTTCTCATCAACTCTTCATAGATCTTTTTGTGGTCGGTGCTGAGATGAGAAATGCATGTCGGCTTTGGTACCAACATGGCATTTCCTACTTCCGTGGAAGAAGCTAATCACCTGGACATCGTAGGCCCGTTACAAGAAAGGGATGGAGAAGAAAGAGCTCGGTGATGACTCTGAATGCCTGACAAAACTTACACTCTTAAACTAGTAGAAGATGTGGTGTGGGTGTGATTTGAGTGCCACCCACACCCTTCCTTTAATAGTTGTCAAATTCTCTTCAAGCACTACATCGATATTACTGACGTGGCCATCAATAGTAATGATGTGGCCATCAGTAGTACCAACTTTTCTCTATGATCCATGTGAATTGGTAATGATCATTCATACCAACATCCCTCATCTATTGATGTCGATGTGTGAGGATCATCCCACATTAGTTTTACCGATAGATGTCGGTAGTACCAAATTATAAAGGTGAATGTCAGATTGATACTACGATCGGTGGATGGGGACAATTTTGAACTATTGATAGTGTACCCATGGATCCCATTTTCCTGGATGTCAGTACTACCGATTATGTGTTGGTAGTACCGAGCTGATTCTTTTCTTGATCCTATTTAATGTTGTCTGTACTACCGACCTAGGCTTCAGTAGTATCGACTCGTTAAAAATCTTAATACTCTTGAAATGTTTTTTGATATCCCAAACCTGTAGCATGGCTCATGCATTGGTACTACCGAGTTTCTGTCAGAGTACCGATCCCTATACATTTCACTCGGGTCATCTTTGTAGAAAATTTATACTTTTGACTTTGTTGTCGGTACTTCTAAGAAAAATCATGTCTGTCCCTATTGAGAACCATCACTACTACCGACGTGCTTGTCTATTCTACCACATTTCCATGCAACTCCACCCTGTTGTCCCTGTATGTCTGTCGGTACCTATTTTTATATAGAAACTAATAAATTGCAAACTAAAACTATGAACTACAAACTCAAATATTAAGAACAAAATCTTATGGTGAAAAATGGTTGGGTTGTCTTCCAACAAGCTCTCTTATTTTATGTCATAGGCTCGATGATCAAATTAAATAATCAGTAGATCTCAATGAGCTTCAACTCTTCTTCCTGTACCAATCTCTCAAAAAGTAGTGCTTTAGTAGCTGACCATTTACAAGTAATGGTTCAACCCCATTGCTTATCTCGACTGCCCCATGGGGAAAAGCCTTAATCACTACAAACAGACCACTCCATCTATACCTCAATTTTCTTAGGTGTAATTTCAACCCAGAATTAAATAGAATCACCTTCTTTCCTAGAGTGAAGACTCCGTGCAATATGTGGTAGTCATGGATCTTCTTTTTCTCTCTTTGTAGATCCTAGAGCTTTCATATGCATCTAGCCCGAGCCCATCTAACTCATTAAGTTCCAACATTCTCTTCTTCCCTACATCATCCAAATTATAATTCAATTTCCTCAAAGCCCATGTGGCTTTATGTTATAAATCTACGGGTAAGTGACACACTCTCCCATAAACCAACCTAAAAGGATTGGTTCCTATAGGTGTTTTATAGGTTGTCCTATATGGCCATAGAGTGTCATTAGGTTGAATGCTCCAATTTGTCCTATTGGTTGAGATTGTCTTTTCTAAGATCTTCTTAATCTCCCTATTTGACACCTCAACCTATCCCTAGGTTTGTGGGTGATATGGAGTACCTACCCTATGCCTCACTCCATATTTGATCAATAACACACCAAACCTCTTATTGGTGAAGTGACATCCACCATCACTTATTATCACTCTTGGGACTCCAAACCTACAAAATATATGGTTTTTTACGAACTTGCAAACAACTTGAGGATCATTAAAGTAGGTTGAAATTGCTTCCACCCACTTAGATACATAATCAACTACAAGCAATGTTTATAAATTAGAGTTACATGACACAAAAGGGCCCATAAAATCAATTCCCCATAAATTAAAAACCTACATTTCTTCAAAGACATTTAAGGACATTTTATGTCTTTGTGATACATTACTTGCATGTTGACACACATCACAATGAAGCACAAAATTATATGTATCCTTAAAAAGCATTGGCCTATAAAACCCACTTTCTAAGACCTTAGCCTATGTCCTAGAGCTAGCATGGTGTCCCCTAGTAGGTAGGGAATGACAGTGTGCCATGATGTTCTCCATTTCACATTTAGGCACACACTTCCTCGAAATCCAATCCTTACATTGTTTGAGGAAAATGGGATCATCTCAAATGAAGAGCCTCAAAGAATGGAAGAACTTCTTTTTATCCTGATATCCCCAATCTTTTGGCAGATCGTCACAAGCCCAGTAGTTCAGAATGTTTTCTAACCATAGATCTTTGCTTTTCATGGCAAACTGTTGCTCATCTAGAAATTCCTCCACAATTGGTATGTTTATATCCTTTTCATCCACTCTTTCAAGACTAGACAAATGATCTGCCACCACATTCTCCATGCTAATTTTATCCTTGATTGTAATATCAAACTCATGCAATAGAAAAATTTACCTAATCAGTCTAGGTTTGGCATCCTTCTTCTATAGAAAATATTTAATTGCTCCTTGATTAGTCCACATAATGGCCCTCTCCCCTATTAAATATTGGAATTTTTTTTTCCAAAAGCAAAAACTACCACCAACAACTCTTTTTCAGTGGTTTTGTAATTTAACTAGGCATCATTTAGGGTCTTAGACACATAATAAATGATGGAAGGGTTCTTGTCTCAGCGTTGACCTAAAACAACCCCTGCCGCATAATCTGATGCATCACACATCAACTCAAAAGGTTGGTGCCAATCTGGAGCCTGAACAACAGGGGTAGAGACCAATTTATCCTTCAATACCTCAAACACTTTCAAACACCTCTCATCAAATTTAAATTAGGCACATTTTTCCAATAATTTAGAAAGAATTTTTTCAAAAACAAATTTATGAAATGTCGATAAAAACTGGCATGTCCTAAAGAATTCCTAACTCCCTTCACCATGGAAATTGGAGGTAGCTTAAAAATAACTTCAATTTTAACCAGACTGACTTCCATACCTCTATGGGACACCTTGTGTCCCAAGACTATTCCCTCACTCACCATCATGTGACACTTCTCCCAATTCAAAACCAAATGAGTTTGTTTGCATCTTTGCAAGACATTATCATGCAATCCTCAAATGACTCTCCACACACTGAAAATATTGTCCATGAAAACCTCAAGACAACACACTACCATATAAGAAAAATGGCAAGCATACATCTTTAGAAAGTCACTGGTGCATTACACAAACCCAAATGCATCCAAAGGTAAGCGAATATTCCATATGGACAAGTGAAAGTAGATATCTCTTAATCCTATGGCTCGATGGAAATATAATTCTACCTAGAACACTTGTCTAGAAAACAAAAATGAGAGTGACCAGTGAGACACTCTAAAATCGAATCAATGAAACAAAGCAAAATAAAAGCTTAAGTGTGGCAGCATTCAAACGACGATAGTCAACACAAAATTTCCATGTATTCACCAACCTAGTAGAAATCAATTCACTAGTAGAGTTTGTGGTGACAGTTATCCCTCCTTTCTTAGGAACCACTTGAGTAGGACTTCCCAAATTAGATTCAAAGATAGCATAAATTATATATGTCGATAGAAGTTTGAGTAACTCTTTCTTCACTACCTCAGTCATGATTGGATTAATGAGACGTCGTTGTAGTTGCACTATGGACTTGGATCCTTCTTCTCTACGTATATTGTGCTGGAAAAAGTGAGGGGAGATCCCCTTGATATCTACAACTGATCACCCAAATGATGTCCGATGGTTCTTCAACATCACCTGGAAGCTTCTCATTTTCTTCCAAAAAGATATACTTCAAATGTGGCAACAACAACTTCAAATCAAGATTGGGAGGACTTTGTAGGGATGGAATCAATGGTGAAGGTGGTCCTAAGCCTTCATGGTGCCTGGTGTAGTAACACGACAATGCCTTGAGAAACAAGAAACACTCCTCTAAGGAATGACATCGAGTGTAGTCACTTATAAAATTCATAATGCTTCCAGATGTAACTATGGATATGTTGTTGTGCTCCATGAACCATGAGTTGTAGAGACAACATGAGAACATGGGTGTCATTGAGATGATTCAACATCTCAAGAACATGTATGAAGATCAAGAACGACAAGAGAGATATGATGTATCTAGGGCCTTGTTCAAGTGTATCATGATAGAAGGAGATCTAGTTGGTCCTCACACGCTCAAGAATATTGGGTATGTGGAGAACCTAATGAGACTGGGATTTCCCCTGAGCTAAGAGTTGGCTACTGACGTGATACTACAATCGTTGCCAGAATCCTACAGTCAGTTTATGATGAACTACAAAATGAACAACTTTGACAAGCCATTGACAGAGTTGTTGTTCATGTTGAGGACAGTCGAGACATAGATGAAGAAGGACAAGCCTAAGTCTGTGATGATGATCAACAACAAGAAAGGAAAGTCCAAGCGCAAGGGCAATGGCAAAGCTAAGAAGGGTTCTGATGCTAGCCAGGAGCCCAAGGTGTCTTCAACTCTCAAGGCCAAGGGAGGCGTGACCAAGAGAGGAAATTGCCACCATTGCCAAAAGCCAGGACATTAGAAAAGGAATTATCCACTCTATCTGGAAGAACTAAAGAAGGAGGCGACAAACGTCTCCACCTGAAGGTGTCATGAAATAAACTTGTAACACTTTTTGAGGTATATGATATCAAGATATAAAGTGTAAATCACTCAATTAATGGGGCAAGTGTTGCCGTCATAGATAGGAGCACTTTAGTTTATTTTCAGCCTTAAAGGCATGTAATAGAGTTATGAGCTACTATTTCACATTTGCCAATAGATAGAAACACATTATTTTTTTTGCATATTGTATGGCAATAATGGCAATTAATAAAGTTGATGTTTCCTTATGGCAATGCCTTATTTATCTTGTGGTACTTCGTATGCATAAGATAAAATGATACCTAAAAGTTATTGATAACTCACACAATCAAATTAGCATAAATCATGAGAAATTCATTTCTAGTTTCCATATGATGGATAAATCTAGAAGACTCTTTTGGTCAGAGAACCAGTAAGAGACATGAATCTCTTAGACATGATCAAACAATCTTCACTAATGGTAGTAGGAGAATGATTATCGTATCAGGTATAATACTTATGATGTATTTAAATACCTATTGGAGCAAATGCTAATACTTAAAATGGTGTGTAGAGAAATACCAATATGAATATCTTGAAGTGTTCAAGAATATCATAAATGAAGTATGCATTTGGTAAAGTGTTAATTATTGATGAGATCAATGAATGAAATACTTAGACCAAATGTTTGAGAACCTTGTGAGTGATTAAGATAGTGTATCATAGCAAGCTCGTGATTAAGGCATGGTGATGTCTAAATCAACAAGGAGTCATACTCTAAGGAGTTAGAGGATGATTTTCAAATAACTAATTTCTTCTTAAATAAAGAATACCCCACACTAATAAAGGACATTAATAATCACAAGGAGTTGTGAGTTCTTATATCCTTGACAGAAACACCTCGATTATCTATGTGATGAGTTGGTCATGTGATGAGTCAACTATCTAGATGAATATGAGGAACCGGATTTTGAGTTATGGTTTATAGCCATTACATCCTAAATGACTTCCATGTGAACCATAAGGTATGACCTTAATGGTAGCACCCATTGGGATGAAATCCATAAGTGTAAATGAGTCTTAAGTGTTAAGACACATGGATAAGATTTTGAGAAGGATGATGCTTATTGATTGCAACTTAATGACTAAGATATTTGGCATACGGATACTAAAATTGCATTCCTATGAGGAATAAAACAAGGATGTGTACATGACACAACCTATAAGGTTTATGAATCCATTAATGCAAATGAAGTCTATAAGTTACAATGGACTAATCAATGAGATTGATTAAGTACAAGCAACTTAGAGCCGAAACTTTACTTTGATGATATAGTCAAAGGGTTTGACTGATATGTCAAAGATAAAGAAGGGATCTGTGATTTAGTGGGAGCGTATTCACATTCCACATATTGATGTGAAATGGAAATGTTCTAGAATGGAAATCCAAAGTGGAAATTATCTTTAGGGAAGATAGAGATGTTTCCTATGTGATAGGAATAGAGATCTATAGAGATAATTCTTAAAAACCTCTTGACCTGAAAAGAGAAAGCATACATTGGAAATCTATACTGAAGGGTTCAGTGTGCACAGATTTAGTGGGAGAAAACTTGTCCATGTTATGTGGAGTTAGTATCCCAAGGCCAGGTGTCCAATTCTTATTAATAATGGGAACACTAAAAATAGATATGGATCTATCATGTATGTAATCATTCCATTATCTTGCATGTATGGACATAGCAAGAATGAGATGCATTCATCATCTTGTATGTAGGACATGACAATATGATGTGCTCATCCTGATAACTCATATGTGGGACATGACGAGTGGATGTCTGTCTAGTTCCAGTAAGGGTTACTGGAATATCATAAGAACTTGATAAGTACTTGAGAAGTACTAGTTCTATGGAAATAAAGAAGAGTTCACTATAAAGAGTTACACTGATGCAAACTTCTAGAAAGGACAGAAAATTAATCACAAAATATATATGAGATATATAAAAGTGAATGTTTGTTGATAAATGGAAACGTTCCAATAAAGTTGTTTTATAAGGAAATGTCGAGTATCTGTGTGTTAGAGAACAACAGTGGATACTATATGGATCTAGGAGTTCATAGAGATGAACTTATAGTTATTTCGATCATTGATGACAAGTAAGGAGTACTTGGTCATACAATGTGGCTAAAGGTTAGAAAAGGAATACTAGATCACATATTACGACAACTCCATCTCATACATGTGACGTACAACGAAGAGATGAGAGACATGCAGTCAATACCGACTTTGGCAAGGTGTTGCCATAACTCACTAGGCTAGCACTAGAGCACAGTAACATGTGCGACATGTTTGAAGATCACTATGAATATGATTCAAGGGTGATTGGCTCACAATGCAAGTGGGAGTTTGTTGGTATGTATGCCCTGAGAGCCAATCATGGGATGATTGGTGGGATACATTAAGATTGATTTGATAAACATCAAAGGCAAGCTTCCAATTCTTTCTGGTTCAGTCATATGAGATAATGATAGAACATATTGAATGTCTAGAGAATGATAATACTCAATGACGCATGCTTTCAGGTTCAGGACCTGAATGATGAGATCATACAGATGCTAAGAGTTTCTACATTCTTATTATGTCCCTAGTCAGATGTCATTGTGGAAGGTAGAAAGACAACAATGACACACAAGACTAGATTGTGGTGTTGGTTGATGACAAAATCTCATTAGTCATGATATGGAGATATCAAACCAAACACCTAGGTACTTGTTAGAGAACAAGTATACCAGACAGACCCACTGTGAGTTTGACACATGGAACCATGACATGGTAGTCACAGTCAGCTCTCATAGTGATGGTGGTGAGTGTGATTCTTTGACCTGAAATCACTACACTCAACACATGTCGTTGAGTACAATTTGACATCATCAAATGCAGTCCTGAAACATGGGTTGTTATAAAGGTGATGATTGGGTGTCTTTGACACATGGGGCTTTTGAGGGGTGAGTGATAGATATGGGATTTGTCCCTCCTAAGGGAGTTTGATATCCATGGCCACTTGATGAGTAGGATTGAGATAGGCGTGCACACATGTGTGAATCACTATGTGATATTGATGTCATACATATCTCCTCCAATCTACTCTGAGATCAAGAAAGTGAATGAACGTTGACAGGATGACTGTTCCTTGCCATGAGTTCAATCGGGATATCAGTGACAAAGGAATTATACATGCACTGTAACACCATTCACGGATTGTAGGATTGAAAGTTGTTCTCCAACTTTCCTTTTCACTTGGGTAGCACTGATGTATGACTAGGCACCGCTCTTTGCTTGTGAAGTCATAACTGTTATGGACTTTCACAGCCAACGTGAAATGGACCTGTAGGGTCACACACATAGGATTTAACCTAGAAGAGGAGTTTGTGCACAAATAATGTTTAGATTGATTACTAAAGGAGTTTAGTAGTTCAATTAAACACTCAGTTGATTGATAGCTCAAAATCATAGTGTTCAAGGTGTTGGACCGATTGATTGGAGTATCAGATTGATTGAAACTACAATTGATTGATTTTGCATAGTTTGCTTCTCCAACTGATCAGCTCATGAGATGAACTGATAGGCTCAGGTTGGTGAACCGATCGGCTCAACTGATGAGACGATCGGCTCATGTGTCATGAAAAGATCGACTCAATTGTTGAACCGGTCGATTCATGTGAGCAACCGAGATCATTTGGAAAGTCAGAAGACTATTTTGCAAATAAAATTTGTTTCACTTTTACAAATTCGATTTGGACAAGGATTAATATTTGATTAATCGGAAACAAATATGAAAGTCAATTTGAGTTGGATCAGGACCACGAACCGATTGGCTCAGAGCCCCATACGATCGGCTCAGGTCCCAAATGATCGGCTCAGGGCCTGAAACAATTATTTTAGGGTGTGAAATGATCGGTTCAGCTGGCGTAAGTTGCTTGTTTTGTGGAAAATCTCAAACTCTTCTACTCCTTCTTTAATCACGCATTTCTCGGGATAGAGAACCTTGTCTCATGACCCTCCTATATATATAGGGGTATTGGGGGATTCTGAGGAACAACAACAACTCAGAACACCAGTTGTTCTGTAAAGTTGTCATTCTCTCTGGTTTTGGTAACCGAGAGAGCCTGAGCAAGTGCTACCCGATAAGGGAGGCACAGTAAGGGAAAGACAACTACAGAAAGGCAACCAGTTGTAGGAGAGTGTGTTAGTGACTAGTACAATGATAGGAGGGTGTGACTCCTTCCGATTCCTTGTAGGACAAGGAGATCTGATTTCTAGGTGGTCCGTGTGGACTACTTCAGAGGCAGGAGACTTCTGCCGCTTGGAGGACAACTGTCAATTCTGACAGTCCCGATGAGACCAGGAGCTGCACAGACACCATCCAAGACCGGAGGTGAAGACTGCGCAAGCCGCGAGATAATGTTACCGAGCAAGCCACGGGACAAGGTATGCCTCTACAAACCATCATTCCTACTCTATAGATGTTGATGCGATTCCTTTATTCTTGGTTTGGGAGAAGAAATTTTTTGTTTTCGCTGCCTTCTCTGTCTCTCCTAAAACCCAACACATCTTAGTTTCAACTATTTGTTGTGATTTAGGAGAAATAGGGTCTAAATGAGGTACTATTACACCAGAATTGAATACTTCAGTTAAATTTCCATGTGAAATACGTTAAAATGATCTAGTGGTAACTAAATTCATGCAATTTTCAATGTTTTCAGGAGGAAATCCCATGTCCATAAGACAATCTTCATAAAGTTCAAATGAATCATGTTATAACCCTTCTTAATGCCAATTGTAATGTCCATCCACTTCTTACCTTTCTTCTCTCTTGAGTTATATTGTATAATCTCTTCGACCTTGATCATATTCTTCATTATTCCCCACATAGAATAATAGTATCTAAAAGAGCATCATAAGTATAAAAGCATAATTCAACACACGGTAACTTGTATGACTAGTTTAAATATAATGCCAAACATGTAAATGGGTCTTAGATTCCCACAATTCTCAGGCTTCTCAAATGTAAGCAATATAAAATTGTATCATCATAATTCATGCATACAA